>JAJQWJ010000007.1:19525000-20180000 GCA_023637945.1 Phaethornis superciliosus | reverse complement strand
ACCCACATGGACATAATTTGTATATCCATATAAAAAGTATTATTTTGAGAGTTAAACAGTTTTAAATGGCAACCCTTAAATCAACATTAAGAAAAAAGGATATGAATGTACCAAAATCTTGATAGCAATTTTTCTGATGGGATTAAAAGGAGTTAAAATATACAAGGCAGATGTGGCACTGAATCGGAAAATTGCCTTTCCCTTATTCAATACTATGAAAGTCTGCAAAAAAAAAGCAACAACAAAAACAAAGTAAAAATACAGTGTTGACTACATAAATGCCTTTACCTCCATCTGAAGGATTCCATTCTGTGCCTGGGAAGTTCAAGTCCCATTCTGCTGTCCACTACTCTAGGAAAATAACTGATTTCTGTGAAAAGTGGACTAAACCTTCTACAGCCAGCATGTGGACTGCATTCTGACATTATTAAATCTGTGGGAAATATCATTGCCAAAGTAGTAAAACAAAAAAACCAAAAGGGCAATTCTAAATACCAGTTTGTATTTGGAATGAATACTTGACATAATTATATATGCATATACATGGTGGAAAGGACAAACATCTGTCACTAAACAATTAAACATATTTTAAAAATAATTTTATGACAGTATCAATTATACATATCTTCTCAAAAAGTGCCTGTGAAAAAGTAAAAGACATTAATAAATTGCCAGGTTGCATTATTCTTAGCAGTCTGAGACAAACAAACTCCAGAATTTGGCATCCTATAACAAATATTTTCTTTAAAATATGCTGATTTCATTTGAACAATATGCTATTATTTTCTCTGTATATAAACACCAACTTTAGGTAGTTATTATCTCTTAAAATTTGACTTGATAAACCTACCATTTGTGTTCATTTCCATTCTGTTCCTGTTGGAGGTCATCACCTAAGTGTTCTCGTTTTTATTCCTAGTGTACTTGTGTGTGAGATTTACTTGCATCTTTGGTGCTGTTTGAAATTTCTTCAGGACATGTCTGTTCTTCACTCCTTTTGCTCTTTGTCAACGGTAATGGCCCTGCTTTGTGTTACCATAATAGAAGCTTTGTTATACCCTCAGCAGAGCTATAGAGTATCACTGGTCTCCATGCTGATTTCCATTCTCTGTAAAAATCTTGGCTGTCATCAGGAAAGTGCTGCCCTCTCCATGGCCTATACTGCCTATCTGGTCTGCCATCTCTGGGAGAGAAAGCAAACCTCTACAGGGGGAAAGAATACAGGTTAAGGACTGTTGCTGGTGACTGTTGGTGGAGGAACATCAAGTGTAACCTCGAGGATGACAGAGAATGGATTCAAGCACTGAGACTCCTCTCTGCCCTACAGTCCTTCTCTCAGCTAGAAATGGGAGAAGGATGCTGCCTGTCCTAAGGTCACTGCTGCAGCAGAGCCTGAAGATGGACTCCAGTTCACATATGGTTTTCCCTGCATTGACAAATTAATGGTTAAGAGCAGTTTCTGCTATAAATTGGAGGAAGCATGACTAGTTCATTGTTTAAAATGTCCATTTGTTTTCTTTTGAGCACATTAGGCTTGTATGTAACATAAATACAGATGTCAAGTGTGACAAAAAACTGTGCAGTTTACTAATTACTCATATAGACTAACAAGTTCATCAGTAGCCTCTATTCTTACAGTTTTGTTCAAAAAATCTGACTACTTTTTCTGACCATTGGAGGTTAGAAATCTACTTCAGTACTTCAGGCTTTCTGATACATCATTTGTAAAAGATTTGTTTAGGACACTTTAGTCCTGAACTTATTAAATTTATTCCTGAATTGTTTTGCAGCTAGTCAAGAAATGGGCTTAGTGCCCACAACCATATTGTAAGTAAGCATCTGCATGGAACTGCTGATAGAACCAAAATCACATACATGAAAATAACATGTAGCAATGTTCCCTCCCCGAGATTTCACTGCTTTAAATTTCCTTAATTATGTTTCTATTAGTATTATCTACAGCACTGTTTATTTAACTTTTGCAGTTTTTAGATTATTCAGTTACGTATGGATTCTGCTTTATTTTCTGTTTCTAATACTGAAACCATGATTTTTACAATCGTTTTTCAAACCAAAAGCAATACAACATAGGTAGGTAGATAGATTGATTTTATACATATGTATATAGATATATGATTACATATGTTATGTAGCTGTAAAAAAAATGAATACAGTTACATTTTTTTGTTTCACTAACTTGGATGATTGCTACCCAGTTGTCTAAACCCATGTCTGCTTCAAAATCATGCTTATAACACTTCATTTGTTATATCCATTCGTAGTGCTACAGTGAAGTCAGGAAAATTCAGGCATGTTCTCAAGTTCAGGAAAGCTCAAGGAAGCTATATATTTCTTAAACTGAGATAAAAAACAAAGTAACTCAAGTTGCAGGAGTTACAATATAGAAGAGAATAAACCAGTTCTGCTAACTTGTGAGAGCCTGATCTCACGGATTTGAAATTGTCTCAAAAGAACCATTTTAAAGTTAATAGCCCTGGCTAGGGTGGAGGACCTGGACTGGCCAGAGCTGAGCAGGAGGTGACACCCGGAAAGAAATAAGAACTAAGAACTAATGGCTGGGTGGAGACTACTGCTCTTTTCTGAGGGCCTTCAATGCTGGGATGTCCCTCCAGGTACAATCACCACAGCCAGGGTGGAGGAAGCATCTTGATTGTATTGATGCTGATGTACCTGGCTGAGGTGGCACCTGGAAAGAGATAAGACCTGGGTGCTGGAAGCCCCCCGTCCAGGAGAGCGTGTTTTCAATGGCTCTGATGCTAATGGACCTGGCCTGGGCCAAAGCAGAACAGGGGTGGCACCTGGAAGGAGATAAGAACTGATGAGTGGGGGGGAGGACTGCACCCTTCTGCAGAAGCTCCCCTCCAGGCAGCCTGTCTGCAATGGCTGCTATGCCAATGACCCTGGCTTCTGTGGGATCTGACTGGCAGCTGCCCCTTCAGAACAAAAGGAACTCAGGGGAATATATGGCTGTCCATGCTGTGACTGTTTTGTCGTCTCTTGACCCACCCCCATCTTGCATCGGGCCGTGCCCAGGATCAGCAACATCTTGAAGAAACTCGCTGGACAGCTGGGTACCTGGTAGTGACTCCCCCTCTCTCTCTCTCTTATTCTTTCTTACCCTTTTTCTCCACTTTTCTCTCTCTCTTATATCTTCTTTTCCTCTCTCCCTCTTTTGCCTGGCTCAATAGTTTTGTTTGTGTCAATTGTCAAATAAAAGTCTGCTTGCACCTGACCCTTCTACGGCTGGACTTCGTTTCATGGATCCAAAACAAAAATATATTTTAATGTTACCTAAGACCATAACACAACTAAAAGGATCGTCTGTGTATTTAGTGTCTTGATGACTCTATTACATTTTGTGATCACACTTTCCCAATGTAGAAAACTGTATTCTGTGATGTGCAAAAGATTGTTCACTCACTTTTTTATTGATATAGTATGGGTCCAGGTCTTCCAAAGGTTCAGATACCATTCCTGGAGGTATGTCACCGTAAATAAATGGCAATGTCTTTCCTGCCTCCAAGTCACTGTTTGGTTTTGGACCATTTTCATCATTATCATCTGTGTGTTCTTGTTTGGGCTTTTTAGCTTTTTCTTCTGCAGAACGCTTTTCAATAGCTGCGAGAGAATCTCTGGTAAAATAACGGAAGCTCTCCGGTCCTGGTGGTACCAGCAATGACTGCGCCATGTTTTCATCCTGCAAATTTAATTACTTTAGCTTCTTGCATAAGAATGACCTATAGAAGGAAATCAGAGAACTTATTAAAACTGTAATGTATCAGAGAAAAAACAAAAAACCAACAAAACAAAACAAATGGAATTTGCTTAGGAATCCTTTCCATGTCCAATACAGAGGCTGCATATTTCAAGGCTGAAAGAAAACTAAAAGCAAACACTGAGTTTATTTAGCTATTTTATAAATTATTTTTCACCTTTTTCCTACTGGTCTAGAAAAAGACACTACTTTTGCTCATTAACACTGCTCTGCCTATGTCCTTAGACTCTCCCTGTTAGAGCAAAATATTGATAGAAATGTTTTAACAGTATATAATTTTTTTAACAGCAAGTATATATACATAATATTTAAACCTATATTTTGCTACTTCATACATTTTATCTTTCTGTATTTTTTCAAGTACCAGTAACCCAACTTTACAGATGTAAATACTTTCATTAGACAAAAAAGAAGGTTTTGTATAAAAAATTCTGTTCAAATCACAGCAACTGAATTAAGAGAGAAGCAGTCACATGTCTTTCTTACTGACATTTTAGTGTGCTGAAGGCTAACGTTAGGTACCAAAGCAGGTTAGATTAAATTTATTGACTGTGAGTGAACTGTGAATCAAAAACCATAGGCCTTTTAAGAGGTGGTACATCCTGGAGACAAGATGTAAAATCAAGGCTATGTGCAAGAGTGCTGCACCTGATTTTTTTGCAAGGCAAGTTTCATAATACTATTTCAGATTAAAAATGGATGGAAATCTAAGACTGATTTCTTATGAATGTCTCTGGTGCTAGTGCTGGATGATGCAGTCTCTGCTGCTTTTTTCCTGATCTTTGCATCAAACTCTCCACAGTGCAACAGGCCTCGTTACGAAGCCCCGCAGTGCATCGTTTGAAAGTAATGCTCTCTTTCCTCCGAGTCCTTCTGCAGCAGGACCAGTTGCTTAAACTCATGCATTCCACAGCACAGTGGAGAGGCTTGCATGGCTGGGGGGAGGGAATGGAAGAAAGAAAGTGGAACAATTAAAGGAGTGGTGCCACCAAGCAAGAAATTATTCCTTTTTGATGTCTACTTAGCAAAAGCTTGTGGCGTACTGTAGTAATAATTTTAGTTATGAAAACCAATGTTTAAGAGTGAGAAATTTGTTCTAATTTTGTTTTCTGTGCAAGAAGCTAGATAGCCTTCCCTACATTACTTCATACATGCCCAACATTGGTACTTTTGCCATGTGACATTAGATTGAGATATAACATTGTTTCCCTTTGCATTCATTCCATAGTCTTGCTGTCTGGAGCAGTTTGTAGAAATTGCATGCGCACACAAAGTGCTACAGGAATGATCTTCTGAGATAATGGGTTCCTTTTCAATGCCCTCCCCCAAAAATTTTATTTTGACAAGATTGGAGACTTTGCTTTGGTTTTTTAAAATGTAACTCCCAATTATTAAGATCCTGAAATCAAAATTGTCCTTTATTTGAGAGTTCAAAGCACATGCATTCTCTGGATAGAGTCCACACTCCTTTAATTACTGGTTTTCCCCATCCAGGATTAATAAATTAAGAAAATGTGTGAGGTTTGCCTTCGGTCTTTCTGAGTAAGTGATTCCTTTATCGCATATGTTACAGGTCTGTGATTCAAGTTGTTGACCTAGGTGACTTTTCTGTGAAAGTAGTCTTTAAATGTGCACCGTCCTGGAGTCATCAATGGGTTTGTTTTCTCTATAGTTCAATGCATTTGGTTTGACTGTTTTTCATCTGTTAAAAGTTACAGTTATGGATGCTATTACAAAATACTTTGCCCACCAGAAATATTTGTATTTGTATTGCTTGAAGTCCATAGGGGGAACAGTGAATGACTGGGAAAAATAATATTAGCCTGTATTTCACAGACACTCATTAAGCATACTTTGAAAAAGTTTTCTTGCCAAGTTGGGAGCCTTACTTGAATCTTGCTTCCACTACTGTCTACTGCAATTCTATCTTTCCTGGCTGCTACTATTACACAAAAAAGTTTTTCCTATATTAAATATGACCCAATTGTTTTCACTCAGATTACAGAGCTTAATAAAAAAAAACAAAAATGTATTTAATTACTGTTGCTATACATGCAGTGGTTCAATAGAACATAATGAAACAAAAGTAACTTTGTTCCCTGCACTGAGCCATGGACAAGTTCTTAACAACTGTTGGACTATGAACCATTAGGTTGTTAGAGATACCTTCCTTCTTCTTCAGACAAAGAAATCTATATATCTCATTATTTCAGAATAGCTTCCACTAAAAAAAACAAACGCACACACACAAAACAACCAAACAATAACAACAATAAACACCAAAAACTACAATCTTTAAAGGAATAGTCTCAAAAAAATGTGTGGTCCAGGCCCCTCAGTACCTGTTACTACTCAGCTAAAAGAATTTAAAGTATTTGAATTATAGTTTGGGCACAGATATCATATGTAAAATGGTCTACAATTCAATAGATTACCTTAGAAAAAAATGCATTCCAATTTCTTAAAGAAATGCTTTTGACAAATAATTCCATTTAATTCTACTTAAGTACCGCATTCCATAAATCCTTCACAAGTTTTCCTTCAGTCCCTTCCTTTAAATAAGACTAAACAATAAACAGTATCCATATGTTCCTAGTTTTATGCATACTGGAGTTATTTTTGTGTCTATGGATAACTTGTTTTTTTGGTTTTTTTTCTTTTGAAAGTGAGTGAAGTATCTGTGCCAATGACATCAAAATATTAGTTGTGTGTCATCGGAAAAGGCAGAAGTGGCTTGAAGGTATCTATTTTTATGATATCTTAAATCAGGCAAATGGTAAAAGTACCACTTTAGCAATCAGGTGGATACTACGATTATTTATTAAAGTCAACAGTTTGTCTAATAGGTTATTTCAACTTTGTATGAAACAGTCCACATACACCCTTCAAAATTTTCAAGGTGGAGAAATAGGAAACCTTTCAGCTTTCCCTATGGGATTTTTTTTTTTCTTTCAGAGCACTTGTATTTCAATTGTTTTCCTCCTAAAAGCTTGAAAAAGCTGACTACTAAGATTTTCATTCCATTAAAACTGGAATACTGGCACACAAACATGCATTTGATTAAGGTTGGACTAGTGCACAGATAACAAATGGAATCTGTAAAATGACCAATTATAATAATTTCCTTTTGCTAATCTTTTATTCAAAAGGCTGAAACTTGGGGAATAGTATCCTCCTCTGTGCCAAGCACAGTGATAGCCTCTCAGATGCTAAAACTTGGATTAAAAACTCTGCTCTAAATCATCAGTGGCAATAAGAGTAGCTGGATTGTATGCTGGATGGGTCTAAAGAAATGGGTCACAACTTCCTCTCCTAGTATCTGGGAAGTTGTTTTGCAAAATTCCAGTATTAGCTTTATGGAAGTGAAGGTAAGTTATTGTTAAAATAATATGCTCTGATCAGATTCCAAATTGGGTAAGCCTGCATTTGATTTATAGTAAAAAAAGAAGAAAAAAAAAAAAAAAGAAAAAAAAGAAAAAAAGAAAAAAAATGCATAAATATTAAATTGTTGTATAGGTGATCTAAAATGAAATAGTTTTACTGTAATTTCTTATGTCATTTGTGTACAGGGGCTAATCTCAAAAAGAAAAACCTACCCCTTTATATGCTGAAAAGCTTTGAAGTGTTTTTTTACACTTACAGATTATTCTTTTCATAACTGATATTTACTTTTTTTTTCACGGTATCTTCCTACTATTTTTTACTACTTTAAGAATACTTGAATGAGCAACAGAACTCCAAAAGCAAGAAAAAATCCCTAAAATGTCACTGCTGTAATCCACAGTGGTATGCAAAGCAAAATTATTGGAGATATCTAAAAAGATAGCAAGTCAAAACACTAGCTATGGAGCCAAGGAACCCATGAGTGTTGGTTCCACAAAAGTAGGTATTTTTAGAGAAAGAAATTACTGCCTCAGAAGTGAAAACAGCATTTAGCATCTGCTCAGAACCAGCCTCTTTTTTAAATTGTAATCTACTTTTTTAATTGTAATCTACTAATTTTGACTATGAAAATTTGTGTTGAGAGGTCCTAGCTGACTAATATGTAGGATTTGTTTTCCTTTTTACTGTTCCTTGGAACATTTATCATTCATCTGCTGTGTCATTTTCCTTAGACTATAGTTTATGGTAACAATGACTGTAATTTTTGTCTGGATTTGTACAGTCATCGTGAGTAGCCTGTAGGCATTAGTGTTATGCAACTTTGAAATAAAGACAATTAAATCACAACAAGGTATTTATTAATAAAATTAGCTCATCAACTTAGTTGAAATAAATACTTAATTAATGTTTTGCAGATACCTTCTAATGTTAAAGATCCTTAAATTCTAATGGAAAATAGCTACAATACATGTAACACAAATTTCTATAG
Organism: Phaethornis superciliosus; assembly: GCA_023637945.1. Classification (NCBI taxonomy): domain Eukaryota; kingdom Metazoa; phylum Chordata; class Aves; order Apodiformes; family Trochilidae; genus Phaethornis; species Phaethornis superciliosus. The sequence goes on along the minus strand of JAJQWJ010000007.1, from coordinate 20,171,832 downwards.
CAACACCTTATTAAAGATGTTAGTTTCATTTTCCCACTGATATTTTAGAAAAGATAAACAGTGCTAAATCAAATGGCCATCTTATGAAGAGAAAAATTATTCCTAGCTGTGCAGAAAATACAGTCTTACCTTTGTTATTATAAGAAATGCTAAATCTCAGACTCTATTCGCTGGATCTTTTGGTATCATGAAAACAAAAAGGCTGCATTTCTAGCAGAAAAAAAATTTGGTGAAAAGGTTTAATAATGGTAAATAGGGTTTCTCCTTGGGAGCTGAAGGTTCTTCAAGACTGAAGGTTCTTCAGGACTATCATTCTTTTTTCCATTGTCCAAAACTCCTCAAAACTAATTGCAGGAGACAAAGATAAATCTACATATTCACAAAGACACATTTTTCCAGCCTAAGAGCAAACATAGAAAAAGCAGGATAGAACATGGGTTAGTCCACAAAGCATAATACAAACTGAAAGTACATTTTAGAATATTCTTTAAGTTGTATGAATTTCAAAAATTACATTTATTCTTTTTCCTGCATTCTATACTCAAAAGGGAAAAATGGGTCTTGTTGAGATTACTGCATGACTAGTGCAGTTTTTAGCAGAGATAGAGTAGCTGTGCCCAGGCTAACAGGAATGTTCTCACCTGTCACTTAGGTAACTGCAATGTATATCATTACTCCACACCAGAATTATTGTCTTTAACCAGTAAAAAAAGTTAATCCAGTCTATATTTGCATGAAAACATGGACACTTCTTCACATTAATTATCTTAAAGAATGTTGGTATAAGTGTTTTTCTTTGTTTAAAGAGATTTTTCTTCCACCTCAAGTGATGTAATAGTGAAAATTGGCATTTTCTTCTCCAGGGTCTTTAATTTAAAGATTGCATCATTGTAAGAACTGATCAAACGTTGTCCATTGCTTCTTTAGTCTTTAAAGCTTTAATAATCTGAGTATCAAGTTCATTAAATTTAAATAGTCTACTTACAGCTTGCAAAATTTAGTCTTCTGTCATTGAGGTTGAGATGTCTTTGAGACATTTGATCTCATTTGGACTAGATATATTTCTGGCTCCTTTTGTACTTTTTACACGTTGTTACTGTGGTTTTATTCCTAGAGAAGACATTCCTCTCTTTTAGGTCTCTGCTCTTCCCAAAGCAGCCTTTAATAATAATTTTCTCCAAATCTAGTGAGAATGAGCAGCCACTGTAGAAACACTGTAGGTAAAATAAAGAAAATCTGTGTAGACACAGATCAGGTCAAAGAGAACACAAAGTGGGAAAGCAGAAAGTGAAAGCTTTCGACTAGACCACTGCTTCTTCAGCTTATAAAGACAGAAGATCTCTAAGTACTCTTACAGAAAACACATTTCAAAAACTAGCCTACAATTTACCTGGTACTATTTACTATTGATGTAGACTTACACTTTCCCAAAGATCCAACAAGTGGTACCACAATTAGAGCTACAAATTGTTTAATAATATAACAAAGATATTTGGATGGTTGTCAACAGCAAACTCCTAGTATCCTGGTCATTTTGAGCGAGGAACTGATTCAGCACATCTTGCTATGGTGAGTCACTACTGGAGAGGCTACACTGAAGACATCTTAATGTTGTGTCTTCAGTGCTACCCTCGGGGGATCATGACTCTCATACTGCCACCAAGGATACTTATCCACCAATGCAGATTTTCCACTCAAGGCCGCTTACCCTGGAGGTACACAGGGGATTCCCCATCCCTTTGCCTCTTGGGTGCATCTGGATTGTGCCTTTGAAGTAGAATTGTGGCTGAAATTTGATCTGATGGTTAGATACAGTGCAAGTAATGTGTAAGTGCTGTTGTTTCTGGGCATTAAAATAGTATGAAAAGTATACCATAGCTTCCCAGTAAAAGAGCAATCTCTAATAAGCATTCATATAGCACTTAAATTCAAAAGAGGTCATGTAACTTCTAGCCAGTTGTTAAAGTATTTGCAAAATGTTGAGGAATTAATCTTTAATATGTATTTAGGCATTCATCTTCAATGTGAAAATTGTTCATAACACTAGCAGTACAGGTAATTTCAATAAATCAGTATTTTGAATTACAGCACAAGGCAGTCACACAGAACCTTTTTTTGCAAATAACCCCATCTTCTAGTGTCCATCTCACTATTTATTACATCCAATGTATGTTTATCCTCTCTGTATCTCCAAGGGCTAAGGGATGCAGCTTTCTATCTACTAACACTATTAACATCATAGTAGTTTAGCAATATCAATAATAATCATGTAAAATTTGAAGGAAGGAGGTTGGCAAAATTGTGAGCTCTTTATCATGAATTTATAATAGGGCTTGGCTTGTCAGTGCAATTTCATTACAGAATTTCAATTAATATCTCATATAGATTTTAGCATCTTTTTACTATAGTATGCAGATACTTGCAATACATTGAAAAAATTGTTCACTTTATTTTGTCTTGTTTTGCTTTTAAATCTAGTGTCTTTGGTTCTCACCCCAAGACTCAAAATTTTCTTAGGCAGGTCCAGATCGCACAGTTTTACTGTAGTTACTGAAGGTAACAAGAGAGAATTATTTTGGCTGATATCATGTTAACCAAAATAGCAGGTTATCCTCTTTCAGCTTCAGAGTGAATCAAAGGTAAAATCTCAGGCCAGAGATGATTCCTGATGGACAGACTATATTTATCCTTTCACGTTGTGCTCTTTACTGAATATTTAATTTCTTGCATTAAATTTATTTCGAGTGGTTGGAATATCCTTCAAATTCTGAGACATAATGTCTCAGAAACTTAGAAAAAAGTTTCAAATTATATTCTTGTTCACTTGAGCTCCCTTTCAATGTAATGACCAGTTGAAAAAGCTAAGTGCAAATTACTGTCACACTGTCCCATGGAAAAATGTGTGATTCTTTCTGGAATGTGATTTAGAAAAGAAATCAGGTTATTCAAAATAAGACAGTATGCCACTAATGACTTCAGCTAAGTGATATCTCATGTTAGAGACAAACACCAATCACCAGAAACTGTGGGCAACCATAAGTGATTGCAAAAACGGTAATCCAGTTTTAGATTGACAAAACACAGAATTATCTACAAAATTAATTGTCCAGATTCAGAGTCATTTGTTGCATGTTCTCCATAATCTGCATTCAACTAATTCCTAGTATTTTTTGTACTCAAATTAAAATTATAATGTGCTGTCAAGTGAAACACTGGAATGTATGCCAGTATCCACTGTGGAGGTGTTAAACAAGTTGCAATGAAAAACACCAGTCAGCAATACATAAATACATCACAGTATCAATTTTGCTTTGTAAAAAAACCCAGAAAGCTGTCTGTAATGTAATATGCTTTTCTAGTTTTTTCTTGGAAATTCACAGACATGTAATTGCAACAGAAAATATTGCTTATGAACCTAAAAGGAAATAACAAACTAAAGTCAGAAAATTATCTTAATCATTAAGAAGCCTGAAGCTGGAACACTTACTTTACTAGTCTTAGTAAGCCCCAGTAACTAATCAATACAAAATATAAAAGAATGAACTTTGTATAGCAGAAGATTAATGGATTATATTTAGACTCTGACAGTTGTCTAGGAAACTGGAAGGGAAAAATTGGAACTTCTGGCTGAGAGGCTTACACACAGTTCCCAGCTGAATGTGATCATTACTATACAAGGAGGAAAATGCACAGAAAGTCACATAAAAACATAGTGCTTTATACCTGCAGTTTAACACAGCCTATAAAAAAATGTATATGGATTTCTTCAAGGCATTAATTCAAGCATTAAGGATGTGACCAACAAAACTTAATCAGGCCCTAAGTTTGGAAAGTTTTCTAAATGGATTATGGAAGTACCGTTTTGATCCAATCACTACCTGTGTGTAATAAATGCAAGGAAGCAAAGCCTTCAGATGTAAGTTCTACTGCCTTTTTTTAAAGATGTCTTTTGTTGTAATGTTGAAATTAAGAATATTAACCAAATATTTTACTAACTACAGGTCTGTATCTTTAATATGCACTACAGAATCATGGTCAGTTTTATAGTAGCTGCTAGAATTCTTCCTATTATAACACAAATTCCAGCAATTTCGTATGTAGGAAATACACTTAAGTAACTTAACTGCTGTTGGTAAAAACTGTCCAGTCATGTTCCTTTACTAATTAGTTACAGCTTTACCCAGTAGGAAGAAATTCCTTCCTGACACAGGTGGCATCTTAATACTGTTTTCAGAACTTCTCAGATTAAACTTTCTTCTATAAACACTTTGGCCTTAAATATTAGTGGCAGGCATTTCACCTGAATGGAAGTAAAACTTAGGATTGCCTTGAAATCCTGGGCCCTTTTGAGATTAACTGCTTATTTCTGTCACCAGGTTTCTTCCACTCAGACCTAAGGTAATAGATTGCCTTGCTGTCAATCCTATTGCTTTGCTTTCATGTTGCACACAACTTTCACAGATGATTTGGCTTTAAGTCAAAACAAAGTTTAATTTTTAAAAAATATTCAAGGCTGTTTGTGATGAGTGGAACTTGCTTTGCTCCTTGATAGGGCTCAAGGCTGGTCAATAGCAGAGTTAAAGAGAGATGCCATTGGCCATGTGCTTCAGGACTCTTACTCAGGAGGGGCAGCTGTAGTGAATGAACAGCAGCCTTCTAATGAAGTGGATGCAGTTTCCTATATATGGATTTTACAGTGATGGACACTTGATTTGATGGACTGACTGAAGCCACAGCTCAGTGTGTACATTGGTTCTGTAAGTAGTCTGAACTAGTGAGTATCAGGTTTATTGTGATATTTTAAACCTTTTATTTATTCAAGTGAGGATGAAAAAATATACTTCCTGCAGATAGCAACAAAAATATTATTGATTAAAAGCTCTAAGGTAAAAAACCAAAGTTACAGTGAGTAGTAAATAAGCTAATTGGACTTTTGAAAGTTGTTTCTAGCTTCTAACTAGAATTTTCTGATAAAGAACAGAATAGAAGTAACTTCTGGAAACCTACTTTCAGCGGGCATTTTCAGAGTTCAGCAAATAGATCATCATGACAGATAAAGTACCAACTATCAGAAACTCTCATTTATTTTCCCTTATGTTTAATTCAGAGTTCAAGCAATTTTTTCATTTGTCATCTTATGGCCAGAACAGCATATGGGTAAAAAGAGCCAGGATTTGCATTTAAGAGAACAAGGTTGCAACTTTCTTGCCTTGTACCAAGAACTCTCTTAGTATCTGCTGCTCTCTGATTCATCAAAAGTGGTGGGACTTCAGCAGTGTCATTAATGCACAGCATACACAAAACAAATAATCCTTAGTCTTCTGATGGGAAATAAATTAATCTCCATGTCTAATCTTCATAAGGTACAATTTAACTTATCTAATGCTATTTCATGAAGAAAAATAGAAAACACAAAGTGTGCCATCAGTATATTTACTCAGACCCCAAACTTTCTATATTTTCTCCTTCCTCTTGATTCCTCTCCACTTCAAGTTACCTGTTAATAAAAGGAAATGACCAAACTACCACTCTGGCAGAATCTGAGAGGGCATGGGGGACCTGTTTAATGTTCTCCAATGAAAACTTGGAACTCTCCACCTCTGCTAGCATTCAGCATTACCTAAAGGGAATTTTACAATACTTAATTAGCACAGCTAGGAAAATCAGTATGGGATCTTAACTTCTGCTCATTAGAAGGAAAGATAAGCCAACAACACAAGCATAAGTTCTATAAATACCAAGGCGTAACAAACAAATCTGTTTAAAAGGTGCTATGAAGCTTCAGTTTACTGCAGTAGCTCACATTCTAGCCTTTAACAATATCTGCTCCCAAAATGGAGATGCGCAAAAAAGCAAAATTTAAATATTAAAATGTTACAGTTAAAAAGTCTTGTGAAACTGTTTTCTTGGCAAAGCAATTCTGAAAACACAAATGATGGTATTTTTAAAAAACAAACAACCATTATTTTTATTTATTTATTTTGGAGTGACACAAGGACACCACAGACACATTGATCTGGCACCCTAAAAAATACAAACTTCATTCTTTCATATCACTGTTTCAGGTACAGGCCTCATTTGCTACTCTGAGTACCACCTGAGACCCAATCTTGCTTTCTTTTTCTTAAATAGATTGAAATGGTGATTTAGAAACACTGGGCTCCTTATTCTGTTGTACTGTGTTTGGGGCATTTTTTTATTTCTACAGTTTCTCTTGGAAATATTTTCCAAATTAATACTATGATAACATGTATAATTTGATATGTGAATTTGTGTCTCTAGAATCACTACTGAAAAAAATAATTAACATATCAAATTGATCTTCAATAGAAATTTTCCTTTCACCTTTAATAATTGATGGCTTTCATAATTACTGATAACAATGAATGAGACAATAGATAAATGTCCAGTAGCATGAAGAAATACAATAATTCTTGTGCTGTTTTCTTCAAGTAATCCTATGAAGAAGCATATAATAAAGTAGCCAGGAATGTTACAGACGAAATGGCAACTGTACCTTCAGTGTGGACCTCTGGCTAATTAACAGCTGGGCAGCCCATTCTCTCATACACACAAACACACAACCATGCAAAAAATGGCTCAGAAGGAAAATTATTTCTTACATATCTTTTACAAAATGGAGCTAATAAGGGAGTTTCTTCAGATACCATACATATACTGAAAATAGCAGTATGAAACCACGTAGATTTTTCCTGGATCATCAAAATCTGAGGTGCTCAGAATTTTATGAGACCTGCTGTTTCTGAGCCTAAATATCACCAGATTTTTCTTCTTAGAAAACAAGGTCACGTCTTTAAAATGCTAGGTATTAATTTAGTATACCTTGATTATAAAATGATCTAATACTACAAATAAGACTACAGCATCACAACATCACATTAAGAGTAAGAGGCCAGATATCAGCTTTAACAAGGTTAAAAGGAAAAAAAAAAAAATCACACCATCATCACAATCAGTCAGTACAAAATGGCTTTGAACTCCCCATCTTTGGCTCTACCTTAACAGCAAATGAAAGGGTACAATCTGATTCCAAAATGTGGACAAGATCATATTACTAAGATTTATTATGGGTACAATTAAATGGTTTGCCAGCTTACCTGATTGAAAGAGAATGACAAATCACTGCAAAGCCCAGCATCCAAAAATAATATGGTAATATATGTCTCCTCCTGAAATAGTCCAGATTTCCATCCAAAAGCTTTACTAATCAATTATAATTTCTGTATTCTTAGTGGAAAACACAGAGACCCTTCCAGAATCCTCTCCGATTCTGCCTCCGCTTCCTGTTCTCAGTCTCACTCTATGGTACCCAACATCTATCAGAAAACAGCTTATTAGGAGAAAGGGAGGGTGAAGGGTGGGGGAGTGGAGGGGGAGAAGGAGTGAAAAAAAAAATGCAGCACCTAACGTGGCAGCTCCACCTACTGGTAAAGATGAATGAGTACATACAAAGCATCATACGAACTTTATAAGGCATCTTTAACCTTTACTGTGACCCACACTTCAAACATCTCCTGTGTTGTAAGGTTTTTCAGTCAAGAAGCAGAACAGACCAACAAAAATACAGTGATTATTGAATAATGATTTCAAAGACGTTTTTATCAAAATTTAAAACAGTTTTCTATGTACATCTAAAAGAGCATTTCGTTTTTAAAATCTATGGGAAAAGACGAATGTGTAAATAAGAGAACATAGACACTGACTGCACCCCTAACTGGTGCATGCTGAACTTGCTCATTTTTTTGATGCTCTCTTATTAATTAAATACTACTGTACATTTTTAGTATCATGTTAATTTCTTTTAGGTGAATAAAATGTACTATGCTTATGGAAAAAATATAGCTCAAAGTCTTCTGCTTTAGACAGGATACTTGGGTAGATTTACATCTCCTTGCCTAGGATTCCTCCAGCCATCCTGGGGAGAATTAATAGAGCAGTGGCTCCAGCATCACCTGGTCCACAGGCAACAGAAGTGAGTGAATAATGTGTTTCAGGGACCATTACTTTGTGTTGCATGCCAGTTTGAGGAGTATTGTGTCTGTGGAAAGCCAGATGTATAAATGCTGAACAAGTCAGCAAGTGTGTACAATATATTGACTCATAGTCTTAGCTCAGAGACCACTAGAGATCCCAACTAATTTAAAGACAAGCTACCAGCTTTGCTCACTCATGGGGGATCTAGTGAACAAACATTACTCCACAAAAAGAAGAAAAAACAATATAAAAGGCAATTATTGGACATCTCCTGTTTATGCTCTAAGTACCTCTTCATTATGGCTTCATATAGCCCCATTCTCTGTCACACTGGCCATATAATTGGTTTTAGAAGGTAGGATTCCAGAGCAGCCAGCACTGATCTAGCCTGACAGCCACTACCTAATCACAGCCACACAAAGCAGCAGTAGTGATGACAACTGCCTGCCACTGATGGCCCTTATCTCTAATATCATACAGATATCCCACTTTAAATAGCATACTTAAATGCCAATCTGTAAGCATTTGTGTTAATTTGTGAGTAGTTCTGTTGATTTCAGTTAAGCTTGCTATGTGATTGATAGATTTAAATACCAAATTCCTGAATTTGGCTAATAACAGCAAACATAAATAGGTGTATGTATTCTGTATGTACAACATAATCTCTGTTTAGTAAAAGAAAGAGATGGTCCCCTAGCTTGCAAATGCAGCTGTGTTACTTTACTTGTTTAAAAAAAAAAAAAAAAAGGGATATATTGAGACTCTCCTTATCACACCGTTCAAGGGGGAATGGATTCAAATTAGAGGAGAGCAGATTTAGATTGGAAGTTAGGGAGAAGTTCCTCACCATGAGGGTGGTGAGGCACTAGAATAGGTTGCCAAGAGAGGTGGTGGAAACTCCATCCCTGGAATTTTTAAGGCCAGGCTGGACAAGGCTCTGAGCAACCTCATCTATTGGGAGGTGTCCCTGCCCTGTTGGAACTAGATGATCTTAAAGGTCCCTTCCAGCCCTGAAAATTCTAGGATTCTATGAAATACCCCCTTTCATTTCAAAAAAACTTTGAAGTTTTTATGAACTTTTATTTTAATATTTACATTTTCAAACTTTCGGAAGTTAAGGAAGAAAGTATTTTTAATTAAAAAAATGTTCATTTTCCCTAAATAATTGGTTTTGTTTTCAGAGGATAATGTCAATTTATCAAACCCATCAATGAACAGAAACTGCTCAGGAATATTGTTTAGCACCCATACTGAATTTTGAAAATCAAGCCAGCCCTTCAATAGGACTTTCATTTACTTACATGCTGCATTTTGTTTTCTTAATATTTTTTCTTAGTGGCCTTTAGAAGGTTCCTATAGGAAGTGTATATGGCATATGCCATACGTAGTCATCACCTAGTACATTGTAGTTAAGGGTGGATGATACATGCTGAATCTGTTTCTCACAGAAAAATAAATTCCTACCTACATAAAAAACTAAAAATCCCTGACATTTCTACATGATCTGTTGGTCTGGGAATTCTGCCACAGGTGCAGTTATGCTCTTAGAGATGAGTGAAGAAATGCAAAGCTATTCAGTCACTTCTAACTAGAGAACTGAAATGGAAATGTTGAAATATCTTTGTTGAAAAGAGAAAAATCATTTTTAAAGTGTTAAACAGAAATGAACACAGCCTCTCTACGAAGTCTCCTATTAAGGGCAAGACCTGTACATATCTCACATGTAACTTCTCAGCAGTACAATCATCCTTGCTTTGACATCAAATATTTTGTTTTGAATCATTTGATTTGAACCCCTTTGGGGCAATAATTCTCTTTATTAAGTCTCAGGCACTTCTGCAAATACTGTACATTACACTACACATAATTTGACAAATTAACACCTAGGATACTTGGCATTGTTACTTAGTGAGAGAGTTGGTGGAAGTTCCATAGGTTAACTGGTAAGATGTAGCATTCCCACCATATGTGTGCTAGATGTTTCTGTCACCTAGCTTTTAGCAGGCACTGCATCCACTTCAGCTGCAGAAGTTCAGGAATTTATAAATGCTATGAGCAATATTCCTTCCAATCTTGTTATCTTGCATGATAAAGTTTATTATTCAATGTCTGTTTTGGCATAAGAACGAACAGCCATGGAAGGCAACTAAAATGCTTTTTTTTTGCATGCCATACAGTATACCTTAACAACTTACAGATATACAAACCAGCAGTTTAGGAGAATTTGGAAAAACACTAGATATTTATGGGAGTAACAAGTTAGAACAGGGAGGAGGCACTAACTTGGATAATAAGGATTCAGTATCTATGACTTGCAAGCTTCTTGTGTAAATTCCAGAACAGTATGTATATTTGTATTTCAGTTCCTTATCTACAGAATGAGTGTACTAATTCCCAGCTTCAGAAGGGGCTATAGGATAAATTAATTTTGTTAGCCAACCATGCTGTAGAGAACAATACTGAAGAAGTATTTAATATTCCTTGTAATGTCCAAAGAGGCCAGCAAGGCCTAAGAAGCTACTGTTTTAGACCCATATATTCACAGGACACAGACCATGTTCAAAAGAATCTAGTGTATATATATATATATATATATATATATATGACAAAACAAATAATAAAAGATAAAACGGAAGCAAGCAATTTCAGAGTGAACAAATACAATTTTAGATAGATTTTTAAGATGGACAAATGAATTAAATGATACCTCAGCAACAAGTGCAGTAGTGGTCTCAGAGCTAGTAACAAAATCTAATTATGTTCTCCCAGGACACCTATAAACAGAGAGATTGCATTCATATGTTTTCATTCCATTTATTGCTACTGAGTCATGTGGTTTAATTGGTCAGATGAAAGGTAATCATCACTTGGAGAGATGGGAGGTTTTATTAAGCAAACCTCAAGTTATCATTTATTTATTCGCTAGTCTTTTAAAGCTGGAATGCCTAGAAGAGTCACTCTGTTTAATAGCATGTGCTTGCCAAGTTGATTTTGCGTTAGAAAGTTCCTCTGCATCTCACAGTATGCCTAGCAGTTATTCTGCACTGAAAATACTACCTTTATAATTAAATCATGCAAATACACAACACTGAGAGAGATGATACAAAATTTTAAACAATTGACTCTAAAATGTTAGAGAAGTAACTACCTTGATCTGCTTTTGGCCAAGAATGATAAAAGTACAGAACAAGTAAACTATTGGGTGCACTGAATTGTGAAGTAAGGCCTTAATATTTCTGTCTATAGAGCCTACTAATGTCTCAGAAGGCAAAGATGGAAGCGATACATACTTTCCAAAACCATGGTACACATTCCTTTTCAAATTTGTCTTTGCCACTGGTCATTATATGTGACCTTTTAGCACCAGGCAGTGAAGACATTACTGGCTTTATGTTTTGAAAACATTATGAAAATATTTCCTTTGCCGAAAACAATTATCAAGACTAAATAATTGTCATTACATAGGAAAATGTTTCAAAATCTTTTATATTCCAAAGTTATCTTTGTTCTTAGGTGGACATAAGAGACTGGCAGCCTCCACTAGTACACTTCAGATGTGAAGATTTTAAATATAACAGAAACCTTTCATCACTCTTTACAACTCCCTGAAAGGAGGCTGGAGCCAGGGGGAAGTTGGTCTCTTTTCCCAGGCAACTTTCAACAAGACAAGCGGGCATGGTCTTAAGTTATGCCAGGGGAAGTTTAGGTTGGATATTAGAAAGAATTTCTTTACGGAGAGGGTGATCAGACATTGGAACGGGCTGCCCAGGGAAGTAGTGGATTCTCTGTCCCTGGAGATATTTAAAAAGAGACTGGATGTGGCACTCAGTGCCATGGGCTGGGAACCACAGTGGTAGTGGTCAAGTGTTGAACTTGATGATCTCTGCGGTCCCTTCCAACCCAGCCAATTCTATGATTCTATGATTCTAAAAAAACTAAAGGATTGCTGATTTTCAGTAGTCACCAGGATAATTTCTGTTCAAGTAATTCTGGAACAGGGGAAAAAATATGCTTCATATTTAGAATAATCTAAAAGCTTAGCTTTATTTCATTGACTAATTTGTAAAGGTGAGAGACTTTAAAGACAAGAATGATAGGCTTTATTATTTCATCAGCACTAATAAGAAAGACTGATAAATTTTATATTTAATTTACTTCTTTTAATAAGATGACACATGAATGAACCACAAACTGCTTCACTGTGCAGACTTGTCTTTTGCCTAATTTACAGATTCAGGTGTAGAGCTTTACAGTTCATTGATTTATGGGTGAAAATTACAAAAAGGAGAAGTAGGGGTTCTAAATATGTGAAATTGCTATTACTTTCAGGGCATATAAAAGACAAGCGTAGATAGTTGTCTGTTGGCCAGTATAGCTACTGGCATTTCTCTTTAAGTTTAACATCCCATGTTCCATGGAAACTGGAGTTTGACCTTTTTGCTCCATCTCTTCTGGGTAAATGTTTTTGCATGATTTAATAGAATGGTTATTTTTTATGCAGATGACTCTTAGCCATGCTCTGAGAGGCAAAGAGAAATTTCTGGTAGAAACAAGCTTTATCAGCATGGTTGAATAAGCATAAAGATTCTTCTAGCTATCCTAGTTTTAAGACACTTAAATAATTATTTATTTTTTTAAGGAGAAAAAGAAATGGAAAATTGTATTTTTAAATTCCTAATTACCATTAATATGATTAATTGAAAAATTAATAAGCCATGTTTGTAGGTGCTGTTGGAGAGCTTTAGTAGATTTAGAATTACATCTCAGAGATTCACTGGAATTTCTTGATTCTCACAGTGCTCTTCTGAATTTTTCATAGAAAACCTCTTTTATTTTCTCACAGACTTATAACTGAAACAGTTTGTGTCACTGACAAATGCAAATTTTATAATACAATTTTTGTGAATTTTACGTTGTTTTTTAATTGTCTTTGAATCATCATGTCATTTTATTGCAGTAGCTGTGAGATGCCACATCTCGTTTCCATTATACTTTTCAGAAGAGACCGAAAAGCAAAGATAGCTTTGACAATGAACTTTACCATTAAGATGTAATTATGATATACCTACAGATTAAAGACGTGAGATGGATAGACTGTAGAAGGATGAAGATTACAGAATTAAAAAAATTAAAAAAAAGAAGGTTTCTCTCAGTTTGGAAGAAACAAAACAGTGCTTATAGTGGAGATGAATGGCATGGTTCTTCCCAGCACTCTAAATTTTTACTTTAAAGCTAATATTTATATATAGGTGTTTTATAGGTAAATATTCTTGTATTATCCAAAAAGCTATATATTTTATAGTTTGTATATATTATTAATTCAAAAGATACTGGGTTTTTTAATATAGCATAACATTTCACTTTGTGAAAAGTATCTTCACTAAATGGCTTAATTAAAGTAGGCTTTAGAGAATCGGCTTCAACATTTTAAGCCTATAGGAGGCCTACATTCCTGCATGGAGAATTTCCATATTTATACAAAGTTGCCAAAGTAGATTCCGAAATATTCAAGGTTACAGGTACGTCAGGAGTCCCGGCGCTGCCAGGCCCTGGTGGCAGGACAGTTCTGCTTCAGCACCACGGACAGCGCCCGGGCCCGCCCGCCTCAAACCGCCGGGAGAAATTCCCGAACTTCCACTGACATATTTTGTCACGGTATCAATAGATATATATATATTGTAACATAAATAATATTTTAGAGAAAATTTTCCTTTAAAAATGGTGAGAGTGGGGTGGGTTTGTTTTTTGTTGTTGTTTTTTCTTTTGGTGATAATAGTGTTTCTAAAATGCTCAGTCCATGCTCACACTCACACATCAAGTATTTTGTCATGTTAGTATCATTACTTGAACTATTTTAGTATTTGGAGTTCTCTCATGGTCCAATATCCCACTGAAGGGATTGAAAAAGCATATAAATTCATCTTCTTCTTTATAAATCAACACTCCATGGTGTTGCGATAACTGTTATGAATGGCTTAAACTTAAATATGAGTTTCTACTGAAAGGGACAGTTTCTCAAGCAACTTCCCTGTGATGATATTAGTGAGTTTTTTGATGAGTTGGATCATGGTTCCTCATTAAAAATGCCATAGTTTTCATCTATGTCCATTTCTAATTGAGTCTTGCACTTTTTCATCTCTTAAACCCCATGTTTTGGTGGATGACATTTTTCTCCACAGCTGGGAATATTTGAGCCAGCCCTATGTGCAGGTGGCTGGTAACTGATGTGATAGAACAGGTGTAAGTGATAGAAAAATTTAAGGAAACAGAGAGATAAAATTAGATACACTTGGCTATGCAGCATTCCAACACATGGCATATTTTAGTAACAGCAAATCCAACTTTGCTCTAAGAGGGATCATGGCTAGAGACAGCTGGGGTGAGGAAGTCAACTTGCACAGTATCCTTTTGTAACTAATAGTATTCAAAGCACCAAAGAGCAATTTCAAAATGCTATAAAATATGGAGGATTAAAATAAAACAGAACACTATAAAAACTTTTTGTTGAGCAATAATGTAATAGTCTGGACTAAACCCAAACATCCATCTCCTTTGCCTTACATCACTTTTTCTTTCTCCTGTGGCTTTCAATAAATGTATAAGTGTAGTTTAGATTTTACTGAATCAATAATCAAAAGGGGAAAAAAACAGGCACTCGTTTTCTACAATTGTGTAGTAGTGGGTTTTGAACAAAGAGTGACTTTTTTATTTTTAAACATAATATGCATTAGTACACAGTAAAATACAGATATGTCTCAGAACCCTGAGTTTTCTGCAATTTGAATACAGGTGTAGCCAACTACTTCATTAATACAAAACCAACAGAGAACCTAAAAAAGAAAAAACATGAAACAACCCCGCCCCCCCCCCCAAAAAAAAACCTAACCAACCAAAACAAACAAAACCCAAGATGTAAAGTTTAAATCTCAAACGAATTTTAAAATATGTAAGCTTTTATTAGTCCTAACCTGGTTACTTTCTTTTAAAGTTGTATAATGACGGACTAATACACAATCTAAAACTTAACTACAGTCGTTTTGATAGAGTGAAAAAAATCCAGCTGAGCTCATTTCTTTGCCAGTAGGTGGAGCCAGCACGTAATATGCCGCCGCCTTGTTTCCTCCCCCTCATCTCTTCTCCCCCCTCCTCTTTTTTTTCCCCACAACCAATTTTCTGATCGATGATAGGATTCAAAGAATAAATCTCGGAACAGGAAGCTGGCAAAGAGACTACAGAATACTGCAGAGGTTCCTTTGTTGTTTTAATGGGGAGGATCTTCGTTTTCTTGCTTTTTCATTTCAGTTAAATTCAGAGTTTACAAGCCTCTTTGCCTAGGAAACCGAACCTGCAGTAGAAGGATCCTCATCATCTACAAGTGCATGGATATTTCTTATGCCATGATTTTTAGTTCTCTTTTAATCAGGTAAGACAGCATGATAATTAATGAAAATTCTCAGGTATCAAATTCCATGGGTTTTGTACCAGAATTCTTCTCATGTGGTGCCACACCTAGTTTGCAATTAATATTAATAGAGCAAGAGGAGATGAAATAATAGCCATATTAGCTACTGCATGGATTTTTTTTTCATAGTATTTAATTAGGTTTTATCATAATAATTAAAAATGCTGTTCTTTTCATTCTTTGGTGTTGTGGGTTTCTAAGGCTGTCCATAATTAGAATGACTTCTGAGTTTGTGTTTTTCATCTTAATTGTGGCGATTTGTTGCTGTTAGTTTCAACTGGTTATCCACAAGTGTTTTCTTTTTGTACTGGAGGTTAAATTGGTGTTGCATCCAAAATACAAATTGGAGTCTGTTTTAAAGCATATGAACAGAAACATGGGGTTCTCCAATTTTAATGCAGAAATGTGCTGTTGCTTCTTTATGCCATCTTCAGTAAGAGGCTTTCATTACCTCCTAAATTCATAATTTTTTCCTGTGAGGTATAGGAGATTTACAAGATTCTCTCCTCCATCATCTTCTCAAAACAGCCTCTCACTGATGCAAGATGGAATGGAGGGCTTAGCTGTGACTAAACATGGTTTTGCACTGCTGCAAATATCATGTGAAACATATGTGGGGTTTTAATAGTTTTAAATATGTAAGAATAATTTTTTTGTTATGAAGATTTCATTCAATATGGCACAAGAAAGAAAAATATTCCCTCTCATTATATTTTTAGATGCATGATACATTATGGGAAAGACAGCAGAATGACTCAGGAGGTGGGAAGCTCATGCAGCACCCCCTAACTCGTCTTTCAGATCTTCTGGATTTTTGCTTATCTTCCTTTAATTTCAGCAATTATTTACTTTTTTGGCAAAAAGCAACGTAGAAACACATAGACACAGATAGTCACATAGTCACAGATCAGAGAAAGAGCTAGGTAGTCAGTATGTGAGAAAAAAAGGATTTGTGATTGATTTAACTGCATTTTGCTTTCTATTATAAGGTGGTTAAGCAGGAAAGCACTGAAACAAAATTTTCACACACCTGTGCAAAGGTAAACTTTTTTTTTAGTAGGGATTAGTGAAGCAACAGAAAATTGTTCACTGGGGTTTGATTGCTAGATGCTGCCTTGGCTTGAGATGGTTCCTTAGATCTGTGGAAACGTTAGTAAGATTCACCAGCATTCTTGTCATTTCTGCATGTTGCTTGCTTAGCTGTGTTTTTCTGATTGATGTTCACATGTATATATGGATATGCCTCAGCTATTGTAGAGTCTGTGGATATCCTCATGAGGTGGTAAAGAACATCTATTCCTGAGAGGATATATAAAATAGATGAATAATAATATCCAAATGATCTGTACTTTCCTTCACTGACAAATGCTTTAGATAAATTCTGTTCCTATGTCTATAGGCCCCAGTTCAACAACAAGCAGGCATGTCAATGGGATGACTCACATTCTTTATATTAGGCAAGTGGCTAAGTACCTGGCTCTGTTTCTTGATTTTTAAACTGCACCACTGTTTGGAGAGTTAATAGCTTCTTTAATCATAGAGATTTTGCAGTGTTCATAAAATGCAGTTAGTAGACCAATCTAGCACATAGCTTCAAAGAGAAGCCATATACTGACTCTTATGTTGAAAAACTAAAAGAAAATACATTAAGTTGTTACAACTCTTACAGAGAAATTTTGAAGCTGAATTATTACAGGTCTTGGAGATAAAAACACATAAATGGTCTGCAATGGCTTAAGTCCGAGTTTGTGGAGGAGTTAATGAGGAAGCTGACCCTAAGAGAAAGCTGGCCCTCCTTACATTTTGAAAAACTTGCTTTCAGGGGCTATTTGAGCCTCCTTGTTACTTTTGCTAATCTTTATTATTCTTACCAAAGTCTACTCTGTACATGTAGAAGCATGAGATCTCTGCAGCAGAGACCATCGGACCCACTCTGCAGCCAGAGCAAGAGCTCAGCAGTTATGCTGTCAGTGCTGCTTGCTCAGTTTCTTATTGCAGACCTAGATTAATGAAATTGCTGGGACACTACCTGCAGCCCTCCCTGGTTTAACCCTGAGTATCCCCTAAGATTTACCCCCAAGGGGACAGAGATGGCACCAAAATCTAATCTACCCAATCCGCTTGAATCATACTAGGCACCATCAAATGTATCTATAATCCTTTATGCGTATGGCTCTCAGCTGGAGCATCAAAATTGAAAACAAGCTTTTTACTGTCTTGCTCCAATTGTTTTAAGGCCATGCACACACTCACACCTACTTCTCCAGAGGACAATGTGGATACCCTGGTCCTGTACTCCCCCAGAGTGGTGACAGCACCTCATCCATCAGAGCCTCCCTGTTCCTCTCCTTTTAGCCTTGGCCCTAGCTTGATAAGCAGACATCAGGGAACCTTGAGACCTTTCTAGAGGCTTCCTAAAACCACTTGAGTGAATCCATTTCTTTTTCCTCTTCTTGGTGACACCTACCAGTCTCCAAAACGCTGCGTTAAAAGACTTTTTCTGCCATTGCAGGTCTAAGTCTCCCGTTGTTCTGTTATTGTCTTTGAAAGACAAATAACATAGCTCATTTCAAAGAAACGTTAATGAGGGGAGACAATTGTATGGTGTGAATCACTAAATACCATAAAAATTATAATCTCAGAAAAAAAAGTTAAGGAGCAGATTAAAAATACTGTAATCACTGCATGCTGGGAAGATATGCCATAAAGGCTTTGGACCAAAATACTGGAAGAGGGCAATTTAAAGAAACATTGGATAAGTGTACTCATGTTACTTCAGTTCAAATTTCTACTGTTTCCAATCTTGCAACCTTACCTCTGCTGTATCTACTCCTGAACCTACTATTGCTCCTTCTTCTACTTTTACCTCCAATTTAAGTTAGGCTGCTCTCTGACTCTTACTGTCTTGGAACCAGCATAAAGGCTTTGCTTTTACTCGTAGTTTCAGCATTTATGCCTCAGCAGCTGTTGTTATCAGTTGCACTGAAGTGACTGCTAATGCTAGGCAAAAACACCATCAACATGTGGTAGCTTTAAGTATTATAAGCTTCTAAGAAGCTTTTTCTGAGCATATTTAGAAATTATTTTAGGGAGGTGCTGTATGGCCAGATTTCAATACATTTACCCAGGAGCAACAAAGTGCAAATTCTTATTTGCCTGATCAGCCTACTTCATAAAACTCAGAGTAATGCTATGACAGCAAAATGTCTCCAACTGGCTGGAAATATAAAGTACTGCAGTATTACTAACATATTAATTAAATAATCGTAAAAATAGTTTTTAATCTTTCTTCCAAAACCCAAAAGCATACGTTGTACTTTCTTTTGTTATCTAAGCTTGTAGACTAGCAAAATAATAATTTCAAACTTTTCTCGGTAAGCAAACTACAAATTTACTTTTTTCATTAACCTGTCAAGTTTTTGTTACTAAAAGCATTCAGTCTCAAAGAAAGAAGTATCACGAGGACGCATGGATGTGGATTATCAAGTGAAGCTTTTCTTTCTAACTTGTTTGAAATAAGCAGATCACCACTTATAGCATCATTAAAGAAGAAACTCAGGGTGAGGCCAACAGCATAGACAAATAGGGTTTGGCAAAGCTGAAGACACTGGAGATTCTCATGACAGAAACTATTAAGGAAACAAAACTGTCAGCTCTGTTCATACTACATAGGAAAAAAAATCGATAAATATTATAAAATGAGCAATAGTTGACTTGATAGGTATATCTATTTAAAGCTCAATGATTTCTTTCTATATGACGTTTTCTTTGGCTTTGTGTAACTGAGGTCACAGCTGCTTCTTGATTCTTAGCTCAACATCCCTTAAATGTGACAGAATATGACTTTGTCCAGATGAGTTCTTCTTTTGACCTGCTAATACTAGGCAGTTCTCACTCATCTTCATTCCAGAGATCCTCATAGGCACCTCCTATGTGGTGAAAATGAAGACTTCCCCATCAAGAAACAGGATCATGTTCAATATGATAATGACTTCTCCATGCAGTGTATAGTTACCTTACTTGGACAAAACAATAATACATCATGTCAGCAGACATACATTTTAGGATGATGGATGCACAGGTTTTGAATGGAGAGCAAGTGGTTGTCTTGTTGTCTTACGTGGACCTGCCATATGACAGGAGGTGCATGGGTTTTATACCATATGTTACTGCTTGCCTGGTCTTAAATGAAGCCGTTATGTACAGCTTTTGAGTACGTTTGGAAGATGTCAAACTACCCTCTCCAGCTGAAAAGTTGGGTACCATTCCACACTGCAGTAAAACACAACTGCAGTAGGTTTAGCCAGCTCTCAGCTTAGTGCTTAGGTTGCAAAGGTGGTGTGTGTGCTTTATGTACCCGCACAAACCCACCTGATTATTTTGGCTACATATTTGGCCTACTAGCCTATCACTCCATAGCTTTTTGATCACTGGTACTGAGCTAACTGAATTTAAGCAACAATAATTCGCATCTATTACTGTCATTCTTATGTCAGTAATGTGAATTTTGTTTTAGTTAAATTATTACTAGCAAGCTTTCAGAGTGGGGCAGAAACAGTCTTCCTGTTTGGGTACTACTTACACTTATTTTTTTCTATACCACTGTCAGCATGTCTTGCCCTCAGTGTAACTGCAAAATCCTCAGCAAACTTTGGCTCCAGTGTAGTTCTGTTTGATGATAAAATTAAATGACTCACTCTGAAATTCAGAGTCTGACTCAAATTCTCTGAAGCAATACACAATGTTCTAGATTCACCCATTTGTCTTGGTAGGATAACAGGTATATTAAGTGACATGTATATATACAAAATGGACTTGGATGCATACTGCAAAAATTGATGGTCTGTGTTCTTGAAAAGCATAGTGGTCGGAGTTCAATGCATTGTAAACTGCATACAGATAGAGCAAGGTCAGGAAGAAATCTCATTTCATTAGACACTGTGGTCTGAATTTGCTGTTTATTAATTAGTTCCATAAACAGGTGCCAACTAAAAGAAGGATGAAGTAGCACCCCAGGATCCAAACAGGCCATATGTTTATAAGGAAGTGTTCAATACAAAAATATATGTTATGAAATGAGAACTCTGCCCAGGATATTTGAAATTTGACAGCTTATCCCTAAGTATGCTTATTGCATTTTTTCATCAGTAAATATTTGTACCAAAAGCAAACCAGAGGAAAATCCTACCTCTTGAGCACAAAGTACGCTTTGTTAGGCAAGATGTTCCCAGTGGAAGTCTCTGAAGAGGTTATTCTACCTGGGACTGTCATACACAAGGGCATATCACAGGACTATAACAGGTGCATTTGTAGAGTGTGTGATCTCCATGTTTTCTGTTTACAGAGAGTCAAAAATGAAACCATGGAAACAAAGATGATTATTTCTACCAGGCAGAGGAAAAAAAAAAAAAAAAATCTTCCATCTGTAGTTGTTTTAACCTGAAATCAGACATGGGGCAAATGCTGCATGATATTTTCCAGAATGAGATTGTTGGATTAGCTGCACAAAAATCCTGATGGTAAATGCATTTATTAGGTTCTGCAGTGCAGGGGCAGGTTTCCATCTCATAAAATGGAAAGTACTACAAAAGTGCGGATGTTGGAGAGCCTCCTGAGTATTATGATACCTGCTGAAAAATTCTCCTAGGGAAGCAGTGAAAATATGCTTTGAAAATACTGGGGTGCAGAATGAAATGAGATGTTTTGGTTAGACTTCTGGGAAGTACTAATAGACAGAATGGAAAGTACCCAATTTTACTCTCAGAAGCAATGTTAAGAGGCAAATCTTAAGGTTATTATGGAAATCAATTTCACTAGGAAGCAATAGATTGTTACTGGGCCACATTTATGGCAGTCACTTTTCAATAGAATAACATCTTGCAGACAGTTTGCTTTGGTAGTTTTGTTGGATAAACATATGCAACAATCACAGATTATTTTTAGTAGTTATTGTTTCAAACTATTTTTTTACAATATTTTCAGTTAGAGTTAACATTCAAAGCACTCCACAGCCTTCTACAACATTTGTGATTGTAAAAAGATGTTTGTGCTTTTGCCAGCTGTAGTTTTTATGAATTACATTATACTTGATCTGAAGCAAAGCTTTGTCCCTCTAAGCCAAGCTGAAGGCAGGATGGCCTTTGCACAGAGAGAAATCTGTTACTCTATTCCACCAGTATCCTTCAGAAAAAAAAAAAATATTGGAATTTAAGCCTGAGGGCAGGAAGATTATGACCTTTAATATTGTACAGGACTCCTGGGTGCTATAACTCATGCTGGTACCTTGCTCTATGGAGCAGCAGATGCTGGGAAACCAGAAGTATTCTCCATTGCTGGGAAAAAGATAATACTGCTTTTTTCAGTATTGACCTTGCTTCCAAATAAGTATTCACACATTCTCAAGGAAATCTGTCCTGAGTGAGAAAGATGAAGGATATGATGCAGGAATTGAGTGAGATGGTATAAATATTGTGAAGATGGCCAAACAGGTCTGAAACTGTGATAAGGGAAGAAGTGTCTTCTGGGAATCTAGAGAGATACTGATGGGGAGAAGAAATCAAACGTAGGGGGAAACAGTAAACTTTAGGAGGCTATGTTAGTTTGGTTCATATGACAAAAATGGAGAATCCATTGTAAAGCAAACACTGAAATATGTATCCATGTTCCTGTATGGAGGCAGCATGAATAGCTCCAGCTGGAAGATCTCCTTGCAGAGGTGTAGTTCCAGGTCACAGGTGATTCTCTGAGCAAGGAATGCTTGTGATAGCTCTTTGGGGAGCTCTGATGTTCCTTCTAATCAGAACCCGTTTTGCTGTCTCAGACATTGTGGGAAAGAAAACTCTCCCGAGGTTTTCAACATCTGCTCTCTTGCTTTATTCATATGTAGCAACAAATGTGAGTGGAATATACCAAAAGAAAATTTACAGTTAGGAAACAATTCTAAACTGAAGTAAAACTGAACAAAAAAAAAAAAGTCAAAGTCCACTGAGCAAATCTCCATTCTAAATCACATAGCTATAAAGGCTGCAGTTGTATTTTAGCCTAGAATTTTGTAGAGTATCCTGAGGAGCCTTTCTTTTCCTCGTACATATAAAATTATATTGTATTGAACATGTCCTACAACCCTTGGTTATTTCAAAGTTTCCTTGAAACTGAAGCTTTTTTTTGAAACCTAGTGGCTGAACTTCAGAGCTGTTGGCTCTCTGTTTGTTTCATGAGTTTTTCCACCGCTATGGAGAGGAATAAGATGAGTTTTGGACAGATGCTTGGTGCAACTGCTCAGCTTGCCATTTCTGGAACATTCCCATACTTAAGGAAGCTTCTGTGCCACTTCTTTTAACTTCATTACCCACTTAGACATTAGTATGTCTAAGTGTGAAATAAAGCAACCATTTTATAGCCATAATACTTTGCTATAAAATACTTTGCAGGTAACTCACAGAGTCATTTGACATGCTAAAAAGGTATGTTCTAGCTCAGGCTCATGTTAAATCGGGAGGCTGTTACAAGCCATGCTGTGCAGAATATCAAAATAAATGCTAATAATTATGTCCTCTGATCCTACATCTATGAATCTGTGTTGTTCCCTCAGGCCTTCCAAGTTTTGTGATGTAATAATGATATTACCTTTCTGCTCTTACTTAACTGCAGAGGTAAGAGTGTCTGCCATATACACTTTGTCCCACAGGAGAACTTGATCCATAAACATGTTTTTATAGTGTTCAGAATAGTCTGTGTCTTGGTATGAGAGGTTATTAGGATACTATAAAAGGCAAGCAGAAACTGGGCCTGGCAAGCCATTTCAGTGTTTTTTTAATAGGGTTTCTATTTAATTGTGGGCCAATTAACTACACAGCTTCCTTTCAGATTTAAAAAAAAAAAAAAAAAAACAAAAAAACCAGAGTTGTTTAATGCTTCCTAATGTTGTATATCTTTACTGAGCTTTTCATTACTTAGAGAAACAAATATGCTGCTCAGGTCACCAGGGAGTAGTGGTGATGTTTGCTGCCTTCATTTGCTTGTGAGGTGGCAGGGTATCAAGCTGTAGCCCTGACATTTTCTAATGTTTCCTGTATGATGGTCTCAAAACTGCTGTATAACCCCTTGGCTGTGTTCTGCACAAGTCACTAACCATATTATTCATCATGGGATCTAATTTCATGCTGTTTAGTTTAATTTTTCTTTTAGGTTGCCAAATTTTGAATATACATCCAGCCTTATGTGCCTCACACTGGTGACATCTTCATTTAAAAGACATACTTACTCAACTGTGGAGATGCCTGTAGTGTGAAGTTTTGGACAGTTGGCAAAGCTGTAGTAAATCTTATCTATTACAAATATTGTAATTAAAATATATGTCAAGTACTACAACAGGACCTTGCATCATGTATTTGTATCAGTAGCTAAGCCACATATTTTCATGTTTTTCTGTTCCCAAAACCACACACGGCTCTGCTTCCTGGGTATAATGTTAATAGATGATGCAAAATAAGTGGCTGATATTTAATAGAGGTGTGGAAGTACGTTAGTAAGTGGCAGAGTCAAGCAGGCAGTCATGGGACACTGAATTCGGATTGTTTTTACATTCTGGAAATGGGACATGATATTTGTAGCCACCTGTGAAAAGTGAATTGCCAGCCATCCTGCTGAAGTACTGAGTAGGATTTATCTCCTCTGCCTTCCTTTATAGAAAGAAGCAGGCACTTCTAGGGCACAACTTGGGCCATCTCAAGGTACATCTCTAAAATAGGTCAGAAAATTAACCTTTTAAAGGACCCATTTTTCTCCAATGAATATGAATGGAGTTCAGATTGGCTTAGATTGCATTAGCATCTGATGCCAGTGAAGGTGAAACCTGTGACACAGGCAGAGGTGCTATCCATTTCTCTAGGACAGCATACAGACCTTTCACAGAGGATTGTACTTTTTTCCCTTCCTGTTAGTCACTTCTTGCAATCCACGTGCATCACCAGTGAATCAAGCAGTCTCCTCCAAAATAAATTTCACTGCTTTTGAGAGCTTGTCTATATTGTGTACTACAAAAGATAGTGAAAATTGCATTACAGTATCTACTGACAATGGCCCAGAAGTAAGGCAGATCTCAATTTGGGCATATGCTGCCACTTGAGCCCTTCTTCCTGCAGTAATAGGTGTTTCTATTGGAGTGTCTGTACATTATTTTAGAGAGACCATACAGAGATCCATATGAATGATTAGGAGCTACCAAATCTGTGTGTACACACACTTCGCTCTGAACTTGTCATCTTTATAGTTCTCTATAAACTCATGTTCAGATCTTATTGTCCATCCTGCCAATTAATTCCAGTCCAGGTATCTCGGCTTTCTATTCCCTCTTGTCCACTCAGTCCAAGCTTTTGTGCTTTGTCTTATATTGGCTTGACCTATTATGCTGCTTAACCCCCTTTATTTTTCCTTTACTTTTTCCCAGCCCAGTCCCGTGAGGTCAAACTGATCAACCCAGATGATTTTCTTGTTCATAATAATCTACAAGTCCTTGAGCTTTCCTTCTCTTTCAGCCAGCCTTCAGGACTACTAACAGCTAATTCTGAGACAACTTCTTTATCCAGGCAGACAGTTCTTCCACATATTATTTCCCTGGAGGTTTTTGTGCCGCCAGTCTTCAATCCTGGATACGTCTCCCCTCCTTCCTACCCCTGCCCCCCTTTCCTTCTGTATTTCCTTCTGTGTTATTATTAATAACCAACAGATAGGATGATTAGGAAAAGAGGCAGAAGCATTCATACTCTTAGGTCAGCACAGTCCACAGAGGCACAGATTTCAGCTACAGAGAAGTCCCCAGCTGGACACTGAAACATTATCAAAGAAATCATTATCTTTGAAATTCACACCTTTGGGTGTTCTTCCAAATATAAGCAAACTAACTTTTCAAAATTTTTTAAGTCTGGGCGAATGTTACAGATACCCATCCAACAGAAAAGTAAAAAATTAAAAATGTTGCTCTGTAAAAAGTTCAGCAAGGTTTCATGTTCATGCTTTGAAAATTGGCAGCTATAAAATTTTAAAGAGAAATATATATTCATAGCATTTTGTGAGAGATAGTTGTATCACTTGAGCTGAAGCTTCCCTCCAAAAGTCAGCCTGAGGCAAAAATGGAAAATTTTAGCCCTAGTTCTTTAAGTTTGGCATAATAAAGCAAGGAAAGGGTTTTGGGAGTGGAAGGATGGGAAATACAGTAAAAGGAAAACAGGACAGGTCAGGTATCTTGGTAACAAACAGTACTGCCAGCCCCATCTGTAATTATCACGAAACATGACAACCCATAAGTAGTAGCTGACTTGGACTCATCTGCACTTTATCCCTAAGCATATAGTAACAACTCCTAACCCATAAAACATTGTAAGACTAAAAGAATATTTAAAATTAAATATGGGACCTTGCCTATGACTTAATTTCCAGAATCATTAAAACTGGCTTGCTCCTTTGTCAGCGAAGTGGGCCTTTGCTGACACAAAGCCAGTGGCAAAGTGAATCTGGTGGAGAAAACATATTGGGAAGGGAGTTGTGCATTTTGCTGTTTCCATCTGCTTTGGAGACCGTGGTATGTTTCCAGGTGCAGCTACACAGTAGGACATGCAGGTAGAGGCACAAGTAGTGCTGGTGAGGAAATAGTCCGTGGCATCCTGCCCTTGGAGGCTGATGGATATCCAGGGAGTTAATGCATCTTTCAAGCTGCATTAACTCCTGCAGGATCACCTCTGCAGCTGATGCTGTGCAGCTGCAGGGGACCTGTCAGTGACCGTGCAGTTCCTCGGGGAGAATTCTGAAGTTATCCATAGAAATCCTTGTTTCTCCCAATGGTACTCCTGTTTTCTGTGTCTACTGTGTTGTGGTTTTAGAGAAGAGTTCCTCAAGAGGCAGTTGCGTTTGTTACTAATAAACTATCTCTGCAACTGCAGGCCTATTTAGAGAATACTGTTTAGATTCAGATTCTCTTTGTTTTGCGAAGTTATGAATTAGATACATAACTCCTGATGCTTTCAGAAATACCAAACTTAAACTCAGTTATTTGGCGTGTAGCGGTACAAGTTATTTTTTCTTAAAAACATACCAACGGCTTGAAATAAGGACATCATCTTTTAAAAGCAGAGATGATGTAAGAACTGTCCCAGCACCCCACTCCCTGTGTCCGTTTCTATGGTTTTACAGTCACCATCTCCTATTTAAAGAAAAAAATAAATACAAACACCCCCACATGAAGAAGGGGGGAACAGGCTTACTGCAGACAGTACGCACCATGGCTGCCTTTCTGTATCCAATACAGACGGTAAACAAACTTGACAGAAGGGGGGATGAGGATCCCCTGGTTCATTCCCACCTTGGTGGCAAAGCCTAAATTTGGCACCCCCAGCACCCCCTCAGCCTGTGGGAGAGAAGGAGCCTCTCTTGCTAGGACTCCAGCCTCGGCCCGAGCTGGGGCTAGCCAAGAGCTACGGCTCTTCTTCGTTGGTGCCTTTTAAAGGGGGATTCTCCTCACCCTCACCGAGGGAGCCCACCACCCTTCCTTGGCAAACTCCCCCTCCCCTGCTGCCTCTCGCCTGCCCTGGTCGTTATCTACTCTCCGCTAAATGCCTGCCCTTCTTTTCCTTCCACCCCACTCCCCGTGCTTCTCCCATTTGACTAGGTTCTGCTGAAACAGGCAGGGGGGAGCTTTGCTTCTGGAAAAGAAACAATAATCTGCCTGGAGCAGGTTTTCGCAGGGAGCCTCCGCAGCCCGCCGCGGCGCTCCCCCTGCTCGGCGCTGTCTGTCAGGCCTTAGCGCGGGTGCCGCAGCCGCCGGGCCGGTTGCTAGGCAACCTCCCCCTCGGCGCCGCTCCGTGCCGGCGAGCCCCGCCGCCATTGCGGTGCCGCGTCCCTTCACAACCCAACCGCTCCCCGCCCTTCTCCCCGGGCTGGCTTTTCACGCCGTGTCGTCGTTTCGAGCGACACCGGGCTGCCCCGTCTTTCTTTGTTGCAGTCAGATGTGGCAACGGGAGGCGGCGCGGCCCAAAGGGCTGAGGTTCGGCTGCCGCACCTGAGGCTCCCGTAGGCGGGGGAGGGCTGCGAGGTGGCACCCCCGGTGCGCTCGGCACTGCGCACTCCGCCCCCGCCTTCCCTCTGCTTTTTCCGCAACGCCCATGTTGGCGGCCTGGTGACTGCCAGGTTGAAAGGGGCGGGTGGGAGTGGTGTGGGGCTGAAGTGGAAGCTGGCAGCAGGAGTTAACTGAGGTGGAGGGGCCATGGACTTCTGTCCGTGAGTTGAGGGGGATTTGGCCCAGCTTCACTGTTAGAGCCTGACGTGAAGTTACGTAAGAGACAGACGTGAGAAAAAAGGGGTGTTGTTCATAGGTTGTGTTTGCAATGAAATCAGTGGAAACATTGTTTTCCATCATCACTCTTCAGTAGCTTCAGAACAGTGATTTAAGTGTTCATTCAAAATACCTAGGGAGCTGTTAGGGGGATAGTAACACCTGTCTGCCTGGTGTCTTTTGGATAAAAGGATGTAAGTTATATATGATTATGTTTTCTGTAGCCATGCTGTAGTCAAGATTATTGAAGATTTCATTCTGAACTTATTTATATAATGCCCATACTGGGAATGTTAACCTCCTGGTTATGGTTTGTCAGGAAAGAAATCACAGCATGTTTTATTAACAGCATAAGTAGTCAGCACATTCTCCTATTCTGGCATCTGGAAATATCTAGCTCATCTCATACATATGGCACTTTGTTATCATTACATCTTTGAATTGTATAGTCACTCTCCCCACACAAACACACTAAAAATGGATATATTTCTAGCCTGACACTTACTTATACAATAATGTACTTGTGGGCATAAATTTCTCTCAAGCGATACCAGAGCAAAGACTGATTTAATGAAAAGCCCACCTCGGCTAGATGGCTGAAAGGCTTTAATCATTTAACCAGCTTCATTAGAATTTTGGTGGATACTCTTCTAATGTCAATTTGTCTCCCACACTGATGTTTGCTTTGGAATCAGTGTATTTCTCTTTTTGTAAAAGGAAGCTCGGAACTGTTGTTCTGAAACTTTCTCAAATGTGAATTGCTCTTCCTTTGTTTCTCTGGTCGTGGAGAAGCTCATATGAGTCTTAACAGTTTATTTCACTGTATAAAAAAAGTTAGAAATTATATTTTCATCAAGTTAAAAACACAGATTGTCCAATGCTATGAATAAGGACTTTAGGGACTCTTATCTGGACAAATAAATAGATTTTTTTTTGTTCATTCACCGATATTTGGTTGAAAACAAGCTATTTTTAGTCAATTTCTGATAAAAGAGGAAAATGGAGTGTGTAACTATAGTAATAATGATCAACAGATCTTTGCTAATTGATTTTTCATACTTGGTGTACATCTTGCCATAGGCCTATGGGCATTACCTTGAAGGAAGTTTTAAAGAGGGTGAGAAAATTGTTTTAAAGTTACCTCCAAACTTTCCCAACAGAGGTCTTTGTATACCTATGTTCACATTAGATGATTCTTGCCATATGTGATCTGTAAAATGCTGTCGTGGTGTCCAAGCTGAAAGGCAGAGGATGATCCTGATCTTGTAAAAGTACTCCTGAGGTTGCTGTAACAGAATGCTAGTCCAGTTTGCTTTGCTAATGTATGGGCATTGTCATAAGCCTTTTTCCTTTTTTATCCTAACTATACGGTGTTCTACATCAAGTACAGAATCTGTTGTAGTGTTTGTTGACTGTGCACTTGCTAGAGTTTTGTTTTGCTTCAGTGTTTAAGTACTGAAGATCCATTTAGTCATATTGTGATGCCTTTGAGTTTTACAGTTAGGAGAAGCACTAAAATTTGGTAGATACTGCAGGCAGTCAGATTTGCACTCAAAAAAATCAAAGGGACATACTAAGCGTCTTCTCTGTAGTCTGACAGATCGTGGGTTTGATCTGACTCAAATCTGGCCACTTACTTGTAGTTTTCAGCCAGATCAGTGGCATGATTTGGCTAAAATGCAGAGGTGCAGAAGTGCTCAAGCCAGTGCAGTGGGAAATGACATGGTAAGGAGTGGGTGGTGAAGGGGACTGTCCCTTCTGACAGCACCACTTCGTATATATTGGCTTACAATTTTCAGAAACTGCATTTTCAAAAGTGATTTGCTAGTTGTACATCCATTTAAAATGTTGGACAGGAAGCTGTACTTTTATATAGCCCTTCAAAGAGCTTTTAGGAAAAATATGCTGCATAGAAGCACCCAGTGTTCAAATTCCACAATTCAGAGCTCTGGCTACTGTAAATACAATGCAGCATGGTAGGAAACAGGAGAAGGCACAGGAAAATTGATTTTTATTTGTGTCTACTAATTTCAGCAGTGAAGTGGTGACACCATAGGTCTTAGCAGAGATACTTCACCAGCTCTAACCATTCCACTTTCAGACAGGGCAATCACACATGCAGTCTTTCGTGCCGTGCCATGCGGTGCTGACACATCCATGAAAGGCCCTTTGAGACAGAACAGTTTTTTCCCAGCATTTATATTATGTAAGTGTATGAATTAGGAGTAACATGAGGTGCAAGTCAGGAAATGGTCTATGAAATTGTTCTTTTAAACTTGATAGTTTTAATGTCTTTTTTGTCAGGCTAGGAGAACAGGAAAAGACTGGAAGGAGAGAGGGGTGGGTAAAGAGAAACTATGGGTAGATCTCTCATATTCCAGACCAATGCTTCCTTAGGCACTCCATCTTTCTCTGTAAAGAAGTCCATGGCACTTTCATGCATGTAATGTCAAATTTTTCTGTTGTGAAACCCGGTAACTCTTGAAGAGCTTTGTCAGCCAGTAGTGACAAATCAACACCCCTTTCTTTTCTGCTCCCCTGGTATATAAACATAAGCTTTTGCTTTCTTGAGGCCTGGGGGGAAATATAACAGATGGAGCAGCACAAAATAGTGAGGAAGCTACACTCATTAGAACCTTACAACAGAGAAGGCCTGTCACAAGTTTCTTGATTCTCATCCTGATCAATTTTGCTATAAATCCCACACATCACTAACCTTTCTTTCTACAAGACCTAGCATTTCTTAAAGCCCTCGGATGATTGTCATGTGTCTGCTCTGTTTGTGCTGTTTTCACTGGTAAAAAGTTTTCCTAACAAATCTTATTGCAGTTTTAAGTCCACAACCTCTTTGCCTGTATGCCAGATAAAAGGAAAACAAATTTCTCCTCTTCCTTGGAAGACTTCTCAAGAAATATAAAGGCTGTCTACATGTGTTAAAACTCCAATAAATCCCACAATTCCTTGGATGTTTTCTCATAAATTGTCTTTTTATTGCTCTGATCTGAATTCTTTCCAGATGGACCCCATATTTTTTACAATGTAGTGCCCAAATTGGGCATACTGCTCCAAATGGAAGAGGAGATGATGATTCCATAAGTTTAGAAGTCCCAAGTATTTCTTTGGATTGATTGTTTTTGCAGACTGACAGTTTTCACTTGTGGTTGGTCTGAGTAATCTTTTTGTACAGAGCTATTGGTATCATTGTTCCTCATCCTGTAATTCTTCAGTTATTTATTCTTGCCTAAATTGAAAACTTAGGACTTCTATCTCTTGAATTGCATTGAATTTTGAGGCCATTTTATTATTTGTCAGGACATTTGAAATTCTAATACTATCCTGCTGTTTACCTGTAGCCCTTCCAGTTTCATGTCATCTTCAAAGCCAGCAAACATGTTTTTAAGTCATCTAGATCACCAAAATTAATTTTGTAGTATATTAAGTGTTCTAAGTAGCATGAAGGGAAGAGGTGACAGGGATTTCTTTAGATTCAGTGTATTTGACTAAATGTACACTATTTACAAGTTTAAATATTTACTATTTACAAAAAGAAAAAGCTACTTTTTCCCTCTTCTATCTGCTTTGTTCTTTAAATGCAAAAAATACATTTTCATTTTAGAACATTACCTTCGGATCTTTTTTTAGGATTAAAATTAGTAGAACTGTATCTACGTATTTTGCAAACTACAGCAAATACCACAGTAGCCTACAATTTGTCAAAGTTGCTTGTCACCATTATAATTTTGAGATAGATTTTATTTAAAATTTAATTGATTTTTTTTCAGCAAAGAAAGTTGAAATATGCCAGTGTAATTTGCTCCTATCACCAAGCTGGGTGGCATTGTCAAAGAAGGAGCAAGCTATTAAATAGGACGGACTAGATAAGTTTGATGACTTGGTGTTAGTAGAATGAGATGAAATTCATAACTTTAAATGAAAATTCATGTACTAAGGGACAATTCTAATATAGTACAGGAACAGCTGGAGAGTAAAAGGATCACAGAACCACAGAATGATGGCAAGTTGCCACATGTGCATTTTAGTGCTCCGCTTTAACAAGGACAGTTAATTTTTACAGATTTCTTAAGAGAATCTAGTAATCTGTTTTCCTTCTACTTCTATTATTCAGGATTTTCTGTAGATGAAGGGTTCCTAGACAACCATGAAAACACTCAAGAGTTTTCTCTTTTAGACTGCAAAGATAACATGGGGTTTTCTGCCTTTATTGTCTGTTTAAAATACCTCCTCTTTCCCTCCTGCAGCCTAGTAAGACTGTAGACCAAAGCATTTAAGGCAATGAGATACAATGTCCCACTGGCCATTTCCTTTTTCAGTCTTTACTTTTCATGTCCTTCCAAGACTATGCATGTAGATTGTGTGGCACTGGTGGAAATCAAATTGAGAGCTTAGGTAATTTCAGATCCATGTGATAAGAAATAAGCGGAACACTTTAACTTAATGTGCCTTAAAGGAAGAATGAAAGTTCTTTTCTATATTGTGTGAATTAGCCTGTCTTTTTGAATGTTTGCTTTATTGTAGATTTCATATGCAGCTGCATAAACACATCTATGCATATCCATACATAAGTAATCAAAATAGTTTTGTAGTTACATGCTCCTTCACCCCCTCTGTGAATGTGTGCTATCTCATAATCCTCTTATTTTGAGGCTGCAGAGAAGTTTCAAACTACAGTCCTAACTAGAGCCAGCCAGAAGTTTTGGTGCAAAGCTTTTTAACAACAACAACAAAAAATCGATTACGTGGAATTGTTTGTAAAATTTCTATTGATTCCACTGAATCATTTGTGAAATTAGAAAACCTACCAAAAACCCCAAACAAAACATTTCCTAAAAAGTATTTTAACATGTTTTGAAATATTATTTAAATTTTAAATAATTCAAAAGCAAATCAGTATTTCTGATGTGGTTAAATTCCATTTCTCACTTGATGTTTTTCTCTCAGTTGACAAAAATTTCAAAACATTACTTTTATCCAGTCAAACTGCTCATTCTTTCAGCATGATCACCAGAGAGACAAATTATCAGTATTTGTCTTTCTCTAATTGTCCTTTTTTCAAACAGACAGAAGCATTTCTTCAGCTATGTATTCTTTCCTTCTCCAAAGTTTCTCACTTTAGAGTGACCCTCTGCTTTCCATTAATTTCCACAGCTTCTTTATTCCAGTGCTGAATGAAAGGAGATGGCAGAGGGACAGAAGTAAATGACTGCCTCAAGGACTGAATCTATAGATGCAGGAATGTTTCCCTTGAAAAGTTTGAAAGAGATTTGGGTATACGTGAGAGAGGGGAGGGCAGGGCAGGGCAGGAGGTCAGTACTGGGAAAGGGAGATGCTAAAAACGTTTTTGTAGTGCAGCAGGAGAAAAAGTATGAAAATACAGAGAAAGCAGGAGAGGGAAATAAAGTAGGATGGCAGTTAGGTGAAGTGGTGCTCAAAGGTGATATCTTACTGATTTGTTAAATGGGAGAGGCTTGGAATGCTCCTCATCACCCAGTCTTGCTCCCTGCTACAGTGGGTGGTTTCTGTACAGGAATTCACTACTGCAGTGAACACAACTCTCATCCTTCCCTCTCATTGCTGACTTTTCCAGATGTAGAAAGAATACACATCAAATACATTGTATAAATGTATTCTAGAAAACTGATACAAACCGCAGTTTAACAAAATCCAGAGTGCCCAGAATCTGGCCTCCACAGCTGCTTTGATTGTACACTGCCTGTGCAACCTCCATTTTTCTATTTTTTTTTTTTTACTTTGCTATCCCTCCTACTTTCTGTGTCACTTAACAGCTATGGTCTCATCAGCAGTAGAAGCTATATATTCAAAAGAATTTTTGACAATCTTGAGAGCTCTCTGGTTATATAAAATCGTATATTTTAGTCTCTGAGTCTCACTTCAAGCAAGTGCTGGAGCATACCGAAATTTTGTACCGTTTCTGACAATAATTTATGGATGGAAATCACTACCATCTAGCGGCAGTAAGAGCTGAAGCACTTAGTAGTAGGCTCGCACAGGAAATGC
This sequence comes from Phaethornis superciliosus, assembly GCA_023637945.1. NCBI lineage: Eukaryota > Metazoa > Chordata > Aves > Apodiformes > Trochilidae > Phaethornis > Phaethornis superciliosus. The sequence goes on along the minus strand of JAJQWJ010000007.1, from coordinate 20,138,014 downwards.
AAGATTTGACTTCAATAACCAGGATCCTTCAGCAGGAAGTTGGGTGTGGTCTATAGACGGAGCATTTAAATTAAAAAAAAAAAAAGCCAAGACATGATGGAATTTTAGCTGCAGTCTTCCTTGTTGCCATCCCACACCCACACATCCACATAAGTGCAAGATTCTTCACTGGTAATGAATTTTTAATTGTTTCCTCCAGTATCAGCACAGGATTATGCTTTTTTTTTTCTTTCTTTTTTTTCGCCCCCCATAATTAAATATAAAATCTGGGCAGGATTCTGCTGCAGGACCACTTTCATCTTCCTAACTAACCCTTCTGCTGCCACTAGTCAGTGCAGCTTCCAGAAGCATTTTTGTTACAGACCTTCAATGACAGAACGCAGCAGGTGCATTTGCCTGCAGTGGAAAAGCATGTTCAGAGGGAGACCTGCAGGAGCTGGGATGTGTGTGCATGTCTGTGTAGGTGTAATATGCTATGTGCATATGGCTGAAAAAGAGGAGAGAGCATCGTGTTGCAGTTTATTTAGTAGGCTGCAAAAATAGGAATTTGCTGCAGCTGTGCTGGAGCATGTGTATTAGCGAGACAGCAGAATTGGATCATGCTGATAGAACGCTACCTATTGTGTTGTTTTAAAATGGTAATTGTTTCTTGTATATATTGTCTTACTTGGAAGTTGTTACTTTTAATTGCATTTGCTATATTTTTAATGAGCCTGCTCAGGAGGACCCGGGAAAAATTCTTGAAGGCTACAGCAGAGGTCCCATTTATCATTTCAGATCAAAGTATTTACACTGGGAATGTTTTCCACTTGTTATTTTTCACTGAACTGTCTGAAGACATTAAGAAGATACAGTTCTTCTCCTGTTAGTAAAAATTGTGAAAAATATGGTATCAGATGTAAAAGATCTAAGTGCAGTATGTAATATTTAAAGATAATTTTTGTTTAATTCAGCAATTCTTCCATTTCACAGTGTGTTGCCAGGCAGGGGTTCTGATACAGGTGCTTGTGACTGAATCTTGTTTCCTGAGCTGGCAGCTCTGCAAAGGCAGCATATTTATACCTAAAGAGGAGCATCTCGTGTTGTTTTCAGCTGGTGCCTCTCACCTTACATGGCAGCAGTGGATTTTCGGAGTCATTTCTGGTCTGTCTAGCAAGAGGTAGGGTTGGTCCAAGGTGCAGCTTTCAGAATAAGGAAGAGATTATTTGTCTGGAGTCTTACTTCTCAACAGCAATCCAGAAACAGTTCAGAGCTGTTGATTCCTCACACTGGATGTGGTAGAAAACATCCTCTGCTTTATTCATGGGAATGTATAGCATTGCCCTTGAAAAAGGCAAGAAGATGTTATTATAAGGTATGAGACTTTTTTTAATACAGCCTTTAAAACTGTCAGTTTATTGTCACAAGCACTAAGTGAATTTTAAACTAAAGGTTTTAAGAATTGGTACCTTCAAGACAGCTCTAACAGGTCAGCTGCAAAGGCAAATGGTTTGTTGTGAATTAAAAATAAATGAAAAATAAACTCTTGTCACAGCAACCTCCTCTTGGATAATTATTACTGAATTTGAAAATATGTCCCACAGAAAATTGTGTGAAAGTGTATTCCTTTATATTGTTTATAGCTATTTCTGCTGCTTTAATTTTTTCTGTGTCTTTTGTATTTTTAGCACTTTTCTATGAGAGAGATTAAGCAGTAATTAAGAGGTGCAGGATGAAAAGATGGCACAATCAGTGCTGGTACCACCAGGACCTGACAGCTTCCGCTATTTCACAAGAGAATCACTTGCAGCTATTGAGCAACGTGTCAATGAAGAAAAAGCTAAGAAATCCAAACAAGAACGTAAAGATGATGATGATGAAGATGGCCCCAAGCCAAATAGCGACCTGGAGGCAGGAAAGACACTGCCATTTATTTATGGTGACATACCTCCAGGAATGGTGTCTGAGCCCTTGGAAGACCTGGACCCATATTATATCAATAAAAAAGTGAGTGTGTTGTATATTTCTATCAGACTAAGAAGATGAAAATGCAACAAACCCTCTCAAAGGCTATTTCCAGTATTCTGCACCCATTTTTTACAGATACTACATCTCCCTAAGAGGTGATTTCACTGACAGAAATCACAGCTGTAAGAGCAGAAGTTAGAAATGAATGTTTGTGGGACCTGTTCTGTAGGTAGAGGTGCATTTTGTTTTGTTTTAATATACCTGGTATTTTACTAAAATTTGTAACTTTCAATATTTTATACAGAAGAGAATTTTAAAAGTAGCGCGGGGGTTAGCTTGAATTATTTATTTATTAATTGCTTTGTTATAGATATGAAAGGAAAAAGTCTTCACTATGAAACCCATCTCAAGGACAGCTAGACATCACACTAGCTTTCTTCACTATCACATGGCAAACTCGGGTTGCATTCTCTTGTTGCTGTGAAGAATAAGAAAATAGGTAAAGGTAATTTCTCAGGATGTGGTGAAGATTTTCCCCTTCCTGTTTTTTAGTCTTTAGAGGCATCATATATCCAACTTGGATATTCTGAGTGAAAACATTTTCATATCCAGATTTATGATTGTTATCAAAGAGGAGGTGTTTAAAAGAAGGAAATAAATAGAGGAGGTATGAATTCCTCATGGAGTGGCAACAGAATGTTATGTAATTTTAAAAATAGTTTACAGACATGTACATTTTTTGAAAAATAAACCCCCATTTTCTTTTTGTTTAAAGTAACAACATGGACTGTTATGGAAAAGCACAAAAGTGTTGTTCCTACCTCTGCTGTCAGAGTGGTTGCAAAGAATGTTTATCAACATGGTGATAGGCGCTTTATATATATAAATAAAAATATATATACATAAGGCCTTTTGACCAGATGGCCTTGGGTTGCCTCCAGAACTCCATTTTCTCTAGATTTTGGCATTGTTTAAACCATCCTTATTCTACCAGTAAAAAAGAAATTCTTACAGGTTTTTTATTATTATTGTTCTGTTTCTTTTTTTTCTTTTTTCTTTTTCTTTCTTTTCTTTCCTCTGGAAATTAGCTACTGAATAAGATCAAGTGAATTAAAACAAACAAACCCCAACTAATGCAACAAAACAAACAAACATGAACAAAAAGAGCTACTTCAAAGAAAAAAGAAGAAAACCCCCAAGAATTGTTATGAACCAAACTTTAACTAAGTAAAAATATTTCCTGCAGGAATTAAGGGTATGCCTCATCCCTAACATATTGAAATAATAAAAATGTAGGCATACTGTGATAAACTAAACAGACAGAACAGCTTTAAAAATATATACCTTTAAAAAATTCATTTCAGAATTTCTAAAACTCAGTTCATGCTGTGGAGACTCATGAGATAGATTTGAAAAAAAGGTTTTAAATTATTGTGTATTAATGTGTATTATTGTGTTCTGTTCCCCCTACTCAATTGATTTACCCCATTGAAGTCTGGAAGTAAGGCAAATGAAATTTGGGTCAAAGTGCTTGATGCCTTCCTTTCTTCTTTCCTAGTTGTGCAGTAGTAAAAATGTTAAATTTGTTGCTGGAAATACTAAGGCTAGCTTGTATGTTATCATGCTTTGTAAACGAGAAAAAACATTAACTGTGGACATGAAGCAAAATCCTGCTGAATTGCTTATTCTTGATTGGGAAATGCACAGCAGTTGTCTTGATCTGTTCCAAAACCATAGTGGTTTCTAGTCAGAGATGTAAGGCTCCAAACTATACGTATTTTACCATCATTTCTATTCTCTTTCTTCTTATTTATTGCATATCTTTCAATGTCTTTGTTTAAGTCAGGCTCCATTTTAATTTTTTAATGTGCCTTGATGAGTCAGCATCACACAAATGATGCTTCATCAGAGGTTTTGCCAAAATAAAGGGAGCTGAAAACTTATGAAAAACTCTGATTTGAGGGCAGTTTTCTTGAATTGCAGGAAGAACAGTAATAGAGTTGAAAAGTAGTGGTAGTTGCCTTTGTACATTACAGAACAACCTTTTCTCCTCTATTGTAAAGGACCAAAGTATGGCTTGAGAATCAATGGATATTTGGGAATGCAAACATGTTCAGTATGGAAAAGCTGAAATTTATTATTTCAGGCAGAGGGGAGGCACTGTGTTTTCACAATTTCAGCTGCTGTATTTGGCACACCTGATCAGAAAGTAGCACATAATCTTTACAGCTGCTGCCCTCTGATTCCAGCAGAGGCAGATCATGGCAACTGGCAGTGCCCCAGGTTTGCATTCCTTATATTCCCTCTGGGCTTTTTTAGGGCTGCCACAATTCTAGCTAGACCCACTTACCTTCAGTGAGCATGAACTTTCACCTGTGTGTAGAAAGAGGTGATAGAAATAGATAGGAATCTCCTCAAAAGAATGGAAATATAAAGAATTTTAAAACAACATTTTAAAACAATGTTAAAGGCCTTGTTTTTCTTTATTTTCAGTTTTTAAGAAAACTTACATTTATAAATGCTTTTTAAAAATGCTAGTAGTATGTATGAGACTGCTGAAGCTGTGGAGAGACTGAAAAGATGCATTCTTGGATTCTCTATTCTGTATACAAAATAAAGTATGCTCTAAGAAATACAGAATTGCAGGTATGAAATTCTCAAAAGAAATAGTTGAAAAAGGAAGCAAAACTTGATTATTTCCTTAGATTACAGCAAAAGATATCCAGGACTTTAGTGTTATGTTGAAAAACTGGTTATTGAACACTAAATTTCCATTGATAATTAGTGATGGTCATTTGATTCAATAAATGTTGGATTCTAACGGATCTCTTTTTTAAAGTTACATTCCTTGGTATATATGTTGAAAGGTACAAAAAGTATCATAATTCTTCAAATTTTTTTAATATTATCCCTGTCTTTGTTTTCTAACTAACAATATCAGGATAACTTAGGAATTCTAAATAAACTTATTCAGATGTTTTCATTCAATTATATTTATAGTCATTTGGTTGAACTCCACAATATGTGAACTGGAGAAGGTGACTGTAATTGTGGGGGAGGTGTAAATGGAATAAGAGTTTGACCAATGAATGAAATGAAAATAATTCTAGGTTTGAAATTTTAACTTGTTTGTAACTTAATATCTTAAATGCTATTTTTCGTTCTGTTTCTTTTTCCAGACCTTTATAGTATTGAATAAAGGGAAGGCAATATTCCGATTCAGTGCCACCTCTGCCCTGTACATGTTAACTCCATTCAATCCTCTTAGAAAAATAGCTATTAAGATTTTGGTACATTCATATCCTTTTGAAGTGGTTAGTCTAAAACTCTAGTGAATGAGATGTCTCTCTACTGTTTCTGTCTTCTATTCTTTTTCCTTTTCTATATCTGTGTTCAAAGCTAGATCAGAATACAGCAATATTGGAAGCCAGATAACAAGTCATGATTCTTTACAGTTTCTTCCTGTGTCTTGTTTCTCCCCCCACCTATTTTCCATTTCTCTCATTTATCCTCTAATCATTACACTATTTTTTCCCCTCATGCACGTTTTTCATGAACTGTAGATATATTTCTCAAAACACTTTCAGTTCTTCACTGACACATTGTGTTAAAAATCTGATGTTTGACTCCAGGTATGTGCTGGCATGAGCGTTTAATGAAAGCATGGTTCCATTATTGCTTTTGGTTTTCTGATGCAGATCACTACTGCTGAAGGCTAGGTTGATAGCACAGCTTAGGTTTCTTGGTTTATTCTTCATTTTCAGTCCTATATGTATCTTTCATGTTTATTTTACTTCTTGGTCATTACTGTTTTATGCGTTTGTAATCCCATAGATACTTACTTTCAGTTTTCAAGTAGATTGTGGGTTTTCCACATTGTAGGTAGAGCTTTGCAAAGCTAAATGATCATAATGATTTATCTATTATTTTGTCTTTTTCACTGTTTTAACAGCTGACCATAGTAGGCAGCTCATTGATCTGATGCTTTATGCTGATCATATGAGCAATGAGGGCATTGACTTCAGCAGGCCTGCTTACTTAAGGAACAAATAAAATCTTTGCACACTTATATTTTATGACTGACATAAACACACTTAGTTTTCTGTAGTATTACATAGAGATAATGTACAATAAATCTTTTTTTTTTTCCAATCTTTTTATATTGAAAGTCTGATAATTACAATGGTTGTTCTGTGTTGGATGTTATCCATGGCTAGCCTACAAATTACTTTGTAATCAATCGTGACACTACCTAACCTATTTTATATTTACCTGCTACAGATGTCACTGCAAATAAGTATTTTTTAATTATATGACATTTCTTAGGCTGTTTTAGGGCATTATTCAATTACATGGAAAATTATCATGGGACTGGCCTGCTGGAGAAGAGCTGAAAATCACCCGATTCAAAAAGTTAATTTTTAAAGTCATGGGAAGGTATAGTCTAGTTATTTCTTCACTAAAGAAAGATTAGTGAGGATTTGCAACTCTGAGGGCATTTTATCAAAAAGGATTTTGAAAGCATACATAAAATAGAGGCTTGTGAAACACTCTTAAAACATTTTTTTTTTTTAGTAACTGTTTTCTGCTGTTATAGGTGATTTACATAGGGAGAAGCTAGATCCTGAGTAGATGATTTGAAACATTTACTGAACAGAAAATGCTACGAATTGTTGAATGTAATACCACAGTTTCTTGAGGGTACAGAACGCAGAAGTATTTACTGTAACTTGAAGTTGTTTTGTTGGTTTTTTTCATCAAAATATACATGCAAACAGAATTTTGCAAGGGCAACCTCCCAGTGCGTTCCCACCCCACTGAACTCAGATTTCTATTTAGGAGCACCGTGTGAACCTGCGTTTTAGCAACAGAAGCTAAAGCTTTTCTCAAAATCGAGCTTTTTCCTGTTCCTAGTTTTAGGTGATGGTGCCACCATGTGGACATCTTGTGCATCATCTGTGTGGTTTTCATTTTAGAGTCAATATTTCATTTCTAAGAAGAATGTCATTCTAAGGGGAAGGTTCTAGATCCTGAGCACTTCTGTTAAAATAAATGAAATTATTTATGATTTATCTCTCTGGAATTCTTTAGATTTCTTTGAGCATATCATGTGCCTTCCCCTCAATCAATGTACATGTATATAAAATATGTTTAAATACAGAAGGAAAATAGTGTATATATAAAAAAAAACAGTAGTAAATTTTTTTTCTCTGTAAAAGTTCCCTCTGCTCTCTCCTGATATGTGATAAATATCTTAATGATAAGCTATACTGATAAAAATATTGATACGTGTACAATTTTATGGTGAAATATAAAAAAATCAAGAAGAGTATGCATTTTCTGCTCTTCTGTGTGCATGGAGTTTATAAGATTTGCCTAGATCATCTAAAAAGGATTTTTGTGTTACTCTACTAAATTAAAAGCTACTACTTCAAACCTTCACATTTTTATTCAAAAGAAAAAATAACTTAAATTCTTCTTAGCATTAAGGGTTGGAGTTTTTTACTATCTTTCAGATTTTCTAATTCTTTGTATGGTAATTGTTCTCTTTTAAGAGCTACAAAGCAGTGACTTTTATAAAGCTTTAACATATTCAGGGCTTTTCCCTGAGTATTAACAGAGCAGTAAAGGGATAAATAGCTTCTGATGGTGGAAATCTGCCAAAGCAGCATGTTATTTGATATTCTTTTATGAGATTTTCTGGCTTACATTCCTTAACTCAACCTACATTATTCAGCATGCTAATCATGTGCACTATTTTGACCAACTGTGTATTTATGACCATGAGTAACCCTCCAGACTGGACAAAGAATGTAGAGTAAGTTAAATGGATTTTCTTTGAATAATATTCAGTAATCAGAAATAGAGTGCTACAAATTATTTTATAAGATGGCAACAATACTTTGTTGGCATATTCTTTGAATAATTATTCTAATGCTTGTTTCTTCTGTGTGTTTTACAACACTTCCCTTACTGCAAGTTGTTCAGTGTCCATCCTCTGCAGTGGTGAATGGGGAATGTAAGAAGAGAAGTGTCTTATGGCCACACAAAAAAGTGGATCCTAAATATTTTCCACTGCATTCTATGTTACACCTGTGCAAAGATGTGGGGAAATACACTCATCCATCTCAACTGTTGCAGATAAAGGAATTGTCTAATGGATGGCTGTGTTCAATATGGTGCAGCTTTCTTTTACCAAAGACAATTTATTAGTGGAAAGCTTGTATGAAAAATAAGTTATTAAAAATATATATAGGTGGTTGGATAATCATTCCCTAGGGAAAGAAACAGTCCAATGTGATTTTGACTCCTTGGTGGCCATATATAGTTGCTGCATATAAGGTGACAGTTCCAAGGCTGTAGACAACAGTGTGAAGCACTGCTCTTCATATGGCTTAGTTTTTCCAACAGCATTTTATGCTTCTGCTTCTTTGTTCCCAGCTGCTTTGGATGGTATGTACCTGTTCATTATCAATCATAAAAAGTGAAATCTTTGGGATATTAAAGTCAGTGGAGGCATTCTTATTTTGAGTTCAGTATGAACATACATGTATTCAGGTTGTCTAGCATATAGTAAATATTTATGGGTAAAGATAGGTAGCTTCAATATTTCTTCATGTCATTATATTGTGTCATTGAGATACATATCAGAAGTCATCCTAATCTGTTGAGTAAAGTTGTGCAGGAAAGGAAACTTTTAGTTAATTTATCTGAAAAAATTCACATACATTCATTGGTTTCAGGTTGAGTCAAGCTTGAAGAACAGTTCAAGCTTTTTAGGCAGGGTAATTTGAATTCTTTTCCATTAAAGATATAAATGAAAGTTAATTTCAAGGTGGAATAATTTGGAGATGAAAATTTGAAATTAATGTCAGAATGAAAACATGAGTACTTTTTACATTTCAGCCACATTTTAAAGTCAAAATTAGTAGCTGAACTTTGTTAGCCTCTGTAAATATTTTTGGTTGCTCTTGCACAGGATTTTGCATCTGAAAAACACTTTTCTCTCCAGTACTATGCCTGTCTTGCTGAAGGTGAATTGCTGGATACATAAATATAACATTACTGGATACATACTGTAACAAAGTCAGTGAGGTTTGATAGGAGTGGCATATTGCCAGCTCACGGTACTTAGGCATATTGCTGCATAAAAATAACACTGAAGAAAGAACTTTTTAATCTGAAAACTTTTTGAATCCTAACATAATCTATGTGTTGTGTTATAACATGGATGCAGATGTGACATAAATATTCACCAAAGAAGTAACCAGGAATTTTGCAGCTGTCTCATTGGTATAGATTATAGAGTTTGAATTTAAGCATTGGGTTGTAATGTAGCATTTTACCAAGTATTTGATTCTTCCACTCTTACAGTATTAATTCTGCAAATGTTTAAAGTTGGTTGTAATTTCCATTAAATTCTTATGCCACTTGAAAAGAAGAAAATAAGAAGAAAGCAACTAGAGAGGATAACAAAGATAAAGTGTGTTTTTCTATAAAATCTGTCTTGCATGTTTTCCTCAGATACACATTCACTGGAATTTATACCTTTGAATCACTTATAAAAATTCTTGCAAGGGGCTTCTGTTTAGAAGATTTTACATTTCTTCGAGACCCATGGAACTGGCTTGATTTCACTGTCATTACATTTGCGTAAGTTGTCTTTTTCTTTTTTTTTTTTAAAAAAAAAACAAAAACAAAACACCAAAACCAAATACCTTTCTGATATCATGAAATTAGGGACTAAAAATTGCCTCACATTTTGTCAGCCAGAACATTTGGAGCCTGGAAATCCTGTGGTTTCAATATGTTTCTTCTACTTCTTTTAAACATTTTAGTATTTCTAACTAAGCATGTGCTGCAGATGCCAGCATGGTGTGCCAGCCCATAAGGATTGGGAATGCCATCAGACTGAACTGTTCATATCCTGTCTCCTTTCTGCATACCAGAATTAAAGGAATCTGTTTCACTTCCTACTATAAGCTGACCAAATTACGTTTCAACCCTCAAGTCGTGGTTTACTTTGATAAAACTTAATTTTATGGTCGGAAGCAAATTTATAGCACAGGCAAAATACAGTGAATGGTGAAGAGGTCTTGATCAAAGACCCAAGCAAATAGAATAAAATCTGCCTCAATTCTGAGTAACTGTGATTTAATCCTACAGGTATGTAACAGAATTTGTAAACCTAGGCAATGTTTCAGCTCTTCGAACTTTCAGAGTATTGAGAGCTTTGAAAACTATTTCTGTAATCCCAGGTAAGAAGTAGTTGGTGTAAGGTGTTAGGCCCCTTGTAGCTCCAACTGTTATTTGTGTGCTGTCATTGTGTTTGTGTGTGAACTCCCCTATTACAGATATGTGACAGAGTTTGTGGACCTGGGCAATGTCTCAGCGTTGAGAACATTCAGAGTTCTCCGAGCTTTGAAAACAATATCAGTCATTCCAGGTGAGAGCTAGGTTAAACACTGAGGCTGAATTTTGTTCCATAAAGGCTCTACTCACATTTTCAAAGCATAAACTTTGTTTGCTACACATGCTTAACAAAATAAAAAAGCAGGAATCAAGACATGTAATTGTATTTAAATTGATTCTTGCTTTTCTAATATTAGTTATATTTTCATTTTTAAAAAATCAGCCTTTGAGTTTAACAAATTCTTGCATGAGATATTTGCAGTAAACAGCCTGATTTACATCTTATGACATCAAGCTTTTCTTTACATCTTGTAAATATATGTTATTTTAAGCTTTCGTACTGATGCAAACTTTATCATTTATTGCAGGCACTTGATATATAGTAACTTAATTCAATTTAAGTCGTGTATAAGAAATTAAACTCTGAAGTATAGCATGGGCCATGCATGGGGTTTTATTTTAAAGATGTCTTTCTTCTCCAAACCATCACCCCTCTTACATTGTGAGCAGATTATCATGAGGATATCATTCAAATATGTACTTACAATGTATTTATAATGGGTTTACTAATGCAGAATACTCTTTAAAAGGTTCATATAAGAAAGGTTTGGGCAAGAAGCATCAGCAAAAGCAAACTGCTTTGCTATATAGGGTTGAGATACAGCATGAATAATGAGATCACTTTTTTGATATAAATAATGTGTGTGGTATCTTCTACTTTTTTTTCATGTACACAGTAAGCATAAACTTAAAGCTTTTCATTCATCTTCACAAGTAACAAGGCTTTTCACAAATGTATCACAAACATGAGACGTAGTTGTAATTTTGCATGAAATATTTATCTTGTCAGGGAAAAGCACATGAATTTTTTTATGCTTAGCTTAACATCAAAATAAAAATATTTTGTCTTTGCAGGCTTGAAGACTATTGTGGGAGCCCTAATTCAGTCAGTGAAGAAGCTCTCAGATGTAATGATCCTGACTGTGTTTTGTCTGAGTGTATTTGCACTAATAGGGCTGCAGCTGTTCATGGGCAACTTGAGGAATAAATGCCTGCAGTGGCCTCCAGACAATTCTACTTTTGAAACAACTGTTATTTCCTACTTTAATAGCTCTATAGGTGAAAACGGTACCTTTATTAATACAACAATGACAACATTTAACTGGGATGAGTACATCGAAGACAGAAGTAAGAGTTAATTATATAATTGACTGCATTGATTTTCTGAAGTGTTTTTAAACAGACACAAAAGCATCAGTATCTGTATTACAAATAAAATGCCGTAATCTGGACAAGGCACATAAAAGCACTTATTTTATGTAGTAAGTAAAAGAATAGGCATAAGGTAGTTTAACATACTCATAATGTTGTGCTGGCCACCAAAATATCTTTTTACCTTTTACTGAATATGACTTTCTAAGTTAAGTCCACATTTTAGCAGAAAGCAGAAATTTTAATGCTAGCTTCAAGCCTCCTGAAGTGGTGTGACAGTTGTTATATGGGATCTGAAAATGTATAGCTACCTTAGGGCAAAATAATACCCAACCATAAATCTACACTTAATCATCTATTAGCTCATGAATCCTGCCATAGCATATAAACAAAGTTGCATGATTTCTTCCAGGACTTGGCAGGTGTCTTTGTGCCACACTCCCTTTCAAAACACAGACGTGCCTTTTTTCCAGTACTAGTAATTCATTCAATGCTTCATATTCTAGCAAAATAAGAACTAGATGATATTGTGTACCTTTAAGTCTGTAGAAAATGAAGAAATTATCATTTTGATCTCTGTTACCTCACAATGCAGTATTTTCACTGCTTTAGTTGATTTATATCACTACTGTGTTAACAAAAATAGTTTTGAAATTCGGAGAACTATGAGCATACCTGTGTAATGGATTACTCTTCTGTGTTTCATAGAGGTAAATAGCCTCAGTCTTTCCTATGTAGTTTAGTGTACTTAGGGTTTAACTTTGTAGTTAGGTATAATCTTAGGGGGTTTTTATAAAGCTTATGTTATAATGATACCTGTATCATTGGAAGTTAGGAAGCTTCAGTTTAACAGCTAAATGCTTTTGGAACCAAGTCTAATCTTAAAACATATTTATTGTCTCAGCATGCCTGTAGTATCATAGAAATGTCATCTTGATGATTTTGTATGATAACCTCTTCTTAAAAACATCTGAAAAAACAGATTCCATTCCATTCCCCTTTTGCTGTTTCTGGTACTACAACCCAAAAATATATTTTTATTTTCTAAATATTTTATCTAAATATTCATAATTTCACACTGAATATATTACTTCTCCTGTAGAATTAGAAATAACAGACTGCCTTGTATTGGTTTTTATTGAATCATAGAATCATTTTGGTTGGAAAAGACCTTTAAGACCATCAGGTCCATCCATTAACCCAACACTGCCAAGTCCACCACTAAACCACATCCCTGAGCACCACATCTTCATGTCTGTTAAGTACCTGCAGGGACAGTGACCCCATGACTTCTCTGGGCAGCTTGTCCCAATGCTTGAAAACCCTTTTGGTGAATAATTTTTTTTCTAATATCCAGTCTAATCCTCCTCTGACACAAACTGAGGTGATTTCATCTTGTCCTGTTTCTTTTTACTTGGTACAAGAGACCAATGCACATTTCACTTGGCACTTCCTGTACACATTGTAAAATTTATTTGCTTTTTCTTGGACTCTTTCCCATTACTCTGGGATTTTCTTTTTTTCTTGTTTTGTTTAGGTATTTTGTTTTGGGGTTTGTTGGTTTTAGTTGTTTTTTTAATCAGATGCTCAAATCTGGAACTTACTCTTCTAATAAAGGTGCAAATTAGAAATAATTACCTCATGTGCCACATAGGCAATATACCTAATAACACATCTCAAAATGACATCTTAAGAAAGCATTGTTGCTTCACAGTCAACTTGCAGTTCATGACTGTCACTGGGTATTTTTGTGCAGCAGTGGCTGTGATCAAATCCTGTCTATTTTGCATTTACGTATTTCGTTTTGCCGTGTCAGTTGTTGTATCTTCCACTTTTTTTCCTAAAATAAATTCAATTGCTTTTGGAGCAGCTTGTCAGTTTGTAAAGGTCATTCTAAATTTCAGTCATCTTCTCCCCTAGCTTGATGTCTTCAGAATACTCAGTGCATTTTTTCTGTTATTATTTTATGTCTTGAATCAGGAATGAAACTTGTAATGAAAATCATGGATAGCACAGATCCCTGGAGCATCGTCGGAAAGATGCCCTTGTGAATTGACATTGGGCCACTGGCAGCTGCTCTCTGAGAATCGTTTTTCTAGTATTTTGTTAGGATTCCTCCCAGAACATATGTCTGTTATTTGCTTATGAAACTGTCATGTAAGACTTGTACCCATGATGGTTGTCCTGTTATTAAGCTGTCAGGAGACAGGAAGAGTTTTATATATGGCATATTGTTTATTAACTCATATTGATTATTTTCATTACTTTATCATTATAATCTTTGTATTGGAAAATTTATTATTTATATGTTTTCCAAAATAGCAACCTGAGAGTTGAGCTGACTGGATAGCTTAACTGGAACCTGTGCTTACCAGAGAAGAAGCTGTACTATATATGAATATGAATTAGGCCAACAGACAATTGTGAAAATCCACTGTGGTCCCTGTCTTCATCTTTAAACTTATTAAGTAGGGGTTTTATGTCCCATGGGGCATGACTGTGTGAGCAGTGGCATGTCTGAAAATTCACTGTTTTCATATCTGATATCTGCCAATTGACTGCAGATGCATAAGTTATGCACATGATCTCTCTCTTTGAAATTAACAGATTTTATGCTGTTTCTATCATATACCAGTGGTGACAAAGTAGAAACAGTCAATAGGAACTGGTTGCAATTCCCTGCTTGTCTCTTTAGCTTTATCCCTGAGTTGGTTCATGCCAGATAAGCTAGTCCAGCCAGCTGGCAGTGAATCTCAAGGAACCATCTGCTTCCTGAGAACAGCCAGAACATACCTAATTTTGGCAACTTTAGTTTAATATGCCATCTGACCCAAAAATCTCCACTAGAAAATCCCATTTTACCATAAGAAACCCAAACTAGGAATAGATGGCAAGCTGCTTTTCCCTTTCTGCCTCAAAGCAGAATAAAGTAAATAAAAGAATATGCTGAAGCTTTTGACTTTCATAACTTTTAAGTTATATTTTACCTCATTTTCCTAGTCATCCTATTAACAAAATTCATATATGTATTTCAGGTACATTTCTCTACTATAAAATTTCAGCATAGTAATTTTTTCTAATGTCCAGTAAAATCTTGGGTTTTGCCTTAGCTGCTCAAGTTAAGATCCAGTTATCAACTTTTTCCACATGTATTGTACTTTCATGCTGCAAAAAATTCAGTACTTTTCCAAGAAATATGTGGATAAAATAGTATGTAATAGACATAAATTAGTAGCACCATACAGTATATATAAAAATGTATGAGCAATAGCAGAGAATTGTCCTCATGCTTAGTCTTGTTTTCTTGGAATTTCTTCACTCATTTGCTGATATAGAGAATTTGGTAATACACCTATTGTATGCTATATATTTGGGTAGGTTAGTGAGAATTGGCTGTTTAACTTTCTATTTTTTAAAGGAAGACTAACTTCAAAACTCTATAGAAGGTCATTTTCCTGTCAAAATTTCCATGCTTCTTTCATTCCTTATCACTATATATTGCAGTTAAACTGTTCATTAGCTCTCCTTATTTCTTTAAAGAATAAAAGTCTATACCATTGTTCAGTTTCCATTAGGTATAAATTATGCCTTTCTCATTACCTTTTTCTTTTATCTCTTTTTTTAAAAAAAACAACAGATCATTTTTACTTCTTGGAAGGACAAAACGATGCTCTCCTGTGTGGCAATAGCTCAGATGCAGGGTAAGAAAGCAATCATAATTTTTCATTATGCATCAAGAAAAAAATAATTAGCTACTTAGAACAGCTCAGGTGGTCAACTTTAATATCAACTATACTGTAGATTTGCAAATTACTAATGTTTGCAATTGAAGCTGTAATTAAATATACCCGTCTATGTGATTTTGACTGTACACAGGCACTTTCTGCAGCATCTTAGGCTAATTTTGTAAAGGTAGACACATGAATGCTATGTGCATAAATGTTACTGACAGCTTGCTGGCAGCTGTTTATCATCAGCCATGCTAGCTGACATTCTCTGTCCTGGTGAAAGTGTATTTGTATGACAAATTGTGGGGAAGGGTAGATTGCTATCAGTTGTATTACTAAAACATTGAAATATTATAAGGAAATGGAATTAAAAATTGAAAACCAGTGAGATATCTATTTTTATTTTAGAGATGTAGAATAAAATTTTACTTATTCGTAATTTCTTTAGCAACTGGTACTTGTGAACAATTTTGTTATTTACTGTAGCATATCATAATTTAGAGTAGTTGTTAAAAATAGCATTTCCTCTTCTTTTGTAGTCAATGTCCAGAAGGATATATATGTGTGAAAGCTGGTAGAAACCCCAACTATGGCTACACAAGTTTTGATACATTCAGTTGGGCATTCTTGTCACTGTTTCGATTGATGACTCAGGACTTTTGGGAGAATCTTTACCAGCTGGTGAGGACTTATTAAAATAAACAGCACCGTCACCAATACCATTACTACATAGTACTTGCATAGTTATTTTTCATTCATGTGTCCCTAAAGGCCTTTGGGACAGAAATCATCTTTTATTTCTTATATGTAAGGGGCCTTGTTTGTTATTTAGGTTCCCATGTGCTACTCAAATATTTTTAAGAAATAGCTGCTATTTTATGAAGGTAGCTAAGCATTATTGTTTATTTTAACACATAAGTAAACATATTTAATTTGTTAAAACTTCTTGCCCAAACATGCTGTAAATATATGCTAATTAAAGAGATTTGCAGTCTAGTATAAGTGTTTTCTTTGAAAAGGTTATGTCTTGTCCCTGAACCACACATACCCTTAACCTGACAGTAATATTGTGAGCATGACACATGTAAACTGCACTGTCTTTGTGGCATTGTACTTTGAGACTGGTGAGACAAGAAGGTAAGATGCTGGTTAGTGGCCTCGGTACTGCTAGATTTAAAGGCTGTAATATAGACATTTAGTGGAGCAAGAACTGCTGCCACAGATTCTCATTTGTAAAAGTTCTGAAGTATTCAGACTACAGAATCTTGTTTACCTTGAGCATAGCAGAAACAAAACTTGGTTTTTTTCATTTATAGCCAGGAAATGGTGCTCTTTGTTTATGAAAAAAGTAACTAAATAATCTTGTGCTAATATAAAGTAATCGTAATGTACTTCTAGATTATAACACAGATGCTACCATGTTATGTAACAGTACTTAAAAGTCTGCTAAAAATGTGTATTTTCTCTTTTTTCTCCAGACACTGCGTGCTGCTGGGAAAACATACATGATATTTTTTGTTTTGGTAATTTTCCTGGGTTCTTTCTACCTGATTAACTTGATCCTGGCTGTGGTTGCCATGGCTTATGAAGAACAGAACCAAGCAACCATGGAAGAAGCAGAACAGAAAGAAGCAGAATTTCAGCAAATGCTGGAACAACTGAAAAAGCAACAGGAAGAAGCTCAGGTATCCGTATAAAGTAAAATTCCTTCTTCCATTTCTGATTGCAATCAGACGCTTTATGTCCACATATAAGAATACTTTTACTCCCCTACTTCTAACAATTACCTCCTACTGTATAAATTCCTGAATTTTGCAAACAATCTTTAATGTTTCCTCTTGCGCTTTTCTGATGGCTTGAGTAAATTTGTGAAAAAAATTATAACTAATATGCTGAAGTACTGGATTTTTAAATTGGATATGGAAATTAACTTTTTACTAAGTTTGTTAAAAATAAAAAAAAAAAAACAAAAATATCCCAGGAACTCTTATTTATGTAGCAAAACAAAGATATTGTAGGTGCTGTAGGAGAAATCTTCAGCAACATTTGGCATTTTTTACTCCTTCTCCAGCTCTCCCAAAAATCCCACAGTGTTCCAGTTTTAAAGAAAACTGGAAAAAGGAGAGAAACTGGACAAAATTCTTCTGTGGTACATATGTTACAATTGTATACTGCTTTGAAATTCCTTTTTCATTTTTTGAAGACTCTGAAATCTTTAATACCATAATTGATAACATCTGGTTGGCATTCGGCTACGTAGAGCCTGTAAGTGCATGACTAAAGCCAGCAACAGGGCTGTTTGGTTTGGTCATTCAGTTGGTTTGGGGGCTTTCTTTTCACAGCTTGAAAATAAATGTTAAACATATGCTCAAAAAAGGTCTAAATTTCAAATATCAACAGGTCACTAATAGTCTGCTGTTTAACTCAACTCTCTGATTATGATTTGCAAAACTGAGATAAGCAATGTCGCGTGAGATCTTTAATAAATTAGAGAAAATGAAAAATCCGGAAAAACCGTGTAAAAAATTTTGTTCCGTGTAAACAGGGATTGTTACTATTCTTTGAGCCTCAATTCCTTACTTCTATATAGTATTTCAGATGAAAAACTCATTGCAACATACTGCTTCATTCTAAACCAGATACTTGTTAATTTAGTCCTCTGACAGCACAGTTCTCCCTTGGGCAAACACCTGCTTTATGGAGCAGTGGCAAATTATGGTTCCTGTAGTACTTCACATATTATACTTCTTATAATATGCTGGGTTCAGTGAAGTGGGATCAGTGCTTTTATTTAGTAGTCATTATTTTTTAACAAATGGCAATAAATTTAAAATAGTGAGTGGTGTGTGTTTGTACAAATGTAAATTGCATATGTGCTTGTACACATAGGCAGCAGCAGCTGCAGCAGCTGACTCAAGAGATTATAGTGGAGCAGGTGGAATAGGTGGATTCTCCGAAAGTTCATCTGAGGCATCAAAACTGAGCTCTAAGAGTGCTAAAGAGAGGAGGAATAGAAGAAAGAAAAAAAAGCAAAAAGAGCAGTCTGAAGGGGAGGAGAAGGATGGAGAAGAATTTCACAAATCTGAATCAGAGGACAGCATCAAAAGGAAAGGTTTCCGATTTTCCATTGAGGGAAATAGGCTGACATATGAAAAGAGATTCTCTTCGCCACACCAGGTAACATAGTGTTATTACCTCTTAAACAACGTTTTTTGTGTGTACTTACCATGTAAACTAAGTCCTATAAAGCAGTTTGGTCAATTTTCAAGACACCACAGATTCTTTATTATCTTAAATCAAAGTATATGTCTGGGCTAATACTTACAGCCAAAGATGAAACTAAAGGAATTTGAGAGATTTTTGTTATTTTATTCTGAATTTTTTTTGAAAAATCAATCAAATGTGTATTAATTAAAGTTAGCTATATTTCAGGTTTCTTAATGAAAATGGACCTGTCTCCCCATCGAGATGGATATTATTCATCATGATCAGTGGCTTCAAAAATTGATGTACACATACAAAGTTATTTCATGTTTTAAATCAGAAAAGTGCTAAGTTTAGGTTACAAAAAACTCGGTAGAAGTTGCATAAATGTTCACATGAAATTTAAAAAATTAATTGATGCAAGGCCATTAATTGTGTTATCTTGAAGAAGGCAGAAATATCTGTGGCAATGTGTCCTTGCATGTGTTCTCTTACATTGCGACACCAGTGACTCAGAGTGCCATCTGCATCTCCCATACAGACATTTCATATGATAGTTTTATTATCCCTTCAACAGATCCTCTTCATTTGCCCACCTCCAGCTCTCCTCTCAGCACTTGAAATCCAGATCTGAAACCCCTTGTGTGCTTTGTCTTCCCTTTTGTGTCTCAATATGCTTCCTTTTATCCCTACCTTCTCTATTCTCCCTGTTCTTCATGACTTGCTTCCTTCCCTTTTAATCCTTTTCTATTAGTGTCTCTGAAAAGCTGTTTCACCACTAAATAGATCATGGTCATCCATATTCTCTTCATGTACTACTTTCTCCAGCTCCCATTCTCAAAGAAGCTCGGACCTCTTCATCCAATATTTTCTTCTGGTCCTCCTTAGACCAGACTGTGGTGGGTGTATAATGTTTCTAGCTTCTATTTCTTCCCAGTTAACCCTGCTTTCTAACATATTTCCTTTTTTAAGAATACTGGATCCTTCCCCACACGAGGACACCCTTGTCCTACCACCATTTTATGTTGTTAACTGTCTAACTCGTCTCCGTAAGACTTCATCGCTGAATTTAGTTCATGATTCATTCTGTTCCTTATACAAATTTTCACACATATATCCATCAACTTCATGTTAAAGACCCATCTGATCCCTTGGGTGCATACTCTTGCTTTGTGTTTTTATTCAAACTGCACCCTTACTCAACTGCAGCTCAATTTATCCATCTCGTAAGAAATGAAGCATTCCCCATACATCTTGCTTCTCTTACCTTTTCATCTCCAAGTCCATGTGCAGATGTTTACTATGACACTCTACCAATCCACTCCTCTCTGGTTTTCCAGCCCTAGTTCTGTTCATTCTGGATTCTAGCCACTAAACAGAAATTCCAGTCGCCAGTTTTTAATAACATTTTCTTAGACAAAATTCAGGTTTTTATCTCATCTTTGACATTTTCCTTGACATTTCACTAGCCTTCAATATAACTGACCATTATATTCTTCTTGAAAACCTTATTCTTCCTAACATTCATGATTTCATCTCCCAGTTCTCCTGGTTTAGTGTTTCTTTAGAATTTTAGAAGACCCCGTTACCCTTTTTACAGTTTTCAAAGAGGTTTCCAAAAGGCCTTTTGCTAGATCCCTGTCTCTCTCCTTTTTATTTTTATTTTTTTAAAAAAACTACTCTGGACCCACAGGTGTGAATTGTTTTTAACTTGGACTTCTTTTTGGGCCCCAGTTACTGCTGTATTCATCAAGAATGTTGTTGCAAAGAGCACTAACCTATGTCATTGCTTTTACCTAATCTGCTTGTAAACTTATCTATCTAAAGGTATTTCTTAAATACCATAAAATATATTTTGCCTGAAGTTCTTTCCAACCTAACTTGTCTACTTACGGTAAACAAGTAAAGCCCCAGCTTTGACTGACCCATGCCAGCATCCCTAGCCTCCTGTTAAGTTTTCAAACTAGTTTCTTTGAGCTTTTTATGGTATGCTACCCCTCATGGTTAGAAGAAGCTCCCATGAATTTCCATAGAACACTTCATTGCTTTCTTCAAATCCCTCTTTAAAACTCTCTTTTACCATGCTGCCTACAGAAAGCTTGACAGGGAAGTGACGTCAGGTGAGCTAAGACCACTGTTTCTCACACCATCAATTTTGCCTCATTGTATTTCCTCGCTTTTGTATCCATTTGTTGTGTTACATTTAGATGATAAGTTGTTCCCAGAGTACTTTTTTGTTCTGTATTATGCAGTGATTAGAACAATGGGGATCAGGTCCATAAAGATAAGTTGCAGAAGAGAAACAAAGATGCTGCTTTGTTATATATTATCTCTGCTGTTCATAGAGGTCTTGGGTGAAATTAGGTGCTAATGCTAATCAATCAAGTCAAAAGAATCACTGCTATTAATTAATTAATAACGTGTATATTTATTTGCATGATCAGAGCACTATTTTTACTCTGATCCTGAAAATATCTTCTCATAGCAGAATATTTCTCCCCATGAGGAAACTGGTGAAGATTATTGAGGTTGTTTATACAAAATTACAGGTACATCTTTGCATATTCAGGATAGCTAAGGTTTTAAAAAAAAAAAGAAATAAAAAACTTATTGTATCTAACTTCACTAGTTTCTGAAAAAATATGCATATTTTTAAACTAGGTAGTATTTGGGAGCAGCCTACGTGTGCAGACCGAGTCCCAGCAGATTTGTGTAAAACCTTACTCAACCTGTCAGACTAATAATTCCAACCTGGAGTAAATAGTGTATAGATGTGCTTATTCAGTTTATAATCAGTTGATAATAAAACAGGCAGAATGGCAGATGAAACAGTTCTGTCAAGCAGTTTCTTTTCCTCTTATTAAACCAATTGATTTCATATACCCAAAGTAGTAAAATAACCAGTCTTTGTCTGTCACTTATGTGGTCTTTGTTTACAATGCAAAACGGAGTGTATGGGGGGTGGGAGACTGTTTATCAGCTCATTTCTTTGTAGATGACCTTACCCTTTAAGACATTCTAACACTGTGTTTTTTCCCCTATATGAAAAAAATAGATTTTAAAGATTTCCATCTGATAATCATTGTTTTTATTTGCCTGCAGTCTTTGCTGAGCATTCGTGGCTCCCTGTTTTCCCCAAGACGCAATAGCAGAACAAGTCTTTTCAGCTTCAGAGGTCGAGCAAAAGATGTAGGATCAGAGAATGACTTTGCTGATGATGAGCACAGCACTTTTGAAGACAATGAGAGCAGAAGAGATTCTCTCTTTGTTCCTCATAGACATGGTGAACGGCGCAACAGTAACATTAGTCAGGCCAGTAGGTCTTCCAGGATAGTACCGGCGCTTCCAGCAAATGGGAAGATGCACAGCACTGTGGATTGCAATGGAGTAGTTTCATTGGTCGGTGGGCCACCAGCTCTGATGTCACCTAGTGGACAGCTTCTGCCAGAGGTGATGATTGATAAAGCAGCCACTGCTAGCAATGTAAGGAAGTCTGCAATAGCTCAGGCATGGTGTCCTCTCCCTGTATGATCAGCTACTTGTTTGTACAAAACCAAGTTACTTGGGAATTATTTCCTTTCTGGCCAAGCTGTGAATGCTTCTTTCATATATTCCAGTTATAAGCTAAAGGAGAAATCAAAAATATATGCTAACTTACTGTGAATTAATAGAATAAGATAGTAAACCATTGAATAAATTTATTATGTGTAGTCTTATACCCACTGAATTATTATGCTATCTGAAGACTTAACTGGAAGGTTCTGTATTTGTATATCAGACAGGATATCAAAATGAAAAATCATTATATATTAATTATATTTATTTACTGGAATGTATTAAATGAGCGTTTCACTTACCACCGACCATATATGAAAATTTTTGTATAGCATGGGTAGTACAGCTTACGTGGATTGTGATACTGTTCCTGTTACACAGTTCATATTTCCAGGTTGTGTTTTGTTTGGGCTTTTTTGAGATGCCAACATTATTAAATATTTTCCTTTTATTTTGTTTATAAACATGTGCTAGGAAATTGATACTTTATTCTAAATTGTTAATAAAATGCACTTATTTTTTGTGCCTTTACTGCTAGCTGTGTGGGCTTGTGGGCTGTGCATTTTCATGTTTAGAAACGGAGTTCACTGCCTAAGTTGAAAGGTCATGGCAGAGCTCATTGACAAGCATTGTGGAACTTTTTATAGTCTAAAGGCTGTTTATAGTCTAAAATACTTTTTAACGTCTCAGCCCCATTTCAGCAAAATACTTAAGTACCTATTTTTAAATACAAGAGCAGTCCTTCCTATGTATTTGGCTATTTTTTATATACAAAGTTAAGCATACATTAGCCTATTGCCAAATTGTGGTGTAAATGGAGTGTGATGCAGAGTGGTTTAGACCTTTATACTTTTATAATAATTTACAGTGTTATTCTTATGAAATGAACAATCAATAGTCTATTTTATCAGTGTTTTGGGGTTTTTTTTTCAGGGCACTACTACAGAAACTGACATAAGAAAGAGACGGTCGAGTTCTTATCATGTTCCCATGGACTACCTGACAGATCCTAGTGCAAGGCAAAGAGCAATGAGTATAGCCAGCATGCTTACAAACACAATGGAAGGTATGCAACACCATTTTTTTTAATGACAGTGCCATAAAATATCACTAAAAGTACAGTACATTAAGTAGTAGTGGTGGTTTAAGGTGGCTACTTCAGCCTAAAGGGTACGGGCAAGTTAACATGTTCAGAGAGAGGTAGTATTTTATTTTCATTTTTTTTAAAAAAGGACTGATATATTTGGAAAAGCAGTCATGTTTTCAGTATGCTAATAGGTTTGAGGTAAAAGCAGGAAACTTCCACGGTAAATGCAAGCAGAAAAAAGTTGGTCAATGCAGTGTTTCCCTACAGAAGTTATGGTTTGGGATAAAAGCTCTTTTTAAATGACTAAAATGCCAATACTTCTTGCAGCAGAAAAATAACAATCTCCATCTAACAACTCGCGAGACATGCTATTTCACAAAGGAAGAATCCTGTTGTGCTTTCTTTAAGGCAAAGAATCTGACTCATGGAATTAAGCAACTGCTTCTAATAAAGGGCAAAGTAATACTTTGAGGCTTAAAAGACAATGTCCAAATGAATAAGTTGGAAGGTAAAAATGAGCATTTTTCCACTTTTGGACCATATTGCTATCTAAATAGTTTTCAGATTTCAGGCTTGTTCTAAATGTTTATCTTTCCTGAGGAAAAATTTAAATATTTAATTAATTCTGTGTATAGAATCATAGAATGGTTTGGGTTGGAAGTGACCTTAAAAGTCATCTAGTTCCAACCCCCTTGCCATGAAGAGGGACACCTCCCACTAGACCAGATTGATCAAGCCCCATCCAACCTGGCCTTGAACACTTCCAGGGCTGAGGTAACAACCCCTTCTCTGGGCAGCCTCTAGCAGTGTCTTACCACCCTCACAGAAAATAATTTGTTCCTAATATTTAATGACATCTACTCTCTTTCAGTGTCCCCATCTTTCCTGTAGGCCATCTTCAGGTACTGGAAGGCTACTATAAGGTCTCCTCAAAGCTTTTTCTTCTCTAGACTAAAAGAAACCAACTCTCTCAGCCCATATTTGAATGGAAAGTGCTTCAGCCCTTTGATTGTCTTCATGGCTCTCCTCTGGACTCTACAACAGTTCTGTCTTATGCTCTAGACCCCAGAGCTGAACACACTGTTTCAGGTGGGGTCTCAGGAGAGCAGAGTGGGAGAATAGCTTCCTTAGTCCTGCTGGCCATGTTTTTTTTGATGAAGACTAGGATGAGATTGGCTTTCTGGGCTGTGAGCAAGCATTGCTGGCTCAAATGCAGTAAATCCACCAAGTCCTTCTCTGCAGGGATGCTTTCAGTCTACTCATTCGCCAGCCTCTCTACCAGATTTCTAGGACAAATTTCTACTTTGCATCCTTTGTAGGATTTGTTTGTGAATGGTTATTTTCTCTATTGAATATTTAGACTACTTTTTACATCAAATTTAAACCGTAATGGGATAGATTATTTTTAATTGTGATTTCTTTTGATGACAGCAGCCTTGGTTTCAAAAGGTCCATAGTATCAACACAGTTTATCAACAGTATATTGGAAAACAACATTTAAGCCTCAAGGAAATACACAGATGATTCTGAAATGGAAAGATATGTTTCAAATGTTCTTTTCGATTTCTCTCTAGAACTGGAAGAATCCAGACAGAAATGCCCACCATGTTGGTATAAATTTGCTAACACTTGCTTGATTTGGGACTGCTGTACTCCTTGGCTGAAAGTCAAACATATTGTAAATTTGATTGTGATGGACCCATTTGTTGATTTGGCCATTACTATCTGCATTGTCCTAAACACCCTGTTCATGGCCATGGAGCACTATCCAATGACGGAACAGTTTAGTGGTGTACTTTCAGTTGGAAACCTTGTAAGTCTTTCATAAGGTAACATGTATGTCAAATGCATTTTGAAGGAAAATATTGACTAGATGTGTATAGGCTTGGTATGGTCGAATTTAAATTTAAACTGTACTGAGTCCTTCTGAAATTTGTGGATTTTTGTTGCTCTTGCTTTATGGAGACAAAGTAATATTTGTTGAGTCAATGTGCATTTGTTTTTTAAAAAACTTTAGCTTTTGTTTCTGAAGCTGGTTAAAGGAATTTATCTAATTTTTTTTTTTTTGTATCCATACTTACAAATCATAAGAACTTTCAGTTCTATTCTCAGACCTGTTTCAGTCTAACTAGCACCTTCTGAGGTTCTAGGTATTCAGGGAATAGTAGAGGAGAAAGATCCCGTAAACATGGCAGATGTACTGCAGCTCTGCAGGGAATGGTGAAATGGCACGACAGTGCCTTCTGCAGGTCATCCTGAAGCAGAATAGTTTTGCTCAACTTCCAGTATAATTCTTTTTCATAATAAAATACTTGTTCCTTTCAAGAAGAAAAAAGATGTCCCAAGATCAAATATGAGGGCTAAAGAGAAAAAAACCTGAGCATTAAAATCAGAAGAGATTCTAAGTATTTATGCATGCATATTAGCAGGCTAGATAAAAAAACCCGTTCTTCCCATTTATTATTTCTTCATTGGAAACTAAATATTGTGATGCATATGTAAGCTTTAAATCTGAATTTGATTCTTAACCCCAGTGTGTGACAATACAGAAATGATATTAAGTGTTATGCTGGATTTCTTGCTGAAGATATAACTTAGCAAAAGTTGATACTGTTAGTTTTAATTTTTAGAATGTTCTCATTTAACTGGAGTAAGAAACTGCATTTTACTTGCAGGTGTTTACTGGAATTTTCACAGCAGAAATGTTTCTCAAGATAATTGCCATGGATCCTTATTATTATTTCCAAGAGGGATGGAATATTTTTGATGGTTTTATTGTGAGTCTTAGTTTAATGGAGCTTGGCCTTGCAAATGTAGAAGGATTATCTGTCCTTCGATCATTCCGATTGGTAAATATATTAAATAAAATAAGTTTCTACGTTATATTTTTGTATTTGTCTTTGTATGTTGTGCATTTTTCATTTGTACATGATTTATTTGGCTAAGACAGATCTATTCTTAAGAACTGACAAAAATACTTAATTGTGTACCCACTAAATGGCATGCATCTATTATGTCAATTTTGCTTTATGCATTATCTTTATAACATCTATTTCTTTTTCAAGGCAATATCAACATCAGTTCTGCTCTGGCAGTGATTGTGCTTCAAGGATTAACTTTTTCAGAAGTAGTATCTCTTAGAGTCTTTTTCTCCCTAGTCGAGGGAATAAAAAATGCAAGAGCCACAGACCCTCACTACCTGAGGTAGTAATCCATAAATGATGGATTAGTTAATAAAAGTTTATTGATGGCTTTAACTGACAAACTTCCATTACCAATTTTATTGCAGGGTTAGTTTTATGAGCGAGTAGTAAGATTTTTCTTTGTATAGGGATTTTTCATTGCTACCAGCCTCCCCCTTACCATCCTCTACCAGAGTCCATCTACTGTCTAACAGCTTTTCTGCTTGGAAGTCCCTACAGTATATCCCTCTGTTATTAAATATCTCTGTCATGAGCAGGAACTAGAAAAACCTTGGTCTTGCTGAAGACCAGGCTACCACACAAATTGATTTTCAAATCGTCTTCTTAAGAAGGCCTTCACAGAGACATGAAGCTAGAGTTCCAAATCATCAGGCTCAACTTTGATCTTAAATTTAAAAAAAATTAAAAAATAACTAAATAAAAGTTAAACTTCTTTTAAGAAAAGAAGGGGTTTAAATTTGTCTATCTGCTGATTCTCTATATAGCATTATATTGTAATTTGCCTAAAGTCTAATAAATGTCTGAACTGACTGTTCCCTCAGTGACAGAATTCTGTTTTTAACTTTGCATTTGTGTATTTCATAAATGTCTCACCCCATGAAAAAATAGGTTTAGATTCTTTCTAGTGTTGTCCTCTTTCGATTGTCTTAAACACTCGCTCAGTCTTTCAAACTAATTTCTTTTTTTTTGTCTGTTTCAAGTTGTACCTAAATGTCACACTCTCCTTAATCTGTTTATATTGGTCTTGTATGACAAATTGTGAGATACATTATGCTTCTTAGAAATGACAGAAAAGGTGTTGTTAGAGATACTTTCAAGGAACTTGAATGCCTGTCATTAACAATTCTAGCTTCCTTCTCTTTCTAGGAAAGCCACTTCTTACATCTCTCAGCCAGTTAAGAAGAAAGATATCTGGAAGTGTCTATACACTTAACAATCCTGTTAAATTGATCACGTTTCATATGTGCTGGTTTATTTTTAATAATATTCTCTTAGAATTAACTAGAGGAGAAAGACTGTTTTGTACAACTTACTTTTAAATACCTAAAGTTATGAGAAGAAGGAAAGTCTGAACTGGAGATAGTGTGATAATTGAAATAAGCATAGAGGCAGTATTTTTGGCTTCTTATGACTTGAATCAGGACTTGAGACTGCTGATGTCTAGTATTGTACAAAGAACTGGAGATATTAATTTTGTAACTTAAATTTCTAAAGGTTACATGAGCCATGATTTAGACACAAGGTAACTACAACACGAAATGTATAGCAGTAATTTCATTACAATTAGTAACATGAATAACTGTACCATTCTTCTGTTTTGCAGCTTCGAGTTTTCAAACTGGCAAAATCTTGGCCAACACTAAATATGCTGATTAAGATTATTGGCAACTCAGTGGGGGCTTTGGGCAATCTGACCCTGGTTCTGGCCATCATTGTGTTCATTTTTGCTGTGGTTGGCATGCAGCTGTTTGGAAAAAGCTACAAGGAATGTGTCTGCAAGATCTCCAGTGACTGCGAACTTCCACGCTGGCACATGCATGACTTTTTCCACTCTTTCCTGATTGTATTCCGAGTGCTGTGTGGAGAATGGATAGAAACGATGTGGGACTGCATGGAGGTTGCTGGCCAAACCATGTGCCTTACTGTCTTCATGATGGTCATGGTGATTGGAAACCTAGTGGTATGTAATTGGGGGAATTTTAAAAATTATTAGAACACATTTCCTATTTTTAATGATATAGAAATCAGAGATGAGGACTGGAGAAACACTATAGGGGAGATCAGGTAATTAATTTGCCCTTTCCTTAACCCAGCTTAACAGGTTGTTTGTCTACCTTTTCTTTTAAATCTTTAATAAATTTATAATCTCTTTATTAAGACTAGTGCTAAATTAATTTTAGAGTTAAAAATACCTTTTGTAGGCTATTAAACTGGTCTCAGTAGTGTTGTAAGACAGCTACTGTTCATGACAACTTTTATACCCCTTAAAGGCTTGCTGTTTCCACTTTTTCTTTTCTTTCTGAAACAAAATAAGCATTTTAATCTTTTTTTAATCTTTTTTAATCACAGTTAATGATTTCTAGACTACTTTTCACTTTTGCTGCTGGGCCCCAAATTCTTCCCAGACAGCATTTTGGAATAATGTGGAATAATTATGTGGCTTGTTATACTTCCATGTCTGACACTCCGCATTCCTTATGATACATCTCCAGTTGATAAGCAGAATTTCTGTACCCCCTGATGCAGCCTATATGCCCTTTTCTGCAGTGCTTCTACCTTGCAAGTTTTCACACCTTCTGTGCATGTACTTTTCATTTTCCATAAGCAGCTTTCCCACACTGGTACTGCAGAATTAAATGTCATTTTTATTTTGAATCACTTCACCAGTTTACCATGGATATGCCTAATTGTAGTTTTTGTTGAGTGATAGCATCCATTCTCTTTTTGCTGTCATCCACAAATGTTATAAATATGTATAGCCACAGGCTTAGCTACCAAGTTTAAACAGGGCTAAAATATTTTTAAAATATTCTGCAGGTTCAAACAGTAAGACTTGAAACTGTAATTGAAGCATTATTTTTAATCAGTTTTGCCCATAGTCTGACATAATTACATGTAGTCCAGTTTTCTTTTGTGTGTTTGTAAAATGCTATGCAAGAAAGTATGAAATGGTTTCCTGAAATGGATGTGTATGACATCTGTGGACTCTATCTCAGTTAGCTTTCCTGCCCCAAATAAAAATAGATTGATATATTCTTGGCAAATATAAGTTTATTATAACCTGAATTGGAGACACTGAAACTAGCCTGTTGAACTGTAGGAGACCAGAGTCTGCTTGCATTCCCCAGACCTGTGACAACTACAGTGGATGTAGCTTGCATAAATTTCCACATCATATTGTTTCCTGCCTCCTTATGTCATTCTCCATTTTGAGAAGCAGACCTGCACTACTTTCAGCTGAGGAGGAGGGAGTCAAGGAACAGCTCTGATATTTCACCTACATTAGTCAAGTTAAACAAGCTAAAAATGGTTTTGGCAAGCTATAATAAAATATGGGGGAGAGGAATTATGGACTGGAAAGAACATCAGGAATGTGGGTTGAAATGAAGTCCTAGCTCTGAAATAAAAATTATGTCATATTAAACAACCCATAATGTAATTACTTTTCTGACTTAAAAATATGAGATCCACTATGTTTTCTCCTTGCTGTCTTTTAGGTACTCAACCTCTTTTTGGCCTTGTTGCTGAGCTCGTTCAGTTCAGACAACCTTGCTGCTACAGACGATGATAATGAAATGAACAATCTACAGATTGCTGTGGCAAGGATTCAGAAAGGCATAGATTACATGAAGAGAAAAATGCACGAATTCATCCAGAAAGCTTTTGTTAGAAAGCAGAAAGTTTTAGATGAAATCAAACCTCTTGAAGACCTTAACAATAAGAAAGACAGCTGTATTTCCAACCACACAATAGTTGAAATAGGTAAAAACCTTGCCTATCTTAAAGAAGGTAATGGAACTACCAGTGGTATAGGCAGCAGCGTGGAAAAATATGTTGTTGATGAAAGTGATTACATGTCATTCATAAACAACCCAAGTCTCACTGTGACAGTTCCAATTGCTGTTGGGGAATCAGATTTTGAAAATTTAAATACAGAGGAGTTCAGCAGCGAGTCGGACTTGGAAGAAAGCAAAGAGGTAAGATTAATTATACATTTAAAATACTCTGATGCTTTTCTTTTTTCCCTAAGGTTACTGGTGTCAAATTCAAATCTATTTAATTCCAATATAATAGTGTACACAAACTCATAATGTTATTTCAGGTCAATTGATGTAACGTTGTGGGTTTTGATCGAGATGGCATTTACATTGCATTTATGGTAACAATCAAGATACATAGGGCAATGTTTTAGAAAATTAATACTTTTTTCTGTTTAATTAAAACAAAATGAACCAATTATAGCTCTGCATACCAAAAGTTGTACAAAATGTGTGAGCATTGTGCAAGTTTCTCCATGATTATTTCATCAGTGCAGATTTTTTTACTCTCCTTTTTACTTTCTGGAGTACCTCCTGTCAAGTTAACAGTTCACTGTGATGCTTTACACCTATTTAATATGGTAACTACATCATCACAACATTTGAATACTGGACCATCATCACTATGAAATTTTTATATAAAACACACATCTAGTATCAGCAGAAGCACTGAAGAAGTGAAGTAATGGCCTTATAGTTAAAAAGTTATTAACCTTTATGTATCACTATCAGATTATTTCATATGGCTACCCACTGTAATTTTTAAAGCTTTCAGATATTTGAATGTTACCTACTATGACTGTAATAAAATGTCTTTCTGGCACGAGGTGTTGCCAAATGGACGCATCTGAGCTAGCACTTAGTGAATGCCAAAGGTGTAATGACAATCTTAACCCAATGCTCTGTCCAATATCTTATCCAATATGGATAAGATTCTAGTAATTCTGATCTCAGGATGATTTTTTGTAGTGTCTGCATCACATATTTAGTCATTTGCTTTTTTCTTATCAGAAATGTTATTGTTATGTTGAAAAATATTTCTTTTTTGCCGCTTGTTTATTAGTAGTATTTATCTTGCACTTCTAAACCCTGATTTGGATGTAGAAAAAAAGCAAAATTTGTAGCCTAACCTTTAATTTTTCTGTGTAGCCAAGAGGCTAATTACTTGGAAGTTCTTAGTCTGAATGTAGTGTTTTGATTGATTCTATCCTATTTCTGTGAATAGGATTTAAAAAAGCATATTCTTCAGGCAGCTTTAAATCACACAAGGCATTTTTCTGTCCTTCCATCCTTCTGCTGTTCCATTGTTCTATCATCTCGTTGTTAACTGTTTCAAAACTTACTCTTGCTCAAGAAGCAGCAAATTCCACTGCTAATCTGGTCAAATTCCTTCTTTCAGTGAGATCATCCATAATGGTTGTATTTGACACTAATGGCACAGGTTATTTTCCTCTTTTTCTATAGTTTTTTGCTATAGGCCTGGTCTTTCTGGGTTTGTTATTTTCCTGCTGCTAATGTTCAAGTCCATCCATCACTTTCAGCTGTTCCTTGCTTAGCAACTAGTGATAGCCAGACAATGTACTGAAAGTTTGGAAATAAATTGCCTCAATCTCAAGTACAGTACTAGAAAACAATACTTTGGAATTCTTTATGACAAAATATTTACAGTTACCTTGGTGGAGTAAGAAATACCCATCTGTCATTCTGTGTTTTTCTGCAAACTTAGTGTTTTTATCAGATTCAAGGGTGCTGTTAACCTAAATGTAGAATTTTTTCCTAAAATATTCTAAATGCCTTGATTAGAAAGTATGTAAAAGATACCGTTACTTTATTCTGTAGATATATTGTAACTGCCAATGATGCTTCAGATGATACTACTGTATGAATAACACTAAAAGAAAATCTTCTGACACAGACACAGTTTGAGATGTTAACTGTATAGTGCCAGTATGATCAGATGATCAGAAGAAACTCAGGGAAACTTCTCTTCCCTTCTTATTTTGAGCTCCCATATCGACTTGTTTCTGAGGATGTTACTTATTCTGATTACCACTACTCATGGTAGTTACAAACAGTGTTTTAAACTGTCCTGTATACTTATCCTGTGCTTGCTTTTTATAAAAGCTATGAAGTTTTGTACATACTAACTAAAGTTTTATCAAAAAATGCATTCTAGCTCTGACAGTTTTTTACAACCTTTCTGAAAAAAAGTAATTTGAAAGTGTAATTGGATGTTACTAATATAAATATTATGTGTCATTAAAATTACTTCCAGGAAGGAAGTTATTTAAATATTTTATTAGTGATTAACCAGACTAGTTAGCTGATGAAGTCTCTCTTTAAGAAAGTAATCACAGGACTGTTCTGTGGTAGTGGAGAATTCTCCATTCCTTCTGCTGACGCTACAATTGTGCAGAAAATAATTTGTGATTCCCTGAACAGCAGCAAGGAGGAACATGACTTTTGGTGTACTGCCTAATGATTCAGGCATGTCTTGAGAACAAAATGTTTCTGTGCTACAAAATCTATTTATAATTTTAGCAGTCAGTAGTCACTGGCTAAAATGCAGAAACTGCCTTGAAACAGGGAACAAAACTTTAATTTCCTGGATAAATTCCCTGATCACCAAAATTCTCCCTTTTTTTTCTTTTTGTAGTCCATTCAGTCTTTAACTCATTGCTGCACAAGTGCATTCTGTCAGCAGAAGAGATGGAGGGTGTACATTATTCAAACCTATAGGAGACTTGTTAGCAGGGCTGAGTGTGACCACAATGACAATGGTGCATCTCTTTCTTCATTGTGTAACAGGGTGGCATGACTGCTGACTGCTTTCATTAGCCAAAACTTTCCTTTTCCTAATTGATGGACCCTAAATGGATTATTCTACAAGGTGATGAAAATATTAGTGTGAATTCCCATGGGTTAAAATCTAAAGTGGGTTATCCCACATCTGAGACATAAGTTTCAGTCATTAAGCTTCCAGTCAATGGACCTGAGCTGTATTACTGCTACTAGAGAAGCTATTAAAATATTTTTCCTTTGTAGGTCCTTAAGTACTATGGGAATGGCTTATATAGAAAATTTTGTAGTGCATGTATAGCCATGTAATAATTAGATGTCTGTGCTAGGTTTAACTTCTAGGCTAGTAATTACACAGAGACATAACAAGCTACAAAATACTTTTAAAAGCCATGAAAGGTATGAGATATCCTAATACTATTGCAGTCACCTTAATAATGTATATTTTATTTAAGCAGTATTCAGAGAAGAAACAAAACAAAACAAAGAAAAAAAACCCTCAGAGGTGCTGTGTCCTGAACTTCATTTCCTACCATTCTTACCTCTCACAGGAGTAGAACCAAGCTGGATCAGTCAAGCGGGCAGCTCTGGTGCCTTTTAGCGAGGCAGAGCATCGTGTCACCAATTTTATACAGGTTACCCAAGCAAGTTATACATCTATATGTATATACTATATAACCACTTTTTAATGGATATTGATTGGCCTGCATGCTCTTCAGCTATGATCCTGTCCTATCCATTGCAATTCAGTACAAACATGCGCAGCTGCTCTCTGCTGAGTCACAGGATTCAGATCACAGCATGGACAGCCGAGATCAGCAACCCAGTATTTCTGTGGTTCAGATGCTATTCCATGATATTTTAATAGTATTTTGCAGTGCATGCTATGTACCTGTCCCAGTACTGATGGTGACATTTTCGGGAGTCTATTTTTGAAGGGTTTTCTTTCCTTGTGACAAAAATCAGAATATGTAATATATGAGCTATGATTGTCAACAGAAGCTTGTATATATGTCCATCTGTAGATTGGGTCAATAGTTAAGGGGTGCTAACTGTTTTGGGAAAGTTTTATCTTTACTTATAATGGAGGTAGCCATGTTTTTAGTTTTCACCTATTCTTTTCTTAGAAATGCTTTTCTTCAGTATTTGTATAAGCATTTAGTTATTTTTGGAATTAATATGCAGTACTTGAAGCACCATTAAGCATGACATTCATTTAATTTTTCCACAGTCAAAGCATGTGACCATCATTTAATTAAAAAAAATTCATACAGAATTGTTATTTTGCTGGTCAAACATTCAGAGATCAGTTCTGCTCTTACTTACACCCACACTTAGCAAGTGTACAGGTGCAAAGAGAAAACTGATAGCAAGATCTGGCCTAAGTCTTACTCTTTAATTTATGCTCACAAATCAACTACCTCCTCAAACACCTATAATTGCCTGCCCTGAGAACTTTAAATATGTTTTCGTCTTATCAGTAATAAATAAAGGTCAGCAGTCTAGTAAATCAGCTACTGATTTTGGTCAAAAATGTCCTCAGCTTCAGTATAGCTTACGTCTCACCTATGAACTTTGCCATAATATTTACAACACCATAGTTGAATGATACTGCTTTCAAACTGGTAAATCATCAGAGTTAAAATATACTAATTGCATAGCTTTTTGGCTTATAGGCTTATAAGCTTTTGTCTTATATTTTGAAAGAATAATTTATCTGATACACAGATGCAGACACACACACAATTAAATTTTGATTTTAAAATATTCAGTAATCAAAATCTTTTGATATATAAAATAAATACTCTAAATAATTTAGTCTTTGGATTGTTTGTGAATTGGTTACATTATACTGGCATATTGTGATTCATAACGGATGATATTAAGTTGTTCAATATTAGAGTTAATTGGAATTCCCCTAATGAAGCTTTACAAACAGCAGTCCCTTGCTCTGTTTCAGAAATATCCTTTCACATCCTTTTGTGAATTTAAGAGTTTTTTAAAGTAGATTACAGTGGGAGTGCTTTTGCAAATATTTCTGCTGCTACTTAGGATGCTTTTGCTCTCATCCAGCATTCTTGCAAATTTTGTCATTTATGAATTGCTCATAAATAAGTAGACCAAAGGAATAATGAATAGCAATAAAGTACAGAGTGGACTATAATTTAGGACTCTTTGGTTTCTTTGCAGTGTTGGCAAACAATAATCATCACAGAATTGTTTTGCTTTGATTTTAAAAGCTCTGGCTTTTTTAACTGGTAGAGTTGTTATGCCTGACTGTATAAGCACTAGACAGAGTGAAATCTACATTCCACTTAATTATACCAGTGGAACTACAGTGATACTTATTATTTGGTTGATGTTTTAGGTGATATAGCTGTTCTGAAAAAGACTAGGTGAGTTTAGATGCAATAGCTGATTTTATATCACAAAATATATCATTTTCATATTGACAACAACATAGTGCTGAGTAAATAAAAGCAATATAATTTCATTTACTTAATGCTTTCACAGGTAGGAGGGAACAAAATTAAAATTAAAATTAAAATGGGCGTTTTCCTTGGCACCATCTTCATGATTTTATGTCTGTTTTGCTCTTTGCTCCTTCAGTCCTTTAAATTGTGATTTCAACAGCTATTAGTGGCATCCTGGCCAACCATAAATTTTCAGGCTTTGTTAAAAATTTTGAGCTAAGGGCTGTTTAGCTACTCTTAGAAAATCATCTTGGAGCTAAAAAAAATAAATGTTAGAAGCTCAAAGTGGACTGGCTGTAAGTGAAGCAGAATTGTATGAATCTGTGAGATGTCGTGAAGGCTCAGAAAGTAACTATATCAAAAACTTCCTGACCTAATCTTGGCTGCTGCTTTTTGCAATGCTGCTGTAACAGGCAAGCTGCTTTCCACTTGCCGTTTCTTTCTTGAAAGCTGAACTAAAAGCTGTATCTCATACTGTACTGTAGTGCTGACTAAAGCATGACTGCAATGCTCTTGGTAGATGTGACATAAAAGATGTATCTCTATATAATCAGTATATTGCTGCTTTAGAACCATGTAAGTATTTTTCCGCTTATTGTCTTCTGTGAAAAGGAGATGGAGTCCACATTCTGGGGTTTTAAAAGCAGTTTTCTCCAAGAACAATTTCCTTAGCATACTATTCAGAAAAAGTCTGGCACTGTAAGTCTTGAAGTGTGTCTAATACTTGACCCTCATACATCTAATCTAGGTGACTGAATACTTTTAAAACCTAGAACCATAGTACTACAAAAGCTTAAAAAATACAATTATATCAAAAATGATATTTTAATTTCATTGTTATCTCATTTCTACAGGCTGATTTTTACTTCTGTTTATATGTTAAGTATATAGCATTGCCTAAATCCAATTTTTGTAATGCTGGTGAGCCAAGAAGAATTTGAGGTATAAAGGTAACTGAATTATGCTAAGAAACATATGTAAAGTACTGGGACATATGCTACATACCTAACATATCGGGGTCTGTAAATAGGGGTAGTCTGGCTGTCCAGTAGGATTCCATACGTGTTAACACTGGCAAGTCACACTAAGTGGTAAAAGAAGTCTTCCTATGTATTAAAGCATATGGACATAACATAATCAGCAATAACATGGTCCATTTACAGGTGATTTTGTGTTGAATACATAGAAATCACTACAACATCTCTGGGTCAGTTGCTTTATACCAGAGCAGAGGTTCCTGTGGGAATGTTATTGTTACTGGAAAGTTTTCCTAGTGCATTGAACTTAATTTATTTGGCAATTTTTTAACATGATGTGTTGTAACACCTTCCAAGCTGTTTGCACTGTATTCTAAATTTTTAAATTATTGTATAGAATGCCATGCAATATATTCAGTGTTAAAAATAAACAAAGTAGTAATTATGTCTGCTGAGATTTTTGTTCTTCCCCAAATGATACTGAATTATCTCAAATTGAATTTATTGAATAATTTATATATTATGTTTCTTCATACACTGATCAGTTTGGAGCTAGATTCTATTATAATAGAACAGCATGCTAAGGAAATACTCTGTTAAGTAAACAACCGAAGAATAAATGATTTCTCAGTGGGATAAGGCATTTCATTGTGTTTCAAGTATCAGCTGCTGTTGATTCAATTTAGAATTTGTCTGTTTATCTCAATTCCTGTGATTACTACTATAGATCTTTAAAAAAAGAATACCAGATTTTAAGTGAGAAGAGACTTATAAGATACAACTAACTATGCATACCCACATAAATAAAAATGTCTTTCAGATGCTCCTGATAGCTGACTCTTTTGCCATATAATTTTTCTACCTTTTCTATCTTATATTTCTGGTCTTTTCTTATAGTGGATATCTCGAATCTTCTATCTTGAGTTAACTGTTAATCTTACACAATTTCAGTCATAGGAATTCATTACCCCTTAAGATTAACATGTACTTATCAAACTAACTGCATAATATCTGTTACTGAAGTCTTCATTTTCCTGTAAAAGAATGGACAGTAGGTTTTTCAAACTTACGGTTTAACCAGTTCATGATTTTTGTTTGCTGTGCTGCTATTACAGCATTTTGATATAAATGCTGTCCAGATTGGAATGATGCAAGCAACATTTTAATAAAACTCTACACCATACAAACAGTCACTTCTCATTTTAAAAATTAATTCATTGGTAAACATTTATTTTAACATGATAAATTTATTTGGATTGTGCGTTGTGTCTATGGGATTTCTGACCTTTCCTCAAACTGATGATTGACTTCCACCAATGTTTAAATGCTGTAGTCCTTACTTAAGGACTACAATATTTATCACATATTTTCCAGTTTCTCCATTTTAGAGGCAGTATTCCACAATGACCAAACTGCCATGCTTTATCTATAATTTGGTTATGTTGCAATGGGAAATTAGTAAGTATAACCTGCACAAGTGTGACCTAACCTTATAGATGGTGAAGCTCGTACAAAAAGATGAGACATGAATGTGTAACCTGGGGTTTTCAAAGAAACATAAAGGAAATAGGTGTGCAGATATCACTGAAATTATGTCTATAATATACCCTAATATCGATGCTTCCATTTATTTCATCCTCTAGAATGAGTGCTATAGTGTCCTATTGTATAGAAAAAAGAAAGTTAAGCCAATGTCAAAATCAGAACATGATATATTGTCAGTGTGAATTGATAAAATCCAAGTGAGGGAGAAAGGAATTAATCTTTTTGTTTGAAGAAAATACTTAATATCATTTGCAATGCAAAATTCCATTAAAATCATGTGGTACTTTGTGTATTCACATACTAATATTGTTTACATTGCCTTTACAAAAGAAATACTATATAGAAAATGGACCTTTCAAACATATTTTGAAGGAATAATGCCTCTAACTTAACTTTTAAGTTTCTCCAAAATATATTTTTAATGTTACCATCTCTCTGTCTAATAAAAATTACCTATAGACTGTATTCTACATCTGTTTACATCATTCCCTTTATAAATTTAGCTAATTATCAGTGCAGCCATTTTACTGATGTTATACTCCATATAGTGATAACATTAGAGGAGTCATAGAATGCTGTGATAAAACTACTTTTACTTATTATAGTACTCATATTTGTTGCAAACGTAACGTGGTGGTGTGAAATAATAAATTTTTGAGATCTAGGTTATATTACCAGTATGATTCCTTGGTGCAATATTGTTTTATGACAATATTGTTTTAAAAGCATTTGTTCTTACTTCAGTTCACCAAAACCAAACTTTTGTTTGTTTGTTTGTTAATATTAATTGGACATGTATGTGTACTGTACCAAAGTAATAAGTAGTTTCAAATGCACAATTAATTCAGAAAATGCATTGGCAAGTGAGAATGCAAAATATCAGCTACTGCTCTTAAAGTAATATGCTGCTGTTTAGAAATAAAGGTAATTAAACTACCCTATACAATTCATAACATGTGTTTTCATGTCAATGATGACTAAAAGTTTGAATAGAAACTTTTTACATTTTACATACTTGATAGAATAACATTTACTTGAGACATGAAAATACATCTGTACAGCTTGCTGTTGGTTTGGTCATGACTTTGGAAAATTGTATTAACTGAAGTGTATATATACATCTGTTTGTATATACATCCAAAGTGTAATCTAAATCGCAGCCACATAATTGGAATAATTGAATAGTACAAAGTGTGGGAGCAACTCATTCCTAATTTACTGAAATTTCATTTCAGAATTCTTAGGTGTGGCTCAGAATAGAAGTCTAATAATTTCAGCAATTCCTTATATGAAAATACCAATACGGTTTCAATGGGGTTTCTAATCTTGTGACCTCACCTGTAGTAGAGCGATTTGGCATTATAGATTGCAGATAAGAAATTATTTTAATATCAGAGCATGGAATACATGGTGTGCATTTCAAACATGAACTTCTATTCAACATAAAATATATTTTTTAAAAAATTATTATTTGGGGTTTTTTTCACAGAAATTAAATGCATCCAGTTCATCAGAAGGCAGCACAGTTGATATTGGACTTCCTCCAGAAGGTGAACAGCCAGAAGCAGAACCTGAAGAATCTTTGGAGCCTGAGGCTTGTTTTACAGAAGGTAGGTGAAGGAAAATATATGCAAGGTGGTTAGTCCCAAGTGTGCTGATTTGGGCTGGGTTCTATTTTTATATAAAATCAAAAAGAAGCTTTGTGATTGCAGTTGTATTTTCTCTTTGTAACTCCTTCAGGGGTACTGCCATACACATCTCATGCTCCATCTCTCTCCTTGGAACATACTATAAGAGCTACAGAGCTTTACCTTCAAATATTGACATGAAAATCCTCAAGCAGGAGATATTTACTTATAAACATTGATTGCAATATTATGGGGAAAAAGCCAAATGACTTCTGTTTATTGTGATTCCCAATAAATGCTTATCTTATTCTGACATCTCAACATTTATTATTGCACCTAGGCTGTGTGCGGAGATTCAAATGCTGTCAAGTTAGTGTAGAAGATGGGAAAGGGAAAATCTGGTGGAATCTGAGGAAAACGTGCTATAAGATTGTTGAACACAACTGGTTTGAGACCTTCATTGTCTTCATGATTCTTCTGAGCAGCGGCGCTCTGGTAAATTCAATGTTGAACTATTGTGTGTATTTTAAAAAGCAAGCATGTAGGTTTAGAGTTAATTATATAGCTGGTAATACCAGAATTTAATATTCAGTTCAAAAATGTTCTAATGCCAACCAAGTATTTGGCATGTATTGTAGGATACATAAGAGGTTGCTCAGAGGCTGTGAAACAAATAGTTTGGCAAATTCAAAATTTAGTGTTAATGGAAATAAGAAATTAGTTAGATTATACCAGTATCCGCATGTCCTCACACTGTTGAGAATAGTTTTTGGTGTAATATGCATTCAAAATAAACCATAGTTGAGCTCGGAGCTTATCAACAACTTGAATTGTCAAACAGATATAAGGTGCCGGTGTGATTCTCTCACCAGGTTGATGTTAAATCAGGTGCACTAGGTCCTGAAGTGATCAGTTCCTCATAGCAGAGATAAAATATAGCATGCTTCCTACACTTGGATCAATGCACAGTGATTCACTGTCAATGTAGACATTTTTTGTTTGAAAAGAATTAATGATCTCTCTTCAGGATTGCCTTGTAGGTTACTGTACATAATTTGATTTCAATCATTAATTCCTCAAAAATCCTGTATCATGGAGTCATTATTAAATCCTTCATATGATTTTGATAAAAATTTGTAGCTACCACAAAAGAAAACTTTATGCCAATAAGCCATTGCTATTGGCCATTGCCATCCATGGAAATTAATATAGGTTTTGTGGATCACTGTTCATCTCAGCTGTAAGCAGAATATTTCATTTAGACTGAGCTTTATGAAAAGACTACAGTATGAAGTAAAAGTAAAAGTTGTGCTTGAGAGAATGATGTATGCCTTATATCATACATATCTTTCAAAATCTAATTCTTTCTTGGCTACTGTATACCACACTGCAACACGTTAATATCTTCCAAAAATTTTTTCACAGGCATTTGAAGATATATACATAGAGCAGCGTAAAACTATTAAGACCATGCTTGAATATGCTGACAAAGTTTTTACTTATATCTTCATTCTGGAAATGCTATTAAAATGGGTGGCTTATGGCTTTCAAACCTACTTCACTAATGCGTGGTGCTGGCTGGACTTCCTGATTGTTGATGTAGGTATTCTTTTTCATTCTTTTTCAGTATGTCAGGCTCTAAAAATAAGAATACTATGTTTTTTAGGGTGTGCTTTCTGTTCTATTCAATGGGCACTCAATTTTTGAACTATAGCTATGGTATGATTTTCATTCTGTTCAGTATTTGTATATACTTAATACTCTAGGGATGTTCTGTTGACATTTTCTAGTTTTATGAAGTTGTAATGCTTTATTGAAATAATGAGTTTTACTATTTTGTTCTTGTTGTTGTGTGGAAAGGATGCTGTTAATCCTCTTCAGGTTTTACCGTATATGGAATTTAAAGGTTTCTAACAGGCTAATCAATAACTGCAAGTGTCCTGCCACTTACTCTTTATAATATGGAAGGAAAATACTGACAAGAACTCTCAGTTCCATTGTGCTATTCAGTACTCTTGCACTTTTCACTGCATCACATGAGCAACCTTAAAGAGACAAATGGAGATCTATAGACAAAGCTCCCTTAGAATGGGTTCTGAGATGATTTTCAAAAGGCTGTACCACCAACATGCAGATACAGGTTGTCTGGAGACCTTGTGAGAAGTGCATTATAATTGCAAGAGTACATACTCTATAATGTATGCAAAGACCTGGGTAGTATAAATAGAAGTCTGCAGATCTTTAACTGTAGAGCACACATACATTTCCCTTCCATCCCCACGAGACTGACTGCATCTGTCTCTACTAATAAGGCATCTCTCCGTTGCACAATTATAAGTCCTATGGAACTCAAGGTAAGAATGGGTCTTGGGTCACTTGTTGACTCATCCCAAAAAGCAGCATTATTTTCAGGGAATCACTGTGTATCTTCCTAAAATGGGGATGACATGATACACTGTGAATTCTTCATGATATGTAGCTTGGGAAACTTTTAAATCCATACAAGCATTGCAGGTCCTTTGACAAAACATGACTATATGTACACCTAGTATTCTGTGATTGAGTATGTACCTTTATTGGTTCAATCATCAGATATGTAAATTACCAGTAGAGCTTTACAGAGACCCTGTGGGCAATACTTGAAAC
Source organism: Phaethornis superciliosus (assembly GCA_023637945.1). Taxonomy (NCBI): domain Eukaryota; kingdom Metazoa; phylum Chordata; class Aves; order Apodiformes; family Trochilidae; genus Phaethornis; species Phaethornis superciliosus. The sequence continues at coordinate 20,096,058 of JAJQWJ010000007.1, read as the reverse complement.
TGTCATTATGTATTTATTGTGTTGTCAGACAGCATTTAATTCTTATTCAATAATCTGTGGTCTAGTGACTTCTGTGGATTTTATAACTAACTTTATTAGTTTTTCATGGCAATTTTACTCTGGTACAATTTTTTTCATTGGAAAAATCTCAGAAGTTGTTTTTTTTTTTAATTTTAGTCAGAGGATTGAGATAAACTAAAAAAGATGAACTTGGAAATGAAAGAATTGAGAGGGAACAGGAAAGATGGAAAGGCATTAAATGGAGGGAAATGGATGATGTTTGGGTTTTTTTCTTTTCTTTACTGGGGCCACTCCTTCCCCATGGTTTACTATAAATGCCTTTCCAAGGATTACATATGATAGATAATTGTATCATTTATTTTACAGCTATTCTAGTTTATTTACCCATCTGCCTGCAGACCGGACCAGCGTTATGCAAGCCAGAATTGATGAAGTGGTTAAAGGAGTCACAGGGAATATAATGAAGTGTGTACATGCGTGACAATGAAGCTTCTACCATTGTCTAACAAACAGTTCATTATCAGTCTTGATTGGTCTGGTTAAACAGCTCTGGTAGCTTTGCCTGTTGAATAAGATTTTCTGGACACTAGAAAGTTACATTTGACCAAAGCCTAGGTCTGGATAAGCATTTATATTTTCATCAAGTTCTGAAGATATCATGGGAAGTCCTGACCTAAATTGATCATTCCAGTTCCCCCAGACTTTTGCATGTGACTTCATTTTCTTTAAATTCCACCATATTTTGATTGGTTTATGTGAATTTAGAAGGTATTTTTATACCATTCTATCAACATGATTTCATGAACAGGTACCTAGAATATACATTTTTATTCTACTTTGTCTGACTTGAAAGATCTTTCTGCATTACAGAGAACTGGAGAAAGAGGTCCAGCCTTGAATCTTCTTGAGAAGTTCAGGGCAAACATCATTCCCACCATATGTACCAAAAAGCTATTCAAGATGAGTGAGCAACATTGCCTTTCTGTTTTTGTGTAGGTCTCTTTGGTTAGCTTAACAGCTAATGCCTTGGGCTACTCAGAACTTGGTGCGATTAAATCCCTTAGGACACTAAGAGCTTTGAGACCTCTAAGAGCCTTGTCGCGATTTGAAGGGATGAGGGTAAGACAAAATGAAAGAACCTGAAATAATGCATGCATACACAGAAACAATGCATGCAGAATAATCAATGACAAATCCATGCAGAAATGCTACACTCTCATCCTATATATATTTTACATTTATCACTAACATAGAAGCAAAGGGCTTCATCTGCTTATATGTATTCATGTGTTACACATTACACTTATTTAGGCTCCTTGGCCTTTCACCCTGTTTTGTGTTTTCCTGGAGGGCTCAAGGATTTGTCATCTGCATGGATCTATGCAATGTTAATGCAAAAATTAATTTATCCCATACAAATAAATCCTGTTATTGTCAGAACAGTTTTTAAAAAGCAATACCTCCTCATAAAAGTGAGTGCATGTATACACACACACACGCACATATATGCCCATACATTTCACACAAGTATATTCTGTAAAATTAATTGAGAAATTCTGTTACAAGTTTTGTAAAGAAGACCTACATTAATAAGTAAATAGGCAGTGTTAAAATACCTTCTCTCTTTCAGATGAGAACTATTCCATTATATTTAAGACAGCTTCCTAGTATAGCAAATATGGGGATGGTTTTATGATTTCTGACCTATATTGGTTGTTTACTGCTTTCCGTATTGATTTTTGAATGTTGATGGTCATCTATGGAGTGCTCTAGCTGCCTGAAAACATATCAGAAGGCTTTTGCTGGCAGAGTTGTGTGTATTTGTTACTGTCCCCAGCTGTTTTTTATCAGAGTATCACTTACCATGGCTGAGATCCTGAGCTGTCCAACAGGGATCTCCTCTGTCTACTGCTTTGCAAAGTCAGACTCATTAGTTTATATCACTTCTTTAGTGCATTAAAATGCACAAGGACCTTACGTATTCTTCTAGGACATGAAAGCTCTAGAAATGTTTCTTTTAGGGGCAACAATTAGGGATGGCAGCCACGAGATGATGTCTGACTTACACCTCCATCTATCTGCCTTGTACATATTGCCATAGCAATATGGCAGGTGCAACTGAGCTGAAACCCTAATTGCTGTAATTAAGAGCTTGTATGAGCTCCCTCCTGTAATCACTGATCTTTGGCACCCCAGGTTATAAACTGATTACCAAACTTATAAGTCAGCTACAACTGGTGTGCTTCTGAAGAAAACGTGATGCTCTCTGTGTGTGGAAAGCAGAAGAGTTCAACCAAAAAGGAAATGTGGTTTGATGAAAAGTTACAAATTCAAATAGAAAATAATGCTTCCTCCTGCCAAAAAAAATTCTGGAGCTTTGCTGAAGCAAATTTGAACATTTAGGATATAAGGCCTATCTAAAAACTCAACAGTATCTTGGTAAAAAAAAAAAAAAAAAAAAAAAAATTAGCTGTTGTGTTGGATGAGAATGTTTAGAAAAAAAAAATCAATATAAAATATTACAAATTTTGTATTAACAGTAAATTGCTTAACTGACAATTTAACATGGCAGGGAAAAAACAGTCATGGAGGTTTATGGGTAATTTTCAATCCCATCACTTCCACACTGCTGGAGGTCTAAACTTTACCTACAGCTTTGATCTTGATGTGCTAACTGTATCCCTTCATAAAATACACAAGTAAGGAAGAGATTTATGATTTTAGTAGAAAAAATATATTAAAATAGTACAGGAAGTTAGATAATTCCAGACTGGAAATGTGACCTTTATTAGTCAGGCAATTAACTATTGACATTTTCCTGTGTATGTAATGAATTCTGCCTTATTTAAAGTAATTAATTACAGTCTTAATGTCTTTAAAGATTCAGTAGCTTAAGCTGATGAAGAAATTAGTATCAGAAGATTTTAAGGCCTGATACATGGAAATTTAAGATGCCCATAATACAATAATTTCATTGGTTTCTAACATCTATGAACTGAGAATATGAAAATAGTATATATGTGTATATATATATGTATATATGAATATAACCATGAAGTATGGTTATAACTATCCTTTCTGCCTAGCTGGCAAGTAATAATATGCTATATTATTTTTGCTTATTGGCTTATAATAGGTATTGCTAACAAAATTTTTAATATTTTATTATTTAGTATTTTATTTCCCTATGAAAAATAATTCTTATTACAGTATGTGACTTGAAATATGTGGCAAAACAAAGCACTGAAGTTTTGACTATATTCACCATCCTCTGCTTTTATAGTCATAGAGTAATTTACATTGAAAGGACCCTTAATTGGTCCAGCTACTAAATTTAACATAAGTCTAAGGATTCTAAGTGTATAGGATCTAGGATCTTTAATACTGTCAAATGCACCACCCAAAGAGGTATTGTTTTGTCAGGAATGGCGCCTTGAAAGTAAAACAAGTAGTACTCCTTTCCTTCATCCAATGTCTATGGTATGGTGTGCATGGTGATGGTTCATCACCTACTCAAGCATTCAAAGAATTTATTCTGTTCTGTACAATAGCTACAAATGTAAGGTAATATACATAGATGAGTAATTTTACAGTTGATTCTATTGACTGTAGATACAAATGTAATGCTAAAATATTTTAGAGGCTTAAGCTACAAATTTGTATTTCAATTAGAAAAAAATTGTATAGTGTGCTAGAGGATCTGTTAAAGTACCTACATCATATAAACTAAATGAATTATTAAAAAAAATTTAATTTATGTAATACCTAATATCCTGCACTTTTAAAGCAAAATCTTCATTAGGTAATTAGGATCTGATTCAGTACCAATAGGCAGTGATGCTCCAGTCATTAAATTTTATGTTGTTAGACTTATAAACAGACTCAAAATAGAGGTTAACTAATTTAGCAAGTCTCAATTTCATCATTAAATAACTTGCTCTCATTCATAATGGACCTACTTTCTCCTCAATTTTATTTTCTTTACTATTATATTTTTATTGTGGCATGTTTTTAATCATTATTCATATTCATGCGTGAACTCATTTTCATATTTTTATTTGCTGAAGACTGATTTTCCCCAAAATTGATTTGGGATTTAAATCAAGTCTTTTCCTTTTTTAGAACCTTCTTTGACACTTGCCTGAACACCAGCAGCTTTCCTGTGTTCAGATAGTCAGCTGTTATTCCAATTTGAACATGTCTGCTCTTCTGATTTGATATATAACCATCCAAATGAGCATGCATACATATCCTCAGTTTTATTTAAAAATATGTACATATCCAGTAAACATGTAATAAAAAAAGTTTTTTCTGCTTGATAAATCAGTAATTAGAAATATTGTGGATATGATTTTGCAGACATACATTAAGTAAATATTCTAAAAAGAATTAATAAATGCTGATTTTTGTTTAGTTTTTTTTACTGATTGTTGTTCTTTTTCCCATTCTTTAAAGCTAATATTTCCTACTGTTTGCAGTAGCAGTTTTTCCTTCTAACTTTTTTGACCCTTTATCTTTCTTCCATACTGCTTTTCTTACTAGTTACTATCGACAATTTTAAAAGTGTAACACAGATAACAGAATGAAAATAGTTACTTAAACTTAAGGAACGCTAATGAAGCATTGTAAGATACCGTGCCTGTGTTCTTACACAATCTCTCTTTGGTGTCATTTTTACTCTAGGTGGTTGTGAATGCCCTCTTAGGAGCAATTCCATCCATTATGAATGTGCTTCTTGTTTGCCTTATATTTTGGCTGATCTTCAGTATCATGGGAGTAAATCTATTTGCTGGAAAATTTTACTACTGTGTTAACACTACAACTGATGAGAGATTTGATATCAGCCAAATCAACAACTACAGTCAATGTGAGGAGCTCATAAAAAACAATGAAACTGCCCGATGGAAGAATGTGAAAGTTAACTTTGATAACGTAGGCCTTGGTTATCTTTCTCTACTTCAAGTGGTAAGTCATTGCTTCTTAATTTGTATTTCCCTTTCTAATCTCTGTTGCTTACTTGTAACAGAAAAAACGAATTTTTTTCATTGTTTCTTGAAATGAAACAATTTCTTCTTGAAATATTGTCTCTTGCATTTTGGTTTGGCATTATGAAGTGTGAGATAAATCCATGATTCTAAAGGAATGAAGTGTAGAGGCTGTGCTTACTCTGAGAAAAAATTCATAGTTCAAACCTAACTCACCTTAGCTGCATTGAAGTAAATGTACAGGACACCTACTTTGTTCATTCACAGAATAAAACTTTTATACCAGATATTACTAATAATTGAGAAAAGTTCTTAATAGATGCTGTCACCTCTATAGTCAGATACTAGAGTTTGTATCCAGTTCTTGTATATGAATAAAACATACAATAGATTAATATTGCACTGTGCAGCTGTTTGTGATGAGGACACGCAGGCTTCAGATCTTAGTGTTTCTAAAAACCCACTTCCCAGAAAATTCATGAGCTAAACACCAGTGTTCTGTTTATAGGCTACATTTAAAGGATGGATGGATATCATGTATGCAGCTGTGGATTCTCGTAATGTAAGTATAGTCCCTTGACTCCGTTTTTTTTTGGCTGTATGAGCTCCAGGATATAAGAATGTAATTTTAATGTCTTTCAACCATAACAGTAAAAATTATAGAACAATGATTTATTATAGTTAATAAAGTTAACTATATGTTAACTAATGTAGTTAAAGGAAGTGGAAACCATAGGAAAACCAGAATAGATAAAGAAAGCAGAGGAGCAATCCTGAAATGTGGTCAACTATAAAAGGTCAAAAGACTGCCATGTTCTCTATGGTGTAGTTGGACCAAAATTCTTCAGTTCCACAGCAGACATAACTATTGCCATGCAGTGACTTTTCTTCTTCTCATCATGTGAACATTTGGAAATGGGCACAAATACACAGCTTAGAGATGATTTTTGGTAACAGTGATCTTCTTTTAAAGTTCAGACTTTCACTGTGCTCTGCAAACTACCTGGCTCCTTCTTCAGGACACCATACCCATTCTTGACTCAACCTGTACGTTTTCTTAATGTTTTACCTTCTCTTTGCTCCCATGGTCCAAGCTCCCTTCTCATTCTAAGTAGACAACTGAATAAACTATCCTAGAAAAGCTCCAGCTTTTTTGGTAAGCTACATTCACAGCAAGAGGCCTACAGTAAATGTGCATAGCTGTACCAAGAAAATATGCTTATTCTAAATATAGCTTGGATATCTGTCTTCCATAATCTGTGGTAGTTTCTTCAGTGTCTATAGTAATGCAAGCTCCACAAGCCCATCTTGGGAGCCTCCTGTCAGATATCCAGAAATGATCGCAGCTTTATAAGATGGGGTTTCTGGTTGTCTAGAGACTCAGACAGATGTTATGATACTATTAAACCAATTGTGGAGTCGGTGTTTATTCTGCATTCATACAGGCCAGTTACATTTTAAAAAGTTAAACATCAAGTATGACAACAAAGTTCTTTTTTAAGAATGTCACTTTGTAGATTGATAATCAGTGGGATGGATATTTGGAACTTGACTCCAAGAAGCAGAGATCATGGTGACAGAGCACTAAATTCTGTCCAGCAAATATTTGATTCTGTCCTCACAGTTAAACTAATGCTTAGTTCTTATGCCTTTTTCAGGTTTTGGATCAGCCTAAGTATGAAGATAACCTATACATGTATCTCTACTTTGTCATTTTTATCATCTTTGGATCATTCTTTACCTTGAACCTTTTCATTGGTGTCATCATAGACAATTTCAACCAGCAGAAAAAGAAGATAAGTACTTCATAATTAGTCTGGAAAGAAAGCTAAAAAACTTGGGGTTTTTTTGGTCCAGTACCTTTATCATAAAACTTTTCTTTTGTTTTTATGATGTAGTAATATACGCTTTATAAATTAAATACCTTAAATTATTGAAGTTTACAATTTGAATTGATGAGGGTTTGATGGGCAAATGACACCATATGTCTATCATGGTCAGTGAAATATGAAATGTCATCTTTGTAAGTAGATTTGAGGCTGGAGTCTATAGTAGGCATATAAAAAGACTACCCAATGAAACAGCTCAATGTAGCTATAAAATCTCTAGCTATACTACCTTCATGTCTCAGAGCTCAGCAGTGTAGATGTCTGAATTTGTATTATATTTGTACTCACCTTAGTCTTTGTATTTTGCCAACACTCCATCAAAAGGTATCAGTGTTTCAGCTGCGGAAATTAACTGTAGTATCTGGCTACACAAGGTGTTACTGGAGTGGTAGAAGTGCTGCTGGATCATGTGCTGAAGTGGGTCAAGATGGAAGAAAATTGGCTTTATGTAGTAGCTCTAGGATCTCATGCTTCAAGTCCTGTCCCATTGGAGGGAGAAGAGGTTGTGAAACATGACCACTCGGATACTTTCTAATTATCCTTTGCTATCATAGGTGTCAGTTCTGAAATTTTGCCAAAATTTAATCTAAAGGGGAAAAAAAAGAAGAGGACTGGAATATTTTATTAGTTCGTATCTATGTAATAACTGATGGAATTTAGTAGAACAAAGAAAAAAGCTCCTCTCCTTCCTAAAGACCCTCTCCTCTTTATCTTCCCTCTTCTGAATGGAAGTCTACCACAGACAATGCCAGTTAAAAAAAAACAAAACAAAACCATCTTAAACATTTAGAGTGGAATATATAAAATAATTTTTCTGTTGCTAAAGTACTCATAATCATAATAAAAGAGGATTTTTATGTCCGCCCAAACTTTCCCCAGAGATGAGCATGTGAACAAAAGTGATTATTTTTATTCAGTATCTTCTCTTATCAATAGAGAAATCTGATTGTAACCAGTTTTTGTGTCTTTGGTTTACTTTGGAGGTCAAGACATTTTTATGACAGAAGAACAGAAAAAATACTACAATGCAATGAAAAAATTGGGTTCGAAGAAACCACAAAAGCCTATACCTCGACCAGCTGTAAGAATTATCTTTTCTGCTATTTCTAAATTTATTTTAAAATGGGATTGTTTCACTTAGGCGTCAGGCTGATTAGCTCATGAGGTGAAAAAACACAAGTGCTATAAGAAAAGCTTTATTCATCTGAAATCCAGGGTTTTTTTTCTCTTTTGTTGTCTGAGCACGGAGGACTCATCCCTTTCTTTCCTCCCCCCGCCCCTTCATTTTCTCTCTGGTGATGACAATAACATTGTGGCATTTTTTCAAAACACTGATTTGACTAGAACAATTAAATGTGGCAGTGTGTTTGTCAAAATACATGAGGGCCTGCGGGCACAGGCTTTTTCCATCATCAAGGAAGACTGAAATTTCTGTGCGGGGGAAAGTTGCTGTATCGCTGTCTGAAAAAAAAAGTAATTTTGCCTTTCACATTTCTGTTGCGCAATCCATAAAATGAGCAGGGCTCCTCTAGCACTACAGAGCAGGGCTGGGCTGGGGCAGACGGTGATTTCAGCTCTGCAGTTCCACTTGGGATTGTGAAAGTGCTGCTCAGTAGCCAGTCCAGCCATCAGTAAATTCTCTACAGCTGAAAAATGGAAGTTATTGTTTTAGAAGTTATTTTGGCAGCTATAAGACCACTAAATACAGGACTCAGAAACTTTATATGTTTTCTTACAAATTAAGTGCTATTAACTCTCACTGTTTAAATCCCCACCATTGTTTTTTGCCAAGTTATTTTTATTCAGTTAATAATAGTTTAATTCAGTCTGTGTCTCAAAAGCTTACAGTAAACCAGTTGAGGGTGGCAAAGTTTCCTTTGCAACTTTAACAAAAATGAAGCATGCACATTTTTCAATTCTTTCTTTAGTGTTTATAAACACAGTAGTTGCATTTCTATTTAATCTGTGTTTACGTGTACGAACTGGAAAATTTATACAAATGGAGAACTTAATGGAAAAAATTAAATCCCTCCATACTAGATTTAAGTAATTTTTAGTGGTTTCAAAAAAAGTAATTTTACCAATGCATATCATAATGAGTCTTATTTTTCTTCCCTCCAGAACAAATTCCAAGGCATGGTCTTTGATTTTGTTACAAAACAAGCATTCGATATCAGTATTATGATACTTATCTGCCTTAACATGGTCACAATGATGGTAGAAACAGATGATCAGAGTGAAGACATGGAAAACATTTTATATTGGATTAACCTGGTGTTTATCGTGCTTTTCACTGGAGAATGTGTCCTGAAATTGATTTCACTTCGCCATTACTACTTTACTATAGGCTGGAATATTTTTGATTTTGTGGTTGTGATTCTCTCCATAGTAGGTAAGAACAATTCTTTTTCATGGAAGGCTAATTCTGTTGGAACTAAAATGGTTTGGGCATGTAAAGTTTGCTTATGTTTTGGTTAACATTGTCACTACGGTCTGACTACAATTCTTTCTTCTGATTTCAATTATCAATAGAATAACTGAACAGTATGGTAAAATTATTTTTTTTTTTAGCAATGGCTTTCAAAAAAATCTCGTTTTTTGCTAAAATTACACCTTTATTCTGATTCAGTAGAAATTCCTCAGCATAGAAATAAACCCATACAGGAAAGGCAATTTTAATATAAACTAACAGTAGCAGTTTCAGAAACAAAGCCCTGCAATCCAGAATCCCAGGGCAAAATCCATGTGGGACTGTTGTTAGAGTGTCATGCAAACACCCCAGACAGGGCAAACCCCTCAGTTTTACAGTTCCATGCCTGAGTTAGAGTGTGCGAATAGAGAAGCATAGCTGAAACAGATGTAGTGAAAATACATGTGCTAATAATCTTTGTGTTATCTAGGGCAGAAAACTGAATGAACTTGAGTAAAAATTCTGTAATTTTAAATTCTCAGAACTTTTAGTATGCAAACTGGTTTTGCCATTATGTATGGAAACAAAATGTAGTTATGTTTCTGCTTTGAGTTACATAACATAATGCTCAATTCCTTTACTTTTCATTGAGTTCTAAAAAGCCTTTTTATTATTTACGTCTGGAATTGCAATGTCATTTATACTAAACTTGTGGTCATGTTATTTTACGTGTGATTATGAAGCTGCAGTTCTCTTCAAACACAGGTATTTCCTTTGAATACCATAACTTGATTACATGGCATTTTAATACTATGATCGATACGATCTTTCTTCAGATTAAATGAGATTATTTTTGTTACAGTTAAATAGAAAGCTATTCTTCTGGCCTCAGCATTTTTTAATCTACATACACTAGTTATGAGTTTGTCCTAAAAAGACTGATGTAGTGTATATGTCTGTCTGTTTGCATATGTCATCATACAATTAATACTTAGAAATGTCACTGATGCAGTTTTTCATTATCTACAAAGTATTCCAGAATTTCTATTGGTATTTATGGATTTTCCTAGCATTCCAAACTGTAAAGGTTTTCTAAAACACTGCATGGATAACTTCTAAAATCTGCTCAAATGTCCCATTCTTCTTAAAATTCTAAAATCTTTGTAGGAAAAATCTTTAGCAGTGGCTTTAAAGGTAGTATTTTTTACTAATTTAACTTTTTTTTCAACAGGTATGTTCTTGGCTGAGATGATTGAGAAGTATTTTGTATCCCCCACACTATTCAGAGTCATCCGACTTGCCAGAATCGGTCGAATCCTGCGTCTCATTAAAGGCGCTAAGGGAATCCGCACTCTGCTTTTTGCTTTGATGATGTCTCTTCCTGCTCTGTTCAACATTGGTCTCCTGCTCTTCCTGGTCATGTTTATTTATGCGATATTTGGCATGTCCAACTTTGCCTATGTTAAGAGAGAAGTGGGGATTGATGACATGTTTAACTTTGAAACGTTTGGCAACAGCATGATCTGCCTGTTTCAAATTACCACATCTGCTGGCTGGGATGGTTTGCTTGCCCCAATTCTTAACAGTGGGGAGCCAGACTGTGACCCCCATAAAGACCATCCAGGTAGCTCAGTGAAAGGTGACTGTGGGAACCCTTCTGTTGGGATTTTCTTCTTTGTCAGCTACATCATCATATCATTTCTGGTAGTGGTGAACATGTACATTGCTGTGATTTTGGAGAACTTCAGTGTTGCTACTGAAGAAAGCGCTGAGCCCTTGAGCGAGGATGACTTTGAGATGTTCTATGAAGTCTGGGAGAAGTTTGATCCCGATGCAACACAATTCATAGAGTTCAGTAAACTATCAGACTTTGCAGCTTCATTAGATCCTCCTCTTCTTATAGCGAAACCAAACAAAGTCCAGCTTATTGCAATGGATCTGCCCATGGTAAGCGGGGACAGAATTCACTGCCTTGACATTTTGTTTGCTTTCACAAAGCGTGTTTTGGGGGAAAGTGGGGAGATGGACGCCCTCAGAATACAGATGGAAGATCGCTTTATGGCAGCCAATCCTTCAAAAGTGTCCTATGAACCAATTACAACCACATTGAAAAGGAAACAGGAGGAGGTATCTGCTGTCATCATTCAACGTGCTTATAGGCGTCACCTTTTAAGGCAAAAAGTCAAAAAAGTTTCATGTATATTTAATCAGGATAAAGGTAAGGAGGAGGATGATCTGCCCATGAAAGAAGATATGATTATGGATAAACTAAATGAGAACTCTACTCCAGAAAAAACAGATATGACCCCATCCACAACGTCCCCACCATCCTATGATAGTGTAACAAAGCCAGACAAGGATAAATATGAAAAAGATAAATCAGAAAAAGAAGATAAAGGTAAAGACAGCAGGGAAAGTAGAAAGTAACACAGAATTCTATTTGTGATAAACTGTTTACAGCCTGAGAAAGTATGTATTTGAGTCAACAGACTCCTGTAGGAGGTACATGCCAAACTGACAGTTTTTACGTATATAAATATATATACAATTATATATATATATCTAAAAGGTCAGTGCCTATAACAAGACAGTGACCCCTCGTCATCAAACTGCAACTCTGTAAAACAGGGTAACATCTTGACAAGAGGTTGTTGTTTTTAATACCAGCTGACACTGCTGAAGAGAAGATAAAATGGCCAATCAGACTGTAGGGACCAGTTAAAAAAAAAAAAAAAGGTGCGAACGTATGAATCTGTGTTTAACGTGAAACACACGGTACAGAAATTGTATCCACTGTTTGCATTTCAACAGACACATTTGCCATATTTTTACAAAAAAAAAAATCAGTGTTGGTGAACGTATCATTTTTTAATTCACAAGTTGTTTACTATTATATGTGACTATTTTTGTAAATGGGTTTTCTGTTGGGGAAAGGGGTATGAGAACCAAGTGTTCTGCTCTCGGGTTCTCTGTAATGTACAGACAGAAGTGATTTGCATGAAGGCATGCTGCACTTTTAGTTCATGCATGAGAAAACATGACGTCGCACAAAGCAGCAGTCTGACTACTTCCATGTTTCAGGGTGGCTCTATATTTTGAGGTGCTTAATAACAGTATCCATCTAGTATCTCATCCAGATAAATCTTAACGTGCCTGTAAAGTCCCATAGAGTCTTCAATAATAGAACAGATATTTTATTTTTTCATAATTCATTTAACTGTAGTTGAACAAAATACATTAAAAAAATTTACTGAGGGACATAAAGTCCATGTTTAAGTCTAATGTACAAAAGAGTTTACCTGAATTTGGGAAATTGAATTTAACAAAAACCTGCAAAACTTAAAGATTATGAAGTTGTTCTGCTTCACCCTGCGGTATTGTTTAGCCATCTTCTGCTCTCAGCAAGGTTGACATTGTATGTGTTGATTAAAAAAGTACCGTCTATGTAAATAGTTATTTTATCTGTGGTGCATGTTTGAGCAAGCAAATAATGACCCGTGCACAATATTAATTGCATCAAATATGTACCACAATAAGTGTAGTTTGCAAGCTTTCAAAAGCTAAGATGAAGTATTCTGTACCATTATAGATAGTTTGGAAGATATCACTGATGCATGTTTCTCTGGCCTTTGCTGCTGTAATTTTCCTCCTTCCACTGTTAAAAGTCTAATATGGGAAGCCATATCTCAGTGGTTAAGTGAAACAAATTGTTCAATTGGTCATCATTCTTTCTTGACATCAAGCAATAGTTTGCAGGTATCTAAGAGCTTCTTGCTTTGCATTCTACCATTTTAAGTGACTACTGTACGGTGTATAGTCAGACTGTACAGGATATGTTGCAAAATGCTTAATCTGTTGAAAAATACATGGATAGAATTTTCTAAGAAAATATAAATATTGTAAAAAATACCATTTTATTTTATTTTTCAGCGTTTTGTACATAAAATAAGAAATGAGAATTATCTTCAGGTTGATGTCACTGTCACTTTTGTTACTTTCTATCCATAGCACTTTTTAATTCAAGAACTTCACAAAATAAGAAACAAAGGAAAGAATGGGGTAGCTTTAGGTTTCTGCTTTTTTATTAGTACTGTATTTTTGCACACATTTTAATGTGAAATAAGTTTCAAACTGAGTCCAAATGCACTTGCTTCCAAATAGATATAACTTGTAATTGAAATGTGGTGGGGAAGATTTGTTTAAAATTCTAGCACTGCCTGCATCAGAAGTTCCAAGATAGTCTTTTTATTCATGAAATCTTTACCAGTGTTTGTTTACATAGACTATTCTTATTCTTGTTGATTCATGCTGCACTAGAACTGTTCTAAATATAATATGGGATCCACGATGTGTTTTTTTTTTCCACAGGAATTAAATAGCAAACTTGTATAATTGATCACATCAGGACATTTTGTGTTTCTTACACAAGCAAAAATTCGATGTTGACTCCTCCTTTTACAAAACTATTGACTTGTGTGTCGGTGAACTGCATGCAGGAAAATGCTATTACCATAAAGAACAGTAAACCACATTACAGTTGAGCCAAAAGAATAAAGACTTCATTTTTTATTGTATTTAATTGTTGTCTTTGTTTTCATCACTAAAAGCTATTGGCTATCAAGAGATGTTATGAAAGTAAAATACAAATCTATGAAGTGTTAGAAATAAGGTGTAGTGATTAAAACTGAGTATAATAATAGATTTGCAAAAAGGAAAAAAGTGAAGCCTTCTGCTTTCAGAAAGGTCTTTAATATTATTTGCACTTATACTCTACAGGTTATATAATCCTATTTGAAAATATTCTCCTGTAGGATAACATTTGTTTATACATGATGCTTAAACCCCTTTTCCATGTCAGATATTCTGAAGCAACTAGAAAAACAGATGTTAAAGGAACACATATGAGCTATATATGGTAGCTCATACCTAGCTATCAAGGCTGCAAACCAGTATAATTTCAATGATATTTTATATTTGAAATGAAGTAGCCTTGTCTTATAAGACAAAATTTGTTTACTACAAAATAGAATATTTGTGATACATTATTTTCCTTTAAGATATCGGGTGTAGAAATCAGAAGCTTTGCTGGACGTTTGGTAAAGCATCAAATTCTTAGTGTTGTGTTATTTTGTTTTTTTAATCTTAGGTTGCTGAATGCAATTATAATGTGAAAAATACTATAAACTTCTGTGGTGAATTTAGACAGTACTTTTCACTGCCAAAGAGCTGGCATACACAAGCTCACTGAAGGGCTTACACTTGGAATACAGGAGGTGGATGTAGAACAGGCATTGCAAGAGTAAGCAAAATGGAACTGAGAAGAAATTTGAATTTTGGGGGTAATAATATAAATACGTATTTATTGTGTCAGTCTTGTCATTCAGGTTACTTAATCTCCACTTTACAGAATGCCTCACAAGATGCATGGAAATATGTTGGAAAAATGCCTGATGTCAAAGTATTTGTTTTTCCCTTAGCAAGGCTTCTAATACTTTGAGTCACAAAGCAGTTTCCTGAAAATTTGGAGGACAAGAAATTATCATTAGGTTTTAACTATGACAAAAGATTACCTGCAAATGCATCAAAATTTTAATTTCCATCATTGCAAAGTAATCTCTGATCTCCTAAAACACGCTAAAATTCATTATGAATAAAATAGCATTTTCAAGACTGAAAGCAGTAGAGGTAGCAATGACATTTGAGTGCTATTTCTGAAAAGATTTTTTTTTTCATTGTAAATAATGCCTTGAAAATAGGGTACACTGAATACATTAAAGGCTAAGGAAGACACACACTAACTCTAATAATCATCACAGATGTGAAGATAAATGTCTCTGTAGACCACCAGGAAAATCAGACATACCCAATTTATGTATGTGATGTGTAAGTCCTAGCTTTGGGTATGGACCCCAGCAGCAGGAGGATGCTGACCTTCACTTCTTTCCAATTTTCGACTGCTACTGGCTGAGAGTGTTTACTCCAAAACGAGGTGTGAGATACTAATGAAGCGAGCCCTCGGGCTGCAGTATTGCGATTAGAGTTTTTTACTTCTGCTTGTGGAAAAACCATTGCCATGGTAGACACTGAGAAGTGAATATATGAGGATCTGAAATGCTGTAATTTAAGGAACAAAAGTTATGGCTCGTTGGTTGGTTTTTGTGGAAGGAAAAGTATTATGGGAAATGCAGATACATATGTGTATATTTTTATGAATGAGACCATTAAAAATTAATCTGTATGTTTCTTGCAGGGATTTATACCTAACAGAAGGCTAACACAAATTTTCAGAAAATAATTAAATACCTGAAAACGTACAAGAAGGTCTGGTTTTGCTTGGGTTCTCCCTCCCCCCCCCCCCCCCCTCCCTTTTTTTTTTCCCCCCCCCATCTCTCTGTAATTAAAAACACCTGCTAACACACTGAAAACCAGGGACAGAAACACAGCTTTATTAACCACAGCAATCTCTTCCATGTTCTCCTCACCCCCCTCTGCTGCACTGCGGGCCGGACTGAGGTAGGCCCGACACGAGGGGTCGAGCAGCCCCGGCAGACTTTTCGCTGCTGCTGTTTATGGTGCCGGGGCGGGCGCTCCGTGGGGCTGGGTCCCCGCAGGCGCCTCCTGGCTCGGAGCCGGCCCCTCTGGCTTAGAGGAGCGGCAAACCCCGACCGCAGGGCCGGGCGGCTCTTCCCAGCCGCGGGCCGGCTGAGAGCTGCCGCAGTCCTGGCGGCACAGCGCCGCTCCCCGGCCGCTTCTCGCCCTGCTCCGCGGCCCGCAGGGCCCCACCCCCTCCCGCTCCCGCACGGAGGGGAGGTGCGGCGAGGCATGGAGCGGCGGGTGGGGGCTGCCTCCCGTGACGGCAGGTAGCGAGCGGCCACGCCGAGCCCAGCCCGGCCGCTCTCGGGTGCTTCTCGGGGCCTCTCCCCGCCTCTGCAGCTCCAGGGCAGGTAAGCGGAGTGCGATGGGAGGGCAAGGTGCGTGAGGCTGCTGGGTCCCCGGGGAGCTCCGGCCGGGCAGCGAGTCCGCCAGCGGCAGCGGCTCCGGCCCAACGGCTGCCGAGGGCGGCCCAGGAAGGCTGCGGGAAGCGGGCGGCGGCACCGGCGCAAGAGCTGGCGTTGGCGGCGGCCCCGGCCCCAGCACCGTGTTTAGTGAGGGCGGGCTCGGGCGGAGGGCAGGTGAGGGCGGTGTTGGGGGGGCAGCGGCCTTCGGGAGCTGCGCGGTGTTGCGGTGTTACCCACACCCGGAGCGCAGGGCCAGGCGTTCCCGTTACTCGCGTTATTCATAACGGCCAGCGCAGGCCCGGTGGACTCAGCCGGGGGCAGAGTCACCAGAAACGCCAGTTTTTCGGATGGCTACTTGTGAGCGGGTTGGGTGTCTGTAACCGCAGGGGAGGCTGTGGAGCAAAGCTGCACCCCTGTATTAGCCCTGGAGCTGGGGGTTTCTTGGCGAGGAAGAGAACCAACTCCACTAGTACGTGGGTTTGTAAATTGCCTGCAAAATACTGCATCCTCGTCTATAAAACTGCCCTTCCTGGGTTTCACATACCTGAGACATTCAGGGGCAAGGTAAGGTGGCTTGTGGCATCCTTTTAGGGCTCTGTGGGCTTTAGCTGAACTCAGGTCCTGCAGTTCCCCACACTTTTGCTCCCAGCTGTGCTGAGCAGCTCAGGGCCCCTTGGTGTAAGTGTTGTCCTAAGCCAGGCTGGGCAGTGGGCATGCTGGTGTCAAGGTGGGCACCTCAGTTCAAGAAGGACAGGGAAGTGCTTGAAAGAGTCCAGTGCAAAGCTACTAAGATGATTAAGGGAGTGGAACATCTCCCTTATGAGGAAAGGCTGAGGGAGCTGGGTCTCTAGTTTGGAGAAAAGGAGACTGAGGGGTGACCTCATCAATGTTTTCAAATATGTAAAGGGTGAGTGCCAGGGAGATGGAGTTAGGCTTTTCTCAGTGGTGACCAGCGATAGGACAAGGGATAATGGGTGTAAATTGAAGCATAGGAGGTTCAAGTTGAATATTAGAAAAAATTCTTTTACTGTAAGGGTGACAGAGCCCTGGAACAGGCTGCCCAGGGGGGTTGTGGAGTCTCCTTCACTGGAGACATTCAAAACCCGCCTGGACACGTTCCTAGGCGATGTACTCTAGGTGGCCCTGCTCTGGCAGGGGGGGTTGGACTAGATGATCTTTCGAGGTCCCTTCCAACCCCTAGGATTCTATGATTCTATGATTCTATGAAGGTGGGTGTCCAGGCTTACCCACCTTGCTGCAGGTGTGGTGGCAGGTGGTAGCTGGTGTATCCACTCTTACACCAGGAGGGGAGTAACTGGGAGACTTCTTACGGGGTTTCTGTGCTCCCTGTGGTTCTGGACACGTGCTGTGCTGCTGTGAGACTGGGCTAATCTTGTGTGGGAACCATGTTCTAAATGTGCTTAGTGCAGCAAACTCGGGAACAACAGATACCATCAGAAACAGAAATGTTTTCTGGCTTAAGTATGCAGGAAAGACAAATTATTGGGCTGGGGCAGTGGCTGGCACAGACTATCAGAGGTAAAGAGTTGTTCCAGAATGAAAGGCGTTCTCGCTTTCCCATGTTCTTTTACTAATACTAGTGAACTGGACACATCTGATTTTGCAGTGTTCTGAATGAGGTTGTGTTTTACTTGGTGAAGATTTGTTAATTAAAGACTGCTACAAGTGATGACATTTGTAATTACATTTGTAAAGTGTACATTTGTTGCCTTTGTGTAAACAGTGTGGAAACTTGATAAATAGTATACAGTAAAAATAAAGCTCTAAGAAGTTTATATTTACTCTGCGAAGTGGTAAAGTAAATAAATATACAAGGGCAAAGATGCTAGAGAGACATACCCTGGGGTGACTGTAGTATTAACTTCTGTGGTGTTTAGCCTTGTCAGAGGAACACAAGCTACAGTAATTGCGGTCTCTAAAATTCTGCATTTAGAAATTGATTATGAGATGTGCCCTCTCTGTATGCCTGTTTTTAACTATGCCTTTTGTTTTAATATGTAATTTTTAATGTTTATTGTATGAAGCATAATTCAGGCTAGGCCAGCAGTGTACCTCACTTGTTGAGGGTGAATCACTAAAATGTCATCATTTATTTAAGATAAAGAGCAGGATAACTGAAAAACTCACAGGGGTTGTTTCTACTTATCTTTGTTTCTGACTAAGCATCCTGAGTTTTAAAATGTTCTTAGATAACTTAAATTGAGTTTTTTAAATTTATCTAGCTTTTATCATGAAACAGTCAGAACTTTTGTGATACGTCGTGTAAGTTTGGTTGAACCTAGTGAAATCTATTTGTATTTTGAGTTAGGTAGTTTAGTTGGTTAGATAGTTTAGTAGTTAGTAGTTGAGTTAGTTAGATTTCTAGAATATAAAGCAGTTGAATGTAGGCTGGCTTCTTCATGCTGTGGAGGCCCTTCCTTGCATAGTAGGACGGAGAAGTGCTTGTACCATACTTTACCTTACTCTGATTTTGTCATTGTTATGTCTTGGGTCTACTGTTTAGATTTCAGATTCTCTTAGATCATTCTAGTGACACTTTAAAATTATTTACTGTCTCTGTAACTTCATCACAACTACTAGGGGGAAAATAAGCAATAAGCAACTGTAGGAGGTTGTAATTTTGTTGTTAAAACAGATATCGGCTATGGTAAATTGTTTTACTTAGGAAACATGGTTTGTACGAATATGAATACAGCCTGGCTTGGTATTTGTCACACGGATACTACAGCAGGAGAAGTAGCAGCTTGCTTTAACTACACACAGATGTTACAGCACAGATCAGTGAATTTCATCAGCTTGTTGAATGTGGAGAGAGAGGTGAATGGGGCTGCTTGGTTTCTTTTCTAAACAGTTAAATATACTAATCTTCTACAGGTGGTTGGTGGTGGCTAATTTGGAGAAACAAGAGTGAAAAGGGGAGCTGGTTGACCCTGGCAGCAAAGATGTATGCTTAATGTGTATATGAATGAGAAATGCAGAGTATCCATTTTACTGAAATAATGACTTATCAAATGTATGCAGGGTTAAGTGAGGGAGTGATGTATGTGCAGAAGATATTTTCTGATGTATACCTAGAAGATATTTTCCCATGTTTTTTGCTATATTTGTACTATAAGTTGTTATATTAGTTACTTTCTTACTTCCCAGACCTTCATCACCAGTCACCCCTGAGAAAAAGACACCTCTATGTATGTTCTAAACATTTGTCAAATTAATAATGCTGCACTACTATGAATACAAATTTTTACTTTGTAAAAGTACTGCACACTTCTTCACTTTGCTGTTGTAAATTGTTTGACTGCTTTAGTCCAAATTAAATACATTAGCAATTTCTGCAAGCTGTAATAAAGATCCAGATATCTCCTACCCCACCTCTCCTCATACTGTTTACTGTATGGCTTTGACAGGTGGTAAAAAAAAAAGCAGCCTTTCCTGACTGAATATCCTAGTTATTTGATGATTTATTGAAGCATTTCACAAGAAATGTTCAGCTCTGTGCTAGGGTGTGCAGGCTAGGTCAGAAAGGAGAGTGGGCATGGCTAAATTGTAGGTAGCTGCCCTAATCAGTACTCCAAGGAGGGGCATGAAATGAAGAGTTAATCAGAACTAGTTGGTTTCAGTGGCATAATGTTCAGTGTAATGTGTTGTCCGATAAGCAAGTGTTGTTAGAAAAAAAAAAGTGTTTGTAATAACAGATAAAA
This sequence comes from Phaethornis superciliosus, assembly GCA_023637945.1. NCBI lineage: Eukaryota > Metazoa > Chordata > Aves > Apodiformes > Trochilidae > Phaethornis > Phaethornis superciliosus. Next base: position 20,076,033 of record JAJQWJ010000007.1, on the reverse strand, counting down.
AAGAATGTTTCCTAATTATCTTCTTCTGCAGAGCCCCCTGGAACCATGAACCAGACTGCAGATAAGATTTGTACTTAGTTTCCAAGGTTTCTTTTTAAAATAGTTTGTTATAATGTGATAATTATAGTGTTAAAAGTAACATGCTTAAAATCAGTATTGAAACTACTTTGGGCAAAGGAAATTTTTGCAGATACTGCTCTGCAAAACTGTTTTCTCTAGGGTTCTTCCCAATTTCATTGCTGTTACAAATTGGCATGTGGCCAAGAGGTCACATCATCCTGGCAGCAAATCTATGTAGTACTTTTCATGTGGTTTTTTTTTTTTTTTTTTTTTAGACATTTAAGGTAATATACGTGTTTGACAGGAAAATCTAATACCTGTATCAGATTACAATACAGTATTGGAAAGGGTGTACTTGAGAGTGTGAATTCCATGTTATTACATAGATCCTTTGATCAGTGTGTTGGTTGTTTTATTCACACTTCTGGGAACTGTTTGTGTTCAAGTGGGAATTGAATGACTCTAGGTTTGACACCGACTTTTCACTTTGCTTTGAAGTGCCAGCAGCTGTCTCAAAAGACATGATATTCTATTTTAGTAATCAAACATTAATTTTTGTTACCTGGTGAGAACACAGTTACAAAGGGTAAATTGCATGTGTAACCAACCTTAAATATTGTTTGAAACAATTACATTTAAATCTTGCTTTAAACAGTTGGTCTTACTCAAAATTCTTTTCTTGATGTGCTGCTCATCTGGTGCTTTACTGTAGGTTTTTTTTGTTCGGTTGTTTTTGTTTTTTTAAAAGGTCTGTTTACTGTGCTATGTGTGGATAGAGCAATGTAAATAATTAGCATGAACTTTGTACCAGGTGTATCTGGAAAAAATATATACAAGTTGGATTTTCTGCATTGTGTATAGTACATCTTAAACACTAACTTGTTTACCTTGTTTTGTATAAATAATGTATGTGAACAGATGTTAGTGAAAATTTGCAAAATATTTGTGGAAGGAGAGTTCAGAAGTAAGATTTAGTGTAGAATTTTGTTTTCAGGTTGAAAATACCCAAGTGTTTTTTATATGAAAACATGAACTGCTGGTAATTTGCCAGCAGACATGTTTCTGTTGTATCCTTGCTATGTCATGAGTGGCTTTTTTTGCAGTTCCCATAGCAACAAGGATTTTTGGTCTGCAAAGCAGAATACTGTTCCAGGTTTGAGGGGATATATATTTATTACACAAGAAATTTTGATCCATGAAAGCTGATCTTGCACCCTGCTCCCCCAACTCCCCCATCTCAGTCCCCTTAATAATCTGTGGTTTGCATGTAAGATTGCAAGTAGATATGAATTCTTGTTTGACAAGAATACAGTTATCAGTTCTAATTTTTAATATAGCATAAGAAATGGTGGAATATTTATCAAGACTTACTGTAGTGACAGCATGGAAAACGTCATCTTCAAGGTGAAGCCTTGACAAACAGGAGGCCATTGTATATGCATATGAATTTATATTTGTATCTCTTTGTGAACATTGTGAATGAGTATTAAAAAGTAAGGACAGTTAAAGTTGCTCAGGATTTTTATGGGGTTTTGATAATGCTTATTTTGGCTTGGATTTGTTTCCAAAATGTACTTAAATATTTACTTTTTAGATGGACTTACACATTTTAACTGAAGTATCACACAATATGGTACCTGATTCCGAATCAGTAACAGTGGCAATAATCTTAGTGGTTTTGTGTGAGTGTGTGTGTCACCTTTTAATTTGAATACATGAGTGGTGTGGGATGTCTGAGATGTATCCTGAACGAAATAGTTACAGAAGAAGCTGTGAAAGAGTAACTCTGCTTAGGACATGGGTAATTTTTTCTAAATTTAGATAAGTTTTTTCTCTGTTGTTGTTCTTTTTGAGCACTTGTTTCAAGAAAAGAAGCCAATTCAGATTTGTGAAGTTGCTTCCAAATACCCCGATAGACTTTTTTTTTTTTTTTTTTTAATTTTTGCTTGTTTTTTGTAACTGGTAAAAAAGAAAATGGGAATTATCTAGTTACTGAAAACAACATCTTAGGTGAGGCAATTAGTGTTTGTGTTGTAAAAAACTCTGAATAGTGTGGCTAAGAAAGGTTCTTCATGACATCTGAAAGGAAATGTAGGAATTCATTGAAAACAAATTTGGAAAGCAAAGTCTGCTGCCAGTGGCCTGCAGATTTTCATGTGGCTTGGGCAGGGAGACCTGCTTGGTTTCCCAGTGCTGCTGGCAGCACACACACATGTAGGTTTATTGTGGAATCAATAAAAAACACTAAAAAAACCACTGGATTGATCTCTGCAGCTGAAGCTACTCATGCGAAGACATGTACTTCTGCTGGAGAAGTATTGTATAAGAGTCGGGCAATGTAATATTTAGGTAATAACTCCATCCAAATACCTTTCACTAGTTCTGTTGCCTGGGTATGTGATAGCTGTGTCAAAATAACCTCTAGATACATGAGAGAGAAATTGAGCTTCACATCCGTCCCTAGGCGTGGATGAAGTGAAATGTGCAACAGTATCAGTTTTTTAAGTGAAGACAGAAGCTTTGAAATGACTGATTTTACTTTTTTTCCTCACAGCCCCTCTACCCAGTGGCTTTCTAGATGAATTGAACCCGGTAGGTGCATGGCACCCTTCTCGTGGAAAACAACTTTCAAATTGGTTCAGTGCTAATGCTAAAAGCAAGCTTGTAGCCTGCATTGGTGTATCATTAAGAATGATGCAGGTGATTTTTGGGGTCTCCTTGTGTTTGGGAATTCAAGGAAGTTGGGATATGAAAATCAGAATTTTGAACATGGATCTGCAAAGATTTACAGTGACTGGTAGCGTGTGGCAGTGCATTGTGTGCCTTCTCCCCAACCAACAACCCCAGCCCATTTGTTAAAGCTTTAAGGTTTATTTCAATATTTGTTTTCATAACTTTGCTTGTTAATTCCAATGCAGTTGTTCACTGCATTCAGTGCTCTCTGAAAATTCAAGAGGAGAAGCAGTTGTTAGCATTTGAGAAATGTGCAATGTTTAGGAGAAGAGATCCCTTAGATGCAATTACAGAATAAGAAGAGCTGTGAGTAGCCCATCAGGCATTTGCCATTGTATATGGTGAGGATGTGGAGCTGGTGATTCTGCATGAAGCTGGATGAATAGGTCAAACAGCTGACTGCTGCATTTCTGCTTAGATGCATTAGCAGGGGTGACAATGTGATGACACAGTCACTGACCCCAGATTGTCCGCAGCTATAAATCCTCTGGTTGCAGTCTCCGCTGTTCCTCAGCATGTGCTGTTCACATTTAAAGGCTTTTCAGATCATCTCCATCACCATCTGCTATGTAATGGAAACAGAACAATTGTGCCATGTGTGGAGCCAGCTGACTGCCTGAGTGGATACAGAGGATAGCAAAATACATCTTGTCTCAAAGAACTTTGAGATGTCTGGCTGGTCTCGGTGACATACTGTGCAGTAGTTATTAGGCTGTCATTATGGATGAGAAATAAAATGAGGTAGTGACTTGTTTATAGGGACACAGACGTTTTTCAAGCAAGTCATATGCTGCATTCCGTATGTGTGTTCTCATGCTTGTGTAGAAAAAAACCTGCACATCCTTTTGTCTTTCTGAGTAGAAGGGACACACAGTCCGTATGTGAAACATCTTGTCATCATTAATCTGTTGGTAACACTTGTCCTGTATGGGCAAGGAGAACATAAGCTACAGGATTTCTTTACTCCAAGCATTCACTAGGTGTCAGTGCACCATTGTACTGAACTGATGGTTCTCCTTGAGTTCCTGGATGGTTGTGGTATAACCTCCTTTATGAACAGGGATTTTAAAGAAAATTCCTGTGTTTGTGTTCACAATGTAGTGTAGATCAAATTTAAGAATAAATAATGATTAAAATTAATTCAGTCATGGTTTTAGGAGCAGTCTGATCAAAATGCTGATTTAAAAAAAACATGAAACGACCCACAACAGGTTTCGAGCTTAAGTCTTTCAAGTACCTTTATGATTCTCTGCGTTGTTCATTATTGAGCTTTCTTGTCAATATCTGGTATGTTACTGATCAAACACTCTGTGATACTGCTACTGATCCTGGGTGTGTCTAAAATTCCTGTGCAGATGAGGAAGAATTACAGTTTTTGTAGTGATACATTATCTGTAAAACAAACACGTTCCCTTTACTTTTTGCAACGCTGCTGTTTTCCTTTAGGGATTTAAAAGATCAGGAATCTAAATGTCAGCTGAAGTGGAGGAGAACCCCATGAATATAGCTAAAACTGGCTGGTTTTCTATATGAAAATCTTCTTGTTCTGCCTTATTGTGTTACTAGATTGAAATATGTTTATTAGAAAGTCTTGTATTACTTGCATCTCAATATTAGATATTTATTTTATAGGCAGTTTTAAATTATCTTAATTTTAGTGTTGATTGGGTGATTAGAGAAGGTGTGTTTTCGATCTGTATAGAATGATCAGCTTTGATCTAGGATTTTAAATTATTCCATAGTGGTTTTTTTTAATGTTTCTGACTTGTATATGAAAGTATTTTATAAAAATTGTACATTACTAGATTAAAATATCAAAACCAGTATCTCACTTGATAAATGCATATATTTGAAATGGGCCCTCCTCTATTTTCCAGTTCGGACTGAACTTTTCCTATTGTATTTTAATGCAAAGCACTTGGCGACTGGTAAAAACGCTTGCATCTGCAACCTATTATAGCTAATCTAATTACAAATGAGGCCTTTTCTAGCAATATTCCCTGGTACCCTAAGGGAAGTGTTTAATATTCCTCCTAGTAGACAACAGAAGTTAGTTTGGTTACACACACAGTTTTTTCACTGACACTTAATGTTACATTGTTGCATACCCAGTAAGTAGCAGAAATACTCAGATTGTTTAGCCAACCTTTATTATGTTCCCTATTGTTGTAGCTGTGTAAGAGGACCATCTTTGGTGCCGTCTTTGTTTGTTTATACCACTTAACTGTCAGATAATCTGATTTTCAGACAAAAGTACATTTCTTCCACCCCAGTCTCCTGATATTTAAGGACAACATATCTCATCATGATGAGAGCTATGGCCAGTTTTAAGATAAATACTGACTGACCTCATCAAAGAAGGTCCATAAGAGATACGGTAGGAAAACTGCAGAAATTAAAATAGACCATTGGCTAACATACACCTCTACATTGCATGGACACACTGAATATAAACACATATAACAAGTTTTAAATATAGGAGAGCTTGCATGATTTCTTCTTGCATGTAACTCGCTGACTTGTTTCTCTGAATATTGAATGAAAGCCCATTCTTCAGCTTCTGTTGCTCATTTATTTCACCAGAATTATAATTCACAATGATGCAGAAAGACGGCAGATTATGTCACTGTGTTAAGTGTTGTTCCTAACTAAGGTGTAACAATCTATGTATAAGAAATGCTGATGCATTCTTCTTTGGTGCAACTGACATTCATATCACTCAGGAAATGAGCTCATTTTAATTTATCAGCAAAACTATGCATAGATGTTTTGAACTCCACCTTGCCTTACAGAGAAGAAGGTAGAAAATGACTTTTCTTGTGTCACGGAGCATGACAAATCAGGCACCTGCTGAATTTCTGGAAAGACAACTGATCTTGAATATAATTTCTTTGGTCTTTTTTTTTTTTTTTTTTTTTTTTTTTTTTCCTAAACAACTCTGCTGCTTACAAGCTTTACATTTGTTTACTTTTCCATAGCTAAACTTAATGCTGTACTGGTAATCTGTAAAGATTAAAGACAATGCTGAAATTTTCCCTAGAGCCAATTATGGTTTTAAAAAATACATATACTGGGAAAAGTATAAATAGGTAAGGTATATAGTGAAAGAATGGATCCTAGGAAGCAGTATTATTGAAAGGCTGGTTAGTATTAGTTACATGTCCTTAAGGACTGGCCATCATTCTTCAGATGCTTTCTTTCTCTGTTTTGGTGAGGTGTCCATTGGAAGCAGGGCAGGGAAACTGAGTATGATCAGGTGCAAGAGCTCTCGAAAAAATATGCATATGATAAAGGAACAAAGATTTCTGGAAGTAGATTTTTCACAAATGTCTTTTTACATTTCTACCAATACAAGTACTATATTTTAAAAGTAATATTATGGGTTTTTTAACCAGAAATCAGTTTATGGGGAAAAAAATATTTTATGCTTGTATAATACACTTGAGGACCAGCTTCACCCATTTAGTTCCTTCTCTTTGATCCCTGGTTGGCATGTGGATGTGCAGAAAATCCAAAATCTGAGACAGAAGAGGAGTGACTTTTGGATATTAGTGTAACCTCTTGAGCTCTCTAGTACTGTATGTGGACTGACTGTGGGTAATTCCCCAATGCTAACTGTGCCTGAGTATAAGGCTGCTTTTAAGTGAATGTGACCAATATGTGAGGCTGTGGACAGGGTGTCAGCAGAGTCATGCATGAGTCTGGCATGGGTGGAGAGAGCAGAAAAGTGTAGGAAAAAAATAAAGAGGTCTAGGACAATGTGCATATGGTTGAAATCAGGATTGTGACACAAAGGCAAATAAAAATAAATCACAATGCTAACTCAGGGTCAGCTTCAAATGTTTGAAGGAAATGTATTTTGGTATTATCCCTCTTGCCACCTCTCCTGTCTCAGATATTTGTAATTAACTGCAGTATAGCTGCTTATGCTCAAAATATTTGGCTTCACATGTTTATGGTTTTGGACTTTTTACTATGTTGTAGTATTGGCAGCAATGCAGATTTCTGGACTAAACTACTGAAGACTGTCATAAAAGGAAAAATGTTTGGTATTGTTTATTATTTAATAAACTTTCAAGAACATCTGAATACACACGCATTTTCTCTAAATGCAGGTTCAGTTGCAACAGCTGTGGGAGTCAGTTTCCATGAACATCCAATGAAAACCATGCTGGCATTTGAGTAGACCTTCTATCCCATTTCAGAAATATAGGTATATTTCTGAATATACCTATTCAGGTGTTGTAGTTCTGTCATGAGTAAAAAGCCCATATTCGTGACCCTAATCGAGGGACAAGGGGGAAGTCTATTCTTTCCTGTGTGGGTGGTGAGACACTGGGACAGGTTGCCCAAGGAAGCTGTGGCTGCCCCTTCTCTGGAAGTGTTCAAGGCCAGGTTGGATGGGACCTTGGGCAACCTGGTTTGGTGGGAGGTGTCCCTGCCCATGCAGTTGGATTGGAACAAGATGATCTATAAGGTTCTGCTTTCCAACCCTAGCCATTCTATGATCTAGCACTTTCAATCTATTGTCTTTGATATCTATTAACGGAGTTATTGATAAAAAATTAAAATCTAACAGGCAACCTGGGACACATGTTTACTGCCTGGTTTTTAACTGGCTTTACTCAGAATCAGCCTAAGATTTCATCAAATTGATGCATTAGTAGAGGAATAATGACTATAAATAAAGAAAAAACTTGTATAACCTGTAAAATAAGCAGAAATTAAAAGAACACATGTTAATATTTCAGAAACTCAGATGTGGTGACTAAGTAAGATCTCAAAGGTACCTGTCACAGTAATGAGAAGTGGTATTCCTTCCTGACCTGGCTGTCAGTCTGGGTCTTTTCCTTTGCAAAATGAACAGAACCTTATTTTTTTTTCTATAGGTGCCGTGTCAGCATTATGTTCCTTAGTGGAGCAGATATGGCTGAAAAAAAAGATATTTTTGTTACTATTTTTTGTTTGGCTTTTTTACAGCTAGTAAAAACTGGGTTGGTTTTGCTTAATTTAGTTTTCAGTCATGAAGTCTATGTTCAAAAGAAACTTGGTTTTGAAGTTCAGTAATTTATGGCTAGGGTTGGAAGATACTGTCTATTGACAAGATGTTTAAACATAATCTTGTTCCAACCCCCCTGCCATGGGCAGGGACACCTACCACTAGATCAGGTTGCTCAAGGTCCCGTTCAACCTTGCCTTAGACACTTCCAGAGAGGGGGCATCCATTCTTATTTATGAAAAGTTGATTCTTGATTGTGGGAAGTACTTACCAGACTCAGTTGTTGTTCTGTAAATAGTTAGAATTGGAAATAATTTCCATGCTAGAAAGCTGTTTTATGAGATAATTAAAGATGGATTAATAAAATTCTATGTATAGTCTTATGCAGAAGTTGTTTGATTATCTCTTCTCTCTTTTGTCTCCTATATAATACCACTTTTGATTTCACTGAAGGCAAATGACTGTACTCTTGAGTTGATTGAAGGCATATAAATGGATGTTGGTGAGTGGGTGGGAGACTGGGGAAGTTGAAATTTATGTAACTTGCATTTCTAAGAGGTGAAAATTAGTCTGCCTTGAGTATGTTCCTCAATTTTGCCCTGAGATTTGTTCCCATGCGGTGCTATTTTTGTGGAGGTTTCTGGTGTTTTTTACAAAAGCTTTGGTTTTGCTTGCTTTTGTTTCTCAAGGAGTAAAGAAAAACTTAGCTATTATAATGGGTGTTGCAGTACTGTTTTTCTGAAAAATAAGGAAGGAACCAGTGCACTCTGCTTGCAGCCTTCAACTGCACAGGAAGCAGTCTAGTATTTTTTTTTTTTTCCCTCACCATCACTGAACAGTTTTTACAGCACCTTGATACATAATTCCTTCTGAAGTCTGACTATTTAAGTGTCAGATCCACAGACTGTGGTCACTTTCTAGCACCCTTGTGTGCCTTATAAAAAGGGCTTGGTTTGTTACTGTTTTGAGCTGGAACAAATACTGCACAACACAGCTGCTTCAGAGATGGGGGAATCTCCTAGATTCTACTAAAGAGTAAAAATGTATGAATGCTGTGGCAAAGTAATCCTTTTCTTCTTTCTTGAAACAGTTTTGATTTTCAAACTACAGGGTGATGTGCTTTCACTGTACATCACCCATAATTATCCAGTTGCTTCTTCAACCTCAACAATTGCCCCTTCAGGATTCATTAGATGCAGTCAGTAAGGCATTGAAGCCACTGTAGCTTGTTGTGCAGCTTCTGACTTTTAATACCTTGCTCTTTCAGACTGCAGAGTTCTGGTTTGTTCAGAGATTCATAGCAACTGTACTACACATATCCTATTTGATAGCTTCTTCCTATTTAAACCTTGGACTACTAGAATCCTTTGTGCTCTGAAAAATTTCTAAGGCTAGTAGGTGATGGCATCTGTCCACCATTTGTGAGAAAGAAACCTTGGTTTATTTTCAACTATTTCTTTTCAGTCATAAATCATAAGTAATTTCCTTGCAATAGAAAAGCTTCAATGTAAGGCAACCTTGTTTATTACTATTCCTGGCTTGACAAGGGGTTCCAGTTCTTTCAAACATGCAGCATTTTTCCAAGCAGCAGCCCTGAGTTCACATTCAATGCTACTCAGTATCCTAAAGATGAGAGCAAGCAGGATATCAGCACATCCCATACTAGATTCCAAATACTTCTTGATTTATATATATAAAAAAGTACAGGATAAGGCTGATGGAGAAAGGTGACAGGACTACTGAGAGAGCCTACCAAGGGAGGGGAGTGGAACAATTAGCTCTGTTAAAGGAAGAGGCTGAAAGCAGATATCATGGGAAGAATCATGTTTAGCTTTAGAAGTGTGTGTTATGAAAGGCAAGAGGCAAGTTTGAGGTTCTAATTATTTACTAAGCTTTGTCAACTCATCTCTATGATCAGGATTGTCTAAAGTATTAAGATAAACACAGGTTTTATTTCTTTCTTCCAGCATCCCTGACTTTGGAAGTGTGCATCCATTGGTTAATCCTCATCATAAATAAAGTGTACTATATAATTTTATTGATCTCCTGTGGGACAGTGTAGTAACTTTCAACTTTGTGTCCATCAGAGCTTACAATTAGCTCTGAGTGGGAAGTAAAAATCTTGACTGTTAAGTGCAGATGTTGCCAAGATCTGTGAGTTGCAAAGTGGAACCTGAACCAGGATCTGTGTATGGTTTGTAATGAACCAAACTGAGTTAGGAGCAGCCTTCAGCCCTGATAGAACAGTTGTGGAGATTCAGTCAAAGGATGTTGGCAGCTTTGTGGTTTCTGATTTCAATTTACTTATATTCTTTTAAATAGAAATTCTCAGTCAGTGCTGTTATATGGTAAGGCAGAGTGGATTACTGAGATGTAATTTATATATACCTTAGAAATTCCTTCTCTGAAGCTTTATTCAGGAAGGAGGTGATCTGTAACATTATCTTTCCACAAAGGGATTGTCAAAAAAAGCTTTGTTCTTTGTGGAGTCAGAGAAAATTGAAGCAAATATTTTAGTAGCAACAGTTGTAATCAGAGAAAGGAAGAGTGAGAAAAGCAATAGTATCAGAGTTTTTTTGATTGGAAAAGACCTTTAAGATCAAGTCCAAGCATTAACCGAGCATTGCCATGTCCAGAACTAAACCATGTTCCTAAACACCACACCTGCTATGTCTTTCAAATACCTCCAGGGGTGGTGACTCCTACACTTCCCTGGCAGCCTCTTCCATTGCTGACAGCCCTTTCAGTAAAGAGTATTTTTCTTAATATACAATGTAAACCTCCCCTGTTACTTGGGAAAAGAGGCTGACACCCATCTTGCTACAGCCTCTTTTCTGATGGTTGTAGAGAGCAATGAGGTCTCCCCACAGCCTCTTTTTTCTCAGGCTAAACAACCCCAGTTCCCTCAGCCACTTCTCACAACACTTCTCCTCTAGACCCCTCCTGAGCTTCATTGTCCTTTGGATGCTCTCAGCACCTCAGTGTCCTTGTCATTGTGGGAACCTGCTTCTGGATGAAGCCTTCCTTTTGTCCTTTTCTTCTCCATCTCTGGAGAAGAAAATTAAAATCTGTATTGTAAGGAGTACTAAGTATAGATAAGTTTAAAAAAAAAAAAAAAAAAAAAAAAGATCTGGAAGAGTCAAATGAATATAAGCACACCCACTAGTAGCTTGAGTCACAGCAGGAACTAGATAGAAATCTGGATGCAAAAAAGACAAAATTTCCCATTCTTCATCTCTGTGTATATGTGATTAATTAGTCCAGTGATAGCACTTTAGAGACAGAAAGCACTGTTAAGATTTTGCAGGTGCTGGCTGTGGAAAAGAAGGGTTGGGTGTTGTGCTAGGAGGTTGCTTGGAAAGGGCAGGTGAGCCAGCAGCTGTGGGCAGCCCGGTGCTGAGGGGGTGAGCCAGGAGCCTTCTGGTCAGGTCTGTGGGGGAGAGGTAGGTCTTGGGTCAGCACAGTGGGAGTGTAGCTTGGTCAGGGGACAAGGGAGGTGGGATTTGAAAGCAGCATCTGGCAAAGGACGGGCAGGCTTGCAGCTTTTTCAAGACCACCAGGTTAAATGCCGACTGCCCAGGCAGCCAGCCCACCTACCCCACATAGGGGCATGTCCTCAGAGCCCTGATGAACTAACAGAGGTGAATTTTGGGTATTTAAAATGCATCTACCAATTACGTAATTTTTGATGTACAAAGTGGGGCAAATTCACAAGGGCTGTTGTGTGCATTTGTCAAGAAACTGTCAAGTGCAGGTTTTCAGAGCTTGCGTAGCCACTGTTTTGTGGAGGTTTCTGTGCAGGGTTGTGATGGGGGGGCAATATCAGCTTACTAAATGATGATCACTTGGCCATTTATGTTTTATTTTAGAAACACTATTAGAGTTGTTTCACTCTGGGACTATTTAGGAAGTGGTTGGTTTTTTTGTTTTTTGTTGTTATTAATAACCTTGTTTTTCATAGTAGATTTTAAAAGGCATTCCAGTGACTTTCTAGTACAGCCCATTTTGCAGTGATTAGTTATTCTAATAGTGCTACAGGGCTGAAACAGTGTTGCACTTTGCATCTTTATTGAAAAGATTTTTATTACATCCAGTTAGGATACTACAATTTTGTATGTATCTTCTATGCATCTTCCTCAGTAGTCAGACTGATTGAGAGGTGAAGCCTTTTGTGCTCAACTCCGCATTACTTTCTGCAGATAAAAAGAAAATAAAGTTGAAAATGTCTTCAGCCAGTCACTTATCAGGGCAAAGTGTCTGCTTACATTTACCTCAGTGTCCCAGTTTTTCCCCACAAAGGAAAATTTTATTGATTATCTGGATTTGGAACCTAATAGCTATTTTATTTTTTTAATGCTTATAGGACTGGATTTCCATTTTTATAGGCATCTAGGAAGAGGTTTTGTGTTAAGCTGAGTTAATTTGGTTAAAAAGACAGCTACTTTACTTGTTAAGACACAATCTGGATGTTATGCACAGGATCCACTAGCAGTTCATTATGATGAGACTGACAGCTAATTTTTTCAGGAGCTAAAACAGCTATTACTTTGTAGTGAAAGTATGCTAATTGGTATAGTCTTGCTGTGGTTAAAGATCAATAATTCAGTGAAGAGGATAGATGCACTATTTAAAGGAATTCAGTTTTATTGGAAAGCGGTAGCTGAAGTTTGAAATTTGTAAAAACAAAGGTAGTTGTCAGCTTTTTCTCCCTAACAATTTCCTTTCAATGAGATATTCTAGAGTACAAATGTTTGCATGTGGCAGTGTTACCTTATCTAAGAATTAAGACTAATTCCTGATTTTGATTTTAAAATGTCATAAAATAAATCTGATGCTTTTGTCTTCGGCTGAGTTGATACCTGATATATATGTATATATAGAAAATAAAAATCCCCTGATCTTGGAAAACATTTTTTTAAACTAGATTTAAGGGGCTACAAATAGACTTCATAGTTCGTTTGAGGCGCAAACACTTAAAATAGTTTATGCAGTCGTTCTTTTTGCATTTGAAGTCTTATTTAGGTAGAAAGTTTTGTGTGAAGACAGTTCACACAGCACATTGGATTTTGACCGCTGTATTACAAATACAGTAAAATAAATGTACATTCACCTGTTATACAGGTAGAGCTTTATACAGGTAGAACTTCAAGAAAAAGTATCTAGTAATATCTTTCATGTAGTTCATAAATACTGTCTCAAACAGAAAAAAAGGTGTTTAATAGGATGTTACTGGTATCCATCTCTGAATTATTGTAATTTGTATTGAGACTTCAGATTCCTGCTTTGTATATAAGCACCATTGTTACTTTGTAATAAAAACATTTCATAAATACACACAGCACTGGACAGAGACACAGATCTAGATAGCTGGGTCAGTCTCAAAGAACATATACAGGCAGTAATTATGTTCCTATATCTGTTTGGTATTTTTCCTTAGAAAAAGGAGATGAAGGTTTCACTAGTGGAGCTGGAGCTTATTAATGACTTCGTTTTTTCATATGTTTAAATTTTGTCATTACCTCCTAGTACAGAATGTCCTTACGGTTTACTAAGTATGTCTGTAAAGCTGTTTTTCAGATGTGCTTTGTTTTGTGTTTTCTCGGTGGTTTCCCGTTTTGTTAACATGCAGATGGGGGTGGGGAGTGGGAAATAAGGGAGCGAGCATGTTCCAGAGGATGCCAGGATGACTTCAGTTATTGGATGACTGCTGTCTGATGGATGGAAAAAGGAGGAGTAAACCTTTTAGTCTGCACTGACAGAGCTGAAACATAGAAACACGATTTACAGGTAAGGGTGAAAAGAAATCTCTTCTGAATTGCTATTCTTGATCTTTGCCACATTTTTGGGGTATAAAAAATGCACATGGAAGCATCTTACTATTTAGTCTTCATTACTGATTTTGAAGAAGCTTTTCTGGTTATTATTTCTCCTGTCTGGGAGGTTTCAGCCGATGCGAGATCCATAGACAGTGAAATCATAGGCATGCCTGATGCAATCTGACAACTTTCTCATGTGACAGTATAGGCATTACATATCATTGATGTGAAATTGTTCAGTAAGCTGTAGGAAGAGAGGTCTTTTGTGTGATGGAAATGCTTGGTGTTGAAAATACAGTGTATGCTACTAGCAGGAAAACAGTGCTGGAATATCTCTTGAGTTTAGATAAGAAAAGGACTTAAGACACAGCTTTAAAATTCTCTTTACTTAGAGTTAAATGTGCAGTAAGAATAGCTCTTCAGAACAACTCTTAAGAATTTTTGTGTATTTTTGCATTATTTTAAGGCATGGAATGAATGTGGTTTATAATTCAGTCATAAAATTGTCTTTGTCATAAAGAAAAAAACATGTATATCATGAAATCATATGTACAAGATAGATAAATCTTGCAGTACCTACAGCAGGCGTCTTATTACCTTTAATAAACTGTTGAAATAGCTTCTATGAAACCTGTTCTGCTGAGTTTACATGTTGCCGGCTGCTGTTTGTTCACAGGTGCTAGGGATGGCAAGTAGCAAACAACTTGCTTCAGATTTTTGCTTTGTATAAAGAAAATAGATTTGTTCCTCAAGCTATGTGATTTGAGGATATAGGATGACAGGCAGAACTCCTGGCCCCACTGAAATAATTGGAGATTTTGATACTGGCCTCGCTGGGGCAAGGATTTCAATGTGTTAATGCTCTATTGACTTCTCCATTTTGCATGTAGCCAATAATTGTTATACTATAGGACCCTGTTTTGCTGGTTTGAAACAAAAATCTGTATTAAAAGTATTTGAATCATGATTATGAATTGTTGCCAATGTGCATATATATATATATGTATTATTTTAAAGCAATGAGACATTTGCATTATTTCACTTTAGTGACAGAAATAGCACTATGGTGGGAAGTAATTTCTTTCAGATAACTATGTATTTGGTATGTTAAATCTCTTTGAGTATCTGCAGTAGCTCCTTTAAGATACTAAAGAAACCACTAAATAATTGCAATGGTACTTTTTTCCTGGAATTTCTTCAAGTTAATTATACGATACTATGAAGAAATATATAATCTATTAGCATTCATCATTATATATGTATTAAGGAAGATAATATAAAGCAGTTAGTCATTCTCATGACACTTGTCCATGTTTTTTGAATGCTGTATTATAAATTAATCCATTGGTAGAATGGAAATGGAAAACCATGGAATTCTAATTTGTGAACAAATATTTTTTAATTGGTTAATTGTTCATCTTTATACTATATAAAAAGAAAAGAATTACTATACAGAATTACATCTTTATAATATATAGAAAAGAAATGAATAGAATTATTTGTCACAGTCTATTTATATAACACTGAAATAAAGAAGAGTAGTAGCTTTTTTGCTTGGTTTGAGCATATATAGTAATAAAATATATTCATAAAGCTGAAATACTAGAATGTACTTCTAATAGCTTTCAGAGATGAAAAGCTATTTCTTCAGAGAATGGAGCCTGATATGCTTGCTAAATAGTAAAAAAAATTAATTATTTACATTGATTGTCAGCAATTCACAAAACTATTCTACAAGACTGAACAGTATCTTCTTCTATAATGGAGTGTGAATTCTGGTAAATAATATGACTGAAAAATAGATGAATTGCATTCTAACATTTGTTATTTTTAGGGAATGGATACGTATGTGAAAGCATAAATACAACCATTATATTGTAATCTCAGGTTTATGTATTCCAATCACTTTTATTTTCCTCCTTAAATGAGAAATCTGAGTCAACGCAGCTCCAGTAACAGAGGAGTTGATGAAAACAGAGATCTAGTTCCACATGTATTTAAATTATTCTGTCTCCTTGGAAACGCCACTGCTGCAGATGGATTTGCCTTTTGGTGGCTAAAAATATCTGCTGCTTAATAATGACAGTATGAAAGATAGAGAATAAAACTACTGTATTTTTACTAGTTTTGAAGTTCCCTAATGATTCAGGTATTCTAACTGAGCAATAGATTTGCATTTTCTGTCCAGTTGCTCCTATCAGCTTCTTCTAGCAGTCACCAGCTTGGTGGAAATGAGAAGAGCTCAATAGCCTTGGTTGCAGACCCTGCTGAGAAGAGAGCATGTCAGTGGGAGGCAGGATAGATGAAGAGTTTAAAAGCAGGTAGAAAGTTGGTAAAAAAGTTGATGGTGGTGGAGTGGCTACGTGTTGTGTAATATTTGAGTGTACAGGCTTATTCCCAGTTACATCAGTGGTTAAGCCCTGCCTCTTTAACTTGACAGTCTATAAAAACAGGAATGCATTTTTCTTTTATTAATTGCAGAATCTTTAGTGAATGTTTCCTTATAAGTTGTATGCATAGGTGATTGAAGTATAACACAAACCATTTTAAGTCCACTATTGAGATACCTTAAAAAAAACCCCAAAACCTAAGTTACTAAAGAACTTGTTTTAAACAAGAAATAGCATTACATTACTTGGCCTTGCTATGAAATGTCATCCTTTAAAGACTTAATACTTTTCAATTAAGGAAGTGTTGCCCCTACTGTTTTGTTTTTTTTTTTTTAAATCCAGCCCTTAGTTATTTATTCCCTCCCTATATCACAGCTGCTTTTGTTGTTAGCTGTTATTCAGTATATGTGAAAAATACCACTTCTTTTTTTTCATACTTCATTTCTATTGGGTGATTTCCTGCTTGGGCCCAGAAAACAGAACAAATAATGAACACTTCCTCACTGCTGTGTGGTGGGCTAAATGTACCAATTTTTTATTTCATATGTGTATGTGTTAGTATATATTAGATTTGTAGTAACGTTCCCACTACTGAATGTTTTCCTCTTTTTCAGTGTCTCAAAAGCAACATTAAAATAGTACAAGATATTGTTGCACATATCAATAACTAATCCTTGGCAGATTAATACTACAGTTCATTTTTATCTGAAAACACAAATACTGAAGATCACTTAAAGTAAAAGTTGAATACTTGGTTTTGACGAATTGAAATGAGTAAGTTGAAAGCATCTGGTATCTTTCATTCTGTAAGAAACTGTTAACATATTAATAAGGAAGTTTATTACATAAATTGTAGAAACTTTTATATGAGGACAACAAGATATAATCATAGCAGGCTTTCTTACTAAGAAGAATCTGCTTTGCATTAAGATGAGTAAACCCAAGTTGCTTTAGTTTTAAAAAAACCCTTCCTGTATTGCAGATTCTGTGAAGATGGTAACTAAATCTAAATATTAATTAAGGAAGTAAGGGTGTGATAGGTTGCTAGAAGTAGCATTTCTGTATTTTACAGGAGTAGTGAACTTGTGCCCATTTGACGTGAATCCTTTGATTTCTGGATAAAGAAGCAGAAGTTATCATCTGCTTATAACATTAATGAGAAAGTTTGTTGAACATTGCCTGTCATGTCTAGGTTGTAGAGGATAGTGATGATAATATAGCAAAAGTTCTGCTTTTTTGGTTTGGCGTTTTATAATACGTTGCAGGCAGAGGAGCTCGGATTTCTGCCAAGCTAGTTTTTTCCAGTAATTTTCAGTATTATTTGTTCATGCCTGAACAAAGATTTCTGTGTTATACAGCTAGTATCAGACTATGGAGGTGAAGACAGGCTATCTAACCGTGTTTGTCACTCTCCCAGAAAACCCTCCAAACTATCTGTCTTGTTTCTTACCTCTAAGCTCCTATGATCAGTCACTTTTAATCTTGTATAAGTAGTATGATTATTGTCAATAATTACAACAATAGCAAGATTTGAAGAATTTTGTCTTTTGTTGTATAAAGTTTGCACGGACTCTCCCCTCTCCCCTCAGACACACACCTCCATACATAAACCATTAAACTGTCAGAGTTCACTCCTGTTTCTTCAAATAAAAGAGGAAAACTTAGTTTACAGGTACATTTACCAAGTATGCTGCAGTACTTTTTTGTGTCCCAAGTTCATATCCCACTGCTTGTAGTTCTGATGTTCTGGTTTTGGAAGTGTTGGATTTCCTTGTGGGTTTTTTGGTGTGGAATTTTGGTTGTGTTTCTTTTGTTTGTTGCTGGTTGGTTTGTTTTTTGAAACTCTTTCAAACACTACAGATTTTAGAGGAGAGAATGGCCAGCCTAGCACCAAGACGCACAGATCTTGGGGCAGAAAGGGAGAGCTGTGGAATTCATTCTCTCTTTGCTGACTGATGGCACTGGAGAATGAGCAGCCCTGGTGTGTGTTAAATTGTGTGCAACTGGGAGTTAAGTAGCATGTACAAGCACTGTAGTGGTGTGAAGGCTCCTCGGACATAGCCTAATTTTGACCATGTTATGCACTGGCAGAAGCCTACTGAGATATACAAGATATACTGCCACATTATGCCATTTCTGTGCAGGCAGTACACAAGATTGATGTTCAGAAAAGAACAGTTTGGAAGATCAGCACTGAAACAGTACCAAGACAGGTTGCAGAGCACCAATTAATGTTATTACCTGGACAAAACTTGTATTTTCTTGGAGCCCACATAGAAACCTAAAACTTTCTTCTGGGATACAGATACTTCTGTAATAGAGACCAAATAGATTGCACTTTGTTTATTTGGGGGGGGCTTGTTTGTTTGTTTGTGGGATGTTTTTGTTTTCTTCAAACAGAAGCAAAAGAAACTCTCCCACAGATATTTTGGGTGAAAAGGTTTTAACTGATGTCGTTTCATCATAGAAGCTTAAAATGTAAAAGTGGCCAATACCAAGTTCTTAGCAGTGTTATATGAAGACTTTGGGAAGGACTTAATGACAGGGCCAGCTAAAAAGTGTTGTAAATGACTTAGATGGAGGCTAGGCATCATGAACCAGAGTTGGTTCCTAATGATAGCTTCAGCATGATTTTCACCTGACTCTCCTGTTTGCTTCTACTCTTGTAGAAACAGTTCTTGCTGCAGCACACTTAGAAAATTATTATAAATGAAACACAAACTCAAACTAAACAGCTTGTGGGGGAAAATCTCATCTTGACAGGGAAGCCCTCTTGCTAAATGCCTCTGAACCCCCTTCTGCCAGATCGTGCCTTTGTCACTTCAGGCCCAAATGCCAAGCTACTGGATGCCTAGTTGAATTATCACTCCCTCTTACTTATTTTGCTCTCTGGGGAGTGTGCCAAGACAAGAATTTTGAGAACTAGCCTAGAATTTTCTTCTGATGGCTGAATTATCCAAGCATTTCATTAAACTGTTGGCATCAGTTGCTGTAGCTAAGAACTGAACTCAGGCATCCAGAGGTTGTCACTGCTGGTGACTGCAAAGATCTATGCAGGAATCATGTATTTGGGTGATGCAGAGGGGGATATTTATGTCCTTGGTGCAGGTAGGACCTTTTGAGATGCATCTGAAGGACTAAGGAAGCCCGATCTGCCACCATTGCATCTGAACTCTGTAGAGACAGGAGGCGAGCAGATGCCCACATCCTTTCTGCATTCTAAATTCATTGCCAGTGGAGCTACTTGGCATGTGTTAGAGTGTACAACAATGTGTAGGCAGTCTAGAAGATTAGTGGATTACTACTCAAGTGTGAAATCAGAAGTGCTGTAAAGAGATGGTATAGAAACCCTGCAAAGAGCAGACTTGGCAGGATTTGGCTTGCAATGCCAGAACAGATTCCCCAGTTTGAAGTGCACAGCCTTATCCAGCAGGATTTACTTAGTGCTTCAGCTAGACTGCAGAAAACAAGCAGAGAAAGACTTTTCCTAGCTTATGTCTGCAACTTGACCACTGCTGTAAGCACAAATTCGTGAGTAAAACTGATACTAAAGGTGTTCCCTGTGTCTATACAGAATAGTCTCTTAAGAGGAATTAGTTTGCTATTTGTTTTTGTTTTTGCAGATTGCAGCAGTGAAGCTATCAGAGCCTACCTCTGGCAACTGGTGCTTGTAATTAGAGCTGCCAAAACCAGCAAAACATGTATTGCAAACATTAATTTGAATTCTGAACAGCTGTTTGAATCATGTTCGTGTACCTCTGTTGTTCACTGTTTGCAAGCATTCATGCAAATGCATTTTTGTCTGCATTAATGCAGTCCTTTACATGAATAGTCATTTTCATAAGCAAATTATATTCTTAGTGTGAGGGATATTGTCACTGTACATGCTTTTGGGTTTGATTCTTCCAACCCTTCACCACATCCTCCTTGCTCGCCATTTAAAGCTGTCAGTTGCCCAAAGAGAAAAGTAATTAAATACGGTATGTGGAACAAAGCAAACATCTTGATTAGTTTATGACCATCTCTGCTGCTGACATTATTTCAGCAGGTAAGAAAAATGTCTTAAAAAAAGCAAATAATCAAGCTTTGTTTGGAAGCTAAAAGTACCTAAATTTAAAAAGAATATTAATCACAACAAATAATCCAAACATCTCTGCTTGTGAGCATCAATATTCATGATTTAACTGTGAAATTATTTGCCAAGTCTCCCTAGCATGTTATAGTACATGCTGACTGGCCAGTGGGTGGGAGTTGTTTGTGATGAGTACTTTGCAGTAATGTTTTATGTGTAACATCTGTTTTCTGCATCCTCCTGTTCAGTTTGCAATCATTTGCATAGAAGTGTTTTTTATTTGGGAGCAAATATGTTTTGCTGCTATAGATTTTGTCTAAATTGTTCCATAATTAAAGTTGGTACATTTGAGACAAGGCAAAATGTAGCCTGACTCGTAGGTCAAGTCTTTGTTTGATGCCTGCCTTCTTATTTTTGTTTTTATTTTCAGATAAAATCTACCCTGGATAAAAATTCTTATCATGGTATGTGATCAGCTCTCAGGATGGAATTAGTACACAATAAGTTTCCACCATCAATTAAAGAAGCAATTAATTGGATTCCCCCCTCAAATTCCAGTGTATTCTTGGACTTTTTACCTTGGTTTTCTGAGCTTTAGTCAATAACTGAATCCTATAGTAAGGGTTTTCTCTGAATCATGAGGGTATGTAATCTGTGGCAGAGTCCTATTTTATTATTTCATATCTGTTTGGTTTTACCTGCCGAATATGGTACATCTGCACAGCTATGTTCCATACTTGTTCAGTTTTCCATGTGATGCTGCAGTGCTGAATTTTAAAATAAAGTAATTCTGAAGATTATGACTGGGATGAAAATGTCTCTGTTCTTTCCTTTGTCATTGCACAAAGATTTTGTCAGTTTCCTCTTTCCATAATTTGGCTTGTTGTCTGTTTTGTTAAAATCATTTAGCATGTTTTAAAGCAATAGGTGAAGTGCAAGTCAGGAGAAATGGCTTCACAGTATTTGTCCAATGTGGTCCTGGTGTTTTTGTGGATGTTTTTTCTTTGTTTTACCTTTTTCTGCCCATAGGTGTTAGTGTAACACTGGCAACTTAAAGTGAGATTTTACAGAGCAAGTTTGGTATTGTATGTCTTCTCCTGGGAGCACAGATAATATACTGTCACCCCTTCACTCAGTAATTCTAACACTGCTCTTTTTTGGCTTTCCAGTGGGATTTGGAGATCTCTGCTTTCAAAAGGACGCTGCCATGAGAATGTTATGACGGTTTTCAAAAATTTTCATCCTTTTTGGGTGCAAGAGAAAATCAATCCAACCATGTTTTTACATTATTTTACCTTGTAGGCTCCATGTAGTATTGTGACAGTTTTAAATATAACCCCCATGTTTACGTAAGATTTTTGTCTTCTACTAATAACATTCTGCCTATGAACTTTTTAAATGTATGGTGCCTGCCAATTATCTTGCATCATAGCGAGTCAAAGCTTGTTGCCATAGAGCTTTGAGGACTTGCTTGTCAATCAACATACCTGAAGCTAAGGACCTGGTTAAATGATCTCTTTGTGGATGTAGTTTCTTCAGGATGGAAGGCAACTAGGAAAGAAAGGAGGAAAATGTATGTTGGAAAGGAGGTGCGGGGCTGGGATGGACAGACAAGGACACTTAAGATAGAGCCTTCTCCAAACACACTTTTCTCATGCTTCCAAAATATTCTTGAAGAATGCTTAACTGTGTCAAGCAATTGGTCTTTGACCTAGAGCTCAGAATGTGTGTTGCTGATTTTCCTTACTTTAACACTGTTCCCTCTCTTTCATTACTGCTGTGGCTTAATGCCATGTTAGAATGGTGAGGAGCGTGGTGGTGGATGATGTATCACAGGGCTGTGTGAGGACTGTTTGTTGTGAAGGGTACCTCAACTAGCAGGAAAGCTGCCACTGCTGTTTTACTAGAAATCCAAGAATATTGACTTACCTGTGGTTTTCTTGTTCGATGCTATTGTTTGGTTCCTGCACTCAGTCATGGACTTTTGTGCACTAGTTTCTTTGCAGCAATACACACATTTGCTAATTTTTCTTCAGAATTTACATGTTGCTATAATATTTCTGTGTGTTTGAGATTATTCCAGTCCTGTGTGACATGCTGTCTTGCATGCCATGATTTTTGCATTAGCAAAATTGTACCACTGTGCACTTATATTACCCTTATCATTCCTGTTATGACATACAGGGTTTATTAATAGTTTTACTTTCCATTCACATACTGAAAATTTGACTCGTGTAAGTCTTTGGTGCCTTGTTCTCTAAACCTGTGGAGTCTTAGTTCACATGAGCTTGGATTTCTTTGTGACAGAAGTTGCTTCAGTTTGATTCCCCAAATTCACTGATTCAGTTATAGCTATCATGCAGGGGGAAAAAAACGCAGCAATTTGAGTTCCTGTCCTGTTTTCTTAATTCTGGACTTGGAGAACCTTCAGAGATACCAGAAATTTTGTGGGCTCATTGCTGTTAGAAGTCTGACTGTTGCTTACTCCTGTTGGTCTCTGTCTTCCACTGGGATATATCACATCACCATCAGAGTGCAAAATAATGCTTTTTTAAACAATATTGGGTTTTGTATCACCTTGCTTATCTCATTCATAGAAATGTGGTTCTCCCTCAGGTGCTACATAGGCAGATGTAAACAAGGCATGGGTTAAATGTATAGGACATGCCTCATGTGCTGCTGTCCAGATGTGCCTTTCTGAAGTGTGTTGGCTTGTGGAGTGGCAGCTGTTTCTACAGATGTTATTCTAAAGGGATCTCCTGCTGGTACATAGTGTGTACAAACAGTTTTAGATACTCTTCAATCTGTCTCCATGATAGCCAAGCTCTTGAGTAATGGAAATGTCTCCTTGCCCTTGTGAATCATTTTCTGGGGGGGAAATTAGAATCAAAAGATCTCAGGCAAGGGCAACACTTAAATTTTATTGTTAATTCTTTGTCAACCTTCTTGATAATCTTTGTGGAAGAGATTCAGAATAAAAATTGGGCAACAGTGATAATATATATAATGTATTGCTATGCCTTCTTTAGGTGTTGTGATGATACTTCAAAAGTATTCTTACAGATTATCATAGATTATCATTTATCTTGATTGGCTGATGAATCATTTTTTATGGTCCATTACATAAATCTTTTTAATGAAATGGCTTTGCTGCTGCTAGGTTGTGACACTTGGAGCAAATGTAAGCTATGCTAAATGTAAGCAAACTTAGAACCCTTTGGTGTGAAAAATATTTGTCCTACTAGCTGTAAATAGTTCTGGCTGTTGAGGCTCTTGCTGTCTGCACTGACTGTACTGGTGTGCAAGATGTATGTTACTCATCTAGTCCTTGTGTGATATACTTGCAGAAGGCAATGTCTGACAAAAGAGCTTTTGTCTTGAAGTCATCTCAGGCTATGAAATCAGTCCTTGCTCTCTGACAATCTACACACTGGTGATGCTGGCAGCTATTAGGTTTGCCTTGCAGTGCAGTTATGAGTGAGGTTCTTTGGACCTGGAACTTCATGACTCCTGTAGCCACATCAGTGGGCTTGGATGTGGACTTGATTGTACTATATGCTTTTTGTAAGCCCCTTTCTCACTCTCTTGACTGAGATGTTTGAGTGTAAGCATTTTCTTTCTCACACTCCAGCTGCTTCCTTACCTTCTTCTGCAGTCAAGCTATAATCCTGTGGTTTTTATATTGCAGGCTGTTGCCATGGAAATAATGGTGACTTCACAATTTCAGTGCTGTAAGCACTGCAGGGAGACAGTGGCAAAGGTGGTTGGCAAGAGATATAGCAAGGATGTGGGGGACAGTTCAGAGGAGTTGTTTCTGAACCTGTTTTTTGGGGAGGGGTTCTGCCCCCTCTCTAATTTGTGAGTTTTCTTTTATCTTTTTTTTTTTTTTTCTTGTGTCTGATTTTTGTTCCTTTAACTTTTTTTTGGTTTGTTTTGGGTTTTTTTTTTTGAAAATGTGATTGTATTAGATGTTGATGTTTTTGTGTGTTCTGACATTTTTTTGCAAAGGTTATTGCAAAAGGTTATGCTCCTTTCCCTGTCTTCAGAAAAAAAAATACAATGCTTTTTTTCTCAGTTTATAGTAATTCATTTTTGGACAAAAGGCACAAAGGTTGAGATCTGAGCATGTTCTATTCAAGTCCTTTCTCTAGCCTGAAGAAATGCCTTTCAGAAAAACCTTTTTATTATAAATAGTAAAACAATAAACCAAGCTAATAACATAATCACAGGCATACACATTTAAAGCTGTCTGCATGATTGACAATATTAAACTCTAATTTATTATTTAATTTTTAGTCTGCTCTGCATAAAAAGAAGTTTGGTGCTGAAGATCATATTGCACAGTATCTGTTCTTAGCATTTTGTCACGATTCCCCATCTATACTGAAATCGTTTCTGTGAACCTCTAAATTACAAACATAAAAGTAGAATGAAACTTAGTGAGAGAAATCGTCTTCATTATAAAAATAATTGAATTGGCAACTTAACAGTCTGAAGGCAAATGTCATTCAGAAGACTGAGAATTTGATACTATATGCTTGAAAGCATCAAAAAGCTGCTTTTTTTCCCCCCAGCTATTTACAGCCATGTTCCAAAGATTAGTGTAGACAGGCAGTAGATACTATCTGTAACTTTTAATTTAAGACCTTAGAATTAATTTTCAGTCTTTGGTGGAGTGTAACCAGTAATGATAGTGACAGTAAATGTGAAGATTTTTATTTTTTTTTAATTAGAGGAAAAATTATTTCAGCCCATCAAATGCATTAAAATTATGTAGGAATTGTTTTTAAAATATTTTTATCTTTTTCTACTTGGAATTCTATAAATGCAGATAAGATGATCAGCTGTTATATATGAAATGGAAACAATTGGGAAAGTTCAACACGACTCTGGCTTTGTTGGGCAGTGTTATTAGAAAGCCAAGTTCATAAGGATAGATTAATTCCCTTGATGCTTTATTTGTATGAAAAGAAATAGTCTACATGTGTGCTGGTACTCATATCTGAATTGCACAAAAGTTCTGCAAGAAACTCTTGCATAAATTAAAATGACGAAATGAGCCAGAGCTGGTTTTTTTCAGGGCCTGGCCTGAAAGATTTTAAGTATCTCATGCCCTCAAATCTAATTGAGAACATGGTTATTTGATAGCAGACTATAGCATAAATCAGACCTTTAAAATAAATCAAAAGAACGTTTTTTTTCTGAGATATGTTTATAAGTGAACACTGATTTTTGTAATTTAATATTTCTCAGTGCCAAGTAAATTATTAAGAACTGTATAAATGCATTTATATTGTATTATGTTGGATTATATATACTTCATGCTTGGCCCAAATTTGCTGTATAACTAAAATATTTATTTTATGCATGAAATCAGTTATAGAATTTTCTCTGTGCTGGTAGAATACAAGCAGCATTTGCCTTCTGTTTGAAGAAGAAAAGGTTGCCTGTAAGAAATTCAGTGAGATAATGAATATAGTGATAATAAGTATTTTCTACACCTTCCTGGAAAAGTTGTTTATAACACATGGTTTGATGTCATTTAGCTACAGTACAGATACAGGAGTATCTGATTGATGTATTAACTCCTTCATGATAAACAGATTCAAAGACTTGCATATTAGTCAGGTGTTTCATTGCCTCATTGCCTCTGTTCCTGTTACAGGTGCACGTGACAGCATTGCAGCGATGAGTGGAATTTTAAAGAGGAAGTTTGAAGAACCTGATGGCACCTCACCTTGTTCCTGTGTGTGGGAATCAGATGATGACATTTCTAGCAGTGAAAGTGCTGACAGTGGAAGTAACATCCATCCATCCACTTCTAATCATTTTACTCGTAAGTACCAAAGTGGTGTGTAAGGCATGATACTCCTTTTCATACAACCTGAGAGAGGTTCATTTTACTTGGAACAAAAGCAAATCAAACACTTGGAACAGTGTAGGCTATCAGCTTCTATTTTGAAGCATTTTTGTGTTTTACTAGAGCTTAGTGTTGACGCTGTAAGAAGTACTCATTTTTGAAAAAGAATTATTTCCTCTGCAAATTGTTGTTTATGTAAAAATGTATATATCAGTGCAAGTTTCAGATGAAACTCCATTTGTATTCTATAGATAGCGTGAAATGCTTTAAGTGTGTAGGGTAATGTCTTTCATTTTGGGTGATGATTTGGGGAGAGAGGGAAAATTTTCAATAATGAAGGCCAGAGCTTGTGCTTGGCCCTTAACCTGCATGACCTGTGACAAAATAGCTGATCCTTCTGATCATTAATTTGCCACCTATGCCAGTGCAACCACACAGCCCTCAGTCCTTTTCTTTCACACATTAGAGGAATAAACAGAGGAAGGAATGTGTAATTTTCCCTGAGAAGATGTTAGATTCATATTTGATGTCTCCATGAGACACATGAAGAACAGAATTCTTTCTTTTTCCCACTAAACTAGTTGAATGTAAAGAGTTAATTTACAGCATATTTTTCATTTGACTTCTCAGGCTGAAGTTACCAGTTACTAAACTCACATAATTTATGGAATCTACATAAAGCCTCCTATCTGCCTTATGTGTGTAAGTGGATAGCAGGATGTGATGATGTGATCTGGAGGTTTTTTGGTTTGTTTTTTTTTAAAGCTCTGTCTGATAAAGCTAAGCTAGAGCTATTTGTGAATTACAGCTGGCAGCAGGCTTAGTGTAGTTCCTTATCCAAAAAGGAAAGAAAGCTCCTCTGGAGAAAAGACACTTCTGTGCTGTCTTGTCTTTGGGTGGACTTCTCAAAAGGACTCTGAGGGCTTGGATGTTCAGCTGAAAGTGGTGGTGAAGGGGTTGTAGTCTACCTGGAGGGAGTACCACTGGAGACTGTTCTGTTTAACATATTTATTGATCACCTGAAGGAGGCCACAGTGTGTGACTTACATCAAGTCTGCGGAGTACCACGTTGAAGGGAGTACTTGATGCCCTTAAGAGAAAAGCCACCATTCAGAGGGTCTGAGGCAGGCTGCAGGAACAGACTTTACAGGAGACACAGAAAATTTGGGCAATACAAATGCAGAGGTTTGTACATGGGAAGGAAGAGCCCGTTGCAAAGATGCAGGCTGAGAGCTGACCAGCTGGGGAGCAGCTCTGTAGAAAGGCCCTGGGGGTCTTGGCAGCATAGCAAAGGTGAGCCAGCAATGTGCCCTGGTAGCTAAAACAACTGCCTCCTGGGCTGCACGAAGAGAAGCACAGCTGGCAGAGAGAGGGAAAGGACTGTCCTCCTCAGCAAATTAGACTCTACCTCCCAATTCAGCAGAAGATCACCAAGATGATAAAGGGGCTGGAGCATTTACCCTTTAAAGAGTGGCTGAGGCACCTGACCTTGTTCAGCCTGGAGAAAGGAAGTCTGGGGGGAACCTGGTAGAAGCTATGTAGTGCCTCTGAGGAGTTTATGCAGAATGTAGGCAGCCTCTTGGGGGGGTGAGAGACAATGGGTGAAGACTGAAATGAGAGATGTTCCATCTGAAAGTAAGGAGAAACTTTGCATCCTGAAGACAGACTGGTGCTAGAACTGGTTGCCAAGAGGCTATGTAGTTTCTATCCTGGAAGTTTCTAAAGATTTGACTGTCTAAAGCTGTGAGAAGTCTGGTCTGACATCTTAGCTGACTTTGATTTGAGAAGGAGGCTGGACTGAAGATCCACTCAAGTCCTCTCCAACTGGAGTGATTTTTGTGGTTTTATGGCTTGTATGCATCAGAGATTCAAGAGAGCTGCCGTACCACTGCTTTTTGTTATTCCAGAACTGACTTAACTGGTAGCAGACAGTGGTAGCAGCATGCAGTATCCAGAAGCTATTTGTACACTGCTGTGAAACCTCAACTATACTGCTTTTTGACCTGTTCCGATAAGCTGTAGGGAACTGTGTTTTGTTTCATAAATTTACTAGCTCAAGTGTCTGCTAGCTCTGGAATCTATTTTTCACATCATAGCCAAATGTGTGTGTACATCCTGTGTTCTGATTTGATACTTTCAGTTTTGCTGCCTCACCTCTATGAGTGCAGATGGCACCCAGTACTGAGTGGTTTTGAAAAGCTGGGGTTTCCTGCAGCCTTCTTGCTGACTTAGAGTGCTGGTGGGAAGAACAAAGACTGCGATGATTTGAGACACAGGTAGATGTGAGATGTCCCCTCCCTCTCCACAATTCATTTTGCTGCTATGATTGTGTTTGAGGCTCTTGCTGTTGGCACTTGGACTCTCCAAATTTAGCAATGGGATTTTCAGCCTGGAATTTCTTCCACTTGGCAGTCTGCCAACGCTTTTGTCTACTGAATAGGCTGCAGGGCATGGTGCGGATATATTTACTGTGCTTAGCTTTCATTTGTTTTCCATTTTTTTAATGTGTTTTTTGGTTTTGAGGGTTTTTTTGTTTGGTTGGTTTGGTTTGTTTTCCCACTTTCTTTGTTTCATTCTTCACAAAGCCACAACCTATTTGCTCATGTTTCTGTCGGCAATGGCAGTACTTCTAAGTGCAAATCAGTCTAGGTAAGTAATTTGTAAGATTTTGGGGGTTTTTTTGTTTTTTTGGTGGGTTTTTTTGGTGTTGTTTTTTTTTTTTTTGAAAGAAACTCAACCAAACAAAACCAACAGAACACAACAAATCTGAAACATGCCTGACTGCTGCAATAGCAGACTTTATAAATCACAAAGTAAATGAACCAGTTCAAGTGTTTTTGTAAAGCAGAAATAAACAGCAAAGATTGAATTTAAGGAGCAAATAAAGATTATGTGTGTGAGAAAGTTTCAGGATTTAGTTTTATAATGTTTGAATACAAGCAAAGCAAGGAAGCATGCCTTGCTATTGGAGACAACTATATCCTCAGTAGCATATGTGCAGGCTTTTAGAATATGTAAGACATGTTTACTCTAGCTTCATCAGAGATTGGTGTCAAATTCTTTCCTCCTCAGCCCACTTTATGCAGCAATGTGTTTATTGTGTACACATGTTCCCTGAAGTCTGTACCCAAAGACACGCTGCTGTTCAGAGCAATCTTAAAAGACTCATATAAATTGTTTTCACTCTTCTTTATCAATGAATGTGCAGATTCATAGCTTCTCTAAGGGACTGCTGAGACACACAACACTAATCTAAAAAATCCTCTATTATGCCATGAGTGCCAGTAATCCCTGCCAGTACACAGTATTTTTTTGTGATAGTAGAATATAATATAAGAATTTTATAAGTTGCATGTAGATTAAGACTTGTTAATTTGTAATACTCAACATTTTACATTAATCTGTGTATTTCTTTTCCTGTGGTAGCATGTTTTATTCAAAAATAAAAGTTGGTCATATACAAATTATTACAGTGGTGTTATAGTGCTTTTCATTTCCTCAATAGCATTCATGGAAATTAATATTCCTTTTTTAATAAAGAAGGCAACATGTCTGTGTGCATGTGTGCACATGTGCATATATTTATAGCTTGGAAAGGCATAACTATACATGTGTGGGTGGTTATATCTAAAATTTGAAAAAAGCATATATATGTCTTAGTGAACATATGCAAGTTCAGTGAATGTCAGTGGTATACAGAAATGATGAGTGATATTTTAAATTCAAAGCTTGTGCCAGAAGGACACAGAACTGAGGAGAGGAGTGAGAAGCTACAGGGTTTATAGTTTTTGGGACTAGGAACTTGGTCATGGTAACTGCAGAAATGTATCTGTCTCTGTCCCTGTAAGGTCTAGGGATTTGTGTGAATCCGTAAGAAACCTGGATAATATATAGTAGAAACTAATTAATGCCATTCTTGTTAAGGAGAAGTGATTTGTGGTTCTTTGTACCTTGAACAAAGTTTACTGTTTCATTCATGGATTGTTTGATAGTCACTGTATTGTAATCAGGATTTCACTTTTTTTTAATTGAGAATTATTATCTAAACACATGATTTGGGAAGTGGACAGGTGGATTAGTGCTGGCCCAAACTTTACCTCAGGCACAACGAGAAGCACACTGCAGACCAACTGTGCTCACCCCTGACATTAGATAGAATTCTTAAGCCAGTTGAAGGGGGTGGGGATCAGTGAAGTTCCTTAACAGTTCTGGAAACTGTTAGAGTAAGGGTAAAACAGTTTTCTATTTAAGGTAATTCTAGAAGAGCATAGGGAACACCAGTAGCTGTTTGCTGTTTATTCAAAGTATGTTGACTTGCTTAATTGAAAGAATAAATTAAAGCTTCAGAGTGAATATACAAATATATGTCTTGAGGTAACTATATGAAAACAGAAAAGCTGATTAAATTTCTGCAATAAAACCCAATGCAGGGCTTCTGAGTTGCAGTGTGGTGGATTATTTTTTTAAGATCTGAATACTTTCGATTTACTGCTTTTCATGGTATTCATGGCTAACCTACTCAGTTTGCTCACCTGCAGTGAGGCCAGGACAACAGTATTCCAGTATGATTTTCTTTTCAGCAGGATGGTCTCAGCTTAAAGGGCAAATGGATTCAGTAAACCAGTCCTGTCAGTCAGCAATTCTGAAGTGTCAGGTGGTTCCAGAAAAGGCAGGAAGAACTCTGGTTAGTGGAGGTTGTCTGTGATTTTCCTCTGGGAGAGTGAAAAGCTTGTAGCCGTTGTTAGCCAAGAGTCGAGTTTTAGTTTACTGAGGTTTATGTTTTGGGCATAGAACCTGAAACAATGTTTTGCATGGAGCTGATTTTGGATTGAGGCAAAGGCCAGCAGATTATAATTCTTTTTCTGAACAAAATATGTAAGAGACAGAGACTAATGGCAATATGGATTTTGAAGTGATTTGTCTCAGTTTAAAATGCCGAAAATGGGAATGCTGAGAGCAGTGACCTGAAGTTCTTCCAGGATATCTCGGACACATAATCAAAAAAATTGAGGCCCTATAACCAGAGGCTTGTATTCAATGTTCTGGGGAGCCTGTCTGCTGTTAATTTAGCCAGTATGTAGTGCAGGAGTAACAAATTCTGTTACTTTCCAGACTCTCACAATAGGCAGATTGTTGGTTTTAATAATCTGGTAAGATTCTGTGTTAAATTTGAGGAACAGCTTTACTCTCCAGTTAAATTTGCTGCAGCATTTCCAGCATGAAAACCTTATCTGGCAGACATTTTCCATTATCCTGTTGTTATGTCATGACTGACTTCAGTTTTTACGGTTTCTATGACAACCATGATTTTTTGATTGGTAGAGAATAAAATACTGAAAGATTTTTTTGGACTGTATTTTTCTATCAAATGAGGATTCTGAAAACCTCAGGATGCTTATAGCTGATCAGTATTGTAATTGAATTGCTGCCTAATTGTGGATAGCTGTTTGTCACTCTGCATCCACTAATTTTTCGGATAAAACAGATGAGAAAATAGTCATATCACAGTTTCTGAGTAACTTTCTGAAAAATTCTTAGAATTTAAGACATTTTCATTTTTCAAATCATGTAGATATTTATATTCCAATGTTAACCCTTAGAGTAGTGTACTTACCCAAACATGGCTCATAGCAACAGACTAGCTTGTTTTCTGGGCTTCTTTGTCAATTTTCGCAAGTCATCAGCAAAATGGTATTGGTGAACGGATGATGGAACTTCATCAGTTGGGAGTTAAAAAGGAGAGAATGTAACAAGAATATGACTTGATGGATTATAAGAAAACAGAGGTCATAATGCACAGATGAACAATTATTCATAATTGGGCAAATACAAAGAGGATTTCATAAAGATCGATATCAGGGTGGGAAGACAACTTATGAAGGAAAAGAGAGAATGAGGTTTCCTGGTACAAGAGGGAGCTTGGCAATCAACAAGGTGGTTTTCAGTAAGAGCAAGAAAGTAGTGGTAATAGATTTTACTTGGTAAATATGTCAGTTTGTTGTAAGGGGTACAGGTTGGCTGGCTCATAACTGGGAAAAGAGGGGGGGGGTGTTAATAAGCAGAATGAGAATGAAGTGGTTGATCAAGATTAAAGGAATGTAATGCTCCAGCAGTGTGCAAATTCTTTGTCAGTGAAAATGGCTCATCCTTTTTCACTATGTGCATGTGTGTGGAACATATTTCACAAAAGCATTGAAAAATTACTGTGATTTGTTGATTGAGATTCTGTAGCACTTTTGGATGTGTTCTGTGTTTATTAGTTAGAGAAAAGGACCTTGCATTAAGAATGTATGCATCAATCCTTGTTCAGGAGAATACTGTTAGGAACTTTGAAACCATCCTTTGCAGGCAAGTCTTGTCTCCCTAGTTTGAAGTAACACTAACACAAGATAGAAATTATATTTGCTCTTTATATTGTCTCTTGTCTGTGAGGTTTGTTAAAAATTAAACATAATGGTTGGATTTTGTCCTTGATTTGTAATGCATAACAGAAATTAGGTTGTAGCATATTGGACTTAGTGTTAGCCACTGGTTTTAGATTTTTATAGTTGTTGTCTTTAGATGCTGTTACAATATGCAAAGTAATTTTAATAACCTTGCAGTCTAATTTATAGGCATAGAATGTGAAGTTTCTTTTTGTCACCTGTGACATATGCATGCTATTTTAGAAACAAAAAATCATGATGAAGATGGCTTTCTTGATGAAAAGGAATGTATCTAAACCCACAGTCTTCAAAGTCCTTTTAGAAGTTCTTCTTTTCAGCTAATTTCTAGCATGGATTTGAACTAGTCTTATCCCAACTTCCTTTTTTTTTTTGAGAAACCGTAAGGTTGGAATGTAGAAGGGTTTTATTTTAGTCAAGACTTGCTCCATGGTCTTTGGCAAATAATAGCTTCATTATTGTTTGAAAAAAAGCCTTCATACTTGCTGTTTGAACACTGCTCTATGCTAACACTAGGTTCATTCCTAGTGAGAGTCCCAGTGGCCCTTCAGTAGCTTTATTTGTGTTTAATTTATGTGCTTTTAACAAGGAAATGAAACTTCTTAAGACTTTTACCAGTATCCTCTCTCCTTATCTAGTGCCATGTTATGTTTCCTACATATTCTGCATTTTATACTGGCTTATAGCTGCTAGTATGAGTCTTTAAAGATCACAGAATCACTGAATGTTTTAGGTTGGAAGAGACCTCCAAGATCATCCAGTCTGACTTTTGACCAACACCATAATCTAACTACTAAACCATGTCTTTAGGGACCAGGTCCAAATGCCTTTTAAATACCTCCAGTGATGGTGAGTCCACCTCTGCCCTGGGCAGGACATTCCAATGCCTGACAACCCTTGAAGTGAAAAAATGTTTCCTAACAACCAGCCTAAACCTCCCCTGACACAGCTTACATCTGTTTCCTCTTATCCTGTCACAGTTCACTAAGGAGCAGAGGCTGTTTCCTTCCTCACTCCAACCTCCCTTGAGGCAGCTGAAGAGAGGCATAAGGTCTCCTCTCAGCCTCCTCTTCTCCAAACTAAACACTCCCAGCTCCCCCAGCCCCTCCTCATGGGACTTGCTCTCCAGGCCCTTAATAAACTTCATTGCCCTTCTCTGGACACGCTCCAGCACTTCTATGTCCCTTTTACAGTGAGGTGCCCAGAACTGAACACAGTACTCAAGATGCAGCCTCACCAGAGCTGAGTACAGAGGGATGATCACCTCTCCACTCCTGCTGGCCACGTGTTCCTGATACAAGCCAGAATGCCACTGGCCTTCTTGGCCACCTGCACACACTGCTGACTCATATTAAGTTGACCAATGACCCCAGGGCCCTTTCCAATTTGCAACTTTCTAACCACGCTTCACCAGGTCTGTAGCTTATCATGAGGTTGTTATGGCCCAGGTGCAAGACCTGGCATTTGGCCTTGTTAAATCTCATACAATTAACCTTGGCCCATTGCTCTAACCTGTCTAGGTTGTGCTGTAAGGCTTCCCTAGCCTCCAGCAGATCAACAGAGCCACCCAGTTTGATGTCATCTGCAAATTTACTGAGGCTATACTCAATCCCCTCATCCAAATCATTAAAGAACATACTAAAGAGAACAGGTTCCAGCACTGAATCCTGGGGGACACCACTCGTGACTGGTCATCAGCCAGATTTAGTTCCATTTATGACAACTCTTTCAGACTGCCCATCTAGCCAATTTTTTTATCCCGTGCAGGGTGTATTTATCCAAGCCAAGTTCCATAAGTTTCTGAAGAAAAATGCTGTGAGAGACAGTCTCAAAAGCTTTACTAAAGTCCAGATAGACAATGTCTACAGCTCTTCCCTCATCCACGAGGTGAGTCGTCATCTTGTAGAAGGAGATGAGGTTAGGTGGACAGGACCTACCTTTCGTAAACCCATGCTGACTAGGCCTGATCACCTGGTTGTCTTGTATGTACCATGTGATTCTAGTCTGAACCTAAATAGTAGTGAAATGACTGTCCTAAAGGGAACCAGTTAGTATTTGTCAAAGACTATTATTTCCCAGCTCACTATCAAAGCCGATTAGACTTTTTTTTTTTTTTTTTTTTTTTTTTTTTTTTTTTTTTTTTTTTTTTTTGTGACATGGAGTCTTTTCTATTTTAATTAATTCATCATCAGCTATGTATGCCCCAGAGTAATAATGGTGAGAAAGGGATTTTCACCATCAGACTGACTGAGGACTATACCATTTCCTCCCAAGTGAGGCTTTTAACTGTGATCTGTGGCTTCAGCCTTTTTACATGCCTGGGTTTCACTGTGTGCTTGTGTGCAAAATAAGAGTATGCCAACCCATTAACTCCCACTGAATGTACTGAATGCAGCATCACAGAGCTCACCGTGTGCTTTTCAAAACAGCTTAACCTAATGCCAGAGCTTTCTGAACTTTGGTTTCACTGATGTTTGAGGGGTTGCTCTATATAAATATTTTCTTATTTGCAACTTCTTGTAAAGTTGATTTAGAGAGAGATGTTTTGGAGACTCCAGGCTTGCGATGCAGACAAAGAATAGATTTTCAGTACTGAAAATTACCTTTCGTGTATTTCCAACTGGTTAGCTGAGTAGTTTATCTACACAAGGATATTAACAGATACTTTTGAAAATGTTAAAGCAGGAGTTATGTTTGGGAGTAGTCTAATGAAAATTCCAAGCACTTCTTCAGTTCTTTGTTACTCAATGTGAGGTGTAGCTTTATATCTGCATCACCTGCAGTCAGAGGCAGTGGTCATCTGTAGATCAGGGTTCAGCAGTGGTTACTATGGAAACCGTGTGACCTACATTTTGCCAAAAAGTGGTAGTTTCTCTGATCTTATTTATTTATTTTCAATTAAGCACACATCAATTCTACAACTGGTTTTCATCTTGTACACATTGTTTTACTCAAGTAATATTCTTAGTTTTGAGTGATTAGTGTGGAAAGGACACAGAAATCTTGGAGCAGAGGTACCATTCATCAGTAGACTACTATATAATATAGTTATTTGCTGTCACATCTAATTGTATGTTCGTAGGAAGAAGGCAACAAAATTAATTACAATATTCATTAGAATAATGCATTATTTCTATAGTTACCAGTGTATGGTAGCTATACTACATTATTAATGTAAACTAACTTTACAAGTCAGTAGGCTACTGTATGAATAAAGTTACTGAAATTACTGGAGTTGGAGTAAGCATCAGAAATGCTTCTGGCGATAGTAAATTCAGCTGGTCTTTGTCATTATGGAAGTGAGAATTTTCTCAAAAAATGAGAATATACTGCAAACAGTATTAGAGAAAAGAGCAGCCAGAAGAGATGACAAAATGTGACATTTGAAATCAAGTTTGAGTTGGAATTAAAAATACATAAGTTATACAGTGAGATTACAACAGAAGAGTAAATTTTGAGCTAAAGCGTGTACTTAGTTAAATCATTAAGTGCTATGATTTGTCTAGAACCTCAGGCTGCAGAAAAGCCAGGGATGGTTTTTAAGAAAATTTTGTTAGAACAGGTTATCAGAGAAAGGATTTGGATTAAGTGGTTTTAATTTGGGCGTATTTGTCTTGATGAAAGCCCTGCTATACTTTTAGTTGTTTATTTATACTTTGTAGTGTGAAAAAATCTTTTAATTTCACAGAGATTAAGGAAAGAGTTGTTTGAAACTAAATATATTTTCCCTCTTTACTTTATGAACCACTGAGTTGTTTGAAACTAAATATATTTTCCCTCTTTACTTTATGAACCACCTGCTAATACTGAAATCCTCTCTCATAGCTGTCAGTCTATCATGACATTTGTTGGGACCATCAGCGGTGGAGGTGGGACAATACAGATCCCTAACTGCCCTCACTGTTCACATGTTCCTTGTACTGTTCACATGTACAAGATCACACCCATCCTACAGCAGATAGTGGAACAACCCCAAGATTTCTCCTATATTTTCGACTCTCTCTTCTGCCCACGCATCTTTTGCAGCCCTGTTTCTTACTCTTAATTTCATACAGCCTGCTCAGTTTGATCTAAACTGTGTGGCGTTATGCTCTGTCACTTCAGTTGGATTAGCTGCCATCTCATTTGTTTGCACATCTCAAAAACTACAACATTTTTTTTTCTGTTACCCTCCTTCTTGCTCCAGAAAGCTTGAGTTTTGTGCATCTGCTTACACTATGATACATGCAAACAACAGCAGTAGTACTGGCAAGAAATATTAATTAAGAAACCTAAAAACCACCAGTACTCAATGCTCTGGGCAGCCGATCTAGTTCACCTTTATTCTCCAAACTTTAGTTATCACCTAAACTTCATGTATCACAATCAACAAGACTTTACTACATTACTTTGATGATAAACAATCTGAATTGAATACTGCAATGGCAAACATTGCTCTGTTGACGCTCAAGGTCATAGCAAAAGCAGCATGGAGGAGTTGTATGCCAAGAGAGTCATAGCCTGTGCTGAAAGAGGGTTTAAAATTGTCAGAGGTATGAGTCCAGTCTGTACCAAAGCTTCTTTGTAATGACATTGTCAGGAACTAGCTATGGACACAAAATACCTTCTGGGCACATTTGAAGTGTGTCTCTGCTGCTTCTGGCTTTATGCCTGCCTCCAGCTCTGCTCAATTTTCAGTACCACAGAAGAAGGTGAAAAATCACCAGTCAAACCACAGAAACTAGATTTTGCATTCAGAAAAGTTGAAATGAATATTACTTTCTGATTCTTTGCAAGTTGAGCTGGAATACTGAACCAAGATAAGGTTCTAACATTATTTTAAGGCAGGCTCATAAGTTTTAGAGGCCAGAACTGTCACTGGTTTGTGCCACCATTCCTTCTCCCTTTTACCACATCTACATCAACGTGCTTTCAGTCTGGACCAAATGTGTTTGGTTTGTGGTTCTGGGGTTTTTGTTCCCCAAAACTATATCCACACTGTCTTTTAGAAAGGTATCAAACCTTGCTTTAAGGACTTCAACAGATGGCAAGTCTGCCACCTGCCTTGGTAAGCAGGACTAATGTTTAATTGTCCTTGCTATTACTGAATTTTGTTCTATTCAGTGAAAGACAGGGAGGCTTTCTGACTCCCTGTTGTGTTGGAGCAAAAGTAGCTCATGTGTACCAGAAACCAAATGTGCATACTGGCTGCGTGCTCAAAGTTTGTGTGATCGTTTATGCTAAAAAGTCAGGTCTGCTCTTCTGAAGTATAAAATATTTCATAAGTCAGTCAGTAATTGTTTTCATTAATTAAATATTTGGGTAAAATTCTTTGGCTTAGTCATAAATGTGACTCACATGCTGTTCTGACTTTTTTTTCCCTAATATGATAGTTGGCTTCACTGCAAGCAAACTGAATTTTCTGCTTATTCTGTGAGCGTGCATAAGGCATTGCTTATACTTTAATAGAAATTCTAAAAGTTTGTTGGTATCATTTTAACAGTAATGAGACATGAATTTCATTTTTTTAAGGGCAGATTAAGGAAATGTCTACAGACTGAAAACATGATTTCAGAGGTCTAAAAATCTCCTGAGAGAAACTGGCGTTCTTTGAGATCACAAGGTCAGTAGTACAGTAGCAGTTATTCGTGTGCATATATCTATACAATTATGCAGGCCCAATTTAAATTTTGTACCATTTGATGGTGCAAAACATGATGTTAAATGTTACATGTCTGCCAAGATTTTAGTAGCAATTTTATAAAAAATTAGTAAAAAATTTCAATTTCTAGCTGAAACTTAATTTTTTTAAATGCTTAAAATTTATGATTAAAGCTATTGGCTTAGTATACATCAGCAGCTTCCTACGTGTTTAGATTTATACAGGGAAAGTGTTCATAACTTGTCTGTGTTTGTAAATGGATTATTACATATTTGCATCTTTCTGCACTTGCTTGCAGAAGTACAAACTGTTTAATATGTTGGAAAGGGAAAGAAAGTTATCTGAAGAGGTACTTTCAAATCTTGTGTTTTATTTTTTCATACCTTTGTCATTCATTTTTTTCCAAAGACTGGGAGTAATGGATACAATTTATAGAGATGTCCAACACAAGGAGTAA
This sequence comes from Phaethornis superciliosus, assembly GCA_023637945.1. Classification (NCBI taxonomy): domain Eukaryota; kingdom Metazoa; phylum Chordata; class Aves; order Apodiformes; family Trochilidae; genus Phaethornis; species Phaethornis superciliosus. The sequence continues at coordinate 20,037,562 of JAJQWJ010000007.1, read as the reverse complement.
ATGTGTTCTGAGTACTGTGTATAATCAGTATAATATTTTAGTAACATAACAAAGTAATTAAAAATCCTTGGTAAATTATGATAGGATCATCTCTTGGAGAATGTGTTGACAATTGGTTGTCAGCTATGCCTGGATACAGGAAAACATGTATATTTGTTATCTTTTAGATGCTTGTTACTAGAATGCTATTTTTCAGTGCAACGTACTCATGAAGGAAAAATAACGTGCAAGTGTAGTTAATGCTTATCCTGAGGGTCCTGTTTGAATTATGGACCAACAATGATACGGATGACTGTGAGTCTAAACATAGTAATGTGTTGCTTATGTGGACATGCACATGCAGGACAATATTCCATGACCGCAGTTACTGATCTCCTTTTCCTGATTACCTTGTTGAATGTTTTTATAGCCTGACCCAAATTAACTTTTTATATGATTTCTTTTTACCTGATCTAGACTATCCTTATCACACGTTATCAAAGGCAGTTGGCAGTTGATTCAATTTCAATAGCTTAAGCCTTATATTTTATTGTGTCTGATTTTGATTATCTGGTGAGTTTCCGTGGTGAAGAGGAAGATGCATGCCATTTAAGGAAATAAACTTGGCCCAACTTTCCTCAAATTTAGTTTATAGGTGATGAGGAATTAATTAGAATTTTCATATAACACTCAATTTAGAAAGAATAGCACTTTCAATATTGAAAGATTTTTCTTTATCTGTACTCAAGTGATGAGAAGTGTGTTCCTCTTACAAGTTTAGCATGCAGTAAGGTGGAACTATAATGAAAAAATAACAACCCAAAATAGTACTACTGTCTTTAGAAGTGCTCCATTAAGTTAGATCAGTAAATGCTGCAGGAAGACTTTCCATATTGGTGTTGCTGTTGTTCATCTGCTAGGTGCAATTAAAAATGTTATTTAGAAAGGTATTAGACCAATATTCCTGGCTGCATCAGAGAGGTGGGGTCCAGGGAATTTTCAATTACCATGTAAGTTACATTAATAAAGCTGAATAGCTCACTGTTAATTCTTGCCTTCTCTAGTAGACAGATGGGATATGTATGTGAAATTTTGAGAAAATCTTCAGGTGTGTTCTGTTTGTGTTGCAGTATAAGAGTAACTTCAGCTGGTTTTTAGTTATGTAAATGAATCTTGCAACAGAAATCTTAACTTTACAGTAATTATTGAAGAAAAACTTTTGAAAATTAGGCTTAGTAACTATACAAGAATGCTGTAATGTGTAACTTTCTTTTCAGGGTTTTAGTGAAATTTTTTTTCTTTTGCATTTTTTTCCCCATGATTTAATTAACTATTACTGGGTTTTAGAGATCAGAGGAGGCTTGGCCGCGACTCATTAGTGGTAACAAATCTGTAAACACTTTTGTCAGTCAATAGATGTGCAAACACAGAGTTCTTTGGATTGTTCCTCAGGAGTGTAACACTAAGGATCACCCAAACCAGTGTACTAAGTGCTATGATATTATATTCTGTCAACAAAGTGTAACAATTTTATATTATAATTAATTTTAATTCAAATATTTAATATCAAAAGAAAAAAATATTATGAATTCTTAGAAGTATAAGATTTAGCAATTTAAACCTTATTACTTTTTAATAGAATGACAGCTTGTCAATCTGTTTTGTACTTTTAGCAAATTAATGTAAAATAACATTGTCACATTGTTCAGTCTTTTTGTAGAAAAAATGATATATTGTAGAGCTCAAAGGTACTGTAAATGAACCAGTGACTAACATAACCTCTGTTTACTTGGTGGTATTTGCCCTGATCTTGCTTACCATATTTTACTATTTATTGCTTTGTTGAAAATGGAAATAAGAGGGGGAAAAGGATCCTACAAAGCAGCCTAGACCAAGCATGACCAGAGAAGCTTCTTGTGAAATGCAGTTGCACCTGGCAGGCAGGCCCTGTGCTACCAATTTGGGTGGAAAACCTGTGCTGCAGACTCAGTGAGGTTACTGCACAGGTACAGTATATACACCCTCTGTAGTGGTGCTGGCATAGTGCTAGCATTTGCACCCACTTAGCACAGGAGAGATGTGAAACATGAGAGATTTACCAAGAGCTACACATTTCTGAGAGAGACAATCCCTGCTGTCAGAAATGCAACTTTTTTCCCATGCCAGGATTTGTAAAACTACAGGACAACCAAAGAGAGGATATTTTAGGAACAAACAGTATACAGCTTTGGTTTTGGTTTGTTGGTTTTTTTGGTTTTTTTGTTTGTTTGTTTGTTTTTTAAGAAAGGGTGTAATTTTAAGAGACAGTGCCTCATTTTAATGCATAAGATAATAAAGCCTGAACCATTTTGGCCGAGGTCAGCCTGTCTACTAGAATCTTTTAGGAGCATTTAAGCATACAAAGAAAGACTTCTCTCCCCTTAAACGTTTCCCAGTGGTTCAGTACAAACGTTTTTAAATAGAAAACACAATATATGGGAACTTGGAAGATTTACTTGGAAGATTTGTTTTCCTCATAGCACTTCTATCCCTAGAAGTTAGTAATACAGATTTAAAAGGTAAAAAGTCATGTGTCCTGTATTCTAACTCTGAGAACAACTGCTGAAAAATTTCTCTTGTAGTATTAGGGACTTGTAAGTTGTTGGGCTGTATTTTTCTTAGAGCTTTGCTCAGATACCAGTATTAGTTAAAAAAGAATTCCTGGGGATGACAAAAATCAATATTTAGAGCAAAAAATTGATTTATACATTTGGTACCTATTATGTAATCTATAAAAATGTGTGGATTATCCCTTTCAGGACTGGGAGACAGTTTAAAAAGCCTAGGTAATTCCACTGGAGAAGGTTTGTATTGTGTAAAGGATAAGAACTTCCATAGTATCTTTACCCTTTTGTCTCTGGAAATACAGATTTTGTTGATAATATGAAGTAGGGTTTAAAGGAGACAAAGGGACTTCAGATGCTTGTATTCTAGGCTCTAGAGTGTCTTTCCTTTGGGAATTTGAAGAAATCATTAAATACGACCAGGAGTGATTAAAGCCCTCTTTTAGCAAGGTGCTTAAGTTATGTTAATGCTTAATGAGAATCACTGGGCTGGGACCATTGTTTTTGATATATGTTCTAACTCAAATGGAGGCTTAAAAATCCAACCATCTAAAATTACATCAGAATAAATGGTTAAGTAAGTAATGATGAACAATTAAAAAAAAAAGATTACTCACACTTAAATATTTTAATAATTTTCCTTTCTCTGTTTCTTTATCATCCCTATTATGATTTTGATTTTTTTTTTTTTTTGAAAATGATAATTCAGTGGTCCAGTTTAGTACTTAAATCCTAGACACATTCTTGTTATTTTCAGTCCAAGAGCATCCAACAGCTCGTTTTTTCTTTATAGCAGTCTAATGAGGTCAGAAAGGTTAGAAGAAACTAGCAGGAAGGGTCAGAATGGCTTATGGGTGGGTCCTTTTCCAAGGCTGACATTCAGCATGCTGCAAATGGATCAGGCTATGCTGTTACATTGTGCATCAAAATAATGACATGACCAATTTGACAAGTGGTCTTCATTATCCTTTCCACCAAATGTATTTCCATGACTGGAACAATTAGTAAGGATTATCTTTGAGAAGAGAAATAAATGGCTTTTAACGACTTTGTATGTAGTAAAAATAATGTTAGATGTTTTAAATTTTTCCTACCTAGGAATTTTTTTTGTTCATTCATGTGACAGGATATCACCATGTTTCATAAGAAACAGTATGTTCCATCCACTTACTGTTGTGACTTACAAACAATTGTAAGCTTCATATGGGGCTTAAATTTTCAGACATGCCACTATAATTTCCTTTAATTTTTTTTTCCTTGATAAGATTATGGTGCAAAATAGCTCCTGATTGATTTGCTTTTCTCTAATTATTTTGACTTGCTCAGTGGTAGAGATTCTCTCTAACTGGTGGCCTTAAACTATGCCTTTCACTTGTAATCTCTAAGCATGCAATTGTGGGAGAATTAACGAGAAAGTGTTGTTTGAAAATTTTTTTATGTGGAAAAGCTAGGCATGGAATAATTAAACTGTGGAAGGTCTCAGAAAATTACACATTATAAACTGCTTTCAGGGTTTTAACTGTTTGTGGAAACTGATTTCAGGTCTCTGCTGTCAGTCCAGTGTTAGCAGTTAGATAGGTTCTCCATTTTACAATCCAGATAAAAGTTTTGAAGTGCAACCAATAGTGCAAGTATTAGTAACACCTGAAACGTGTGAAAATAACAGTTATGGAGCAGTAAGTGCTTGGCAGTTTCCTTGTAATATTTCTCTGATTAGAATGTGTGCTATTTGTTGTATTTCTACTATTGAATAATACACCATCAGGGTATTGCTTGAGAGTCCTCACTGGTTACTCAGTGTGCAGCAAAAATTCTGGTATATTTAACATATATGTGGGCATGTGAATGTTTGGCTTTGTTTTCTGAAGTTTTGGCCTTGGCTGATTATAGGGTGTTCATTGGAGGGTTCCAATGCTCCTACCACTAGCAGAGTTGCTTGGTTTATATGCTTAGATGGCACAAAATACTGGATGTATGGATAGGCAGGAATTTTTAAACTCTGATTCTGAATCAGGCTATGTTTGACCCAGCTGTCAGCCTGTCTAGCATTTTGGCTTCCACCCCCCTCATTGTAGTCTAAGGTCATTGGTATGCTCTCACCAAATTCTCTGATTTTTGTGTAGCTGTGACAGCTTTCACATCTTCCACTTTTTGCTCAGTGCCCATTACACTTTGTAAATTTTGCATCTGAGTTTGCTGGAGGGTTTGAATGCAAGTGACTTTCTTTTTATTACTTTTTCTTTTTTCATGGATAAAATTAAATTTCTAGCAAATGCTGTCAGTCAGGGTATGGTATTTCTGCCATTCTCATTCATTTACTTTATTCTGTCATTCAGTTATTTTAGGACCTGTGTGCTTTACTTTCTTCATACATTCATTACATAAAAATCTCTTCCCTAAATCTCAAAACAAACATTTCTTTCAGGAGTTTACAGTATTTCATCTTATAAAATGTTGCCCTGCCTGTGCTTTTTTCCATTCTTGGCTTCTCTTTTCATCTAATGGCTACTCAGTTTGTTTTTTAAAAGGTGCTTTCTTTTTTCTTTCCTCATCCTACAACCTTATCTATGTTTCTATTTTTGTGATGATTTTTCACATAAAAGGGTGAGTCTGCAGGGTGGCTGAAGAAGTCCTTCCCATAAAGCATGATGTTCAGACTGGACTCTCTTGCTTTCCAAATTCCTTCTCAGAGAGTGTGGCTAAATCCAATCCTAGTCCCAGACATGGTCAGTGGTTTATGTCTAACATTATGTGTTCGTGCAACCACTTATTAGAGTCAGCACTGCTCATTTTAGAGTCTTGCAAAGGACTTGCACCGAGACAAATTTCAAAGAGTTTACAAGATACTCAAATTTACAAGATTTGCCTGCTACAGAGCCCTGCCAAGAGCTTGCACTGAGACTGATGCTCAAAGTTTCAAAGAAGGAGAAATTATTAAGACAACAGAAACAAGTTTGGAATTGGCACTGGTAGATGCATTTACTGCAAAAATTTGAGCTCATTGTTGGTAACTCCTGGATATACATCCAATAGAGCTGGAGGTGCAAATCTTACCAAAGCAGCATCCATTTCTTTGAGGGGGTAATGGGGGATTCAGGCCAGTCGACCTGTCTGGACAGTTGGGAGTTCTCTTCCTCCAAAAATAAGGTATTGTAAAAGCTAATCTATGCCTCTTGACAAAGTGGGACTAGGTCATAAATTGCATACTGATTGGTTCATAGCAGGATAATAATGCTTATAAATTGAGAGGGTTGTGGAAAATCCAGTGTTGCCCTCAATGCAAATTTCTTCTCTGGTGTCATTGCTGACCTTTTGATTTCAGGTTATTGCTACAACCCCTCACCAAAGAACCTTTGTCTCATTGCAGAAGTTGTGCCAGTTGCTGGCCATAAAGTTTGTGGCTGAGCTGTCCTGCTGCTGACAGCTGAGTTATATCTTAGCTTTACTAGAGAAATGGACCACTCCATTCACCCCCTACTCCTTGTACACTGTAAGATAAGTGCACTGAATTAGCCTTCTGTCTTCTTTGTGTCCAAGATAAATGCCTGCATCCCTTTGTAGGAGCTGGGCACACCGATCAGCTTGCATTCTTGTTCTGTTACAGTTGCTTTTGAAAGAATTAAGACATCTGTTTTTCTACACCTTTTCGTTTCCATCTCTATGTTTTAGGGCAAAAGGAGAGCAGTTCTGAGCAGGCAGCTAGAGCAGTGGTAGGGTGACTGAAATTGCTTTCCCCAGGAGATGGAACAAGAAAGCCCAGAACCTTGACTTCCTACACTTCAGTCTCAAAAGTGGCGAATTTCTCCCAGAGCTTGGAGCTGTTCATCTAGTAAAAGTCTGCTAACAGCAAATGACAGCTGGTGCTGTCAGCTTGCTCCTTTGCTGTAACCTGGAAGGTCAAAACAGATATATTAACTACACTTTCTAAATATCTGACAAGACCAGTATTATCTCCACATATTACAGCAGAAACATGGTTCTCAGCATTCAAAAGCAGAAAAATACTGTGACAGGGACTATTATCCTCAGTGCTTAAAAATGCTGGACCCAAGTGTAAATCTGGTTGAGAAACCACTCAGTGCAGGAATACCAAAAATCATGCTGAGGTAGTAATCGCTTCCTTTCTGCAAACTGTCAGATGATGCAACTTCTGATCAAGTAATATCAGTGGTCCCTGCAGTCCCTGTTTTATCTGCACCATAAATTGGTGAGCTTTATTCCAAATATTGAATATAATCCTGGTCAGAAGTAATTTTTAAGTGGTTATGGGGTTTTATTGTTGTTGTTGTAGTTTTGTTTGGTTTTTTTTAATCTATTCACTGGAAAATGTCAAATAATAATTTGAAAATGCCCACAAAACTTTCCTCCACTAAAAGTGCACAACATGAGAGGCTGAAAAAACTGCAGTCTTTAGGAACTGTAGCCTAGCATGCTCTAATCTATGGCTGTAGTACTTTAGTTAGAGTGATAAGTGTATCTACTTAATCCTGTGAACAAAAATCTAACTGAAATGTTAAGTGCTACAGCTGGTAGTTATCAAGTAGTTTAATTGGAAAGAAATAAAATTAATGAAGGTTTCTGAAATGCTGAAATTTTGAAATACATTTTGGGCTATAATAATGCTCTAGTAGAAGTCTTAATCTAGTCCCATTGTCTTTTAGGTAGAACTCTGGAGATAAAACAGTCACTTGGTTACCACTTCTTAAAAAAACCTTCCAGATCTGAGCATGTTGCATAAATGCTGATCCTTGCGCAGTCAGTGCATGTGACTACCACAGTTATTCTTTGTACTTTCCAAAAGTTAAACTGAAAACACAAGTTTCTTTTTATACAGACAATAGAAATCAGCAGTCCTTTTTGATCATTGAAGTAATGGATTCATACCAGTGCGTCCTAGAATCATCTACTGATTTCCTAATACGAGTGTATTTATATAAATATTGCTAATCTGTCTTTGTCCTATATGAAAAATATAGTAGCGTTCTTTAGAAAGTGTTTCTGAATTGGAGTGATTTTCTGAAGCTCTAGACCATTAGAATGACGTAGTAAAAAGTTTGGTGTAAGAGTGTAGTGATTGGGTTTTGACTTGATCAAAATCTTGTATATATGCTATGGAAATTGTTTTGGATGCTAAAATATATGATAGGATTTTTCATTTAGTTTCTTGAAGACTAATTTCAGGGGATGTGAAATAATTAGTCTGGTTTTGGGGGATGAAGAGGGGAATCTCCTGCATATTTCCACTTCCTTAATGTAGCCTTCTGTCATGGAACATATGGGAGAAAAATGTGTTGTGTTCTGCTCATAGAGAAGACTCAAGAAAAGCAATAAAATTCGCAGTGCTGAGCTAGTATTATCAGTAATTCTAGCACACAAAGATGTAACTAAAAATTATTTTCAAGTTCTGTTGGATGCACACAGGGGAAAGATGCAGGGACAAATGGAAGTGGACAAAATTATGAAAGGGAAATGGTTTCTAGGCTTTCAAGTTTATTTGAGGGAGTGAAAAGTTGCCATACAACCTAGAATTCAGTGTCCTTTTAAGCTTTAAATGACAGATCTGTGGTGGTATGTGGGATGTACAAAGGTGGAAAGAATAGTTAAAGTGGACCCACTTACCTGGAATGAGATCCTAACCTGATATTTAACAAATCAATGCTTGTTTTATAATTTGGATATCTTCCTGACTGGAAGAATAAAATTCCACTATTATTTTAATCAAAATAGTACACTGGAAATGTTTTGTGTTCTAAGTTGGGATGCTTCATAAACTACTAATTGCTATAAAATACAAAAAAATACATTGCTGCTTAGATCTCTCTGTGTGGTTATTATATTTTTATGCCTGTCTCTTCTCAGATGATAATACCTGTGTTTATGGTACACAGGAAAAAATTCAAAGGTGGTAACAGTGAAAGACTCATCTTCTGATGGAAGATTAAAATGTAAAGAGCTTGCCTGCTCCACCATGGAAATAATGAAGGCACAGTATGTGACAATGTTGTTGGTTGTAGGGGTGCTTTAGAAGCTCTGTTCACAAGTCCAGCAAGAAAAGATACTTTCTCCTGACTGGACTGGATTTTACTCCTATTTTAACTGTGTTGACTCAGTAAACTTTTTGGTGTGCTGGGGTAAGGGCGACTAGAAGAACCAGGTAGCTGGAGAAAAAGAAAAAGAGAAAATACTAGCAATCATGCTTACTTCAAATATCTCTGTTTTATTTATTTTTAAGCTTTTTGATGGTCAACAGCCAACTGAAATTTGTAAGTTAGAAAATGGTACTATGACAAAAGGTGAGCTTAATAACCAAGCAAGAACAAAGGGATGGAAGTAGAGAGTAGGGACTATGTCAGTTAATTAAAACCAAAAAAGCCCCTTTGTTTCTTCTGTCTTACAATTTCCAACAGTACCAAGCATAGCTCTGTATAGTTCTGAAATTCTCCCTGGCATGGATCATGTTGCTGTGTCTGAGCTGTCACAGAAACTGGCTGAAGCAAAGCTGGCATATGAAGCATATATGAGAGGGCATAGGTAATCTCTCCAATATCTCTTATTAAAGTATCTACTGCCTTATAAGTTTTGTTTTGGTGGTGGTGTTTGGGGTTTTTTTGGTGTTTTTCATTCTTGTTTGTTTGGGTTTTTTTAGAAGATAGCAAACAGTTTGTTCTTTTTAAAGTAACTTACTCTGTATAATTGCAGAAACTGTGCTTTGATGGCATTTTGGACCTTGCTTAAGGCAAATGATGCTGTATCAAGCATTACAGCTACACACAATTTATTTCTTTCATTATTCACATCATCTAATGCAGCAGTAGTCAAGAGATTCTTTTAGTGCTTGCACCTCTCAGTATATTAATTTGCTTGTCAAAGTTAATATTTTCTTTGAATAACCATGACTTTTGAGAAAGGTTGCAGAAGGAGAAACCATGTATGCTTACTACAGAGGAGTATTTTTGTTTGCATGCAGTGAGTCTTTTAATGCATAGTACTATTCAGTGGTATTTTCTGAAAGAAAGTGCACTTTCCTCTGAGATGTTATCCTGGGGACAATGTTTGTTTTATCTTAGAAAAATGCAGGTATTGTAAGATTTAACAAGAGTGTATCATTAAGGATGGGATTGTTCCTGAGAGCTGTTGTGCTAAAAATCATTTGGAAGCAGTATACCTCCATATTTGTAAAAAGCATTCAGTGTTTGTTACTCATTGCACAGCATGATCTAGGAAGTTGCTTCTGGCAAGGAGATACTTCTGTTTAAGAGTCAGAAAGAAAAAAAACTTTGTGTTGTCCTTCAAATTGATACGTCAGGGCAAATATGCCAGAAGTAGGAAATAAGGGTGGCACTGACATCCTTACATTGATGTGCTAGGGGTCACTGTGTGAAGTTTGGAGATGAGATTGATTAGATCCCAGAAATCAGAACAGCTTCTCACCAGCCCATCCTTCGGTAATAAACTGATTTTTCCATCCATTTGTAGAGCTGAGGATGTCTGCTTATCTTTCAAATACAATTTGTGTATTTTCCTATGTTTTGCTGACTAAAGACTCTTATTTCAAAATACAATTGTACTACTTTGTTGAAAATATCATTTAGGAATAAGTTTTTCTTATTTGTGTAATATAGGAACTTGGAGCATGTTATTCTTTCTGACAGGCTATTGACATCCATCAAGACCCCAGTATCTGAATCTGAGTAGTTAATGTGGCACAGATGTGGATACATCTGTGATGTATCCGGAGAAAGCAAGACACTTGCGGACAGAGTGAGGAAATTTATTTAAATTACATTTGGTCTGCTGGAATTTATACTTAAGGTTACCCTACTCCAGTGTAAGAGGTGGAGAGCTTTACTTAATATTCCACTATTTTCTTTCATAGATGTGCATTTTTAATTCTGTAGAACAGATCTGAAATGGTAGGATTCCATGGGAAGTCTGAAGTTCTGCCTCATCCAGAGCTCAAATTATAGGAGTTTCCGTGGGCAAGGTTTATACATCTTACCAAAGGAGTGATCACTAACCAACTACTTCCAAACCTGAAAGCTAATGCTTGAAACACCTGGAGCTGCTGCTGCTATATCTCATAAAGCATGAACCAGGGCATGCAAAGCTTGCTGGTTTTTCTAAGAGGTGGAGTAGAGCATGTATGCACTGAACATTTTTCATAAATCCTGGAATTCGGATTTTTTTGGTGCTAGACTGCAAAAGGGAGTTCCAGCCATTTCTTTTTCTCAGATGGTGTGGAAGCTGTTTCATTTTTAGTGTACTCAGAGAAACAGGAGATCTTATGCTTTATTGTTAGGTGCAGGATTCAGTCCTTTACAGTAACAAGGAACCGAGTGTAAGTTTCTCCTTTTTGTTTCATGCAATTGTGAATGGTGCTCTCTCAGTAATTGTTTTGATTCATATCTAACAGGATGCTGAACAGCAGATTAAGCTCAGTAACTAAAACAATAATTGGTTATATAAGGTGAGAATTATTTCAAATTCAATTCATAAGCTTAGTCTATTTTGTCATATATATCTGGTTTGGGGTTGTTATTGTGGGGTTATTTGTTGACTTTTTTGTTTTGTTTTTGTTGTTTTTTAAATTCTGTGCAAGACCTGTATTTCAGTGCATATAACTTGTGTAAAAGTACTCAAGTTTAAATACATTTAAGGTAGACTAAACTAGGCTTTATGTTATTAATTATTCATTAGTAATGATGGAGATTATTCAGGGTACAAATTTCCTTGGCAGTGGCCCTTTGCCTTGCTTTTCCTGCAAAGCAGATGTGGGATCTGACAGTTTACACTTAGTCATAAATTGTCAATACATTTTTGATTCTGTTTTCATTTGGAGGTTCAAATTTTTCCTCCTCTTTTACTAGAGGAGGGCCCTTGCTTAGCTTGACTCCCATGGGCAGCTTTGGGTGGACGATACTGCTAAGCATTTGCATATTATTCTTTCACTGTTGTTTCAAAGAGAGGTGAATTTTGATTCTCCTGAAGAAGTTGTGTCAGCTAAAGGAGGACTAACAGAAAGTATTGTCTCATTTGGAGGTCTTCCTGCTACAGAGTGACGAGGGAGGCCTGGGGTCTGGCTACTGTGAAACTGTTCAGTGCTCTTTATCTCCTTTCATGTTGGCAAAAAGGCACTTCCTCAATAGCATGTTTGAACAAAAATTCAATGAAATGGCTCTGACAAAGACTTCCTTCTTTTTAGTAAACCTGTAAGAAAGAAGTATGGGATAAAATATAATTTAGCTACCAAAAAAAAAGTCAAGTTAAAACTAGGAAATCCCAAATTCCACTATAGAGGATTGAAGATTCCCTCGTGCCCTTTCTTCTCTCCTCCCAACCTTGAAGAGCTGATTAACTGAGGCTGCCTTTCATACAGCATGAAGACTGCTCTCTGCTATTGTCTCCTGCAGAAGCAGCACTTTCCTGCTAACTGGTTTAACTGTGTCGTGTCCTTGAACGTGTTTTCTTTTAACGTCCTTTCAGGATTTGAGAAGTGCTCCATAGTGTTTAAAAAAACACCCAGAAAAAAAGTGACCATAGTACTCTTTTCCTGATCAGTTTTTATTTTTTCTGTCAAATGTTTTTGTTTTTTTTTTTTCTTTTTTACTCCTGGTACTACTGCAGCAAAAATGCCTGCCTTTTGTTTATGTCTTCCTACACTAGCATCTCGTGACATCATCAGTGATATCGCTGGGGGAAAAATTATGCATAGCTGTAGCTAAACCAGCTGTTCATTAGCAACCCATCCAGTCTGCTTTCCTTTCTTCTCAGTATTGTAAACACAGAAGTATTTCCTGCTTAAGAGATGTAGAAGGTTCTCAGCTACAAACCATCTGCTTGGTCTGTTTCTTTAGGTACATAAAAATGGTGGCACTTGGAAATGCATTCATTCTTGATAATGGGATTTTATATTAAACAAATTGGATGTGACTTTAGAAGGTTTTTATCACTGGATTTAGTTGTGGGTAATTCTGAATCCTTTACTACCCGTCTTCTGTCATTCTTTGTGATTATAGGCTGCATATCAACTGTTAGGAAACCTTAGCAATATTCAGTGAATAAGAAGCTCACAATAATAAAGAAGCAGGGAGTTTTGTCATTGATTTGCATGACAACACAGTAAAGTGCATGAATCTGTTTCTCAGGCTTGTCCCCTTATTCCATACAAATCAGTGGCAAACCTTCCCCTGACTTCTATGGGAGCAGAATAATGCCAGCAATGAGCAACAAGCTGTCATTTACTCTAACATGGAAGATCTTAAATAGAGTAAGGATTTAATTAGTGGAACGTTAATGAGAAAATAGTTTGTTTTCTGTCTTATATTTTCAAAATGCTATGAATTATTTCAGAGATAATTGACTATTTCATATAGGATAGCTACATCCTTGCAATGGTAGCATTGTGGTTAATTACATGTTCAATACTGGTTTTCAGGGTGGAGAAGAGATATTTGTTTTGCACCACTGGCTGCATGTTTAAAGTTTTAAATCAGAATGTTCTGGGAATTCACTATGTATCAGGAGTGAAGCCATCTCGAAATATTCCAAAATGGATCCTTGATACTGATAATGTATCAGTGAAAAAAAAAAAAACATTTACTTTTTTGTGCGCTTTTGTAGTTTTTAAATTTAGATATTAAATTATTCCCATATAAAATGTTTAGGTCAGTATTTTTTTTTTTCAACCAATATAGAAAGTTATTTAAATTTTAGAGGGTTTTTTTCTTAAAATCCCAACAAAGCCAAACCAGCTCACTCCCTCACCAAAAGGAAAAATTAACCCGAAACCAACAACAGCCCCCCAAACCAAGCAAACAAAAAACTGCAACAAAAAAGACAACAGCCCTAAACCTGGAGTATCACCATCTAGTAGCAAAAAGAGATTACATGTCATTGCATTATGTAGTTTGTCGTTTGTATTTTAGTCTAATCCTTGTTTAGATGGCCAGTTCTTACTCACCTTAACCTCACTGAAACTAACAAAACTAATTGTATGACCAAAGATTACAGGATAATGCCCTTGACTGATGAGACAAATATAAATCAAGGGGTTGCTATTTATGAACAGTATTTCATTCAGAAGCTCGTCCTCTATGTAAAGGATAAACACTGGCAGATTAAGTGTTGGCAAAATATACCTCTTCAGAATATTAATTTCAGTGTGCAATGTGTGTGGAACGATGCAGACAATGCATGGGTTTTGCCACTCCCCACAAGAAAAAAAAAATGACTTTAACAACTCTCCTGCATTTCTACTTGAATCTATGCTACAGTGGGAGTAATAATATTAATAAAAAGTTGAGGGATTTTCCATAAGGACTGCTGTCTTAATGAGCTAAAGGAAGTTTAGAATTTGTTATTCCTTCCTTGTCGTAGACCTCAGCTGATAAAAATATCTGTAGCTGGTGAAATCAGTGGCATGCCTGGCTTTCTCAGACAGAACTCCCATGTGATCACACAGGCAGCTTCAGTGAGCCTGAAGCTGCTCAGCAAGCAGTAGGTAATGAGTCTTTGTGCAGAGCGAAGCTCTTGTGGCTGAACAATAAAGCATATGGTACTAGCAATAAAACACAGTGCTGGGAAATTTCAGAAGATTCTGCTGGAACTAGGAAGAAAGTGACTATGTCAAATGTTATAAAATTATGAGAAATCTGGTTTGGTTCCTAATTAATAAAAACAGTGCATGGATTGGAAAAACAACAATTTGAACAGGTCAGTTGTTTTATAGATTCTTCACACACTTCAGTATTTTAAATATGAGTGGGGTTTTTGCTATTTCCTGATTATTGTTAAAGCCAAGGGGTTTTTTTTCATTTTGTAAAGTGGGATTAGAAGGATGTACATCAGTGTGATATCAAGCTAAATAAATTGTGTAAGTTTTGTAACCAGATCCATTTAAAAAATGTTTTTACTATTACTCCTATGCAATTCAAACTTCAATTGTGCATTAAAATCTGAATAGCAAGTAAAATTAAATTTATTCTTCATGGATCATTTACCAATATCATAAAATATTTAGTAACAACAGTCTATTATTCTGCTATGTGTTCGAGACTAATTCTTTCCAAGTAGGATATTTGCACTATCAGTATTTTGTAAAAAATAATATAGCATTTTAGCATATATCAGTGCATTTAAATTTGTGGGGTTTTTTTTTCTTCACATTTTTCTTGGATAATTTTGAAAGTGGTGTTTTTGTGTTATTTTTAATTCAACTGTATACATGCAGGAATGATATCATCCTCTGCATTTACTTCACTCAAATATGAATGCAAAATAGTTATTTGTCGAGCAAGTATTAATTCATCATAGTAGTTCTTAGTTAATTATACATCATATTTTATCTTTTGAAAACCACCCCTGAAGATTTTAGTGGCTGGAGGTTTTCTTACAGAGGGTAGATGTTTAATTTATCCATATCATCACATAAAAATTAACGGTGTAAAAGTTGTTATTCATAAATCTTTATATAGTAGTGTTTTTCTTTCTTTCCGTGACTCAGAACTGTTCATTTTCGGAGGACATTTCACCAGTAAGGAGGCTAAGCCTGTGAAAAGTGATTGGGAAAATGAAACGAAAAATAAAATGTAGAGAGCAGGATGTGATTTTCACGTGAATTTATGGTTTCATGTGAGGAATGTTCTGGGGTTTTCTGTTTGGGTGGCTTTTTCTTGCGGCTTTATTTCTGAGCTGAGGAGCACTCGTGTTGTTGCCGTGTTCTCGGGGGCAGCCTTTAGGGGGGCCGGCACGGGGGTGTCTGTGCCGGGGTGATGCTCGCCCCGTGTCGGTGCGGGATGCCGATGCACGTGGGTGAGCGGTGAATAAACCAGAGCCCGGCTTCCCCCCGCACTGCCCGCCCGCTCCGCTTTCATTAAAAACAGGAGAAAAAGGAAGAGGAAACCCGGGCTGCAGTGGCGGGGCGGGGGTGTGTCGGTGGAAAGGGCCGGGGCAGGCTGGCTCTCCCCCGTTTTGGGGCGGGGGGGGGGGGGGTAGAAGCGGGTGCTGCCGCCGCCGCCGCCGAGCTCCCGCCGCTGCCCAGGCCCCGCCGCCATGCGGGGTGCAGGAGGGGGGGGGGCGCGGCCGCCCCAGAGGGCTGTGCCCGGCATGCCTTGCGGCGGGAGGGGGCGGGGATATGGAAATTAGTGGGCGTGGTTCCCGGGCGTGGCTGTCGGTACCGGGTGCGGCTGTCGGTACCGTCCGGCAGGGCGGGGGTCGGGGCGGTGCCCGGCGGGGCTGGGGTTCGGAACGGAGCCCCTGGGAACCGCCGTTCCTTGCCGCTCTCTGCGGGGAGAGGTGCGGCCCCGAGCCGGGACGGAGTCTGCGCGGAACCGCAGCGGCCCTTGTTGGGTCTGCGTGCGGGTTCTGTTCGGCACGGGCTGCTTACCCCACGCTCCTTCGGATTGGGGAATTCGTGTGGCTCTGAGAGCAAAGTATTCCGGTTATAAATATTACTAAAGCCCTGGTGCCTTAAAATCGTTGTATGATTATATTTTTTTCTGCAGAAAATAATTCTGTATGAAAAAAAACAGATGTAGTTTGGAACTTTTCTGCAAACAGATTTTTCAGTCTTTAGACAATGGATTTGAAACGATGCGTTAAAGCATTGGCTTCATCTCGCTTCTACAGTGCAGCTGGCAATTTGCTAAACTGGTGAAACTGTAGTAACACCTGCAGTATGTACCATCAGACTGGGTGAGACACACAGCATGCATCATGCTACATTAATTTAAATGGAGAAAATAAAGCAGCATACATCCATGCGGTTATAGAATGTCCATATTTCTCTAAAATGAGTGCAGCAGATTTTAAGTTTGGGCTTATGAGGCAGTTAGGTACTTATAGGAATTATGTGTATAAATAAAATTAACACTGTGCACTAAAATAACAGTAGGTATATCCTTATGGAATAGCATTCCCACTTGTAATGGAGTCACAACTTTGCAGTATACATCTTTTCCAGATATGCACACAACAAACAAAAACACAAACGTTTTTCCTGTCCATCAAGCACTTCATGTTTAAAAGCACTCTCAGTATAAAATTAATAAAGATCTTGGAAGAAAAAAGTCCAATGAATTCCTGAAGCAAACAGGTGTTCTGTGTTGCTGCCAAGTTATGGTAGATCTGAAACATACCTTTTCCCTATCTAAACACAGTTGGAACTGTGTTTCATATAAATGTTTTGTGCTGCAACTTGAATGCTGGATGTTTAGCACCTCTCATAAATAAAACCAAATCTTTCTGCATGCATAAGCCATTTTGGAGACAGTCATGATTCTGATTTTCTTTATTACTTAACTTCAGTGTTAATTCTACTAGTCTCAATTTACTTGTAGGTCAGAGAATCCCAAATCTGGTGTGTAAAGTTCTGGTTTGAATATGCAAAATGTTTAGTGTGTAACTTAGATATTTGGTCTCATTTATTTATTGCTAGGAGGAGTTTGCTTTTGTTGAAAAACACGTTGATTTGGACAGGTGCAATAGCTGAATAATAAAGTTTAAGTATCAAGTGGAGACATATAAGTCATGGTTCAGGTTACATAATTGCAAATGTCTGGAGGTTCATTTCGAAACTTAAATATTTTCCCCAAAGTAGCAACAGATAATTCTGCCATTTGAAACTCCTGCTTGTTCTTAAAAGGTAATAATAACTGAACCTTGAAATGTAGTTTTTTCACCCCAGACAAGCGGATGGACAATCATACTGAATCAAGGCAGGTGTAATCTTTTGCAAGATTAGTAAAGCTGTCTGAAAAATTTACATGTAATCTGTCAGTATGTATCTTTGTCCTTGTTCTGAACCAGTTATGATGCTGAGAAAAGCTGGATTATAAACATGCCATTCTCAGTTAAAATATCACCAAACACCATCACATCTTTAAAATGTTGATGCCATTTGAAGTCCTACCAGTGAGTTCTGAGAACTGTTGATAGTTGCTCTTTGGTAGGTTTTTTTGATCCTGAAAAAGGGATAAAATATAGATAAAAGATAGAGCTCATCTGCAAATGCATACAAGGCAAAAGTATTTACTAGGTTAAAACAGCTCTGGGATAAATAGAAGCATGGCTCTAATTTCTCCATCTCTCCACAAATATGGATTCAGTATTCTAGTGAAACCTTTGATAAATGGGAATTGTGACTAATTGCTACAAAAAAAAATCTGGGAATTGGTGGCTTTTTCCTCTTTCAAATTTACATATTATTCTCTCCAATGACTCCCCTTCTTGTCATTTTATCCCCTAGCCTTCAAAAAAATTTGCATTTCTAGGATCTCTGCTTCAGTTCTCCATCACTTCGTATCTTTTTTTTTCCACAATGAAACAGGCAGAATGGAAAAAGGAACACAAGTGTGTATCATCATAAAAAATTGGTGGAAAACACACTTAATACGTAAGTTGTCTAGAAGCAAAATTAGGCATAAAAGGAGGAGAAGCTGCTTGGGCTTTTCAGGTCTTTGTATGTTAAAATGCAAATATATAAGCAGGGATACTTCTTAAAACTTAACAGACATGTATTGGATCACATTTAGGTTTTCTGATGAAGATAGATGGCTTTTGGTTACTACTTTATAAATAATTTTATCAAATATTTAACTTAATCATATCCTGATTCAGTTTGGGGTTGATTAGTGTCCTGCTCTTTCATAAGTAACAGGGATTTACATATTTATTTTACAGTCTAGTGCAAAGTAGGAAATATGGGCTATATAGTATTGAGTCTGACCCTCATCAGTTTTTCTGATGTAGGCAGGAACTAGAACACCATTTACTGATTACAGCATCACCATTCAGTGTAGTCCTTAGAGTCTGATGTGGAATTGCGATCAAATGACACGAGTGCTGCCTAAAGCTGCAGAGGAAATAAGGCTTCGTGGTAATTGCAGCCTTCCTTCGAGGACAGGGTGAGGAGTTTGGGGTCGTTACCTTTATTTATAGTTTCGCACCGGTAAATCATTTCTCTGCCTGCCTATAGAGTCTCATCTCTGCTGAGCTCTATGCTCCTGCAGTTGTTCTGCTGTCCGTGCCACAGCTGCTGCTCCAGAGCTGGCCTGGGCACCTGTAGCACCTTGCAGCAGAAATGCAGGGCTGCAGGGCTGTCTCTGCACCCCATACGAGTCGGGGGGAAAGGCTGACAGACCAGCCCCGGGGCTTGTGTTTCCCTTCTGAGGGCTGCAGCTGGGGGGAGAGGGAGCTGCTGCTTCAAACCCATCTCTGGGCTGCCTGGGAGTGAGCCCATGCATTCTCCTGAAAAAGCTGTCAGCCCACAGCTTGGACAGGAGCACCCTGTGCTGGGTTAGGAACTGGCTGGAGGGCCAGGCCCAGAGAGTGGTGGTGAACGGGGCTGATCCAGTTGGCGGCCGGTAACTAGTGGTGTCCCCCAGGGATCAGTGTTGGGCCCAGTTCTGTTCAATATCTTTATCGACGACCTAGATGAAGGGATTGAGTCCATCATCAGCAAATTTGCAGATGACACCAAGCTGGGAGGAAGTGTGGACCAACTGGAAGGCAGGAGGGCTCTGCAGAGGGACCTGGACAGCCTGGAGAGTTGGGCTGATTCCAATGGGATGAGGTTCAACACGGCCAAGTGCCGGGTCCTGCACTTTGGCCACAACAACCCCATGGGGAGCTCCAGGCTGGGCACAGAGTGGCTGAGAGCAGCCAGGCAGAGAGGGACCTGGGAGTCTGGATCGACAGGAAGCTGAACAGGAGCCAGCAGTGTGCCCAGGTGGCCAAAAAGGCCAATGGCATCCTGGCCTGGATCAGAAACAGCGTCGCCAGCAGGTCCAGGGAGGCGATTGTGCCCCTGTACTCAGCGCTAGTTAGGCCACACCTCGAGTCCCGTGTCCAGTTCTGGGCCCCTCAGTTTAAGAAGGATGTCGAGGTCCTGGAACAGGTCCAAAGGAGGGCAACCAGACTGGTGAAGGGACTCGAGCACAGGCCCTATGAAGAGAGACTGAGAGAGCTGGAGGTGTTCAGCCTGAAGAAGAGGAGGCTCAGGGGAGACCTCATTGCTCTCTACAACTACCTGAAAGGAGGCT
This sequence comes from Phaethornis superciliosus, assembly GCA_023637945.1. NCBI lineage: Eukaryota > Metazoa > Chordata > Aves > Apodiformes > Trochilidae > Phaethornis > Phaethornis superciliosus. The sequence continues at coordinate 20,017,941 of JAJQWJ010000007.1, read as the reverse complement.
GTAGCGAGGTGGGAGTTGGACTCTTTTTCCCAGATGACTTTCAACAAGACAAGAGGACACAGTCTTAAGTTGTGTCAGGGGAGATTTAGGTTAGATATTAGAAAGAATTTCTTCACGGAGAGGGTGATCAGGCAATGGAATGGTCTGCCCGGTGAGGTGGTGGATTCTCCGTCCCTGGAGACATTTAAAAAAAGACTGGATGTGGCACTCAGTGCCATGGTCTAGCAACTGCTCCGGTGGGTCAAGGGTTGGACTTGATGATCTCTGAGGTCCCTTCCAACCTGGCTAATTCTATGATTCTATGATTCTATGGGCACTTCTCACCTGAGGAGCAGCTGGCTGGTGCTTCTGGGGGGATTTCAGGAAGAGGTCGGGTGGTTTTGAATAGGGGTCTGGATTTGATAATGAACTTCTCGGCAATTTAAAATGTTCTTTATTATAATTGAACAAAGTCTCCTTTTAATGTAGCATGAATACGTTGAAAAAGTAAGCTGGATTGCAGGTGGTTTCAGTTGTACTTCCTAAGCAGTAACCCTCTAGTAAATGCCATTTATGCAGAGGTGACAGGGTAAACAAAAAAATGTTGAAATCCACAAAATGTATTCATTGTTTTAGGGTAACAAATGATAGCACTGCTTACTCCCAGGGTGAGCTCTGACAGGTGATCAAGCTATTCTCAGACAAATTTTTTTGTCTTCAAGTGTTTTATTATGTGGGAGGGAAACCCCATGACTCGGGGGGTGCTGGGTCTGCTTGCAGAGCTGCCACTGTTTTGCTCTCTTGTAGTACCAGTCTTTACTGAACTGTTCACTTTCAGATTAGCTCAAGGTTTAACTTTGCAGATTTCAGGGAAGTTGCTCAGGTGTTTACCATGATGCCCTCCTCTTCCACTGTTACTTAACAAACATCTTTCAACAATAAAATGGAAAAGTGAAAATTGCAGAATATTAACCCACTCATCTCAGCTCCCCTGTATAAGACAGAATTATCAGAGATTTGATAAAGCAAAGTGTCATAACATATATAAAATCAGAAATACTTCAGGTTGAAAGTGAAAGCTACATAACTTTGCTGTTGGGCTTTTCACAAGAGCTTAGGGCAGATAATTAATTTTGTCCTGACAGAGTCCTCTGGATGAAATGTCATTGAATGGTCCTAAGGTTCTTACAAGTCAGGCAGTGCTATGGGAATGGGCTAGCTGCTTAGTTTCTATTCATCACAATAGACAAGTGACAAGAGTGTCTTGGGAACTGGATGGGTAAATAATCATTACTAAACTTGCTGTTCTGTAGACTTGAAGCTCTTCTGTCTGGCTTCTGGAAGAGTTTTCAGATTTAAAGTGAACTGAAAGGGATTTTTAGGCATGTTTGTTACGATGCCACATCACTACAGCCATAAACTCCAAATTTTCTTTAGTATTGTAAAAAAAGAGAAGGGTCAACACTGAATTTTAACACAATCAGGGTCTGATTTTAGGTGAGTCTTGTTGTGGCCTACAGTTTTACACATTTGTGTGCCTTTGTGTTGAGCATTCAGAGGTGCACACACACAGGTGAGCAAGGTACTGTGTGTATTTTTTGCTGTCCAAAGGTATGAAGTCACTATTGCTCTGATCACTAAATTTGGGGATTTAAAATCTTAGTATAGCTGACCTTTTTGACTGATTTCTTACAGAAATTAGGTTTATGCCCTTATCTTTTCTCTATGCCTATCATATTGTCCAATATGTCTATCATAGTTTTAAAATTTATTTTGTTTTAACTTGTTACCTCATTTCAGCTGAGATGTAGTAGATCTTCTTCAAGTATTGTGCAAAATTTTGTAAACTTGATTAAATTATACTTGCATTTTCTAGCTGATAGATAACTGAGTAGCTTCTTTTTTACCTTACACTGTTCTTAGAAGAGAAAATGAATTGTCAATACTCTGTATGCGGCAGAGGGATCATATCAGTGGCAGGAGGAATCTTATCAGTTGTTGTATTGTATGAAGTCACTATTTTCTGCAGTCAGGAATTTGCTGTGCATGTTTTGGAGGATTTTTTGGTGAATTTCTCCGATCAGATTTAATGTTGTTGATAATAGTGTTGATTTTTTTTTTTTCCAATAAACATACTGGGTTTTCTGGTTGAATAGATACACCATGTATGATGAAAAGTCAAAAAGCAAATAATAGAAACAAATATTTCATTTTTCATTTTTAAGTGTTGCTTTTTGTAGTCCTGAATGCCTGCTTAGAATTGTCTTAGGTGTGCGTTAAACCTGATGATTGTAACACCATATGTTGGATGTGCATTGTCCTTGATTTAGATAGAAAACCTGAATTATTATAACCATAAAGCTATTTTTGAAGATAGTAGTTTCAAAGCATCACAGCCTTCCAGTAGATATTAATAATTTATATTTTCCAGTACGAATAGTTTTATTGACTCTGTTCTCCAGGGACAAAGATGCACTTAAACATCTTTTTACTAATTTTGGCTTCACTTGAGGCCAAGTCTTGAATGAAGTAATGATTTTACTCTCATGCTATGCAGGTAGATTAATGTCATTGGTGGCAATTGAATGTTGGCTCCTGCTGACAAACCTTGTATTTGTTTATAGGGACCTGTTTCACATACTCCTTCTCTAATATTTCTCCTAAATAAAATAGTAGGTTTTCTGGTATTTTTTAAAGCTGCTTTTTAGCTTCTACCATTTTCTTTCAACTTCTCAGTAGGAAAAGAGCCACAGAGTGACCTCTTCAGGAAGTGTTTTGGGTTGCCAGAGATCTGTCACAGATTTGTTACTTATAGCTGGGCCGAATTGTTATTTTTAGTCTTAAAATTGCATACAGCCCTGTGTGGGTATCAGAGAATTGAGTTAATTATATTCTTTATAATTTTAATACTTATTACAAAGATAAAGCAAGGTGCTAAGGGAGATTTTTATGGTTTTGTCATTAAAAAAAAAAAAAAAAAAAAAAAAAGGAAAAGAAAGCCCATCACCCCAAAATCTTTTGATTGGTTGCTTGTAAGTTATCAGATGCAAAGAACTGAGCTCATACCATGAGTTTTAAATTTCTTGTTACTGAAATTGAAACACTGAATTTGCTCCCAGTAGTATCAAGGGGCTGCACACCCATTTCTGTGTTCTGCCTCACTGAGAACCTGGAAGCTCCTAGATCTGTGTCAGTGGTTGTATAGGCAGAGGAGAAGGTATTGCTGCAGCTTTGCCTTTTCCTGAGTGGATGTGACAAGACAAAGGTATCGGATTGGACAAAATTATCTTCCAAGCTGGAGTTTGAATGCTGAATTAAGGAGAGAAAAGTTGAAACCGTCTCCATTAGGGAACATGCTGAGCATGTCTATTGTATCATGCTGCAGCGATACTGAAACGCAAATGGCTGCTGGCTGTGCACAGGCAGTCCTCAGGATTTCATGCATAACAAGCTAAGCCCATTTTTCATGCTCTGTGATGAATTCTAACAATATTCTTCAATATTCTTTTAAGGCATATTAAAAATCTACACTAAACATATATACAAAATTAAATTTTACCAGTGTGTGTGACAAAAGAAAACCTATGTTCAAAGAACAAGATTGGCAGAGCTAAGCAATGAATAATTATCAAATAGCATAATTTTTGCAATCATATGACACTTTACTATATTCTGTATTTATTCTGATATCCAAAGCAATGTATTTTTACACTTCAGAGGTGGCTGTTGAACCTAAGAATAGATTTCACAAGGATACTGCAAATGGTGTGATTGTATTAGGACAGCATTCTGCTTCACAAATTAGTTCTGCTGAGAAGCTGGGTATATTAGTGCAACTGATCTGTTTCTGCTGATTGTGCTGGTTTGTTCTAAGTGAGCTGATGCAAGTACTTAGCTATATGTTCAGATACATAGCATAGATGAATAGCTGCTGCATGATAATACTGCTTCAAGGACAATGTCACTATTTTTTTATATTTGCTTTGTTTACTTTCTCCTTTATATCTGTCTAACAGTGATCATGACAGCACATGCATTTTCTGTTTCTCTTGAACGTTGCAAGAAACTTGAAACTCACTCGTTTTGGGTCAGACCCCAACTTCTTTAGGAAAGGAGTTCTTTTTAATAATCTTTTACCTAAGTTTCCAGTCCCTTATCTTTTTTTTGCCTCTCCAGATTTACTTCTTCCATTGTGCTGTTTTTCAGTCCTCATTGTTCTAAACACTGACTGAATTTTCATGTGTACAGACAGACCTTTGACATTTGAGACATGTTTCCACTAAAAAGTTCAAGTCTTTTCCTCAAAGTTCTTGGGAGTGAGAATGCTTCTCATCTGCTGTATTAGCAAGATTTTTTAAAAAAACTATTATTATTATCTTTTCACTTTTAAAACATTTTTGCTAATTTTAAATGTATATGGGGGTATGTATGAAACTTGCAAAGGAGATGAGATAAAATGGGAAAAAAAGTGAGAGAAGAGCAAGCTCTTTCCCAGAAGAACATATTTAGAGGTCAGAATAGCCAGCATAATTGATTCCTGCCAGAGGCAGTATGAACTTAGATCTTTACCCTTGGTTTGACTTTTAGCCTACATTTGTTTAGCTGTTTAAATTGCAGTAGCCATGTATTTTGACCATCCCTTTGGCAATCTCATCTTACACTTCACTTCCTCTACATTTGAAGTCATGATGACTGGAAACATTTTCAAAGAAAGCTTGTAGGCTACAAGTAGATACTGTATCCCTCTCCTTCGAAGTGGTAATGCTTTCTTAGTTAAAGAAAGCACTGTGTAGCACAAGGTACATTTCCTCATAGGGAAGTTCTGACTAAATATTTAAATAGCAATCGTTTCATCAGCTGTGATACACAAACTTGATGTTTTAAAGATGTAATTAAGGGTATTAAGAGAGCCAAGTAATGGCCAGAGTGGTCAGAAGATAAAGAAAGGAATCCAGTTGCTTTTTACAGAAGGGGAAGAGGGATCAATGTTCAGAAAAAGAATTTTGAAAACAGGCCAAGTTATCATTCCTCCAGAAATCCTATTATTTAATGCACCTGCTTTTTTTTGTTGTTGTTTTTGTTGTTTTTTGGGTTTTTTTGTTTTTGTTTTTTTTTAAATGTTTTAGAATTGCTCAGAATCCTGTTGTGTTTGAAGACAAGGCAAAGTGACAGGGCCAGCAGATCTGGTTGAGTGATGCAGTGTAACATACTGGAGGGAGGAGCATGTGTTCCCTCGCAGTGTTGAGAAGGCTGTAAAATATCCTGTCTTCCAACAACTCCCCTTGAAGAAAGAGATAGGTGGGTTTTTTAAGTCTAGGATAGGCTGTGGTCATTGAGGACCACAAGTCTTTTACTTCTGAGTAAGGCTTCAGGATTAGTCCCAAACTCATGTCCTGTTAATGAAATAAGAAGCAAGGCAATTAGAGGTTAGATGCTTGAGAATTAACTGTTTTAATCTCCAATGTCAGGCTGGTTACTCTTCATCAGGGAACCACAGCTCAGCTGTCTGCTGTTGAAGATCCTTGTGCTCCACACAGTCCAGTGCCCACCTGTGTTGAAAGAAGAGGCATGAATGTTCCCTTTCAAGACCAGAGCATGGGTCACTCTTCTTAAAACATTGGTCTTGTAAAGATCTGCTGTTGAATGGGTTTCCTGTAATTCACACAGTAGTTTAACAGCTAAGAAACTCACCAGAAAGCTGGAGAGTTGAATCTATTGTTCAGTAATGGCTGCCCCTAAGCTATAGCTTTAGGGAAGTGCACCCTTGTCTTTAGGTGGAGACTGTTTCAGGGTATAGAAAACAATGCCAAGATTCAGAGTCCAAAGAGAGGATGGGCAGGTAGCATGCCAAGTGCTGTGCTTTATTAATCAGCCTTTAGGTACATAAACAGTCACTCATGGGCTTGGACGTAGCCCAACCTTTCCTTCCCTTTTCCTTCTTAGTATTCTCCATTTCCCTTTTATTCTTAGACACCTTGCTTGGAAGAACACCAAGTTTCAGGCTCCCAGGGAGACATGGACATGAAGTTATTCAGGCATCTCAAATCTCTGTAACTTCTGGGTACATGCAGAAGAGGCCTTTATGCTAGAGGAACTTCAAAGTGAGAAAGTGAGACACTGAAAAAGCTCATATTCCTTTGGAGAAGGGAGTTTGGTGACAGGTGGACAGAGTCTTCTAGGGAAGGAGATTTGTTTTGAGGACCAGTTGAAAACAAAGTCATTGGAGTAATTTAAAAGTTACTTTTCAAGTAAATTTTTTTCAAAGTAAGGCTTTTCAACTGAAACCAGCTGATTCTCAGTCAATGGACAGTAATCAGCCATTTGTGTGCCCTTCAGCCCTTGCAGGGGCAGACTGAGCAGGTGTAACTGCATTGTGAGGCAAAGCTTACCTGTGAAGATTGCACATCTCTGCCCCTGCTTTTGTTTTCTGGCCATAGGGAATCTGGCACCAGTTGCCAGAGCAGACTCAAGAAAGCTGTGTCAGGGACCAGTGCTCCCTGTTCCTTACTCTGCAGAAATGGATACCCTCCAATGGGATTCCGTGTCTTGTTCTGGGCATCATTACTTCAGAATTTTAAAAAATCTCTTGGAATAGTATCTTGGTGTGCACATGCTTTCAGACCTGCGCAGGGTTTTTTAATCACTTTCTATTCTTTATTCTGCCTGATTAACACTTCAGTTACCACAGTAAAAGTGGAAAAGTGTCACCAAGAGCCTCAGCTGCTCTGGGGAGTACCCAGAGGCAGGATGTGCAGGCTGGTGTAGCTGTGAGATTGAAAGCATAGGCAATAACAGGCTGGGTGCTTTCTGATAACTGCAGCCATCAGACTCCTCAGCTTTGGGATGAGAAATGGCATTTCCACTTGCATCTCCATCACCATTCTCTACCTGCAAACCCCCCAAGTATAAAGGCATTTCCTAATTCCATACAGGACAAGCAGGTGCACTGCATCTCCCTCATAATATAATTTCTTTTAACATTTGAAGCAGAACAACAGCAACAAAACCTCAGTGACTTCAGCTATTTCCACTTTGTGGGGAGTACCTGTAAGTGGGGGGGTTCTATGTAGTACATCATGGTGCCAGACACTGGCATGTTTCTGCTGCTCTTTACTATCCAAAATATCACAAAGAATAAAACTGCTGTGATTTTGAAGGGTCTGTGGTTATAGTTGCAGAAGTGTTTTGTTGGGAAGTTTTTTTCCCCCAGTAAACTAATACGAAACTCCTATCCTCAGGAGAGCAAGTCAGCTGAATTTTTAAAAGGCTGTGCACTGTCTTATAGCAACATTTCAGCCTTATGCTTAGGGAAAATTGACTGCAAGGATGATGAAGCAAAGCCATGGAGCTGTGTATCTGCAGTGGTTGTGGCTGGATTTCTCATCCCATTGCTTTCCAATGAAGCGTTAAATACTGACTACTGCTGGAGACAGGATATTAAACTTAGTGCAGTCATGTATGTGTTTCTCAGAGTTTTTGCTTCATAAGAGGTGAATGAATGCCTGCATTAGAAAACTTCTGTTCTAGTCCTAATTAAATAATGTCTTGAAAATGTTATATAATATGTCAATAATTTCTACTTTTGATTTACGAAGGCAATTTCAAACCTTTTTTCTTTCTTTTTTTTTTTTTCTTTTTTCTTTTCTTTGAGCTCGTGGTTTCATATACCCACTTTTATCCTGTTCTGGCTTCATATTGGGCAACAAATTGGTTAGAAACCTCTTCATGCTGTTGCTTTGTTTTTTTCCAGTAAGAAAACTGATGTGGGGGCTTGAAAGGAGCTATAGAATGAATAGGAGACACCGAAACTCCTTAGCACTAGAGCAAATGTGAGCAAAGATATCAGAGGACCCACTGAAGTTCTGTGCTTACAGGGTCAGAACATAGCTACATCACTGAGACTACCTCTGTATAAATTAAAAGATAAAAAAGATGCAGGACTGCATTCTCTGGCCTCTGCTGCCAAGTGTCAGGGTATGGTTCTTGTTCACAGTGGCTCTACTGTCAGCCCTCTGCCAAAACCCAGGTGCCCTCATCCAGCCTGCCTGCTGGGAATGCTTCTGGCACCTGCTTCATCCTGTGCTATCCAGGAGAGTGTGAGGTGGCCTGGGCCAAAACTGAAATGTGATAATTGTTAAACAGTATGGCCAGTACTGGAATTTCTTCCTTAACCCTATGTTACTTAGTAGTAGTCCTCTAGTCTATAACATGTTAGCTTCCGGACAGACTTTTTTTCTTTTAAAAATACAAAACCAAAGAAATGTTGGTTGGGAGGGGCCTCCAGAAGTTCACCTTCCTGAAAAGAGCAGAATGCAGCTGGCTCAGAATAACTGAGTCCTAAACATAGTTGCAAGGATTTAAGAAGTTCTGTTTCAGTAAGGAATGCCATTTATTTTTGTTTTCCTTGCTTTCACTGAGATTTGCAGAACCCTCTGGGAAGTTCATTGTGCTAGATTTCCTACTCAGCAAATCCAGCATGTCCACAGTCCTAGACAAACTTTTTGCCTTGATTAAATATCAGCACTGCTTGTCTCTGCAGTGCTGCAGTTGGCATGGTGGCAGCTGCGTGTCCTCTGAGCAAGCACCACTCTCCTTGATCTCTGTTCAGTTAGGGATATGCTTTATCCTTAATTACATGCAATTTGTGTTATATTTCTACAGCTGCTGCTAAATTTCTGCTTGCATACTTTGCTTTATAATCCTCTACTCAACATCAGGAGCTTTGATTTGGCAACTCATTTCTTAATGTGGGAAGGAGGTAGTTTTGGAGGCAATTGGTGATTCTGTCTAGAGTGGGGCATTTCTGAATTCCAGGCATTTATTGAGCACTAAATTTGTATATAGGCCTTGTGACTTCATTGTCTTCTACTTGTCCATAATACTGGTATTACCAGCCAGGTTTCTTATAGGGATGACAAGAACACTGATTAGATCACATGTATTTGGTAATGGGAACTGTAGTGTTCAGAATGATTTCTTCTTATTAATTTCAACCCTCTTTGTGAACATTTCTTCCTCTCCTGGCAGCCAGGGGTGGAACCAAGTGTGGGTGTTTGGAAAGAAGCCTCAGTTTTTTCCTTGTTTGAAATTTTCTGCAGTTGGAATTTTTCTGCATTTTCTGCAGTTAGATGTTGCAGTGCCTCATTGCCTCTGTTCCTGTTACAGGTGCATGTGACAGCATTGCAGCGATGAGTGGAATTTTGAAGAGGAAGTTTGAAGAAGTTGATGGCTCCTCACCTTGTTCCTCCGTGCGGGAATCAGATGATGACATTTCTAGCAGTGAAAGTGCTGACAGTGGTGATAGTGTCAATCCATCCACTTCTAATCATTTTACTCGTAAGTACTGAAGCTGTGTATCCACAGAGTTCTTCCTGTTCCTCAAAATCAAATGAGTTTCACAGTTAGATAAACGTGATTATTTGAAATTCAAACAGATGGTAAAATGGACTTTCTGTGGTGTTCAGTTTGTGAATTGCTCAAAATGACTTAGCAAACTTGCACCCATTTGCCCTTTTGTTAACTATATAAAACTATTTCTCACTGTAAAAAACTGAAGTCACTTGGAAGCCCCTACCTGTTTGCTATTTGAATTACATCGTTCCTGTAGTTAATGCTGGGAGTTGTGTTTCAAGTATTTCAAGCAGGTACTGTAGAAAAAGTGCTGTAGGTAATTTGGTTTTGTTTTTTTTCTTTGGTAAGTTTAGTGCAGCTGTCAACAGTATTGTGTTGGTGAGAGTTCTCCAAAGAAACTTATAAGCTTTCCATTATTTGGAAGTGAGGATCATTATGTATGGGACATGCTATTGGAATAGTTCATATTCTTCATGTAGGGGAGGGTATCTCTACTAGGCAGTCGGTTTTTGTACCCACAAGAATCTGGTTTTAAGTTAGCTATCTGTGCAGCATAAATATGTAGCAAGAATCAAAGTACAGTTTATATTTATGTTTATGAAATTAGTTTTAGGTGGTTATACTGTTTTATAGTGAACTGCATGTTTTAAGTAGCAGGGGATTGCCTCTTTAAACTCTGTTTCATATAGAACTTCCCCCTAGAGTCAGTGGCTGTAAAGCTGTTTCCTTAAGACTGTGGACCAAGGAGCAGGTGAGGCTCCTCACTCCGTACAATGCACAATGTGGTTCTTGTGACTCTGTGGTTTAGGTTGTGCCTAGAAATGACATTTCTAGCATGTGGTATGGATGCTCTTAAAAATGATGCATCTGCGAAATACTGCTTTGCAGTTTGAGCTAGGGGTTGAATGTGAGGGTCTGAGTTCTCTTTGCTCTATTAGGGAACACTCCTGTGCTTAGGGTTACATATGCACAACTTTTCAGATTGCATGTTTAAATGTAACAGTCTTGATGTGGTATATTAATTCAACATGCAGTGCTACTAGGGGACCTCCTTTATGGAAGTGGCACAAAGGAGTAAGTGACCCATGAAACCTCTTTCATAGTATTAAGAAATATCTTGGTGAAAATATTATCTGCATGCTGATCCTTTAACTTCTACAACTGTTTAAAGACTTAGATTATTCACCATAGACTGAAAGCAGTCCTTTTCCATTAAACAGTCACTGACACCCACAAAAAAGACAGCAATTTTATTGTAACTACACAGATAATACAAAGATGGCTTGTAATTCAGGGGAGAAACTTGGAAGGTGTAATACATGCATATAACAATAAGCTTTGAATAATGTAGGTTTTGAACAAAATCTGTAAGGGAAACCATAGTCTTTCAGTGGTATGATTAATGATTCATATTACTGAGATGTTTGTGGCCACAGAAATAAATGTTTACCCATGTGCTGTCCATGGAAATTGCCCATGTTCATATCTTATGAATACAGGTGTCTATTGGAGCTACCAAATGATGCTCACTTGAGAACTACATACAGGCATCTTGTACAACAGCAAAACTGCTAATAGTGTATATTGAAAGGCATTTTGTTCATTCTTTAAATACATCCATTTCCCAAAATAAAAGACAAGAGCTTTCCTGTGTTGAATATTGAATCCCAACTTCTATAGAAAGGAAGAGTTCTGTGAGACATTTCAGTGAACAGAGCCAGCACAGAAGAAAGGCTGGCCAGATTCCTTGCCTCTGTTACATGACTGAGTACCTCCTTGATGGAGATTATCTTTCTAAGCCATCTCCTGATACTTTGTACCATTTTCTTTGTTCTTTTGTGAGACACTGTCAGATCCTCTGTACTGTCTTCCTTCCAGTCTGTTTTCATATGAGTAAATGTTAAGTTCAGTATAAACTCTCTTTTACTGACTGGAAACATGCAGGTTGTGGGTGACTGTTAGTCAACACTGAGAATTTAATTCTTTGAGCTTTTAAAAAAAGCCTCCTGTGGCCCACTAACTTTTATTTTTCTGTTCTGACCTGACAATGAGATAATTTTTTAATTGCTTGTAGCTACAATTCTTTCAGTGCTTGAGCTAGGAGGCAGTTTGCGTATAAATCTATCTAGAATAGCTGATGCATCTCAGTATTTACACAACCCTTGAAACAATATGTGTTGGGTCAGATAAACAGGAACCTTTCAGCTATGCTGCTCCATTAGCTTTAAGGTCAGTTTAACCTGCCATCTAAATGAGGCACACAGCTGCTGTGGATCACTCCAGTGGGGCAGAACCAAGGGAAGATAGCTTTGATCTCAACAGTTAATAACCCTGTAGTGCAGCACCAGAAAATACACAACTGACACGTTCCTACGTGCTATCTGTTGTGACTACTACACAGGGGTAAGTACAGAGTTTCTTTAACGATATATCCATTTAAATAAATCAGTGCAGCAACAAATATGTCCCTAGCTTGTTAAAGATGTCTTTTTCTGAGTCAGGAAATGGAATTACAGTCCATAGGGTATAGACAACTGTTACTAGGCTCATAACAAAAATTAAATGTAGTATTTTCTTGGCCAGGTATGCATGAAAATGCACCTGCACATTTTTATATCTCTTACCAAATGGTGATGGAGTGCCTTCATTATCACTGGTGCAGATAATCCCTATCATCTTTCTTACTTACTTTTCTCAGTCTATTGAGTTAATTTCAGTTTGATTCAGCAGGCCATTAGTCACACCGCAGATTTACCTTAATGCATGCCAAAGCATATGATGAATCAGTCCATGTACCTGTCCCATTTCATGGTTTCTTCTCCATATCAGAAAGAGGGGTTTTCATCTTCAAGTACTAGTCCAAGCATGCACATACAGTGTTAGTCAGGACTAGAAGTATTTTTTCCCCTTTTTGTTGGAGGTAAATGGAATACGGGGCAGAGCACACCCAATGACATTTCAGCTCCTTTAAATTGCCCTGTTGATCCAGGGCACCTTGCTGCTGTGTTTCATCAGCTCCACAGCAAGGTGTCTTTGGAATTGCCATTCAGGATGTCAGTATGATGCTCTGACAGATCCTACGATTGTGTGTGCTAAGTTCCAGGCTGCAGCTCAGCTGTGTGGGATTCTTCTGGAGGTATCTGCCTGTAAATGCTTAATCTATTTTTCTGGTCAAGAAAATTCTAAAAGTTAAGTTGCATAATTATATGTAATTGAAATGTGTGGGAAGACCTCACCAAGTCCTGTCTTTTGGACTTGGATGCTAGTAAAAGCTCCCCATATCACATTAATCACAATCACATCTCTTAAGAAACATATCTTGAGGAGCTGCTGCCTTGCCATTTCAACTTCAGGAATGTAGTGTAGCTGGAACTTTGAGTGTAATGCCTTTATTGCAGAGGCAGTGAAGTCTCCAGCACCAGCTCATCTGACAAGGTGATAAACAGGAGGCAGGACCTCCCCACAGTCTAATTGATATCTTCCATCAATTTTCTGTGTCTTGGCATTGACATTATCACTGCCATCAGCATGGTTCTCCTGCAGCCAGCTGTAATCATAGGTCCTGTCATTCTGCCAGTTCGGGTACTGTCTTAAAAAGTGTTGGATGCCTTAGGTTCATTATGAATGTGGCTGGTCAGTAGTGTTCTGAGAAAACTCTTGGGTCCCTAAATGCTCTTGCTACCTTTTGGCTTTACAATTAAAGATAATGAGGACTTTGAAAATACAAATACATTCCCATTGCACTTATTTCCATATGCCTTAAAAAATTCTGGTTTGAATTTTCTAGATTTGCTAACATATTGAGATACCCTCATCTTCATGGCCATACAGAACTTGGATGAAGGTATCATATATTTTGAAATTCCTAGGAAGATGTAGCTTCTCTTAAATGATCTTTATATAAAGGACAAAGTTTTATTTTGTGCGAGCTTGCTAGCACAAGGCATCACGTTAGCTTTAAGCTTAAGCTGTGTTTTTAATTGCTGGTTAATGCTAGTGTTTATGCTGGCTTATTATGGGAAAACTCTTAGGAGGTGTAGCTAAATGCAATTGGGATTTTTGTTTTGTGGTGGTTTTTTTTTTTTTTCCATATCATCTTGCAGTTATTTATATTGCCTTCGGTGAGGCTTGGAATTTTCTGGTTATTGAGGAGTATTGTTGTTATTTGTTGACTGAGGTTATGAAACAGTTTGGGACATTCTCAGTTTTGATTTTAAAGTCAATGCAGTAAAACCAAAGAAATGCTAAGAAATCCAGTGAAATGCATTGCAATGTGTTTGCTTAAATAATCCTACAGAATGAAAGGGCAGGGTATGCCATGACAGGATTTTGCCTGCTGTCTTTCATCGGGAATAATTACTGTTGCAGAGGGAGATTTTAAAAAGCAGGAATAGAGGGTTTAGTAGGCAAGCTCCCACTGTTTTCTGGGGGGTTTTTTTGGAAGGATTTATGTAACAAATTCAACTTCTGTATTTTTGAAAAGTTTTCTCCTGTAAATTGATACATTTCGTATCCCATATAGAGTGACATTTTTTTCCTTGCATTATGTTTTTGATGACTCAGGTGATATTTTCTTTGTGTTGAAGATGTTCATGACAGATGCAAAATATATTTGCAAATGTGAAGTTGTGGAGAGTTAAATGAGTATTTGTATCAAATAGCTATTCATAGAAGCCACCCAGAAGAAAAGACAGAGGATTGCCTGTAGTCTCTTTGGAGAGCCCAGCAAATACAATTGTTATTCATGGGTGTTCCTGCTAAAATCCCTGGTAGCAGCTTTCCACCTCACACTGTCTAAAGTTGGACCCAGGGTCAGAAATAATGTACAAATCAGCAGCTAGCAGTTAGAGCAAATGGTAAGGCAGAGAGCAGTTAACTGTCTCCACTTCTCCCTGCAGGCTGATGATATTTGCAGAATGGATAAACTCAACTAGTATGATGAATGTCACAGGAAAGCACTCTAGGGATGGAGGGTGATGAGGAGGTAAACTTAAAAGTTTTCAGTGAAATTTTAGGCATAAAATTATAGCTTTTAGCATGCATCCCAAAAATGTAGTAGTTTTGTGAAATCTTAGACAAAGCTGACAGTGAGATAAAATGCTGAACAAGTACAAATGAAAAACCTCTCTTATTTATTGCACTTTGTGAGCTAGTACTTTTTCAAAAACCTTTTCAAATGTGACACAAATAAATGTAGCATCAGGCAAGGATTCCCGTGGAGGCTATCATGTGCAGTGAATTCAGCTTTGGCTTTATCAGAGGATGGAGCAGTGAAGTGCTACAAGGGTAGGTGTTGCTGTTCCACAGCATTTTCCCTGTCCTGTCTAATTTCCAGTACTCAAGTTTATGCCTTTCTGAGTATGTGGTTCATTTCAACACTTTCAGGTTCAAATTTATTTCAGAAAATACCTTCATGGCCTCAAGCACACATTTCTTTGGGAGGGTATATGTGTCACAACATTTCTTCTTAATGTGAACTTCCAGTGTGTAGAGGAAATGTGTTTCATCATTAAAGGTTTAAAATTCATAAATATTGTGTATGGAGACTGTTAGAAAAATATCTGGGAAGGCCAGTAGGATAGAAGGAGAGGTAAGAGATGGAGGTAGAAGCAGGTTTTAGAATATGACCTTTTCCTAAGTTTTTCTTTTCTATGAAGACTGTGAAGTTCTGACCTGGGTTACCATGGTGGATTAGGCTTTGCTGTTCTGTGATGTTAGGCCTGATGGGAAAGTTATAGAGTAGGTGATGGAAACTGGTGTTAATGCTTCTTACCATAGTAGTTTATATGGCACTGAGAGTATGTAAAAAGCAGATAAATGGGTATTGGAGTATAGGAATAGTATAAGAGTTTGAGAGATCCTCCTCTGGTCTAAGATGGAGCTTTTATGTAAATGGCAGCTTCATACACCGTTTTTCCAGCCTTTTGAAATGTTCATGTGTCTCAAGATACTTCTGTATTGGTGACAATGAATTGCTTTGCCATCACTGATGCAAGAGTGCTGGTAATCTGCCGGGTAGCCATATGGTTCACATTTATTTTAATGTGTCTTTGACATCAGGAGAATAGCTGAGACAGCAGAAGAAAGTGCTTATGTCTTGGAGTTCAGCCAGAACTGAGATTAGTTATTTTCTGGAATCAAAGAACTACCAGTTTTTTCAGTAAAATATGTTTGAAAAGCATGATAGGTTTAAGATGTCATTCCTATCAGGATTTTGTAAAACTAGGAAGCAGGTTTCGCATTTTCTAGACAAATACCACCACAGCATGATCTTTTCCCAGGTGGGAGAGTTGGGATTCTGTTCTGGCCACTTAACATACAGAAAGAAACACTCTTCCATTCACTGGTTTCACACTGCTGTAGCTCCACTGCCCAGAGATCAAAATGAGGATGTTCAAAGGTAAACAAAAAGTGCAGCTGGATAGTGCTTTATAAGGATGTGAGAGCAGTTCAGGAAAACTGTGTTTCCATTTGCCTATTTCACTACAAATGGGATTTGGATGTTTCTCGTAAGGATACACTGGACTGATAGTGAAAATACTGATTTTCCCTTTTGGAAAGGAGTTTTCTTGCAAATGTGTGAATTGGATGGGCCCACGATGACATCTGTTACCAAGACATAAGAAATACAAGTAAATACGATAATACCTGAACTTTTCAAATGTGGAAAGAGTGGGGTGGGAAAGGCTTGGGTCTTTCCTTCTTCACATATTCGAAAATAAATAAATAATGGTTATTCTCAGGGGAAAGAGCAGAAAATATATCTTAAGCTGGAGATGGAAGGGGCACCAGAGACAACTGCAGAACTTTATACCAGCTGTGGGAGGAGGCAGAGGCTGGAGATGTTGGATGCAGATGGCACCCACCAGTGTTTTCCCCCTTTGCTTTTCTGGGCTGGAGACTTCGTAGCTTGGGTGGTTCCTGTGGGTGGGAAGGGGCAGCAGACAAACAGCTCATCATCATGTGCAGAGGTCAGTAGGAATCTCCTCTGCTTCTAGCTTTCCATTCCATGCTTTGAAAATGTGTTGGTATGGGCCAGAGAGCTGCTGATACATAACTTTGAATAACCTGTGAAAACTGAGCCACTAATAAAATTCTTCAGTCTCCCAGTAGTACATAAAGTAAAAGATAAATTTTATCTGCAATACAGAAGTGCAAAAGATGGTGATAATTTTGAGCCTGTTGGTAGGAATAAGGTGATGGCAATCATTATTTGCAGCAGAAGGAAAACACTGGCACTGGATTGTTACAAATCAGTGTATTACTACACCTTTCTTCATCCTTGTGTAGTTGCATGTTTTTCAAGATGTGTTTAAACCTCTGATATATAAATTTCTTCATTCTTTTATTAAGTGTTGATGAACAAAGGTTTTCTTTATCCTGTAACTTCTTGTGACTAGAATGGCTCATTTTTCTTACTGTCATTGTTGAGGAGTCTTTTTCGAAACCCAGAAAGTATTTCCTCACTTGCTGTGTTTGGTGACAGAATTCCAGCACAGATCAATGCTTTGTACCACATACTTTAGCCAGGATGAATCTGACAGGGCGGGTTTCTTGTCAAACTGCTATTCCTAATATTTGCCCTTCTCCCATTAATTGTGGCTGCGATGGAATTTATGTGGCACAGCAGCCTAAGTGAGAACGAACAGTGGCCATGGAAGCTGTTTTACAAAAAGCTTTTATTTTTAAGGCTATTGTTATTTTCATGAGAGCTGTATTTTGTTTTTCTTACACTGACATGTTTTTCAGTTTTGACTTTAAAGCTTTATTTTTAGAGTATATTTGCAGGATGAATTAGTGGTCCCTCTTGTTTCATGCAGACATACAGGACACACTGTGTCTGGAAAAATCCACTTAAGTCTTTATCGAGCAGGATCCATAAACCATCTTGTGTGCCATTACTGTTACCTACTGGGCGATAAAAATTGCACTTGTTTTGATATATAAAATGTTACCTTCTTAAATTGCAACCATTTTAATTAAAATATTGTAATAAGAGTTATGCCTTAGTGTCCCAGTGTAGATGTTGTATAATGTACCACCTATGGGAAGAACTATAATGATGTTTGTATGTTTATTCTATTTTTAATCTTTTGACAGTTATCTCCCCATGTCTCATAACCACAGGTGGGCTCATGCAGCCTTATCAAGGCAAGCTGTTATCTGTAATTTGGAGGGGTGATGCTGTGGGGAGGTAGAGATGTGTAGGAAAGGTTGTCTTAAGTTAGACAAAGCTTGTTTAATGTAGGTGTGCAGCTTTATGAATAATTCACTGCAATCTCAATTTCTTGAATGACTGCTGAACAATTATGTCTATTCTGTACTATAGCTGATGATGGGAAAATGTTCTCACAGAAATACTGAAAACTGATGGGCTATATTTTAAAAAATTGATAGCTAATGTTTAGGCATTGCACCATTTTGCAGGTCTCTGGCTCACTGTAGAAGTGTTCTTAAATTCTGGAAACTGCAGAGATTCCTTCTGTGTTCAATAGCTAGAGAAGTGCATAAGGCAGGAATTGTGCATAAATAGAAATGTCAGAAATATATGTAGTAATGAAATAAATTAGAACTGCAGTGGATAAAGAGAACTGGTAACAAAGAGAGAGGTTAATAACTGAGAAACACATGAATAAATGCATCCTACCATGTATGTGTGTGGGCACATCATGAACAAAGGTAGCAAAAGGGTAAGCACAAAGAGCAGATTGTGTTTCTAGGGTGTGTTCATCATGCTTGGGTTAAAAAATTGTTTGCTATTAAGTTTTCCTTCAGTTATTTCAGCCTCACCTGTAGGAGTTTTGTTTACAGACAGCTGCCAGTTTGCTGTACATGGTCTGTGAGGCAGATGAGCTGTGCTGTGGCTGTTTGCCTGGGTCGAGTGCTGCACGGATGGGGCTGTGCTGTGCTCAAGACACAGCCCTGAATCTGCAGCTGCTGCTTCTACAGCTGGCAAGGAGCTGGCAGGCCTGCAGGACCTGCCTTGATTCCATGAGGAGGCAGGCCAGTTGCAGGAAGGGTATTAAACTGGATTCTGTTCTTCTAAACCCAGAAACTAAGCCACTCAAATGTCAAATGCCCATAATAAAAATTTCAGCAGTTGATACTATTTCAGATGAGGAAATCTGACGGTCTGAAGATGCCAATGTCTGAAGACCTTGTTCAGATGTAGTGACCTTTTCTGAGACTGGTTCTGCAGCAGTAATTGTGTTCTTAACAATACCATCTTACCCTCTGATAACAGACATTTTATGTATTACAGTACTTACGTATCTGTCAAAAAAAATTAATTCCATGTTACCTTGAAACATGGAACTAAAAATTGTATTTAATTGCTTAAATACATGAGAATGGCATCTTTTTTCCTTCCATAGAATCTCTTGGTCTCAATAGGATATAAATGTGACCCATAGGGTTGTTATAGGTGATGATGAATATTCCTATGCCCACATTTGCCCTGAACTGCTAGACCCAAGGTGGTAGAGTTCATTTTCCAGAAACACCTTCTAGTTCCTGTTGACAGTATATACCATTATAGCAGATGTTAAAACAACACGTCTCTGCCTAGCAGACTCTGCCTGCACTGTTTCACCTTTTTTGCTCAGAACAGATGACAGTGGCATCCACTGATACCACTTGTGCAGATGGCACGTTAATGCTTTTATGAGACTGACCAAACATATGGGCATATGGTCATGCTGTCTGATATATCAGAAAATACATAATTTGTATGTCTTGCTCTGTCTTGAGTTAAGCAGTGTCCTTAGCAGTAATTACATCTGCTTCATAAATATGTAAATAAATAAAGGTACAGTGCATTCTAATTGACATAAGATCCTGAGTCTTGTTAAGATGATCTGAAAATCTGAGTTCTAGTTGGTGTGAAGCAAAAGGACTGAATGAATTATAGATTACTTTGTCCCTGATGTTGGAAAAGGTTCAACATTTCCATTTAATATGTAATAATTTGAGGTCACATTAAGGCAGCCCTCTACTCAAGAGATTTTTAAGCAGTATAGTAGAGCAAGAACATAGTGCCTTGGCAGTGCCAAGTGTGCTTCCTTTTGTGACCCTGGTAACTGAGGTGGTCGCAATTCTTCAGTCCCCTCACTGACATCTCCAGTTTGTGCTTTTGAGTAACCAAATAAAATCCTGTAATATTTTGCAGTTTTTGCCTGTGAGCAACCACTCATCTGTTCTTGAGAACAACATTCTCATAAATATGAATACATTCTGACTGCTTCCTAGCAGTAAAACAGAAGAGATGACTACAGAGTTACTCACAGAGCCTTAGCTCTTCCTTGTAATAAGCTTTGGGGTGCAAAAGAAGCAAACCCAAAAGGTAAGATGTGTTTCAGAAAAAAGTCACAGGCAGTCTGAGAGCTCTGAATGTTTATGTGGTTGTTTACTTACACAGATCATCATACACTTTGTCTGACTAGGAACTAAAACGTTAATAAATACAACCATGAATTTTCAGAACATTTACAACAAATGCATGTCAGCTGTCTCAAACACAGGTGTTTAGTGCTGGGTTCATAGTGCTGGTGGCATGGAAGTTACAGTGTGCCAGCATTTTCTTGAAGTTCAGCTTAATTCTATTTTAGCACAATTTTTGCCAGTTATATATTAAAAAAACCCAACCAAGCAACTTTGAAGGTGCAGCACTGATAATTTAATTGCTTCAGGTGCTAAGAACTATGAAAGTGCTGAAGAAATGCATTAATGGGTTCTTAAAGACAGCTTGTGACAACTACAACCTTATAGAGACTGATGATCAAACTTTTAGGCATAAACATAAGGCCATGTGTGAAATCAATGGTCTGAATTCAGACAGTGTACACATGGATACCCCCAACTCTCCCCAAATATGCACATAGTGGAAAAGCACATTCATGTAATTATCTATGACATTCCTTTTTTGGAAGTACTCAGATCACAGTCTTCTGCCTGGTTTCATTTATCTTCAAGTTTTAACATGAATAAAACTTGACTGATTTCTCTGTGTGTAGAAAGTAGTATGATTCAGCTTCCATAATGAGACTGACAGACTTCAAAAAATGGAAGCACTTTTATTTCAGCATTTGATATTCTTGCCAGTCAGGAGGTCCTTAGCTAAGGCCTAAAATAAATTACTGTAAACATAGACCTTGTGTGGGATGAAGATTCAAAGGCATTTGCTGCCTTGGATAATTTACAAGCACAATTACCTTCTATTTCCTCATGAAGCATAAATATATGTATTTTTTAAAGATTAACATTTGATCTTTTCTTTCCTGTAATACTTTACTATAGTTTCATCTCTCATTCCATTTATGACTGGTTCTTTTACTTGGTAAAAAAATCTGCTTGTCTTTCTATTTCTTCCAAAATAAAGGCAACACCCATTTGAGATCCAAATAACATCAATACCATTATGACAGAAACTGGATACATCCCAGACTGGCTTAGATACCTCTTTCAGCAGGAGCAGGATTCTTTACTATGCACTTCTTTATAGGCAGTGAATGTTCTGACATTCTGTATTTGCTTTAATGGTAAATTGAAAGAGAATATCACAATATCAAAATTAGCCTGTCTGGTTTTATTAAAGATGATTTTGTTTTAAAACTGAAAACATATGAAAAAGAGCAGTAAAATAATGCAATATTTAATATAATGCAAAAATGACACACTCCTATTAACTGGTCTCCTCTAACAAACAACCCTCATCCTCCCAGATGGATTCCTATGAATAGTTTTGATAGGCTCTGTTGGTACAAGATTTGCTTAAACTTGGATATAAGTTTAAACATACCTAATGTAATAGGATTTGTATTTTGATTCCCCTGTGTACATTCTATACCTTTGTTGGAACACTCTTCACTGAAAGCATGTAAGTGAATTCAGGACCTGAGCTTATTTATCTGTTTTGTATTTTCAGTCTAACATACCTGCAGCATAACTAATGAAATGCATGTTATTTATATAGCAATCTGTACTTCAGGCTGCTTATCACTATTTAAGAAAAATAATACTACTTTATGGTTTACTAGATTCCACATACTTTTATAATTCTGTCAGTAGGGCACACTGTCTGTAATTTGGTTAGAGGACTGTATTTTCTACTGTACTTTTTTTACACTTTTTTTAGGCTACTTTTTGGCTGAATTAGTTCATGTAAAAGGGTTTTTTACATTTGTGGTGATTTACCTTTCACCACATAGTAATATTAGAGAATGAACCATGTTTTAACTGTGAAAATAAACCTGCTACGATGGTACGAAACCAAGGTTGAAGGCCAAGTACTTCCAGTCCTTAGGAATGGTGCAATGTTAGATTACCAGCATACATCATGTTGTTCTTTCTGCTTCTGTAGAATGCTTCCAAGTCTTTCAAGAGTGGTCAGACACCTTCTATATCATTTTACTGCCTGCATTCTAGCAGTTAGGTTTCCCATTGACACTTGCCCAATTGCTGCCTGCAAACTGCAAAGCAAAGACTTATTATCTACATTCTCAACATCTTACTGCCATTTTGCAATAAATCAAATAAATCAGACTGCTCATCTTAAAAATCAAGGAGTTTCTTACTTTCCTCTAATGCCTATGTGTCCCCACTGTAACTAGTGAGGAGAATAATCAGTATCATTTGAAGGAGTTACTAAGGATCTGTAGAAAAAAAAAGAATAATATTAAACAGTTAAAATTTGGCACTTGGTTTTAAATGAATTTATTTCATATGATACTGTATATAAGGAAAACTGAGCGTGAATGTGAGGGCAATCAGAAAAGCATTAGAAAAGACTAGTTTTAATTTTTTGTCAGAATTCTACACATGAAGGTATACGTATACACGCACGGGGTATATTCAGTGGATGGCAGCAGAAAAAAGGATGAAGGTAAAGACAAAGAACTGGTTTTGGTTGTTACTCAGCATTATTCCTCTCTTAATCTGTGATGATGATATGATGATATGAATTTTGGAGACAGTCTGAAACACTGAACCTACTGCCTTTATAGTTTCTTAATAATTTCTCACATCAGGAATCTTTTCTGCCGATTGGAATCCAGTTCCTTAAAGCTGTAGTTACAGATCTCTACAGCTGAGCCTTGCTGACAGAATACTGAGAGTGTATGTAGACCTGTGAGAGACCATAGGGCTCTCACATAGTTCTTCTCACTGCTACCCTCTGCAGCCTTGTTTTGCTCCCAAGGTTTTGAAGAGGAGCAAGTCAGTGGATCATTCATTGTTTTTGAGCTTTGAGGTGACACTGTGAAAGAAATTCTTTTTGCTGGGATTTATTTGGTTCCCTTGGTAAAAGGATAGAACTTTTTATAATGCTATGGTAAAACACAGATATCCTGGCCGAAAACTTCAGTTCCAAAGTAGACAATGGTGTTCATCATTGCAGCAGTTTGTAATGGTTTCTAGGTTTGCATGTATGGGAAATATTTCTAAAGTTACCTCCTCAGACTGCACACCTCTGAACTTCAGCGTGTACACAGCTATTTTTAAGGTAAATGGAAATACTGCAGCAGTGGTAAATTTGCCTTGTGACTGCAAGTTCTCATTCATACTTCAATCTGCATCTGTTCCAGCTTCTTCTATCCTGAAGAGAGAGAAGAGGAAGAGAACAAAAAATGTCCATTTTAACTGTGTTACCGTGTATTACTTCACGAGGAGGCAAGGCTTCACCAGTGTTCCCAGCCAAGGGGGCAGCACGCTGGGGATGTCCACTCGCCACAACAGCGTGCGACAGTACACGCTGGGGGAGTTTGCGATGGAACAGGAGAGGCTCCACCGAGAGATGTTAAGAGAGCATCTGAGGGAGGAAAAACTCAATTCTCTAAAATTAAAGGTAAAAAATTTTTAAGACTTTGATCCCTCCTTTATTTGCGTCAATGAGCAGTGGCAGAGCTTTATGGGCCCAGTGTCTGTGATAAAAAACCCAAATATTTCCTTTCTGTCAACTCCATTTTTAATCAAAACAATACTTTTTTACTGACGACATGATTTTATTCAGTATTATCAAGTGCTACTGTAGTTTTTACTGTTGTGTACCTCAAAACACTTTATAGGGAGGTTGTTGTTTTCTACAGAGAAAAGGAAGGCAGAGAGTGGTAAAAGTTAGCCTTGTGCATGGTGTCCAGCACAAGTCTGGAAGCATCAGGAAGAGAATGACTCTTCTGAGCCCTTCCACAGTGCCCCATTAGACAAGGGAATGGTAACATCCTAAGGACAGAAGGTGAAACAGCTTGGTTTTGTGGCCAACTTGAGCAAATTTAGCAAGAAGAAACAGTAAAACTAAAAATGTTGGGCTTTTTTCAGTGTACTTTTATGTGTTCATGTGTCTTCAATATTTCAGCAAAGGATGTGTCTCTGTTAGAGAAGAAATCTGTCAGACAAATTATCTCACCCTATCAGTTTAGGTAGTCAAAATGAATACTGGCCACAGTTTTGAACCTGTCTTTTTAAATACAGCATAGGAGATGAAAGAAACTGTATATTTAGGGCATTATGTTCTTGGAAATGTTCCTTCTGCCTGTTTAAAACTGGAAGCAAAACTTCTCTTTATGTTTTGTAGCAGATGAAACACTTCATGTATAATGGCTTGTGTCATATGGACTTTGGGCTCTTTATCAGATTAATCCTCTAATTATAAGTCAACAATATTTAGAATTGCAGCTGAACTGCTTTGCTCCTTCCTTTTGTGGTGATTTATCTCTGTTTCAGATACAAGTTGTCTAGAGCAAGCTGGCACCCTCCAAGTTTAAGAAATGCCTTTCAGCAGTTTCCCATAGAATGACCCTTATTACTGTAATTACTTTTTTCAGTCTCCTAATTGGTTCTTTTTTTTTAATAGCTAAACAGGTTTTAATTAGTTCATACAATTTGAACTCTTGTAATGAAAACAAACATAAAAGACATAAAAAGACAAAAACAAATTAAAGACAGATATCTGGACAGGATGGAAACCAAAGGCTACAGTGTTAGTGACTTACCATCAGATAGAGATGATACCTCTGAACATCTCACAAAATTTTCAGAGCACTAAGTGTGAGTTGAACTCTGTCAGTGTAACCAATGCCCCTGTGCAGAACCCTTGGCTGACTTCCAGGAATCATCTCAAAAGAGGAAAGAATAGTAAGGCAAATATTTCACATTTTCTTTTCTTTTTATAGTTAGAAAGAAAATCAAGAAAAATCACAGATCTTATTTAGCTTTACAGATTGGATGAGGCCTTTTATCCTCCATCTGTGTGGAGCAGAACTTTGCTCAGCCATCTGCCCTATAAATACTGCTCTGAGACATCAGCTGTACAAACATCAACTTGTCAGACTACAGAGGAACAGGACAGACAATAGTATACCAAATACACCATTCTACAAATCTGCGATGCATTGTAATCTGAAACAGTGTTGGTACTGTAATTACTATCTCAAAAGGCATAGTAAAGGATTTCAAAGAGCCCAGAAGCAGGACCCTGGATCAATTAAGGGCTCAAAAAGTACCTTATGAAACAATAGAGAAAAGACTGGAATTTTAGAAAGGCATGAGATCTGGCAAAGAACAATAACTTATAAAGGACAAAAAGAACAGATAAGAAATTAGAAGCTTAGGAAAAAAAAAATAGCATCATGACAAGCAAAAAACTAAATTTTAACTCACATGTTATTTGTAATTTTAACATGTATTTAACTCACATGTTAAATGTTCAAGAACTGCCTTTTCACTCCATATGTAATCATATTCTGGAACTTCCTGGTAGGCATGCAGCATTTTTCGTATAGCTTTCCACATTCATAATGCATTACACATTACACATACTTGTATCTGTAACACCTGTATATTTTTTTTATATATATATATCTACACACATTTGTGTGTGTGTTTGTATATACAGGTATGTATTATACATAGGTGTGTGTGCGTGCATGTATAGTTTGAAGACTGTTACTTGTTCTGTGCAACAGATGACAAAGAACGGTACAGTGGAATCTGAAGAAGCAAATACCCTGACACTGGATGACATTTCTGATGACGACATTGATCTAGACAACACAGAAGTAGATGAGTACTTCTTTCTACAACCCCTGCCAACAAAAAAGCGGAGGGCATTGCTCCGAGCTTCCGGAGTGAAGAAGATTGATGTGGAAGAAAAACACGAGCTGCGGGCCATCCGCCTGTCCAGAGAGGATTGTGGCTGTGACTGCCGTGTGTTCTGTGATCCAGAAACTTGCACTTGCAGTCTTGCAGGCATAAAATGTCAGGTAAATGTCTATATTATTGTTGCTATTTAACTATTAACGGGAGGGATAGGGGTATCTGTACTTTTGCTGTTAAAGTTATAACTACCAGAAATTATTAATGATAACTCTTGTGGATCTCAAAAAAGTAAAAAGTTTTTTAAGGCCCAGATTTAAAATTATATAGTGAGCAATATGAACAATCTCCTTCAATGCCTGCCTTTATGATTGGTTTAGGCACATACATTGTTTAGGTGGTTTTTTTCCTTATGCAAATACTCTACTTTGGCCTTTATCAGTGCATATGTGTAGATGCAGACAACAGAAGAATTAGTAGGCTGCATATTTCAGAAGGGACAATTCACAGATTGTCAAATATGAGTTATTGTCCATATTCAATGAGAACTTAATGATACTTAAAATGCATGCATGATAAATTTGCATGTAGGCACTAAAAAATACATCCACCAGTAAGCAGACAATTTTTCCTCTGAAGACTTAACAGATCTTTCATGATGAACATTTACATAGTGTTCCATGTACTGCTTTACATGTCCAAAATGTTCCTTAGAAGATATGTCAACTAATTCTCTGAGTTGCTGTTATACAGCTTAGTTAATTTCTTCCTGAATGCATTTTTTTCATAATTTCTTAAACTCAAGCCTAACTTGCTTTCTCTGCTCTTGTAATGGATATACTCTCTTTGCTGCTTCTGTTTTTGTCTTAACATGTGGGAAGATGTACTAGGTTGTGTTATATGGTTTTCCTCTGCACTGGATTTGATGTTTAGGTATTATAATGTAGATAAAAATCAGAGACCTCAAGGTAATTGAGCTACCTAACTTGTGGATTCAGTCATATTTAAGATGGCTATTATATATATATATAATATATATAACTTATATATATAAGATATATAACTTCTGCCCACAGTCTGTTGAGTTTACACTACATAATGTAAAACCTTTATAAAGGTTTTCATTTCAGTAGGTTTCTCTTTTGCCTGATTGTAACCAAATTTAAGACTCTTTCTATAAATGCTTTTGGCAGGATTTCAGCACAGCAGGAAATAAAGCTGTGGCAGATCCATAAATAGAAAAATCACCTATTTTTTTGTTGCAAAGTAGGAAAACTTTGTTTCTATGTAATGCTTCCAGGTCTGAAACAGAAACAACGTTTTCCTAGTTTGCAACATTGTTGCTTTTATGGGTCCCTGACTCTCTCTCTCAATATTCCAGGGCTAACCTGCTGACTTTCTGTTAGCTTTGTCCACAACACTTCTCAAGGTGAATCTCCCAGCACTGTTGTTTCTCTAGACTGTTTAGGTTCTATCATAATGCCAGGCTGGTGCTACATGCTGTTAATCTGTATTCTTTTTTTTTCAAAAGGTGGATCGTATGTCTTTTCCATGTGGTTGTACTAAAGAAGGGTGTAGCAATACAGCAGGTAGAATTGAATTTAATCCTATCCGTGTACGGACTCACTTTTTGCACACAATAATGAAACTTGAATTGGAGAAAAATAGAGAGCAGCAAGTTCCAGCACTAAATGGCTGCCACAGTGAGATAAGTGCACACACTAGTTCGATGAGTCCAGGACCCCACCCAGTTGAATATTCAATTGCAGAGAATTTTGAGATTGAAACGGATCCTCCGGCTGCAGTTATGCATTCTCAAGCAGCTGAGGACTTGGACTGCCCAGGGGAAGAGGAGGAAGAGGAAGATGGGAGTAGCTTTTGTAGTGGAGTTACAGATTCTAGCACACAGAGTTTAGCCCCTAGTGAATCAGATGATGATGAAGAGGAAGAGGAAGATGAGGAGGAAGATGATGAGGAAGAAAAAGCAGATGATTTTGTAGAAAACATGGGCTCCCATGCTGATATGGTGCCTCTTTCTTCTGTCCTTTGCTACTCTGATGGAACTGCTGTGCATGAAAACCACTCTAAAAATGCTTCATACTATACTAACTCTTCAAATCTGTATTACCAAATAGAGAATCATGTTGCTGGCACTGCTAACCAGATCAGTGAGACTTACTCGGAAAGGGATGCTGTCAAGAACAGCAGTCTTTCTCTGGTGCCTTACAACATGACTTCAGAACAGTTTATTGACTACACACGTCAATCAGAGGAAACTTTTAGCAGCCCTCATTACCCTTCTGCAAACCCCTCAGTCATTGTTTGCTGCTCATCTTCTGAAGGTGATAGCAGTGCTCCATGTAACAATTTATACACTGAGCACAGGCCAAGTCACCCTCAAGTGGAATTTCACTCATACTTGAAAGGTCCTTCTCAAGATGGCTTTGTTTCAGCTGTGAACGGCGACAGTCGTGTACAAGAGCACCTTGCTGAGAATTCACTAAACCTCCCAGAAAAGAGCAGACTGCACGAAGAGTGCATCAAACCACCAGTGGTAGAAACAGTACCGGTTTAATATTAAAAATATTCTAGGACTGACTTCCTGTATTAAATGCACTCATTGTGGATTTCCTAGAATCTTACTTTTTTAACAGGTAGACAACACTTGGACTATCGTCAATGTTCCAGACACATTTTATTTTCTCAAGCTAAACTGGCAGTGGTATTGCACAAAAACAGTTCATGTAATCAAATTGTCTTTTGATAAAAATGGATAAGTATAAAACACATCCAACATATTTTAAAGTAGCCTACCTATCAAAGTATATGAAACCTGCCAAGCTATCTGAATCAAAGCTTCGTGTTTTTGATTGTCGGGCCTGTGCAAGATTGTTAAAACTGATACTTTGAAATAATCATATTTAGAGTCCTAATTTTCAACATATCTGAGAAGATGGTAAGTTTAATGTAAAAGTAAATACTGTATAAAAAAGTTTTAATTGTTCTGTACTGTATGTATTTTATTTATGGTAGATAAGTACTCATGTTCTGATAAAAATGAACATGTTCATTTGAGCAGACTATCCATAGCTAGTTACAAAGAGCATGTCCACTTTTCATGTGAATTACCATGCTTTTTTTTTTTTTTTTTTTTTTTTATTTTTTTGTAAAATACTATTTCTGGTAAATTATCTTGAGACACATTTCTGAGTGAGTGTTCTATTTGCTCTTTTACTGTTCGTGACAAACAGAAGAGTCAGAAAAGAGACATTTACATTTTCTAGAAAGCTGAAAGGTAGACAATCCTCTATCAAAATTAAAATCTCTGACATTCCAGAACTAATAAACCCCCTCCCCAAAGAAAAATTATCTTGTATATAGTGGCAAAGAAGCAGCTTAAGCTTGCACAGCACCTTTTTATCACAACAAACATTCAGATACTTATGCACTTTAGTGCCATTTTGCATTACTGTATTAACTGCGGGAACTGTGAATTACTTTGGAGAAATGCCATAGCTCCAGACTCTGAGGTGTATGTAAGATCTTAAAATTCATTGTAACAAAACCTGTATCTTTTTTCCCAAGCCAGTTTATGAATATGTCAGTAGGTAATTTATAAAAGAAGTCTCTTTCTGCTTAAAGTTTTGATGAAACACCTAGATTTCCCAAATATTTAGCAGTTTCAATGAAATACGAGGTTAGTTTTTGTGGACTGTAAATTTACAGTCATTTGGTCTAATTAGGAATCAGTAGATGCAGTGAGGAAATGTTATCTTCAGCAACCTTATTTCTGTTACAGTTTGCAAGCAAAACAGTACATGCATTGTGTGGGTACTCATTACTTTGTACACTTTTTTTTTTTAATGAAATCGGAATTAAAATACATGCTGTATCTCAACCTTTAATTAATTAACTTATGTTGCTTTCTTCTAGAAAAGGAGGTATAGGAACCTGATTTTCTCTACATTGATAATTCTGCACTGTGTTATTTTTATTTCAAAGTCTATTTCAACATTTTTTTTCTTGTAATACTAAAAATTTTATTATACATCAAGCGGCTTAAAAGGTAGACCTGTCCTGTTTGAAAAATAAGGATCAGCATCTTAGTTTTTATCTATGTTAAATCTACGTGGTTAACAGTATGCATGTAAACACTGTGTAAATTTTAGCTCTGTAACAGTGACTTTTCTGAGTAGAAGCTCTTTAAAAGATTGTGTACAGTACTCCAGTAGAAAAACTGCCAGATTCAAAATATGCTTTAAGAAAAAAAAGCTGACTTAATTGGTTTTATATGAAATCTTGGCATTTTTATGCTAAATTAGCAAAATATTTTTACTCCCGTGTAGTAGCTGGAAAGGTTTTTTTATTTACTCATTTCCACAAGAAGTCCTACATGTTCTATATGAACTGCACTCAACAGTCCTAGTTCTTGAGAGGCTGGATTCCACACCTGCAAGATGTTCCATCTCCTGGGAAAGTGCAGTCCTGTTGGTTATCTGGCTCAGCTGTTCCTTAGGCCTCTCTTCACCTTAGTCACACAACACTATCTAGTCTCTTTCTTTAAAGGCTGAGTAGCCAGGTAATATACTCTCCCATTCCACACAGCAAATATTCATATTTATTTTTAAAGAGAAACATGTTTGCTTATTAAAACGTTTTGCATGTAAGAATAATTTTATTCTGTTCATTATACTATGGGCAACTGTATCAGGTCTCTTTATACAAAGGCATCTTGCAGTAACAGCAAACTTGAATCTGGCACCAGCACCAAAAGCACAAATCCCTTCTACTTGAGCTGGGACAGTAGCTGTGAATCAGGAGCAGCTTTGTAACCTCAGAGCGCATTGGCTGCTTTACCAGGGTATTTCTCTCAGGGGAAAGTTAAATGAAATACTGTGTTTCATTATTCACCCTCTTTTGAGTAATAAGGAATTATTTTCTTGGCCCCTGTGCATTCACATGAAAAATATCTTTAATAATCTTAGCATGCACACTAGGTGATTAACTTTATAAAATACATCTCAGCTAGCTTTAAAATACTGAGATAATGGTCATTTGGTGTTTCCATTGGCACAGTCTTCAGACTCCAGCCCTCCTTAATATTAGCATCTGTATACATTTCTTAGTACTTGGATTTGTATGTTCTGTGCTGTTGGGGCACAACAAAGTACATCAAGAGGTGAGTACATCAAAATTTTCTTAACACTTGCTTTTAACAGCTAGGGCAGAAAAGGCAGCAACTATATGAAGAACTGGAGCTACACTATTTTCCCTTGCTTAAAGTATTTGATTCCTGGGAGCCACACAGTAAAATGTGCAGAATAAAGATTTATGTTGAAAAAAAATATTCTCAACTACCTGGTGATAATCTAGATAAATATAAATACCTTTATTCTGACCGGATCTGATGTTTTATGATCTCAGGATACAAAGTAAATACAGTCTTGTTTAGTTCTTGCAAAAAGTTACAAAGTCAAATCTGTTCAAAATTCGTGAACATTTCCTGGTAGCTATACTAGAAATACCAACAATCCCTCTAACAGAGAGAAACTCAGAGTAGGCTGTAGAAATCAGGTGAGAGTCAGGATTTCCACCCCTTAATTAGACTTTCGTATTTTGTTTAGAAGAAAAGTACTCTTCATATAAGGAAAAATACACTTAAATCTTGGGATGGAAAATGCTTTAGTGTTATTTTCTGGGCTAATATACTATGTGTTCCATTTCCCAGTTGGTTAATGCTTATGCTGATAACCAGTCCTTTCATTTTGGGTAAGCTTAATTTCTGCATTTTACAAGTATTATATTCCTAAATGATAAACAGCAGTATTTGTTTCTAGATCAACAGTCTACAATTTGTGGAAATGTTGCCTTCAGTGAGAGCTGTGTCAGCTTAATTCCCCAAGTTATCTCGCTACTGATAATCACTCCTAAGAAGCCAGGTAAAAAAGTGGCAAATAGTTTATGAATATACTACATAGTTCTGAAAAATTTTGATTCATAACAAAAGCATTTCTCTCTCTGAAATGAACCCAAAATTTTTACATGGATCACTGGACCAGCACTCTTTTGCCTGTAACATGAACTTTGCCTCTCTTGGAAAAAATGCATTGTTAAATACTTACATATAAAGCTTTAACCAACATTGGACACAGAATTACAACTTTTCTGACAAAATTGCAGCAAGTGCAGTTTCTTAAAAGATGTAACTCATACATATTAGAATTACCTTAAAAAATTAAAAGGCGGTCAGTAAAATTGATGATGCTTCTTTTCTTTAAAAAAATTTCTTATTTGATAAGCTGTATGCCATTTAGAACAGAAAGTTACAAATTTCTGAAGTTTTACTATTCTTCATTTAAGTTCCTGCAAGTGAATCATAATTTTGAGTTGATATTTATTTATTTTAAGGTCATTGATTACACTGCCATAGTAACCATCTCTCACTATACATATGGTTCAGCCTGCTCACTGACCTGTCTTAGTTCTAGAGAAATTCCATGTATTAGGCAAGGTATTGTTACTCACTGGATTGCTAACTTCAGGTCCAGATCCAGTTTCTAATCATATCTGGGTGTTGTATGTCAGTAAAGGTGCTAACAAACTGGTCGTGTAGCATTCCCTGCCTTATAACTGAGGGTATCTTCACAAAACACAGCTCGTTAAAGATTGTACACGCACAACATTTATATGCAAAACAGAACATGTATTATGTTTTTTAATATTTCAGATATTCCTGACTCTAATAGAAACGTGATACACTGCATAGAGAGTACTGGGCTCAGACACAGGAGACCTTGGTTGTCTTGGCCTTGCCTTTCTCATGCTGAGTCACTTCCATTCACTGTCCTCCAGTATGTAAGGTACTTGGAAATCATGTGATTAAAAAAATTCAATGGATTTGGCAAAATTTACCATTGCAAGAAACAGGCAAAATACTGTCTTATTCCTCTTCTTTCTTTGGCATTCTAACTAATATTTTGTATTGCAAGCTAAGTCTCTTTTCCCATAAAGCATGATCCAGCTCAGAATTCAATAGAAATGTTATCACTAATGTGAAACGCAGCAGGAGAAATCTTACCTTTTCATAGGCAGATTAATGAGCAAAAGTTTAACAATAGATTTCAGTGTGAAAATTAGAATAAAAGCTGTGTTGAATATAAAACATTTACCTGTTAAGTGCTTAACATTGGAGCAGCAAGACTGTAGTGTGCCTGCAACACCATCCTTAGCAGCAACAGGGAGTCATTCCCCTTCATGTCTTCTGTTGCCACCTCAGTTCTCTCAATTGAAACTCCTTGCAAAGGCCACTCTGGCAGCCAAGCAGGTGCCCTTACTCAGATCTAAAGCAAGAGAGAC
Source organism: Phaethornis superciliosus (assembly GCA_023637945.1). Classification (NCBI taxonomy): domain Eukaryota; kingdom Metazoa; phylum Chordata; class Aves; order Apodiformes; family Trochilidae; genus Phaethornis; species Phaethornis superciliosus. The sequence continues at coordinate 19,985,169 of JAJQWJ010000007.1, read as the reverse complement.
CAATGATGTTGTTTTAAAAGGCATTTGGTAAATAACAGATTCCCATGTTATAGCTCATGAGTTGTATGCTCATGTTCATTGTACCAGTTTAATTTCCTGAAGCAGTCAGGAACAGGGAGAGAAGAGGCTGATACAGGAAATCCTTAAGTGTTTAGAGGTGTTACACTTTCCCACTGGGAGTAAAGAGTAATTCTATTACCTACTTTATTACAGTTGCAGAACATTTGATATAAAATACTCAGAAAAACTAGAATTAACTCAGAGAATATATTCTATAGAATTTATTTCTAAAATATTAAAATCGATTACTATTTTTTTAAAATGTTAGAAAACTACTGTTATTTTCAAAACAGAGTCTAGTTCATTAACGTTTCTTGGTATGACAAATCTCAACACTTGCCTTTTCAATGTTTCCATTTTTTTAAAAATATTCCTTAATTTGCTGTTCTCTGTAATTGCTGTCTATGTGCAAATTACTAGTTGTCCATTTTCTCCAAGAATTGTGAAATCCAAAGCACAAACATTGTCACGCAATGAAGAAGTGCGATCTAGTTGTAAAAATGTCTGAGTGAACACAAGCTTGAGTTCTTCATAAATGCTTTCTGTTCACTGTCTCTACCCACTCCTAAATCAGAGGCAGCTTTTAATTTAGTTGCTAATAAATGTGCTGGAGTATAGTTTTCACTTAAGGAGGAAAGTTACAACATCTGCTACCCTAATGGCTGATACCAAGAATTTTACTTGTAATGAGAACATCCAGTTAGTCAAACATCTGTTTTTCCTGCCTTAGTCTTTTCTTTTTTCTTCCCTCCTCCCTCATCTTAGTCTGGGAAGTCTGGGATTCAAATCAAACATTAGGGTAACTCTGATGCCTTCTGTGCTGTCTATCCTGTAGTTTGCCAAGAGATTTAATTTTATTTTTCCCCTAATGTAGATAGATCAGAACTGTGGAGAAAGAGTCCTCCATTGGCTCTGAACATGAGAGTCACGAGGGACCCATCCCAGGGGGGTCTATAGACCCTCCTTTTCCTTACACACAAACAGGAAGGAAACGTACCCCACTGCAGAGATGTGGTAGGGAATCCTTGTTGTCTCCTGAGGCATGCAGCTCCAGGGGAAGGGTGTCATACGTGGTAGAGCACAGTGCAGACAGGATGGAAAGCCAATATTGGGAAAAGCAGTGACTGATCACCTATGGGAACACAAAGTTTCTTTCAAACTACTGTTAGGATTTTTTTTCTTTGTAAGGTAAGAAATAATATACTAAAACACCCTTTTAGAAAATAGGAGTGAATCAGATCTTAAAAAGGAAAAGATTAAATGGGTATTGCTCTACTGCTGTAGTCTTTATGGTTAGGATACCCACTACACAGAAGATCCCACCGCCTGGAGAACCATATTCATGATGCCTTGTATTGCTGCTGCTTAACTGAGAAGATGCTAGTCCTTCACCCAGTGCTCTGGGAAGTGTGAGGGGCAGAACACATGCAAAAAAAAGACGGCAAACTTAATTTATTTACTCAATTATTTTCATTTGGATCTTAGCAATGACACTTTTGTTTTACTTAGGTGTGAAAGAAATTTTATGAATGAATGTCAAACAGAACCAATTCAAAAGAAGTTTAACTCATATGTATGGTTCTTTTCAAACTGTGCAATTTTCCAACAAGCCATGAAGACTGGATTAGCTTTTCTAGATGGATAGAAAAAATGGTGGAAGATAAAAATGAACATCACTGTTCTAACAAGGATCAAGATAATCGTCAGTTTTGAGGAGTAGGTGGAGATACCCTGCAGAGAGCGAGGGGAGGATAAAAAAGGTTATTTTATAGGAAAAGAAGGATGAAGGCCAGGGATAAATAAATAGCTGGATTTTTTTTTCTCCTAAGGGGCAAAAGACGACATATATTGAAAAAAAAAAGGAGGGGGAAAAAGGAAATTAAGGTATTCTCAGAGCAAGGATGGAAAAGCTTGGCTATGTTACATCATAATACTAATTCTGTTATTTAATACATTTTAAAACAAGCATGAACTCAGTGCAAACAGAACATGTTATTTTTCCATACTAGTTGTACACAGGCAGACATTAAATAAAAGACCTATCCAAAAGCAGGCGGTAAAAACTTTAAAGCAAAAGCAAAACCCTAGAAGCGCTGCTGTCATGTCTTTTCTTGGACTATGTCAACAGCAAGGTCACATTCAGGATCATTTTAGTTAATTCTGGTTCCAGGCACATGTTCTAATATAATGTCTGTCTCAGATAAAAAGGGACACTGAAAGGAAAGAAGAAATTGATGTCCTTTTTATTAGCATTTTTAGTTTGGGATTTTTAAATGAGACTTAGTACATCATGGCAGCTAATTCTTCTTGGTTATTTCACCTTTAAACTTTTTGAAGACATTCTTAAGAATGAACTTTTGGGTTGGACTATGGGAGAAGGTCAACCTTGCTGGGGTACTGGAAGAACCAGGCAACTCTTTCTGAGTCTCTCATAAACAAATTGAGAATGAGTTTTCAGCTTCTTTAAAAGATTGCACTGGCAGCTGGTTCTCTAAAACAAAACCAGAACCAAGCAGGCTGGTTTTTAAACCATTTCACACAAATATCACCACTTCAGTCCTCACATAACAATGCCCATGTAAACAAAGCTTAACACCTGGGCCTTTCTGTTACTTGACTGATTTTAGGCACTTCTATGGAAATATGTCTGAAGTGTAGTTTGTGAAACATGTTAAAAAAGTGTTTGATGTAAAATAAGCGCTAGACATTTAACAGTGCAAAAATAGTCAAAATCTGTAGATTGCAAATCCGTTCCTAAGAGCCTCAGTCTGTAATATTGTCTTAGTAAAGTTGAACTTTTAAGTTAAATTGCATTCTGGTGTAATAAACTTTTACAAATAAAATTATTAATACAAATGTGTTGGTTAATACCTGTTAACATAAAACATGGCAATTGGTCATTTCAATTTGTTTCCATCTACAGCTATTAGATAGCAATTTTGTAAAAAACAAAAACCAACACTTACTACTTTTTAATGTGTAAAGTGTTTTCATTATTTTAACAAATACAAACTATGTATCATTTACACTGTCTAGTCTAACCCTGTCTTCTAGAAGGTTGATCTCTCTCTGTGTGTGTATATATATTTCTCCATAAGAACATAAAATTGCTTTTGAAATTTCTGTTGGCAAGTGGTTAATAATAAGCCACAGCAAGGATTCAAAAGCACTTAATCTGATGGTCTTTCAAAATTGTAATCCATTCAAATGGAACTAGTAAAATTGTGGTGTAATTGCAGCCATTTCTTTAAAATGTGAACCTTACTTCTAACTTCACTGATAGGAGAAAAATATTTATGTTACATACTCAACATTTTCCATTACAGATGATCTTGCATACTAAATTATGGAGATCTCAACAGTAAAGCAACATACTTAATTGGACTGCTGCTTTTGAACTGTTTGATGAAGTGAAGGGAAAAAAGGTTCATCTTAAAATCTGTACATGGAAACAATTTTAAGGTTCATGAACTACACATTTCCTTAATTTCCTTTCTTTTTTTTTTCAAATTGTAACATCGAAGATGCCAAAGGGTAATATAAGCTACAATATTATTCAACAGAACTTAACTTAGACCTTATGTTGTAATAATTTATTCAAATTAACTGTATTCTTCTGTATTTATATTTTCAGTATTTATTATGAATGATATGGAATTTGATGTATTTATTGTGGCTTATTACTGCAGTGTATATATTTAAAAAATGAGCATTTTTATGTCTTAACATTAGGTTTTTTGTTAATTAGTGGCACTTGTATTGACTGTATTTTTATTACATATTGTACAATATATATTGTCCATTTGTTTGCAATGAAGTAAAACAGGTTTCTACGTTACATCATGATTGCCAGTGCTTATTTCTACCACACAGTCACCAGAGGTTCCTCTCTCATCCAATAGAGCCCAAATTAGTGCTGTACCTCCTCCCCAAGACCTGCAGAGACTCTAAAAATGCCCAGTGAAATTTCAAGCATTTTTCCCATTCTTCATAGTCTGATAGCATTAGGAGAAACGGTTTCAGTTTGTATTATGTTTTTAAAATTCAATCAGCATATACATATTTAAAGAATGCCTTATTAAGTATATCCATTTGCACTTTAATTATGCCACTGCCTACACTTTTCTCTGGTCAATGGAATAAACTACATGATTCATCTGCACCCATCACGGTGAATTTAATAATTTGTTTTTAAGTTAATGAAAGAGTGGTGTTCAACAGATGTTGGGAAAAATTTTCTCAACAGCTCTCTCTAGTGGACAATTTGCAGTAATTTTATACAACAAATCATTTCAATGGCTGCAGTGATATATAAAACATATTGTTAAATTTCAGGACAACTGCTTAATTATTTTGAAAACTGCTGATCACTATTGCTTTATTAGGAATAATAATTAAGAATCACAGGTCTCTGACATTTTTATTCTGATATTTATAAAAATTAAGATGTACATTTGTAAAATGTAAGTTGTCCTTAATGTCCTTAATTATATATATAACTATATATTTAGCTATATATATGGCTAAATTACTTGTATTTACAAAAATTGATAAAGATCAGATATTGTTCTTTTCCTGACAAAAAAAAGTTCTGAAAGGATTTAAAGAAGCATTTGTTTTTAACTTGTTAGGAGCCCCACAGAATGGAATAGATGAGCATCTGCTATCGGACTGCTTTTCACATTGTCATAAACTATGGCTAGCAGTGCTGCTCCGGGGCTTGCTAAGCCATACTAAGATAATAAATTTGTAAAACAAATTTTAAGACATCAGGATCTCAGTTCAGAAGGAAGAGTACTTAACACTAAGGTGCAGTTCTAAGTTGATCTATTAATAGTACTCACGTAAGTCAGCAATTATTCCTGAGGGTGATGATGCAAAATCCTCAGGTATGGTGATCTGCTGCAGTCCTGCTGCAATTAATGGTGCCATAACCAGGCAGAGCCACAAAGGACCAGTGGGGCTTCTTGTTTCTGGGCAGGAGATGCCCAGAGACACAGGCCCTGTAGTTCCAAAACATTTAGGACCTGCTTTGTCATTCTGAGTTGTAAGGCTGCATTCTCCTTGCCTGAAATCAAGCCTTCTTCAGCACTTTTGATTACTTTCCTGGATGAGTAAGAGAATTGGTGAGATTGAGGTTAACACCAACGCTGGCTTTTCTGGTAACCTTCAATGGTTTTACACAGACACCTGACTGAGCTATGAATTTTTACATGCTGTATAGGTACTCGTATTTCTTTCTTTGGCCTCCAAGGGGGAAGAGAAGACTATAGGACTATTGCTGAAAGTGCTTCAAATTTAAGAAATGACAGTAAAAGAGCCAGAGAGCCTGCTGCAAGAAACTGATGCCAATTACATGAACGTTAGTAACATTCAAAAGAACTGTAGAAAATGTGAGGCACTTTTAGTTGGTTTTGAAATGTATGATCCATCCGTTTCAAAAATAACATGCTTGTTATTTATGAGGTTAAAGGAGAATAAAGGCTTATGATTTCAATGTTTTGGTGTACTATGACCATGATGGTCTGCAGGACAAATGAAGATACTTGCTGAAGGGGAAAATGTTTTCAAAACATATTTCAGCAGAAATTTCCTGTTCCTGCAAAAGAAAGATCTTCTAGAAAGATGGGGAACATGATACAAAGTGCAGCGTAGCCCACTTTGGGAAAATTAATCTGACTTTAAGCTAGTTAAGGCGTGGTGATACAGCATCCTGGACTACTTTTGCTATAAATGAATTAGTTCTCTACTATGTGTTTTAGATTGTCTCTGATCCTAAAATGTGATTTAGCTTGTACAAGCTTTTGTTTGTATGGCTTAGTTTTATATGCACACCACAAAATGCACTACATAGGCAGAATGCCAACACACTTCTTATTTACACATTTTTGTTTAATTGGTTCGAGTGCTAAGCATTGGATAGTGGCAAAAAAGCCCTGCAGAAGAGATCTTCCACTTATACTGGAAATTACCATACTAAAAGTATTTTTAGTTCTAGTCCTTCTAGCACTTCCCTTGGGGTTTTGACTCGAATCCCAAGCAAGTATTTGAAATGCAGCTGCACATTATCTCTGCCTCTTCCCTCCCTTTCACACTGAAGGCACAGGCTGCCCCTCATTTTGTTTGGCCCTTGTGTGCTTGCATGGCTTTTTTTTCCCCAAAATCCCATCTTTTTTGCTCCAAGTTGTTGCCAATGATTAGGCTACTGCTGCTTTAGCTAATGGCAGAGCTAAAGTAGAAGCCCAGCTTTTGGCAGGCAAGCCAACCCACAGAAACCAATTCTTGTTCCTCAGGCAGCAAAAGCATTGCAAGTCTGCACTTTAAACCACGGGCCCTAAGTCAATAGGTGGCCTTCAGCTCTTAATTTCCAATTATCTAGACAGGCAAGTAGTCGCCACGATTTGCTCTGAGCTCACTACCTCCATCTTCCCCTTATTCCTTTTTCCTCTTGAAAGACATTTCATTTCCTTTTCAAAATAGAAGGAAGAGCTCTTGCATTAACAGTCAGGCAAGAATATCCAGTGAATGTTTCCTGGTCCTACAGTAGCACAATTCAACTCTTAAGGTAAGCATGCTGTGTCACTGTGAACTGCAATCCCCTGTTAAATTACAAATCCTATTATCTCATAGAAATAATTTAATTTCAAAGCAAAGGTTAATAATAAAGCAAAGATTTTTATTTAAAATGCAAAGTACGCTGCATGAACAAATGTTATTTTACTTAACACCCTTTAAAAGCAATTATACCAACAAGTGACAAAAACATATGATTGTCTTCCTTCACAACAGACCAGTAGCAGGCAGCCTGTCAGCTGACCAGTGACCAGTCACCAGGCACGTGATGATCTCCCTGACACCATACCCACTGTCAATCATTTAAGTTTTTCCTGATGGCACTCTGTGTTTGAAGTATAAAAGGTTTAGCCAAATGGAGAAGAAAGCATCTCTGGCAGGAGGCACTGAGGCACTCCAAAAACCCCACTTAATTAATGAATTTTTGTGAAGGTCATCCCTAAAAAAACTTAATCAGGACTTTATGATTCTAACCTTGGAACACTTCCTTGAAGAACCCACATACATTGCCTGTGTGAATGCCATTTCCGACAATATTTTTCTTGTGACAGATTCCTTGCTACTTTATTTTTAAGTCTTTAAACTCTCACTGCCCTTATTTGCACTGCTCACCCACACTCACTCCTAGAGGAATCTATCCCCTGCTTGCCTTGCATCTCCTCCCACATCTCTTCTTCCTCCCTAGCATTTCTCATAGTCACTTCAAGTCCACTCAGACCTTAACTTTACCACCCAACTTTCTGCCTTTGTCTCCACTTTCCAATATTATGTTCCTTCAGGCTCCATCATGTTTTCCTTCTATCAAATGGTCAGAAGGCCCCTTTTTCTTGAGATCTGGATGTGCCAGAAAATTATTTTCCTTATTTACAAGTTAACACCTGATAGGTGTAACCTGCCTTTCCTCTGCAGCTGCCCTGAGCAGCCATTTGCAAACAGCACAGACTGTTTATATTCCATCATGCAAGTTACTATGTTATTTTCACTTTAGTAATTTACAAGTATGGAATGTTTTCCATCTATACATTCTCCAGGACTTAACTGCTAGCTGTGGTTTTAGGCCAAAGTCATGACTGAACCTGGATGAAAATTTGACTATGTGTAGCTGTCTGTAATACTTCTAAATTTCACAAAACACAAATTCACCAAACTAGATAATTCTTTCTGCAACTGCACAGCCAAGACATGAACAACCATTACACATTAGTTTGCACATCTCTTATACTGCAGTTCAGACTGCTAGAGACTTCCACCTTTCAGCTTATTTTAAGGAAAAAAAAAAAAAAAAAAAGGTAAAGAAATGGAAGGAAACAAAACTGGTTGTAATAGAAGACTGGGGAGGACACCAATCCAATTTTCAAATTTTGAACCTGCATTTTCTTCTATTTAATTTCTGTCCTCCCACTAAGGCTCTTCCCTTGACAATTTTTCTCGTCGTTGCTGTTACACTCGGTCACTCAATCCTCCATCCTACTACAGGCATTCCCTTCTTATACCAGACACTACAATATGTATTTCTTCTTCACAAACCCAAGTATTAAAACTACTTCCTGGTAGTTCAACATCTACTAAACTTCAGCCACAATATTTAAGACATTACTGGCAAGAAAGGATTTACCTTATTTGGCTGTCTCTAGAGTCTAGTAAAATTAGGTACAAAATTATAACTTTGTATCTAAAATATTCCATTCTGTAGGTTTGGAAAAAATACAATAATGATAATTGATTAAGTTGTGAAATTATTTAGACTTAACTCAACAAAACAGCTTAAGTAGACAGGAGAAAGAATAATGAATTTTTTTTAAACAGAGCATTTTTACAGAAATTGTACTGACTTCAGAAAACATTCAGGGAGACACGAGTAGAAAGAATCAGTGTTCAACATATATGCTTATTAGAGCCTTTAAAAAGAAAAACTGGTAATGAGCAGATAAATGATGTTGCATATATGTAAACTGCAACCTGACAAAGTTTGTCAGAGAAACAGGTTGCATCTAGTAATTGCTCTTCAGTGGTGTTAAAAGTAATACAGTGCATTTGCTGTGTAACATGAATTAGGAAATAAAAGAAGTCCTTTTAAAAAGTTATGCTAAATACCTTGTCTTCTAGAACAGGTTCCTTGAACACCTTGTTTTCATTTCATGGCACAGCTGCTGTTATTTTCCATCCTCTATTCATGTTTGCTGATCAATTTTCTCATTGATCTGCATCCTATTTCTCTTCAACTCCACCTGCTTGTCAAAAGCATTTGTTGCCCTTCAGATACTGGTTTGATCTGCAAAAGTGATAAGAATACTTTGTATTCCATTACTGAGTTATGAGAATATTTATCAGCACAAGCTGATCTTGGTGCAATAATATTTCATACAGCTTTCCAGTTTCAGTGGCATTAATAACCCTTCACACTGCAGTCTTTTTAACAGTATATATGCACACTGTAGCAAGTTATTTTAAGTCATACAGGTTTAACATCCTAGGGTATTCTCACAGGTGTCACCAAAAGCCTTATGGAAGGCAAGACATAAATGAAAGGCATAATTATGAAGCCAGAAAAAGAAATTAGCTTATGTTAATGCATCTGACAAATTCTTGCTGGTCTTGCTTGCTGTCTTTCAGATAACTTAGAACTACTGAAAGGATTTCTTCTTCGTTTTCTTCAGAAGCTGAACTCACTGGCCAGGCAGTTAAATTAATCAAAGGCTCTCTCCCTCCATTGGAAATAAAAAAACCTCCACATCACCCATTCATCCATCCATCCATCCACCCATCCATCTCTATAGATAAATTAGTATTTTTCTGTAATGATATTATTTATTTACCAGAGCCAAAGGGCTTAATAAAGGTATACTCAACCTTTATATCCAACACCTTCACAATTATTCTCAGCTTTATATTTGATCATGCAACCAAATACTTTTCATTTTCTTCACTTTAAAAATTTTAGTTTTCTTTCTTTCTGTCAGCCATGGTGTCCTCTTTAATCTGCCTGTTCTTATGAGTACAGTGCTTAAAGGAAACAGTAGGCATATCCAAAAATACTAAGTGTTATTAGCTGCAGCTAACTAGACCTGGTCTTATCACTTAACTTGACTCTATAGCAGAATAGTTAGGAAAAGGCCAAGACCTCACTTGGATTGATAAAATTGAGGTCAGTCCCATGTAAAAGGGAAAACTGCAGCAATAATGAAAAAAAATGAACACAGGACTGTTTGCACAAAAAATTATGTACAGACAACATTAGAAACCTGTTAGATAAATACTACAAAAATCACTAGAAGATAGGCAAAAAAAGGCGAGTTTAGTAGAAAACATGTAATTTAAAAGCAACAGTGAACAAAATGCTGGAAAAATGTGTTAATGTTAAGCAGCTCAGAAATCTATTACAATATACATTTCAAAATTCAAGAAATATTTTAAAAATGTACACAAATTTTTGCCTAAATAGGAGATTAGTATCAGAATAAGCTGTTTTTGTATTAAAATAATCACATATACATATTTCAGTGAGGTGGGGTTTTTTAATTCCACGAAAGAAGAACTGACTTGCTAAAAGCTGAACAATGTGTAGTAGACAATTTGGTTTGAACACGAAAATCAAATATTTAATTTTTCAAATAAGGAAACTTAAAAAGTACTGAGAAAGGTTAACTGAATAAAGTAGATTATTAAAAGTAATAAATGAAGTAAACCAATTGAACTTAAAAATATACATATAAAGCCTCTTGGGTTTTAGATAGTATACAGTATCTCGGAACTCTATAGAGAAAGCAAGTCTTCTTCAGAAGTACTTACAATATGTGGAAAACCAATATACATACAGCCCCCAAGATGAAAGATGACTACAGGATCCATGAATCAATCGGCAACATTTAAAGTCTTGCAATAGAAAGATTGTAAACATTTTTCTTAATTGGGATGTCAATCATCTTTGGTATAAGTCTCCCTATGACACATTTTATATCCAACTTAAATAAATGGGAAAGTAAACTTTCTAAATATTTTGCATTTAAAGTAGGTATCACTTAAATAAGCAATATACAGATATGACCACAGTTTAAAAGGGATCCCTTTTTTTCTTAAATAAAATGTTCCTGGCCTATAAATATAAAATCTTAATTGTTCTGGCCAAAGATCCACTTCTGGAAGGGGTCTGATGGATTACAGGATGCCAAACTTGGATGCTCTCCTTCTCCTGTAAGGCACATATGTAGTGCTGCATTGTACAGAGTTTGATCCTAAAGAGGGTAAAAAAAAAAAAAAAAAAAAAAAAAGTGAAGAATGATCATGCTGTTTCACCTCACTTTTTGTTTTCTCTCAAGTATGTTGTTAAAAAGAGTAAGGTCATATGGGGGGTTGTTAGCAAACAAGTATGAGTAGTATGCAAGTGCCACCTTGGTTTGTTTAGAAATTTTAAAATATATATATTTAAAAGATAACATTTGGATTAAATTCCAGATGGAATGCCCCAGCACACACTAAAGAAAATCAACTATTTTTCTAAGTAACATTTATAATACTGAAAATGTCAACTTTTGGTTTGGTAACAAAAAAGCTGACATTATCTGCATTTTGCTTTCAGAAATACACTTAATCCCTTTTGGCTTCAGTTTGGTTTGTTGGGGTTTTCTCTCTTATTGGAAATAAAAAATTAACTCATGTAAAATATCACTGACAAGATGCTGATGCACTGTGCAGTTTGGGTACCTTTTGATGCAGCCACTGCTCTTCTCCAGCAGCAGAGGTTTTCTGCCCTTTGTAGTTACACTCACTAAGCTGCACAGGTCCTTTGGAAGCATGCAGACAAAGCTCCTTCTGAATGTTATGTCGAATTTCATGGTGTGCAGAATATTCAAAGTACTATTTAAATAATTTTTTAAAATGTCAGTAAATACACACAAACAAGACTATAAAACTGAATTAACACTTTAAAAATCCAATACACAAAGATTTCTTATCAACAATTTGAGACCACAGAATCAATTTTCTGATTTTTAGCATACACACTTTAAAAGTATTTACAAAACTAAAAGAATTTTTAATGATGCAATGGAATGTATTTAGAAGTTTAAATGTATAAATTGCAACTGACACTTGGTGCATACACATTATGATCCAAGATCTCCTTGCTTGCTCCCACAGGAATCATATATAATTCTAGGAGACAAACTGAAGAGACAGTTAAATGGATGTAAGAAATTCTGTCATTTCTTAAAATCTTTAATTCAATTTCCATTGCTGGATCATGTTTTTTATTTAGAGTAACCAAAAATCTTTCCCATGAAAATATACTGATTGCCATAGAGCAGAGTACTCTTAAGGCTGAGGAATTCAGGTCTTAACAGGGATTTATTTCTAACAGCTATAGGTACAGCAGTCATTTTGCACCTCTCATTCTACCCTACCACCCTGGTCTCTTCCTTTTCTTCCTCATTAAACAGCACAGTTCCTATCATTACATTCCATTACCACTGTTTCTTGGCTCCATATGACAGCCTTTTTCACCACATCTTTCTTTTGACTACTAGAATCAGACTGTAAAATCCCTGTGGCTTTCAACTATCTGTCCAATCAGTCAGCCTCCACCTCCTCACTGCCTTAGCATCAATGGGAACAGCACTGAGGATCAAGCAGGCATCTCACTCTTAATTCTCTGCACCCAACATTACTCCCAGAAACAGGTACCATTAGGTGTGACCTGCTTAGTCACTTAAAACTTTGACATAATAATTTACTTTAAATCTGTTAATCTGTTAGGATTCATCTTCTGAACTCCAAAATCTCTGCAAGCCCTGAAATTCCCAGCCCCAGAATATTCTAGGCAAAAAACCAAACCAAACCAAACAACTGATGTACAGCTCTGAAAAACAGATTCTCTTTTCCACTCCTTTGTTCAGTCTCAAATATATGGATCACAATGCATAAAAAATTTCAGGCTATGCTGCTGAAGCGTAGTAAAGAACGTAATACAACTGAAAACAGGGAATTGTCATCAGGGCTAAGTAAATGAATACACACATTTCTTGAGCATTACCAGAACAATCTGCATTGAAATTGTCTCAAGCCTGGCATTTAAAGGGATTCAGACTCTTATTTCATGGCAGAAGGAAAAAGAAAAACCACAAAACTTGAAAGCACAGAGTTTTAGTAAAGTTCAAGATAACTTAAGAGAGAGATGACAATAGAAGCATACAGCAGACCTCTTAATACAGTGTCTTGGTACAGTGTTCCTTCATTAATGACTCTGACAATGCAAAAAGGCTAATGTAGCATTAATTCACAACATAATTTTTTAAAAAAGTCTAATACTGTAAGAATCTAGCATAACAGGTTACTTGTTAATCTAGACAGTATTCCATCTCCCACAAAAATTTATTAGGAAAACATCAACAAACTAGGATTATGTGTCTGAGTTCTTACAGAGCTATCAATGGATGGCTTTTCAGATTAAATATTTTGTTCAAAAAAATAAAAACTACAACTACAGTCCTGCAAAAAGTTTAAACCTTTGTGGACCTTCAGTTACTAAGGATCTACAGTTAATAAACTTTATTCCTCAAATAATTCTTTAAGGCAACATAGAAGTGTTCATTTCTGTGCAGGAAAGGCAATGTTACTTTTATGAATATTACAGTAATGCCTAAAGGATTCAGTCTCTGACATCTGTTGCAATTCATACTGTAAAAGAAACAGAGCACCATTTTTGCCTTCAAGAGCTATTCATCAGAGAGCTCTTCTTGGAGAAACCAAGTAATTTTGTTCACTTGCTTTAGACAGTAGAGGATAAACCACTTTGACCTTGCACTATGAGGCTGCAAGCATGATAGGGAAGGTGGCTCAGGCCTGGCCACTTGGTCTCCCATTGGCTGAATTCCCACCAGCATCTTCCTTGACAGTGCAAGTCCTGGTGGCAGAGAAAGAAGCAATAGGAGGAAGCATAAGGATAGGAAGAATTAAGAAGAAAACACAAGAAAGTAGTAAGGGTAGGATGAAAAGATTTGCACAGAAAGGGAGAGATCAAGTGAAGCAGTGTGATTGTGTTAAAAATCTGAATTGCTATGCTAAACATAAAATGTTATAAGTGAGACACAACATGAAGAGCAGTATGAAATTTTCCTTGAACAATAAATATGAATTATCTCAAAAAAAGAAAACAAAAAGAGAGAGAAATTGCACATTAAAATCAGTCCATTTCTCCAAAATAAAAATTTTAATATGGTAAAGTTAGAACAGAACAGATCATAAAAATTAGGTATTAAATATTTTACCTGATTTCCTCCAAGTCCATGGCAAGAGTACATAATCAATGGTTTGCCACCATGGTTATTTTCACCAACATCCAGACACATGTGGTTACCTATATTTTTTAACTAAAGAAAGAGGGTTATCAGAAAAAAAAACCACACAGAAAAACCAAAACAAAAAAAACCCCACAAAAGTGCAGTGACGACAAAAAAAAATTAAACTGTCTCTCACTAGCACAAAAAATTAACCTTTGCCCTAAAAACAGTTACAGCTGTTGATTCATTTTTACTTTCTTCTACACTCAAATCTAAAATTGCTGTTTGCTCAGAGTCATTTTTTTCTAACCAAAAGCGGAGTAACTACATCCAACTGAATTAATAGGCTACTGGTATCAAGATTAGTTTGATCAAAATTATAGTCTGAACAGACAGACATAAAATATTCAAAGCTGGAGGAAGGGGGAAGTGCTAAACATTGCTAAACATTCATATTCACCTCAAGCTAAGAATTATTAGTTGTTTAATATTTTGTTGGGTTTTAGCAATGTAACTTAAAAAGTTATTTGGCAGATAAAATGAAATGGTCTTTAAAAAATATCTTTTACAAAAATTATGTCTAACAATAAATACATTTTCCTCATCATAAACCTTATTTTGAGACGCACACAGCTGTCCAGTTTTCCCCATTAGCATGAACTAAAAATTCTCTCAGAGTTACCATTATACAAAGCTAAATTTATCTTGAGAATTCAGGAAATCCCTCACCACTGGCTTAGTATTACTGTGTCATTTAAACTGCTAGTAATAGGCAGAATGTTGCTTGTTTTAGCAGGATGCAAGATCCCATGAAGCAAGGCTACTGTTAGTTATTAAGAAGCTTAGCTTAAATTTCATATCACCATTGAAAAAGCAATAAAATATTCAAACAGCAAGGTATTCAAGAAAAGATTCTTTGTCCAGAGTAGTGACAGAAACATCTAGAGCAAGTAATGATAGCAATGCATAATGAGTGAAAAGCAAATGCTACAGCTAATGTGGCACAAAAGATGTGCAAACTCCTGGAGTATGGGAGTCTATTAAAAAAAGAGTAAACTTACATATCCAGAAAACAGAGGATTCAGGTCTGGCACATATGCTTCTGGATAAACATTAGTGAGATACCAGGTAAAATTTTTACACTGCAGACGCTGCCTTAACTCAAGTCTTTTAGAGATGTCTCCAAAAGTTTTCTGTTAGAGGAAAGGAAGTGAGGAAAGATGGAAGAGAAATATGTTAACACTACTAATGTAAATTTTGTACTTATAGAACTATGATATCCTGCTTTGTTGCATTAAACAAGTTTTAAACCTATTGTTTTTGGGGTTTTTTAATCACTTACTACTAAGAATTACTGCTGTTGGTTTTTCAGGATCATAACTTCACTGACATCCTGCCTGCAGCATTTCAAAACATAATGCAAAACAAAAAATAGATTGCAACATGGAAAGAATACAAGTATCCTTAGTCCTAAGAGGATTTTAAAACAACATCATCAAGTGGAAAAGTGCAAACAAGACCATACTGATGACAGCTCTAAAGCTATCTGATCTCACCAAAAAGAGTGAGCTGAAATAATTAATTGGATTCATTAACTGATTAATATAATAGCCAGTATAATGCAGAATCTCCTAGACAAAATTCCATTGCCTAGCTGCTAAGATTAGGAAATCTAATGCTACTGATGATAAAATATTCACAAAAAATTATCATACAAAGAGAAACAAAAAAATAGTTTTTCAATGAAAAATCTAGATTCCAGTTGGTGAAAGACCAAAGTTCCAGAACACTAACAAAAATAAATAAACCAACACCCAAACTCCCTGTATTTAACTTAAGTCTTTAAGCAGATAGAGACAGGGTAGATACCTATCATTGAATAAAGCTAAACAACAAAACCTACCTTTTAAGTAAAAACTAAGCAAAGTGAGTTTAGAAAAGGTATGAAAAAACCCTACCAATTAAAAAAACCCATCACACAAAAAAACAGCCACCACCCAAACACTTAAGCTTTTCATGTTTGTTGGGGCTATAGCATTGAGCAAACTGAACTGTGTTTTCATTAAAAGATCAAGAGTCCTTAAATACTTCCTCAGTAAATAACTTTTGCTCACCAAAATTTTCAACACAGCAACTATGATTTCATATACCACCACCACCTACTTGTTTCACAATTTTTGCTGCTTCTGTGTTTCTCCGGTAAAATATTTCTTTATATTCATCCATCCAGACTTCTGCAAGGCGGACTTGATTGCGTGTGATCACCTGAGTACCTTTTGGGAAAGTATGGGGACTCTTGCTGCGAAAGACATGGCCAACAACAGAGCA
Organism: Phaethornis superciliosus; assembly: GCA_023637945.1. Taxonomy (NCBI): domain Eukaryota; kingdom Metazoa; phylum Chordata; class Aves; order Apodiformes; family Trochilidae; genus Phaethornis; species Phaethornis superciliosus. The sequence continues at coordinate 19,968,934 of JAJQWJ010000007.1, read as the reverse complement.
AGGCATGATCTCCAACTGTCCACCACATTGCCATACCTAATAATAACATTTTTTGTGTAAGTGCACTGCAATTAGAATTAAAAGGATGGAAAAAAATTCAGTAATGTTATTTTTCACCAGAGAAAAACCCCAAACCAATAGTAAGAGTGCATACATTAGGCATACGACAAGTGAACTTCCTAATCAGATAAACTGTGGAAATGTACATTTCAGCTATCAACACATTTTTCCTTAAAAATATCAATTCAGTGAGCATGTTTGTAGTTTATGTAATAGGTCATTAGCAATTCATTTTCCTTGTCCTAATTGGCTGATTAAGCAGTGAAGTCAAGATCCAATACTAATTTATACTCAAAAATCTTGCGCATCATTACTGTAGAGACCACAGCTAATTATGTAGCTAGACTTACTCTGAAAGACATTTCTATATTTTCTCCGCCCCATATCTCCATTTCCTCATCATAGCTTCCAATGTGTTCAAAGTAGTCTTTTGATATTGAAAAGAGACCTCCAGCAAAAGTAGGTGTTCTGCAAAAAGAGAAATTTACTGAAGAAGACAGGATTCAAATAGGTAGCTTTTTAAAATAATAGATGTAAAGACATGGCATTAAGTGTTCTGGGAAGGTTACATGCAGAATCACATAACTGTCATGGCTGGAAAATACTTCTACAATCACTGGGTCCAACTGTCAACATCCTTCCCACTGCCCCAAAACCACCCAGTTTTAAAAACAAAATACCTATCTCACCATGCCTACTATAGCATGTCCTGAAGTGCCTCATCCCCCACCTATATGTTTTTTATATACCTCCAGGGATAGTGACCCCACCACATCCCTGGGCTGCTCATTCCAGTGCCTGACTACTCCTTCAGTAAAGAAATTCTTCCTTATATGCAGTATAAATCTCCCCTGGCACAACTTCCCTTTAGTCCAGTCATGTTTTGCTTGAGAGAAGAGGCCAGAACCCACCTCCCTGCAACCTCCTCTCAAGTAGCTGTAGAGAGACATAGGGTCTCCTCTTAGCTTCCTCCAAATTAAACATTCCCAGTTCCTCCAGCCTCTCCTCACAGACCCTTCACCAACTTGATTGCCCTTCTCTGAACTTGCTCCAGCGTTTCAATGCCTGTCTTGTATTGAGGGGACCAGAACTGAACACAGTGCTGGCCTCACTCAAGCAAATCTGTACTCTGAAAAGTGAAGTTTATAATCCTCTTCTCCCCCCTCCCTTCTGATGAGAAAAAATGAGAAATTGTTTATTATGTTCAGGGTGTGTGTAGAAAAACAGTAACAAAAGTTATGAAAGCTTTAAAATTTGTAATGTGAAACTTAAAGAAATTATTACAATAACCACCCAAGATGCTAAGACTTCTGATCATACTCATCTGAAGATCCAGTTTATTTACAAACTGCTGCTAAAAAAAAAAAACCAACAAAAAATCCCCACAAATCAAAAAACAACAAGACCCCACACACCACACTTGCAAAAAACCAACCAAAACCAGGAAAACTGAAGGATTTAAGATATTATTCAAATGTTTACCTAATTGGATACGTTTCATCTTTTCTTCTTTTAATTTCATGTTTAGGAAGAGACTCCCATCCAAATTGCAAACTCCAATCAAAATTTCCTCTGTTGTGGCTATGCCCATAAGGAGATGGTTTACTGAATTCAAAAGTATTGAGATCTATAGAAGCAATATCAGGACTTACAACAGCAACAGGGTTCTCAGCTATTCTTGCCAATAAAGGCTCTAACCAGCCATAAAAGCATTCGCCTGTGGAGAAAATGGGAACAACCACTGAAATCATTATTGGCAGCAAAGTAGTACAGAGTATTTTAATGTGGCCACGGCGAGGCAATATAAGCTGCTTTTAAATAGCATTGCTAATTATACTTTCAACAATAAAGCAGTAAGAAAGGTGATAAATTGCTAATGTTCATAATTTCTAAAAAACAGGCAACGTTAAATCAAAGATCACCACATTAGAACCCAGACCTGACCTGGGTACAGGCTGCACTTACAGTGAGCATCCAGAAAGGTAAGAGTCTCTCCTGTTGCTACTGAAGCTCCCAACAATCGTGCAGTGATGAGACCTTTTCTTTCCTTTTGACGAACTACTTTAACTATTTGAAATTGTTTCACATATTGATCTAGTTTCTCATGCAAGTATTCTAGAAAGAGAAATCAGTTTCAGAATATTCAGTGTATTACATGCCACTGCCTAAAATTGTACATTACTAAACTAACAGGATAAACAATTCACACTAATACCAGGAATGACCTCAATACCAAAGTCATAAACAATTCCTGACTCTTGAGTGTTACTTTTAGGATGTAAAATTTGTTGGGGCCAGGGGTGTAGTAAGAGGTGACTGGTAGAACACAGGAGAATGTGGATATGTGCTTGTACACAAGGATATGTGCTAGCACATCTTTTCTGCTGTATTAACAGCTTGAATTCCAATTCAAAACACATTTTCAGAGCAAATGGATGACATACCTAAATACCCAAAACCATGAACATTTTTTTGCCTTTAAAGCAGCAGATATAACACAGATTTCAAAGGCGACAATACTTAAAACAGCAACAGAAGCTATATCAAAAACTAAGTTTGCAAAATTTAAGAAATACCTTGACATCCTGCATTAAACACCCCACATGGTTTTCCTTTCTCTTCCTACCATTAGTTTTATACTGTACTACTGAACATCCTTCACACCCAGGTGTCAGTATACTAAAGCCTTGCAAAACTGTTAACTACAGTAACATTAGCATGTATGTATAGCCATGTTCATCTAAAGTTAAGCAGATACAGTTTTTTTAACTTGCATTTGTGATCACACTCAGTATACATTCAATTATTTTCAGCAGTGTGCTTGAGTATCAAAGATTATTTTTTCATTAAATAATTTCATTTTCTAGGAAATAAGATATTTCCCTTCATATTCATGAAATTAATTCCCATAAAAATGATCACTATGATAAAATGCAAATCACTACAAGCAACGGCCGATTATACTTGGATACTTTGTTCTATAAAGTGTAATTGGTCTGAAGCACAAATTACAGAGCTACTTGTCATGCAACCAGTTATGCAGTGCTAGAATTAGAATAATCAGAAATGGAGTTTAAAAACCTTTTAGAGGACAAGAATTGCAAACTTTACTACATTATGAAAAAAAAGAAAAACAAAACACAGGGGAACTAATTTACATTTTATAGAAATAGAAAGGAACAAAGTCACTTTAAATACTACTGCACATACTAATGGTGGCAAAGAGATATCCTCTTTTAACCTATTTATCTGTAGTCCTAATATGTCTTAAACAAAAACCAAATAAATAAAGTACAAGAAAATAGAAAGACTTCTTACCATCTACACTGGCATCATCCACCAAAATAATCTCCTTCAGCAGTGTGGCAGGAGATGTATACATCACGCTGTGAACAGTTCTGAGCAGAGTTGACCACGCTTCGTTATGAAAAACTATTATAATACTTGTGGTTGGCAATCGTGGGCAACGCTTGAACTTTTGTTCAATACATCTATGGATCAGAGAGTACCAAATGTTACAAAATAGATACAATTTTTGAATCCAGCTCTTACACTGTTCTTTCTAGTACAAAGCTTTCTAAGCATGGACATCAAATATTTCAGCTTCCCCAATTTCCATGAGTTTTGGAATGTAAAAGCAGGTGCTCTGAATGGTGAAGCTGTACAAAGCATTTTTTAAAATGTCATGAATAAGAAATTCCACTTGAAAAACTGACTCCATTTTACTTCTGCCTCACAAACATTTCATTGCATTTATATAGCACCCAGTTCATCTCGGGAAACAAACAAAAAAATAAAATAATTCAATAGAGAACAGTAGACACTGAACTGCAAAATCAGACTTTGCCACCATTACTGTTGAAATACAAAATGATGAGAGAATATTTATTAGAAGAGTGTAGAATTTGCAGGGAAAAATAGAACAGATCTAGTTCAGAATGTCAAAATTTTGCACAAATACCATAAAATCTCTAGGGCAGCATATCCCATTCAAGGGAAACAATTTTAAACCTACAGGTTTTCAAGATGTATTCTGAACAGAATTTTACATTCAATTTCAAGTTAAGATTACTAGACAACACTTCTGTATTCATAAACTACAGACTGTTGCTTGTCAAATTTAGAGACTGGATTATTCCCCAAGGTAATTATCACAGCAGCCACTGCCTCACAAAATACAGAGGGAAAAATCTCACCAGTTAAACTCTAGCAAAGTATTGTGAGACACACCATGTATAATGTGATAATTCACATTATCAGCAGCAGCTCAGTGAGGTTACCCACTTCTGTCAAAGGTGAGAACATATAATCTGACACTGACAGAGACTGCTCACAACCAAAACCAGTTCTACCAAAGTCCTGCAGTCTTTATTATGAAAAATTCTTGATAGTATAGGGTTAGTGCTTCATTGCCTTGCTCAACACCTCACTATTCTTAATTTAATAAACTATTACGGTGGTTTTATCCACACCAAATACTGAGAACAAAAAAAGAATGAGGGGATGGTGTTTAAATTGGGAAAAAGAAGAAGAAAAAAAAAAGTTTAAAACACACTTTTAGTTCTCTTCTAAGTAAAACTTAGTAGGCTTCCAGAAAGTCTCTCAGAAATACTAGCTTAAAGGCAAAAGCAGAAACCCTTATTTAAATATGGTTTCCTTGAATTCAAAACCATGAAAGAAGTGAGCCTTTCTAATCATTCGTGGCTTTGGCACTGTGGATCATTATGTACAGTCAATCATTATGTAAAGCTAGGAGACTTTCCTAAACCATCACCTAATGGTAAACTCCAATCACTTTGCAGTCTGCATTTCTGGCAAGTTTTTCAAATATCAGGACATATGTATTTCAACATACTCAGGAGGTCGAGTGTCTGGTCCAAGATCTCTGTGTAAAGAAATCCTATCACTTGCAAATGCATTAAAACAGTGTTTTTCTTCTCCACGTTGTTTTTCTTTCTGTTCTTCTGAATTTAAGTTAATGGTTTTAAATGCTTTACCAGAAGCTCCAGGAGCATTAGGATCTTGAAGAGGTCGATCTAGAAGGGGTTTTAGTTCTACTGCAGTATAGTGTCCTGGCAAACAGTGCCTCTCTCCAGGAATCTTAGTTTGCCTAACCGGTGCTTTTATCTGCATTTTTGGCTTTTCATCTTTGATATCATTCATAGCATTTAACATGAGATCTAATATGTGACTTTTCTTTCCAACAACTGGCTCAATCCTTGCGTCATCTTTAAAATCTTGAACACCCACTTCCCTTTGTAATAAAAATAAAAATATCAGAAAGAAAAATACAATAATGCTAAACTTCCAAAGTCTCCAGTGAAAAAATAATTTCTTGAATAGTTTAGGTGTTTTTTTCAAAGCCATTCTAGTTTTAAAAATGTACACAAGACAAAGTTTGACTGATGTTCTTCAAATAGGTCCCAGCATTTCTTGAAATTATAACACCTGTAAATAAGACCAAAAAGTAAAAATTTAGACATCTAGTACATTTGACAACATAAACACACACAAAATTAATAAGCAAGAACTAACTTACAATTCTCAACTATCAAACACTGAGTGTTCATCACTTACAGATAACTATATTATAGATAGGCATGACCTAAGATGCACAGATGCACATTCCCTGGTTATTTTTTGTGGGGTTTTCTTTGGTTGTTGGTCTTGGGATGTTTTTGTTTGGTTGGTTTTGTTTTTTGGAGGGTTGGTTGCATGGTTGGCTTGTTTTTTTATTATTATTAATACACTAAAAAGTAGAAGAACCAGAAAGCAGGCACACTAACAAAAATAAAGCACTATTTCTACACAACACCAATACTTCATATTAATTTTCTTCTAAAACTTTACAAATAGTTTCAAATTGTGTTGTCTTAAGTTTCCCAAAGGCAGAGAATTCTACTTCAATTACAAGATAGAAAAAAACCAAATGGAATCAATATGATAAGTTCAAGTTGCATGTAAGAAAGATCCACATAAAAAGTGAACTCAAAAGAAAGGAAGGACTTCTTAATCAACTTATTTCAACAATTTGGAAATTTCCAATATCAAAAAAACCAACCAATTCAAACCATTTCAAGACTACATTCAAGCAATCAGACTTTCAAGTGGGATTATTTTTTTAGTTAGCTATCTGGTATGCTTGTTGAATGCAGATTTAATACAAGTAATTTGGAGTAGGTTAATTTAGCCTGAGGATCAAGTAATCATTCTGCATATTTTTTCATTCACTTGTACTGCATTTTCTGGCATGTGCTGCTGCAGCTCATCAAGATAACATGTCAGAGCTCTCCTCTTTCAAAAACTCTGCCACTATTTTTTTTCACAAACCGATTATTCAGCAGCTTTTAAAGATTAGGAACTATGAAAAACATTTGAAGACCAGAAGCCAAGTGATTTGAATTAAATTCTCTCTGCAAAATTGGCAGTTTACAAGAAAGGGGGGGGGGGAAAGCAACCAGCCTGAATTCCAAACAGCTTCATTTTTGTGTAAAAATGTCAACTGAGAAAAGAAATAATCAGCATCTAATAAAAGCCACAGTTAATTCCCAATTGCTAACTACTGGCCTGCAAGAAAACCTACTTTACTATTTCATCCTTTGAAATACAAGCAGATTCTGCATTTCTTAATTGGAATAACATATGCTCAGGAAGAGATACAACTTACTGAAAACAGAAAAGAACCTCACTTGCTTTCCTTAAGGAATTTCCAGGATAGGTGAAGCACCCAGACTTGTTCACATTATAGTTTATTTCAAAGCTTATGTCACCACTTTCCAGAAACCCCATATATTCAAACTATCATAGATTTACCATAGAGCTATTGTTATAGGAATGTGGAATTTTATTGTTATTAGGCTCACTAAATTTTTTTAAAAATCCATTAAAAATACTGAGTCCACACTTCTGTCTCCCAGGTTATTTTCCTATTTTTCTTTAGTGCTTTATTTGTACTTTAGTGATTAATTGGTACTATAATACCAATACTTAAGCATCTCAAGATTAAGAATCAAAACTTCCTTTCCTGGTGAAAGGAGTGCAACCAATTCACCAAACTGCCCTGTTGGTGAATTAAAATACACTGTTTTCTCTAAATGGCTGGTGGGTTGATATTGGCTGGCAGCCAGACATCCTCCCAGCCATTCCCTCACTCCCCCTCCTCAACATGACAGCAGGGAGAAAAAAAACCAGAAAAGTACACGTTATGCTAAGGAGAGTGTGATCACTTACCACTTATTGCCACAGAAAAAAGCAGAGTCAAGGATTATGAATTTAATTTATTGCCAATTAAAAACACAGTAGGATGCTAAGAAATAAAGACAAAAGTAAAACCACCTTCCCAGTCTCAACTTCACTCCTTTGTTCACGATTCTTCCATCTTTTTCTCCCAAGCGGTATAGAGAGGATGGAGAAATTAGGGTTGTGGTCAGCTTGTAACAATCTCTGCCACCCCTTCCACTTCACACTTTCCTCCTGCTCCAGCAAGGGTCCTCTCTGCAAGTCACATTACTTCCACAAAAGTGGGTCATCCATGGGTCACAATTCCTGCCACATCTTGCTTCTGCACGGGCTGCAGCTCTCTTCAGGCATATCCACCTGCTCTAGCACCAGATCCTGCACAGACTGCAGTATGGGTATCTGTCTCACTGTGGTCCTCCATGAGCTGAAGAGAAATACCTTCTTCACCTGTCTTCTCCAAGGGTTTCAGGGGAATACCCTTTCCAGTGCCTGGAACATCTCCTCCACTCCTTCCTCACTGACCTTGAAGTAGCTGCATGGTTGTTCCCTAACATTTTTCTCACTCCTCTCTCCCACAGCTGCTGTGAAGCATTTTTGACCCTTTCTTAAATACCTTATCACACAGGGACCACCTGCTATATTGAGTGGCTCAACTTTGGCTAGAAGTTTTAGAGATGTCTGGAACCAGCTGTGTCCAGCAGGAAGTGGGGGGGCTTAGACCCATGTCTCTTCTCACAGAGGCCACCCTTGCAGTCATCCCTGCCTCCCAACCTTGCCATGTTAATGCAATACACAATGTAAAACACAAAGCACATGTTCAGATCAGCACTCAGCAAGAAGACTGTAACTTGTAAAACTGCCATTGCTAAGTTTTAAAACTGCATGGGCTCTGAGTCTACACTGACTGCAACCTGTTAACCAAAAGACAAGAAAATCATGCTCCTCTTTCTCAGTGCACCATGCACAAGCCCATATGATATTTGTAAATCTTAGAGCTTAGGAATCAATAAGCAATATGTCTTCCTCACATAGAGATAACTTTTTTTTTCTTAATTTGTTGTACTTATAATAATAAGAGAGATTTGGCAACTTCTTCATTAGTCAATCGGGCAAACACCTGGGAGAGGGGCATTAGCACTGGTTGATTTGTTTCCAAATGCTGTTGTCCTTAAATTTCTTATATATAACTAAACAAGCAGCAGATGTTCTCCAACTTCCTCTGGCCCTCTTCTTGGTAGAGACTTAAATTTGTCCATGATATGAGAATGGTTAAGTATTAATGAACAATGGTATGCATGGTATATCAAGAAAAGAGGTTCAAGTTAATTCTATATAGCAACATTGATTTACACAAGAATTATGCTTAAATTTGAGAACTAAATCAGCATTTGAAACAAGTATTTCTGGCTGTCTCTTTTTTGGTTTAATGAGCTGGAAGAACACAAGTCCTTAGAATACTCGTGATCACAAAAGTTAAGGTATCCGTAAATTAACTAAAATCTAAAATATATCCAGAATATTTCTTGTATTATCTGTGTTTTATATACATCTGTCTTCAGACAAATAAAGCATTAAAGAATAGAAGCAGATCTAATAAGCCACCAAGAATATATAGCAATTTCTTCAAAATTTGGTTTCCTGTGTAGATATATTCTCTTTTATCTGAATACACACTGACTTCTCTTTGACAATGTACTTCCTTGTTTTGGATGCTGGTCAGGCCTAACTACAGCAGCCTGCAGTAACACAGAAATTTGTGTCCCTAGAAATGAAAACACAGCTCACCTGATCGAGTCGGTTGTGCAAGCAGAGCAGGACAGCTTAACCCTTGCAATGTGGGTTATAGCACAGTAGCATACAGAGCACATGCTGTGCAGAGAAGTACGTGCAAGTGAAGTTTCTTTTTAAAGAAAGGATAGTCTCAGGACAGTATTTGCAGCAGAAGTGAGATAGACAAACATTGGCTCCTTTGCCACAAACATACAGCAAACTCTTTGATATAGACAAATGCTGAGCGTAGTTCTATTGATAAAGTATCTTACAGGGATACTGCTTACAATAAGAGCTCTTTTTTGCACAAAAGAATGGCAGTTTCCAGAACACAAACTACATCGTCCTAACAACTTTCATTATGAAAGTTTTATCCTCCTTAGGGTTTTTACCAAGGTAATTTTGTAGGCAGAAATAAAATCTTTCTTCACCATAAATGCCTCTTACATTTTTATGGCATAGCAATGTCAGTAAGCAGAGACCAAGCTACTGTTCCATCCTCCAGGACTTGCTGCATGTATGTGGCATGAGTACACTCCCTGAGGCAACTCTTAAGCAAAGTGTTTAATCTATTCATTAGTGTTATTTTCATGAATAGATGTCTGGATTCTTACAGCACTTTGAAATAATTAGCCCTAAACTTCACAATTTGGATATAGGGATTACTTTTTAAAGAAGAAAAACTAACACATCCTACAAAAGTCCCCTAATATGTGCCAAAAAGCAGCTGCCACTCTGCTCCAAACCACATCACATGGGTAGTGTGTGAATTCAATGCAGAGTCTATGTTACACTATGCCACCCACTAACTCTGATGTCAGACTGCAGGCAAAAACTCTGGCTTACAAAAAAACCTCACTACAGCAGCCAAGATAGAGACAACTTTGACTTTTTGTTAGCTTGGTCTGAACAACACTGTAGACAATATTAAAAACAAAAAAAAACCACCAAAATCCAAACAATAAAATGTCAAGATAACACAAATCAACGGAAATTCTTTCAGACCATGTACATCGGAGAAATTTTGGGGGGTTACTATCAACAGCATCCTTGACATCAGTGTTTTATTTAATTTTTTTTCCTTTAAAGTTTTAAAATTAACTTTTATCTGAATGACAAATACGTTTCTAATATTTCCTGAGAACATAGCCTACAGAACATAATATAAATAACACCTCCAAAAATACTAAAAAATTACTTTAGTTTTTAAAGATAAAAATAGGGGAAAAATAATATTAAGAATTATTCTAATAAAAACTACTTAACTACACAACTTTGCTTCACCCTTTATCTAATTTCTCTTTAACTCCAGAATTAGTCGCATTAAAAAGCTTTTCTATTTTAATTATCTAAATATAAAATCTCTTCATCAAGACCTTAATGTTCCTTTAATCAGAAAGCAGGTGTATGAACAGAAAGACTGACAAAATTCTTTAGGGAAAAGAAAACCAACAACACACCTGACACTCGTGATCAGCTGTTCTTAGCAAATTATCTCAAGTCTGCCAAAGATCCATGATTACACACATTGGGATACTTTACCTGCATGAAATGCTACTTTCACCACTGGTCTTTCTGAATCTAAAACTCTAGAAAGGGAATTTTATTTTCTTTGCATGAATGCCAATGTCAGTGCTACTAAAACATTAACTACAGAAATAATCATTTTAGTAAGTGGTAGTCTAGTCTTACCACAATGGAAATCATGTTTTTTTTCCTACCAGCAAATAAACACAGAATAAACCCATTTACACATTCTAGAGGTACATCCCAGAAGTACATTTACTTGCATTGCCACCTCTTGTGACAGACTAAGAAATGTCTAGTTTGGACTGAATTTACCTACAGGTTTGGCTAAATTTGGAGCACAACAGCTCTCCTCACAGTCATTCATTCACACGTTCAAAAGCACTTCAGACATGGGGGAAATGAACACAGTTGCTTACAGTTGCCAACTATGCTACTGAATACAAGAATATTAGCACAATTATTACCTTAAGTAAAGGAGCAAATTATAAATGGAAATGTATAGAAGTTAAAGATTAAGGCTTCACAGAAAAAGAATAAATACAATCAGCTGTTTAGTTTCTATCTCTGAACTTGCAACAAAACATACTTGCCTATCTAGCCCACTAAGGATTTCTGCTGAAAACACTGCTAGATAGGGCACATATAAGTAAAAGAAACAGAGATTCATAAACCCCAGATACTGTTCCTTTGGGTACACTCTTTGAAACTCAGGCAATGGAAATGTGATTTCATTCCTGAAATAAAAGAAATTGCAAGAGGAATACTGAATGTTTTCAGTTCCTGGGTCTTGGTTTTAGAAACATTAAGGGTGTAAATTATTCTAGCAAAGACTCGATGTAATCTGCCCCAATGATTATTACAGAAAAATCAGAAGCTGTATGCTAGTATGGTAACAGAACAGACTGAATAAATGCAGGGCAAGAGCAGCCCAGAACACATAGATAGAATACAACTTTGTAGACTAGCTTCTTCAGCAGCATCTTTGAGTCTAAAAAAGAAACAACAAAGAACCCTCCTTCTAGGTATTGTAGTATATTGCAGAGCTTATAAAAACTCTTCTGAAATGAGCACAACTAATATTTCTCTACAACAAAGCACCGCACATGATAGGCAGGAGATAGTTCCTGTGATAACAGATACCGTACTTTAAGATTCAGTAACCATATATTAAAAAAAAATATATTTATGGTTTATTTCTACAGCTCTGGGTCTATAAGCATGCTCCGAACTCTACTTCAATTTAAATTTCACTCAGCTCTGCAGCTTTTTTTTTTTTTTTAACTGGCTAGATCGGTTTTGGCCTCTATTAAAAGTAATTTTAGACTGTCCCTAAAAATGCCATGACAAGCAAGCACCATAGCTGCTGTTAAGTGCTGTTTTAACTTAGAAGGGATTAGTGTCTGATTTTCACTTAAGCACCAGAAAACAATTCTTCGACCATTAGCAAGGGAAATTGTTTGTTTTCCCGATTGTAATCATGTTTTTCAGATAACAAAAGCATCTGAGTACTAAGTGCAGGGCTTGAAATCACAATTTTACACCCTAGCTGGCCTTAAAAGTTTTAAGTTGTTTAAATAAGTGTAAAAAAAGCAAGTCTCCTAATGGATTTTTTGAGATTAACTGACATTTATTTGGTCAGTGACCGCTAAACTAATCTGTTGGAATCTTCCAAAGGTGTCTTTGCTTCCCTCCTCTCCTCACTTGACCAGGTCTCTACAGCCACATTTCACTGCTAACTAATCTTACCTAACAACAGTCATTTGACTGTAGCATTACTAAGTCACTGACAGTAGTTTTTTCAGCGGGATTTCTCTCTATAAGCAGAACTATTTCCCACAACACGTCATACCAGCAAATCTTAGGAAAAAGCAGACAATAGCAGACAAGAAGACGACACACAGCAAGTAATTAAGATTGTGTATTACATGACTGAACAAAATCTAGCACTTCATGGTCTAGAAACTTGAGAGACTTTTAAATTTTCTAGAAGATAAACACAGAAATGAATAGATTAAGAGGAGACACTCATCAGTGCCAGCAGGCACCTGATCAGCAATTCATATTATGAACACGAGTCTCTACATCAGTTCTGCAGAAAAGGGAAGCTCTGTGCTACAGATCACCTCTTGGAAGGCAGACCAGGCCACAAATTTATGCAAAGCAAAAAGGAACACCTCAAAGCAATGCAGTTTGTCATCTAGACTTGCAGACTGCGGGGAAATGTCACAGAGAGGGTAAATGTGTTCTTGTTCCTCTTTTGACACAAGTCAAGATACCCTGGCTGTCACTAGTATTGCCCCACCATAAAAAAAAAGGAGCAAAGTTAAATGGCAATAGCAGTTACAAGGAGGAGGAAAACTGGTCTGCTGCTTCCCACAGCACAACAAAAATAGTAACTTGATCTCTCTGTAACTAACTTAATTTTTACTTTACTATATTTTTGAGAAGCTTTGAGATTATAATAGTAGATGCAATACTGACCAGCTCACTGAGCAAACCTAGTTAAAAAAAGAAACCCAAAGCCATAAATTGGCTGTTCTGTCTCAGCATTTAACTCTTTAGCTTAGCTCAGCAGGACAGCACTGGCTTTAGTCGCCAAATAGATCAACGTAACTTATAGTTAAATTACATTTAAACAAAAGTTGTTGGTTTGTGGCAGAAGAGTAATGTGTAAAACGCTACTAAAATGTGTATCTAAAATCCATATTTTTTGTAAGACATTTTTATTAAGCTAATAAAAACATTTATTAATAAATACTTAATACAGGCATAATTTACATGAAGTTAGAAAATTATAGTTGTGAACCAAAGGTTTATGCATATTACAATTAATTTTTCTTGTCAATTCTCCAGAGTCAAGAAAAGATTTGAAGCACTAACGTACAGTGTTGAAGTAAGACAATCAAACTGCCGGAGAAGAGAGAATCTGGTAACTTCAGAGAACTTCATATAGCGTGAAATATACCAGAGGGAAACTGGCAACGTACACAAAGAACCTATCACCCTCCTGTTACCAGTTCAGCGCAGGACTGTGGACAAATACTTGGGCGAGATCCGTACGTGGCAAGGGACACCTCCCTCGGTCAATACTTTTGGCTTGAGCCGTGCATCCGGCTGGTGCCCACAACTTCCCGGAGCTCTGTTTGCCCAGCTGCCAGCGGCACCCTTACCCGCAGCCTGGGCTCCTCGCCCCGTTTCAGCGCGGGGCAGGCCGGGCTGGGCTGTCCCCGGCCCCCCGGAAGGCCCCTGGTGCCGCCCGCGTTGCTTTGGGGGCTCGGGGGATCCTCCGGGCAGGGCCCGGTCCCACGGCTGCCCCAGGACCTCTGCCCCACGTCACGACTCCCTCCCGCCCGCCGTGGCCCCGCCGTACCGGGGGCACCCGGATGGTCGGCGGTGAACGGGGGAGCGGCGGCACCGGGCGCGGCTCCGCCGCGGATCCTCGCCAAGGAGGAGGGGAGCCGCGCGGGGACCCCCGAGGCCAGCGAGCGCAGCGCAGCGCACCCCTCCCCGCGGCTCCCTCACTCACCTCGTCCAGCGGGAGAGGCGGCAGCCGCTTTGCCCGCTGCAGGCGCCGCCGGCACAGGGCGAGCCCGGCGCCCTCCGCCGCCTCCGCCCCAGCCGCCGGGCCGCCCACGGCGCGAGGAGACCGGAGCCGGGCGCGCGGCTGCGGCTTCCGCTCCGCGGCCGCCAGGTGCGCGCGGGCGGGAGGCCCTGCGCCTGCGCGCGGCCCCGCCCTCACCTGGCGCCCAGGTGCGCGAGGCCGCTGCCGCCGGCGGAGTGCGGGGGCGGCGCGCGGGGCAGGGGCCGGGAGACGGGAGAGGGGCCCGGGGGCACCGGGGATGGGGCGGGGCGGAGCGGGACCCCCGACACCCGGTGCGTGCTCTAACAGCCAAATTACAGACTGCGTGTGAGCAGCTCCGCGGGCGGCTGGGATTCGGGTTTGGTTTGGTTTTGGTTTGTTTTTTTTTTTTTCTTCAGTCACCTCAGTGTTGTGTCGCGTCCTGTGGGACGTGGTTGACTAAGCAGTGCCAGCTCACGTTGCTGGGAAACAGAACACACACAGTCCCTCAGAGGTGAGATCAGTTTGAGAGAAAGGGAATCACACTGAGCTCCCTTCCTTCACAATGCCAGCCGTCCCCCAGGGATAGACAAAATGGCTAAGAGCGTGTTTTAATTCTGGTGAGAGTAAGAAAAGTCCAATCGCACAAAGTTTTTTCCTAACTTCTCTCAATATAGGGTAGTAGTCTCTCTTTTTCCCAACTTTCAAATAAAAACGGCACACTTACAGTCTCAGCCCAGCACTTCAAAGTTGAATTTGTATCTTGCTGAACAGCAGGTAGCTAAGGCTGCTCAGCAAATATATGGCAAGTTAGCAGTAGTGAGACTGATTCTACAGCAGTGACCAAAATAGTGGTAATATACAACTATTTTATGATTGAATCTGCCATCCCCAAAAAGATACCAGAAAGATCCCCTTAAGAAAGATTTAAACCAGCATCAATCACAATCAATGTCTTCTGTTATTTCTAGCATGTTAAAATCCTTCCTCAGGCCTTTGAAAGCTGAGGCCTTAACTGCAATAAGTACCACATTATCTGAGACACACAAAGACAACATTCAACTTTTTGTAGCACAGAATTCACGTGTGAAAATTTTAAAAGCAGTTTTCCACAATAAACCCTGCATTAGCAGGAATACTGACTCCTTAAAAGAACCCCAAACAAAACACACTATTTCAGAACAAGATTTAGACCATTTGCTTGACTTCATGACACAATTACCAAAACAAGTTTTAGTAGAGATAAAAGCATGTGATTTTTGCAATAACAGTCAAATTTTCAACATTTTAACGCAAGCTATGTTCAAAAATAAAAGAAAAAAAAACAACACATTCTGATTTTGTTGTTAAATGAAACAAGGTAAAAATGACAGAATGCATAATGTCAGAAATCAAAATCATTGTTGTAAGGAGCCTAAACTGAGAGAAGAGTGATTTTACATTAAAAAGTGGTACAGTCACAGGATGATAGAGAAATACTGGCTAGTGCATTTCTTTTCTTAGTTTCTTTTCCTTTTTTTTTTTTTTTTTTTTTTTTTTTTTTCCCTGTTCAGCATTGTATAGGAAACACACAAATGAGCTTTTTATGATCAGCTTCCAAAGAGCCAGAATCCACCTCCACTATCAAGACTTCCCCTTTGTGTTTCCTGGACCACTTTCAAAGACAGTTCAGAAAAATTTCAACAAATTCTCTAACACTATAAACTCTGTTTAAAGTATTATGTTTGTAAAGCTACTCACTCATTTAATGGATAACAAGATAAAGGTTTAGTTACTAAACCAGAGTTGACTGATTTACAAGCCTTTCTAAAAATTGTGGTTGCCACATTTGAGAAATTATTCATGATTGTCAACCTAAGTCCAAAAATGGAAAAAAAAAAAGCAAAAACCTCTGTTTTTTCTACAGAAATCTCACTAGTTTAATTATTATTTAATTATAATTAATTACTTTTAGCTAGTTACACTAATTATTTTAATTAATGGTATTTCTAGATCATCTTTCTAGTATTGGTCAGATCTGAAAAAAAAGCAGTAGGTAATTAAAATGTATTGTTTAGTACACTGATACAAAAAATGTTTACATATCTTCTAGAAGATATTCTAGGTATTCTGTACCTGCAAGGGAAAGAGGGGATGAGAGAGAGGAAGAAAAACCTAAGGCTTCTGTTGCTATAGCTACAAGATGCTTACATTTCCAGTTTCAGTGAATGAATCAATAGAAACCACAGCTTCACTATCCTCTTTTATTCACCAAAGACAAAACTGGAAGACAGGTTGCTAAGCAACACCACACTAAAGACTGCAGCTCTTTGAAATCAGCATTACTGACTCCCCTCCATCCCAGGAGTCTCCTCTATTCAAAGCCATTTATTAAGAAAGAGGCTTAAAAAAGCTACCAGGACATGCATTTTTAGAATAAGAAATTGTAAAACCAGAGTGAAAGCTGAAATTAACAGTTTCAACTAGCTGGAGTAAAAAGAAATGAAACAAAGAGATTTCTTCTGTGGATAATGTAAAAGATTTACTAAGGACAGGAAAGCTTAAATTGGCTTACTTTAACCAAAAGAGAAATGTAAAGGTCATTTCTTCTGTGAACACTATATTAAAGCAAGATTTTCTCTAAAGTACTACTTATAGCCAGCATTGTTTTTTAATTGTAGTCCAAAGATGTGCCTCATTTGCACTCTTCTTTTCAAGACCCCACCTATTAAAAAAGATGGTAGTGCTAGATGTGGTCAAGATGGCTAATGTGGCTTCAGAAATATTTTACCTGCATGGTAAATAAAGCTCTTCACCAAAAGTTAGCCACAAAAAGTTCAATTTCTGTATCTTATAATTGTCATGACCTAATCTGTCAAGCGTCTTACAAAAGGGTGAAGTCTGTCTTGTGTTCATGATAAAAACAAACCAAAGCAGATGTAGCTGCAGATCAGTCTTGCCTTTTTTGAAAACATCTTACATGTATGAATATAATCCCAAGTGTTTTTATTCCAAACTTTAGCTAAATATTATTCTAAAGCTGAGTGAGCAAAACCCCACTGATGCTGTATGAATAGGGGTGTGCACAAAGAAATGCTGTTTTAAGAGAAACAGCCTTGATAAGGCCTATGTATTTATTTGTTTGGTAGTGGTGAAAAGAAACAAAACAAACCAGTATAGTTTAATAATTTATAGCTTACTATGAATTCTACATAGCCCAGCTCTCCTATAGCTCCCTCCAGCCTCAGCATTTTCAAGATCCTTCCATGTTTACTCCCCTACCATCAGTTTTTCTCCAGTCTCCTAAATTTTCTTCCTCAGAGTTCTCTCATGCTGCGCCACTTGCAGGCAACAAACAGGGAGCCTGTCCCATGCCTGGTCCCGTTCTGCACCCACTGACTGACAGTGCTCAAACAGAAGGGATAAGGCTACAACCTAAGTTTCAACATTCTCTAGGGAAGGAGAGGTTGCTTATTTGGATCTGTTCTCAATTCTAATATTCACACAAATCTTGTAGAAGTGCTAAAGTCCTGAGACACATCTGTTAGTTTTAGTTTAGCTGACCAACAGCTCAACAGTGACTGAAATGCAGAGCCTGGAAACCACCAGCAGGCAGCATCGTTGCATAAGTGATGCCTGTCAATCTGTTCAGAAAACAAGGCTATAAAGTCACCTAAGATATAGACCCCAAGCACCCAGTTACTGATAGGAAAGATTAGAAATGATTGTGTACAGGCTCCCTTTTTCAGTCTTAGCATTCAGTTGTGGCAAAGAATAAAACAAAATATCAAATAAAAGTAACTTGACACAATGTCAACACATAAGCTAAAATTACCTAGAGAGGAAACTGAAGCTGGTTATTTTAGAAAGTTAATCACTATAGTATTAAGAATTCTCTTTTTACACCAAAACATTATTTTATAGTCAAATACATACAACATCAAATGCTATTTGAAAACCATATACAGCAGTGTAACAATGTTTTCTGTTAGGCATGCATTTTTCCAAAGATTCTGCATCATTGAAAAAAAATTGATCTCCTTCTACCTCTCATTCAGGTATATGCTATATCAGAGACACAATCCCCTGTAATCAAAATTATTTCTCCAGAAGAATGTTTTATTTGCATTTTAAAAAATGAGTGCTAACTTTTGTACATATGACGGTACTGTCTACACATACAATGTCAGAAGACTAAACACACCAAACACTTCTCTTCATGGAAATCTGACAGATGTATAACAGACAATGGGAGTAGAAAATGAACTCTGTGTAAGGCTTGCATGATCTGTAAAAAAGCCTTTACTCATTATTTATACAAGGTCTTAATTTTAAATTCTTAAATGTTAGATTTCCATTAGAAATTAAAAAAAAAAATCAAGAAGAACAATGTATATACTTGGGTTTTCAAGATTAAAAAAATAAAACATGGTTGTAATTTCTGTAATAATGAAAAACATACTTTAGACATACAGCTGTAGTAATAAACATCACATTGTAATTATGAATAAATGGTTTACACAAACTGAAATATATATATATATACCTGCACTAGAGAGGATAGGCTGTTGGTTTTAGTGCTATTTCAAATGAACAACCAAAAAAAACCCAGTTATATGGTGAAAAATATTTTTATAATGCTGATGAAACTTTTTTATTAGGCTGGATGCCACTTTACATAGCACACATGTAAGCAGTATTCATTCCTGAATTAAAAAAATACTACTACTTTCAGGGCTGCAGGTTTTTCTTGAAAATAGTCCAGATCTCTAGTATACTTGTGTTACTCATATTCCTAATGCTTTTGTGCTGATATGGTCTGTCAGGGCTCCATTTCATTTTCCAAAGTCCAATTAAACAAACAATATATATATATACTGTATATGTATATATATATACACACATCTGCATATATCACGGTCTTAGTGACGCACGGGCCTTGTCCAGTATTTCCTTTCTGATCTTTGGATAGTTTGGATGTGCTCCAAGGACCTGTCAAAAGACAAAACAACCCAGAAGTTCAACACTGAGCTTACATGTTCTAAAACTAAAAGAACAACATGGTAAGTTTGTTTTAAGAATGCATAAATATTTAACTGAAGCCAGAGGCTATCATGTCAAACACAGCTTTATCAAAGACACCTTATTTCCCTTTCATGCTGCCCTGTCGCCTTGGTGTGAAAGACACAGGGATCAAGGGCTAAAGCCTCTGTGTGGTGTGAAATGCATGCGTTCAAAACATTGACCTCTGGAGACACTTCCAAGGTTTTCAGTATTCTTTATTTGCAAAGACAAACTGCCCTTATGTTTTCCTTCCCTTGGGGTCTTTCTTACTATACTCCATACACTTCATCTTGTCCGGCAGTTCTCCCTCTTTCCATATCCTTTCATTCAATTACTCCTTTTCCAGTTATCTTTATTTCTCCCCAAAAGAGTAAGTATACTTTATTTCATTGTTAATACTACTAATTACAAATTGATAATGCTCACTCTGCTCGTATGAAAGCAGCCCTTCATCTTACCTATATCTGCTTTTTAATGTTTTTTAAATCTGTTTTTTTATGGTTTTTTTATGTTTAGACTATACACAATTAATACTGGAAGTTACTTTCTAACAGTGTCTTCCAATAATAATATTTGATAAACTTCTTCAGCTATACTTCTGTGTGGATTTACCAAGTTGCAACCACAGGGCCAAAAGAAGGTGCTGCCTCTCAAATACGGTTTCATATGTGATACTCAGTCACTGTCTCTCTTATTTATCTGGTGTCCAGAGAACTCAGGATTGAGCAGATTATGTCGAAGATATTGAATTTAATCAAACTTATTAAATAGGGTGTCTTCCTGACATTAAACCATATATTTAGAAATGTAAATTCAACAACATAAGAAACTGGGTAATTATGTAAATGACTTGCTACAGTAGACAGTGTTAAGTACATATGCAAATTCTACCTTATGACAAACATTGATTGCATCAACATATCTCTTCCCTTTCAGGTAATTGAAAGCCAGCTTGTATCCTGTAGGTAAAAGGGAGGAAGCAAGGTGACAATCTTAGTTTCTGTATTGAATAATGAAAACACCACATTCAACTTCATTTTGGTCACTGTATATTCCTAAAATAGATATATTTGGTTTCTGGTATACTCTCATCTAAGCCTGCAGAGATCAAAACTTCTACTGAGTCACTTGAGGTAGTAAATTAAAGTCCTTTACACATTGCTAGCTATGTTTGAATCAAAAGGAGATATTATTCTGGAAAGCATGGGTTACTACAGACAATATATAATGGCTGTCCTCTTTCAATTATTATGGTACCCCACAGAGTTTTCTCACTGTGACCTACAATACACTGTTCCTATTCCATTACTAAAGGACAAAATAATAAAAAATAATAAAAAAAAATCAGGTAACATTAAAAAGCTAGGGAATTAAAATGCTATTCTGTCCCAATATCAGCAGACCACTGATAAAATAAAAATAAATCACATGGAATCACAAAGTGACATAGCCACTTATCAGGTTGATACTTTCAACATAAGTATAGCTTGTGCGTATGGGCCTGGACAAAAATGAGAATAGAGGGGAAAATGTTATGAGCATGCAATTTCCAAAATATAAATTTTTACGTCTTTCACTTATGAACTTATTCTCACTAGCAAATGAGTACAAGAAATCTGATACCAGTCCATATAGTTTTACTTGCCAGACAGAGTTTGATCATTTTAGTTTTAGTACATGCTGATTCCCACAACGCTGTATTCAAAGCCAGAAAACAATAGGCACACAGTACCTTCAATATCATGCTCTCATTTTTTGCAAGACTGCTCCACAGTTTAATTTCACTGAAGCATTCTCTTGTCTAAACACCAAATGATTTCATAATTTGTTCAATTCCACTCTACAGGTGCGGGAACAACTAGTAAAATTACTGCATCCCCCACAATCTAAGTCAGATTTGTACCAATCATTTTTATTTCTGTTTTGAAGAAGTCTTCCTTCTGTTTTGAAGAAGTCTTCCTTCTGTTTTGACCACCCTAATTTTTTCACAGGCTTAACAGTTACAATCCTGTTTAAAAAACACTGGTTTCCCAATTGATGCCAAAAGCTATCACACTTTAACACAAACAAACAAACAAAAAACCAAAAACCAAACCCTAGGGCACAAAAAATGACCACAGATTAAAAACTGGAAACAATATGTATTTTGAGGCATAGCCTAAACCCTGGAACAGACTTTGTCTAAGTCAACAGCCTTGGGACCTAGAGGCAGAATCTACGTTTCAAGTCAGAAAGTGCATTTTATCCTACGTATCCATTTCAGAAAGGGTTTTCTACATTAAAATAGTCTAAAACATGACAGGTTATACTTCAATTAAGCATCCACACTGGCACTTGAATAGAATGCCATGCTTTCAGTTCACCATCTTTTTTAAACCAGGTATATTTAAAGACATTTAGAAAATTTATTTTAAAATCTTTACTTACATATATAAGCTTATTCATATAAACGGGTACACTGTCTGATTATCAAAATGAAATAATTAAATCCATGACCTGCCACCATCAGATATATATTATTTTAAAAGGTTCTCTAATGTAGACAGTACATACCACATTACTAGAAATACTTTATTAAAAATTAATGCTGTAATTGCAGAGGAAATTATTCACTAAGAGCAAACTAAAACTATTTCAAATCAAACCTCGTACTAAAATTTTAAGCAGAAAGTACCTGAAATATCATAAAACTGCTACCACTTGCCACAGGGGCTTTTCAGGTTGACCATTAAGTGCACATTTGAACATCTGAGTTTTTTATGTGATGAGAAAACCATTGACACTCTATTCAAAATTAAAAGCTATCTTTCCAGTACAGGGTAGCTGTTTTATTCCTATTGTGGTGCCTGAAATCACATGTATCAGTAATACACACATACCTATTGTTGGATTCATTTGGTTCCCACATTTCCAGGCCATCTCGTAATTTGCTGCTGCATTCTCATATGCTTGTTCCTTTTCCATTACATATCCCATGTATTCATAAGCCTTGCAGCATGACTGCAAAATATAAATATTAATTCAAAATTTTATTTGGGTAAGATAATATATATATATAGGATAAACTTCTTAATTGAAAGAGTAACTATACAGTGCAATAGGCTCTTCAGCAAGGTGGCTGAATCATCATCTCTGGAGGTTGTTAAAAGAAATATAGATGTGGTATTTAGGAATGTGGTTTAACCACTGGACTTGGTAGAGTTAGGTTAATGGTTTGTCGACTTAGGTTAATGGTTGGACCATCAGATGATCTTAAAGGTCTTTTCCAACCAGAACTATTCTGCACTTCACTGCTTAAATACTTCTAGTCTGGACAGCTAAAAAGCTTAAGTGATACTTGTACTAACTTTGATGACAACATAATCTCTAAAACAATCGGTAATATGAATGAATATTCCTAAGTCACTCCAAGTCAAGTACAGTGTTCCTCCCAGATGACATTGCCACTCTCCTTCAAAAATAATTAGAGACTTCAGGAACCCTGTAGATAACTCTCTCAGTCAATAATAAACATACAGCAGCTGCATTTAAAGTCCAGACAGAAAGCTGCTGCATCTTCCACAAACATAATTTGTTTCACATGAAAATCATAGAATGGTTTCAGGACCTTAAAGATCATCTTGCTGCAACTCCCCAGCATGGGGAGGGACACCTCCCACAGACCAGGTTTCAAATGGATTTAAATAGAATTAAATCCATAATAATGAAAGATGTGGGTTAGGGTTATGAAAGATATAGCAATTCATAAATAAATCTTGCATATACTACATACTGCAGAAAAAAATTTACAAAAAAAAAAATTACAAAAATAAGCAGAATTCTAACTACCAGATGTTATCCACTGCCAATAGGAAAAATATTTTCAAGAGAAAAATGAAGAATATGCACCTTTGTACAACTGTTTTGGTCTATTTCTCCTTAATAAGTGAAGTACCAAGCAACTGGAAAAATAAACACATTTGACAATCCTGTTTCAGAGGGAAATTAGACACTTAGATAAATTAAAATAGAAGGCTACTGAGATTACTATTAATGTGTATTCATTTACCCTGTTATGACGAAGGCATCGTTTTAATAATTCATCTGCCATATCATATTTTGCAGACTGAATATATATATCTGCAAGCAGAAGCCAACTCTTTTCAAACTCCTCTGCATCGATGGGATTCCAGCTCATTTTTGAAATACGTTTCAACTGATTTCTGGCTCGTGGAGTCTGTTTCAAGATCATGTAGGCTGTGGCCATTCCCAAAAGGGCTGGTACGTGGTCCTTCTGTTGTAAAAAGCATAGTTGTTGGTGGTTTTATTTTGCTTTTAACTTTTTTTAAAAGTTAGGCTTTCTTCAGTTGAAAACTAAACTAAAAGCTACATCTCAGAAAATAAAGACAGAACACCCAATCTTGCATGTTTTCCATCTAGCAATGTGATTATTTCTATAAGACCAATCATGATGAACACCATGTTAGGTAACTAAGAGGGTGAATATTATTTTGAGGTCTAAACCAACTTCTTCAGGCTCAATAAATGTTGAAAGCAGAAAGTATTTAATCTCAACAAGAAACATTCTGATAACACTAAGATTTATTCTTTTGATACACAGAAAAATACTTCAGGAGAAAACTTAACTGAGGTGAAGTTACAATACAAATGGTATTTTCTGCTTTTAGAAGTACCTGTCAAACATCAGTAACGGGGACACCAATTCCCATTATTTGGTGCACAGCTCCTAAAAATGAAAGTAAACTGCCTGTATCCAAAACCAGGATTCTTAAAAGCCACCATTCTGTGCAAGAGCTTCAAATAAGTGCAGGAGAAAGAGTGATCTTAAAAATCCTGCCTTTATTAGCATAGGGTATAAATGAGAATGGTGTTCACATCCTGAAACTGCTTCCTAAATGCAGAGTGTGGTTTTATTAAGCAGCTAACTTAACAGCTTCCTCCTTCCTCCGTGTTCCTGGCTCACTACAGATACTCTGCCTCTACATCTCTTTGTATGGTTGTGCTGTAAAAAGGACTGCAATAGTGGGTTTAAAAAAAAAAATACCACCACCAAAAACTGCTCTTCCACATAATCATCAGCTTATCCCCTTTCCCTCAAAGGTCACATCTAGCATGCTTCCCTAGAGATGAAGTCTGAAGAGATTAAAATTCTATATTTAATGCACCTGAGAAGATCAAATAGACTCCAACACTCTTCCTGCTGGAACTGTGTCACCATGTGAAAAACATTCAGTATTCACAGGACCACAGATCAGTTCTAAGCAAGACTGAGGAGCCAGTACTGAAGACAGAGGGAAACCTTGTGTGTGATTCCCAGACTTGCCTTACACACAAGATAACTAGCAGTATACTCAGCTCAGCCAAGGATTAGTTTAACACACAATTAATGGGTAGCAGTAACTCAAATATTTCTTGGCATTCCTATGGACTAAATGTGTCTATGTGTGCTTAAAAAATTTGTTGAAAGATGCTGGATAAGAGTAAAGCTATTGACTACAAGTAGCTACAAATTAATGAATATTTCCCTTATAAGGATGATTTTAAGCAGATGGATAAACTTGCCCTAGAATCTCAATTCTGTTGAATTGCCATGACATACATTAAGGCAGCTTATATTTAATTATTTTTGCTTACAGAATGAAGGTACTGTATAGACTTGTATCATCAGGCACAGTGCTGGCAAGACTGAGAATTAAAAAGCAAACCCAGTAACTCAAACAAAACAGCCTATTCACATTTCTGTAACTGGCAATATTAGCATTTAGCTCAGTTATGAATTTGCAATCCAACTGAAAATTTCTAAATTATTTCAGTGGGTTTTTTTTAATTTTTTGTAAAATAATCTTTAATTGGAGAAGAAAAAAAAACTTAGAACGGATAGCACGATCAGATGCAACTATTCCTGAATATACACTGTGAGAGTAGTTAAAAAAAAGTGTAGGTAGGAAGAGAAGACTGAGGAAATGAGATAGGTTACTAACCTCACCCACTACTATTTCAGTGAAAGTGTTCAATGCTCGTTCAACATTTGATTTTTGTTTTGTTGCCATAAGACAATAATTTTCCATGATTTTCAGTTGAATGTGACCCTGAGTGGTCTGAGGCTTGAGTTCCTTCAGAAGATTTTCTGCTGTTCTTACAGCTAACTGCACAGACTCCTGCTTCTCTGTTGAATTACTGTTATCAGAAATAAAAGTGTTTGTGAAAGCTTTTTTTTTTTTTTTTTTTTTTACATACAGCAAATTATTATGAGTTAGTATCAATTCCACACAAAAGAGATGGCATTTGCATTTTATACAGGATGGGTCTGTTATTTAGGCATTCTACATTGCAATTCCAGATATAATCTCCCCTGTTTTCTGCTTGAGACTGACTTGTTAGAGTCAACAATGGTCTCCCACAACATAGTATGTAGAATATTCAAAGGGGTGGCAGAAGAGGATGACAGAAGAACCCAAACAATATTTATTTCACTCACCCTTTGTCAGCATCCAGATTTTCAAAAACTTCACCACCCACAATTTCATTATCTGGGTTCAAACAAATTTCAATCATGTTGTAGACTGCATTCTGTCCCCAGTCACTGTCTTTTCGAGCTTTATTAAAATGTCGGAGTGCATCATTTGGTTCACACGTATACCTAGCCAGATAATTAAAACACCAAAAGCTGGACAAGTAAAATTCTCAAATCTCACCTAAATCTCAAGAAGAAACTGAATATTTAAAAACAGATGACACACTTGCACACACAGATAATGCAAAGTTTGAACAACACACATACTATTTCAAGGAACTTGTTTGTGCAGACTAAAAACAGTCTGATAAATTTTAAAATTTGAAAGTATTATATTACTAAGCCAGCAAGAATACCCCATTGAACAAGCAGAAAATATGAAAGATGTATGCGAGACAGATAAAATAGCTTAATTTTAAAGAGGAACTTGTTGAAAAGTATTTCAGAAGAGAAAAGGAGACCTTTCCTTAAATCCTAGCACCTAAATAGTAGGAAAGTAGTCCTATATTACTTATCACACTATATGTTGCACCTCTGAATAATAATGCATGAAAGTTAATTTAAGTATGTTCTACATGATCAAATAAACCTTATCTTAAATATAATTGCAAATACCAGAGATAGAGTCCTTTGCAGTAGTGAAATCCTGGTTCAAGCTTTGTTCTGGAAGAATGTTTTTCAGCCATTACAAGAAATCTTGGGACTTCTTCCAGTTTCCCCGCTCTTCTCAAAAGATCAATTAATCGTGAGAGGGTTGCATAGTTATCTAAATATACAAGTAATTAGGACAATGTAATTCCAGTTATTTGCTGTATGAATATCTTATGAAATAAGAGCCTGCCTTGTTTTTTCACATAAAAACTGGTGGATGTTGTAATACATAGCACATAATACATAGTAAACAGAGATACAAGAACAAAGACATCAAGTGATACCTGCAATACTTGATACTTATAAAAACCTGCATAAAGGTAAGTATAATTGCACTTCATTTTCAAAAGAAATTAAAATTAAAACTTTTGCTGTAGTCACATCTTTTTTCAGTCTACTCTAGCAAAGTTTTACATCCATTAAAGTACTGTTTCAATAGATTTTACTAGCTTTCTCTCTGCTCGTAATTTCCAAATTGCTAAAATAAACTTATTCCTCTCTAAGAAAAGTTTCCTATATTAATCTTGAAATAAAATGCTAGCTTTGTGTTCATGTGCTAAATATCTTCAACATGAGAAAAAGCTTTACAGTTGCAAGTAAACCCTAGCTATGTTTGGCTTGAGGTAAACGATGCATAGTGCATTGCAGCTAAGTAAGTTACTGCATACTGCATCTATAGGAATAATAATGACATCTTCTCCTGTAATAGCTTTATATTTTTATATGCAGTAATGGTCTTTGGTTTTAGTATCAATTCCATTATAAATAGCATATTTATTTCTAATCGTAAAAAGTATATTTTAGATATTTACTCCTCTACCTCATTACAACAACATATCAGGGAGCAGTAAAAACATCAGAGCTAAATATTTACCTGGCTTGCGTTCTAGGAGCTGCTGGCAATGAAAGACAGCTTGTTCATAATCTTGCTTCCTGAACATAAGATCAGCCATCATCTAAGATATTGACCAATTTAGGGAAGACAAATCAAATGTTATAAATTGTGGTTTTATAATGAAATCTAGTTCTGCAAAGTGAGGAGCTGAAAATATAGCTTTGGAGTGCTGTAGCCACTGAGCAAGTAGTAAACTCATTTGGGTTTTTCATTAGTCATGCAAATACTCTACATACAGATACACAGGATAATAACAAGCAGGTTCAGACTCCTATCTCAATTTTTCACTTAAGGTAGAAATTACAAGTAAACTAAACATTGATATATCTCCCAGATACATCTGGTTTTACTCCTATAGTTCTACTCCTAATTTTGTTTTCCCACAAGTGCAGAAGAAGCAAATACAAAAGTAGTTAGTTTAAAGCTAGGGAAAAAGAAAAACTATAGCCCACTCTAGCAGAGGGAGTAACACAAATTATTTCATTTCTTTTTCTGTCCACTAAGAAATAATAGAGAGTAGATTTAAAATAACATACATTAAGAGTGCTATTACCCCTGTTCTTGCACCATACTAGAATAAATTCCAGTTGTTAGACTGCTGTGAGAAAATAAATTAATAAAAATAAATCAAAAATAAAGAAATTATATTTGCTCCTAATGTGTTGAAGCAAAATTTGCTTAGTCTATTGAGTGCTTTTAAGCCAAGGAGTATACCAACTCTGAACAGAGAATTTGCAGCTGTAATTAAAAAGGTTTAAGTAGGAATTTGATTAACTATGATTGTATAACCATCTAAAACCACACTGTAAAACCACACTTCTTTTCTTCTGGAAGTTTTTTTATAGACTTGCTTTAACATTATTGTGCAGGAAAAATAACTTTTTCCTTTAACATTAGTCAATTAAGCCATGCTTTAGTCAGTCCTACAACTCCTACTTTCATCCACTAGTATTTTTAAAGACACATTTTTGCATGGAGATAAAATGAAGACTACGATTGATAGAAACTCCATGTTGAATTATTAGCCAGCATAAGCAGAAAAATACCACATTTCATTCCAATGGATTTTTCATGGGTTTTTGAAATCAGAAGCTGCAGGATTTCTTAAAAGTATCAGTTTATGGATCCACAACATTGCAGACACACAAGCTTAAAATCTCATGTGGGCTAAGTCTAATAGCACATACCATCGTTGCGGCTTCATTATCTTGGTCATTCTTCAGTAGTAAGGAGCACTGATGTTGACAGGCATCTGTATCATCTTGTGCAAGATACAAACGTGCAAGTTCCAACATTGCCTGTATATTAAAATATTAAACTATATGTAATTAAAAAATACATAAAACTTCTATTTTTCAGAGGGATATTCTGGAGGTACACTGAAAACAGAGCTGCTCAGATAGTATGCTCTGAAGACTACAGTATTTTGCTAAGAATAATTTTCTTGGGAAAAAAAAATGTAAGTAGTTTTACATTCACTGACAGAAGCAAATACCTCCTTAGCATTCATTGATTAGTTTTGGAGTATTCCAGCAGAAAGAGTTTTCTTATTTGCATTTCCAAACCTACCACATTAAGACTGTGTCTGGTTCCATTTCTCAGAAGCAATCACAAAATAAGGGGACACTGAAGTCACACCATAGACTCTTCTGAATAAAATGTGACACAAAACTTAAAAATGCAGAAGTTACGGTAGATTTAACTGTATTCCCATTGAAGAAATTGAAGTTAAACCAACTAGAAAGTAAAATTAGTCACAGAAAATCTGTAAGCAGTGTTACCCTTGCTTAATTTTACATGGTGCTCTGATTTTTTTAAAAAAAATTAGGCACTTATAATTGCATCACAATTCTCTCTCTGGTTACACTTGTGAAAGACTCTTCTGAATTTAAAAACTGATTTGAGAATCCTCTTCAGAATACGAAAGCTACTTGCATAATATTTAAGAACTGTTATCTTTCTACTTGCTGTTATTTACATATTCAAATATATACCATATAGTTCTGAAACAGAAAGGCAGGTGGGTAAGCATTAAAAAGATATGGATATAGCATGCATCTAAGAATTTTAATTATGAAAACTTTCTTTAAGCCACTGGTTTAATGTGCACAGTGCAGTGGAAGACCAGAAAGCAGCCTCCTCATCAAGGAACACTTCCTGCCTCAGGCAAGCCAGACAATAACACGAGAATAATGCTGGTAAAACTGGACTTAGAGAGTACATTCTAGTGACTGGAAATGGTCAGCATTTCCAAAAATTGAAGTTTTCAACTCCAGCCCCCAAAACAAATGATAATGTGAAATCACGTGCTTGATGCAGTCTGTGACCCACTTCAAGTCCGCATCTGGAAAACATGTTGCCTCTTACCTGGTTAGAGAAAACGTGTAGGGTATTATCTACCAGATTTAGCTATAAAAAACCTACCAACAAAACACAAAACCCTTATGACAACTGCAATCTCTTTATATTTAGATGAATAATTTGTTTAATGCAACATTTCAAATCTGGTTTGGGTTACGTAAGCTAGAATAAAGGATAATTTGTTCTGATGAAACCAGGTACAGAGAGCTTCTAAGGAATTTCCAGTACTTACATATTACATTTTTCATGACAGCAAAGTCTGTGAAGATGTCAAGAAATAGGTGTGCATTTAACACCTATATATATACCATAATCAAAAAGAACTGAATTTAAACCTTGTACTACCCATATTGTTCCCTTCATTTTGAAGGGAAGAAAACATGTTTAAATCTACTGAAACTATAGAAGGAGACTGAGAGGACCCATTTATACTAGCTGTGGATAACTAAAAGCATTTTATTTTCAGTACTTTAAAAAGGGAACAAGAACTTAATCAGAACTCCAGTCTTAGATTTTGTAAGTTGTCATTGTATTCTGTGCTACTAGTGAGTAGGATAAAATTAAAAAATCTCCAGTCAGTGCATCTAACAGAGATATTCAGTACAAGCGTCAGTGAACAGCATATTTTGTGACAATGGGCATCTCTCTGCAGTATGCTTTTAGCAAGAACAGAAAGGAAACACCATGCTGGTATTTCGGTACTGGTGTAAAAAAAAACCAAATAAATCTCATACTGAATTATTGGGATGGCATACCACACAAGCCATAGGTGTACCTGCACTATTAACAGGCAGTCTTCTCTCCCTTAATGGTAGAGTGGAGAAGTCATCCTCCTTTGAACAACCAAAGGATGTTTTTATTCCTCTTCCAATTTATTTTTCTTCTCCTTTATCAATATGTCTTGAGGTAAACCTGTCTCACAGATCCTGAAACTATCATTTTAGGAAGGTTCTTGAAAACACAACACACAATTTCAAGTATTGAAGCCAGATGATAAGCTGATAATTTAGCAGTTGCTCAATCTGACAACTGTGCAATAAGAAGCAGCAAAATGAGAAGTCCTCACATACAGCTAAGTATAAAAACCACATACTAGAAACTGGGGAAATTTGACAAAAATTGTATTTATTTTTAAGCTAAAAAACCCACTAAAGTTGGGACTAAATTGTAGTTCTTAGCATAAATTTCTCAGCCTTTCACGTCTCCATTGCTTATCTCTAAAACATAGGGCTATGAAAGCAAGAGGAAAAAGGGTATAAAAATAAGCACAAAACCACCAGCATTTATTACAAGGCAGATGTGTGGGACAGTGCGGGGAAGAGAGAAGCAATGCAAAAGTCATTGCTCAACAACATCAACGTCTTATGGCTAAAATCAGAATACTACCAAATTCAGATAAAACCCTAAAACTGATAGAACAGATACAACAGACACAAAAATTGTCTGAACTGACTGCAGTCACTGAGGCTTCATTCCACAGGACAGGAAACAAGCAAGATTATTTCCATTTTGACTGTTACCAAGACCACCACTTGAATCAGAAGTTTGCAAGAGAATCGTGAATCAAGACATGAGTCTTGAATCAAGAGACAAAAGTTAGCAGTACACAAGTATTTTACCATGATAAGCAATGAAGGGGAGCAAATCCAAAGCTCTGTGTATATCGTAGAGCAGAAATAGCTGCAAATATACTACACTGTGGATATTTGAAAAATGTATTGCTAGGTATCAAATTGAATAGAAAACCAAAGAAAAATAGAGAAGGAACTGACCTTCTTATCGGTGTCACAGTGAACAAGAGCTTCTTTGTAAAATTTAATTGCTTTTTCATAGTTTCGCTGGGATGTAGAATGTTTTGCAATTTCAGTACAAATTTCAGCTGCTAACTGTTTCTGTGCAGGAACTGCATCTGGCTGTTCTATTTGAGCACGTTTAAGCACTCTGGCTTGTAATTCCCGAGCCTAGTGTGAGGAGAGGACAACCATAAATTTTCAAGGCACTAATTTTATTTTATGTACTTCAGAATAACATAATGAAATTTTAAAATGTTCTTTAAGCACACTATATATAAAAGCAGGCAAAAATCTCTCTCTTACAACAAAATTTTAAAAACATCAATCCAAACAAATCCAATATCTCTCCCTCAACAATCTGTCTCAAACTGCCTTGCTTCCTCAAAATTCACATTAAAAACATGCTTAAAAGCAACCAAGCGTTCAACACTTTCAAGAAGATGGAATCCCAATACACTTTTTTTACAATACTACATATGACAACTGAATGCCAATAAAATAATGCATAATCAACACAACTTCCGTAGTGAGACAGTGGAACAGGTTGCCCTAGGAAGTTGTGGCTGCCCCCTCCCTGGAAATGTTCAAGGCCAGGCTGGATGGGGCCTTAAGCAACCTGGTCTACTGGGAGGTGTCCCTGCCCATGCAAGGGGTTGGAACAAGATGGACTTTAAGATCCCTTCCAATCCTAGCCATTCTATGATTCCATGATTCCAACCTACACTTTATAGAATATAATTTTGAGATATCAATACATACAGTATTTTGTGAAACATAAGGGATAGGACATTTAAGCAAAAAGCCAAGGAGGGATTCATTTTACTGGTGTACTGGAAGAAAAAAGTGGTATGAACAAACTTATTTAAAACTCCATCTAAAGAATATTTACTTCAAATATAGTAATTTGAATAAAGATGACATTTTTGTTGGTTTAAATTTCCAGCATAATTCTGTGCCTTGCATTATTTACAACTAACCTCTTTCCCAACTAAAATTGTTATGTGCCAGTGTGTAGTTACTAGCTGAGTTGTAATAATAACAAATGCTGGTGTAGGGTATCATTGAACAAACCTCACTATTACAGAGAAAAGCAATGCTTTTGCACACAAGCCCTACAGTTTTGCTTTTAAAAATGTTATTATCACCTCCATGAGTTTCATTAAGAACTTCTTCAGTCTCTAAGCTGCCTTCCTACATCAAAATGTTCACTAGAAATGTTACATACCTTTTCATAAAATTAGGCTTCTAAACAAGACCTCAAAGGCTAAAACCCAGATGGTGTGTGTATTTATCTCCTTCATTAAGCTCAGAAACCAATCTACATTATTTACTTTTCTTGCTGGTCAGAAAATGTTACCAAGGCTTCCTTTTCTGTAACAGGAGTGGGGTTTATTGGAACACAGCACACTGATGCAACCTCTTGCTCAATGCCTTTGTGCTGCAAAAGCATCTTCTAAATGGATTATCTTATCTCTAGCTTCCAAGTTTGTTCTTTCAAGCCTCAGTTTGAGTGATAAAATTCCAACTCCAGACTGAACAGATGAGACTGGTATTTCAAATAACCAACAGTACAACAAAATGACAGGTATACATTGAAAGCTGCTCCAGATTGTTCCATGAGTGGTGTTCCCCACAGCCAATTTTGTTTTCAATTGCTCTGCTAAAAGTTCACTCCATATACAAATACAGACACGGTATGGATACAAGTTTTCATCAAAAGCTTGCATTCCAATGCAAAATTCAGCTAACACCACTCACAAAAACTTAGACTTTCTAAGCACTTACATTCTTTAACATTTGTACCAATGCTTTATCCCTACTATGTATGCATTTGCCTCATTCATAAAAATATTACAGTTAAAATTTGGGATAAAAGTGAAACCAAGAGAATAAAAGAGAAGACACTGAAACCTTTCATAGGGTTTTTCGTTTTCGTTACCTGCTGTAATGAAACAATGGCTTCATCAATCTTCCCCATTTTGCTGTAAATTTTTGCCAGAAGTACCTGGTAACTTCCATCTTCCATCAGAGAAGACAATTCATTAACTGTAAGAATTACATTGAACAAACACGGTTCTTGTAGGAACAGAAGCTAGTGGTCAAAGAAAGATAAAGCTCTCCAAATAGTCCAGGCAAAAGCCTAAGCTAATTTCACAGCTCCATCGTATGTATTTGGGATTATGATTTGACACTGTATGTTGTTAGTAAACATTACAATCTACTGAGTGAGAATTAAGGCCAAATATATTGAACAATGCAAAAAGAATAATAAAAAACTACTGACTAATCTATTTGCACTCTTATAAATGAGAAGAAAGTTTTTAATTTAAGAAGACAGGAAATACAAGCCACTCCTGACATTTCTTGTCTAAATCCTCCTCAAAGTCAATAAAAAATGTCCAAATTGATTCAAGAATGCTGCTGTACACTCAAAATGCTTCAGGTTGTTTGATGAAATTTTAGTCAAACTCCTAACTATCTTTCTTTTGCTAGACTCTGGAACAGACATGAATACAAATAGTTACTTTAACTAAATATTTCAGTCTATACACAAAACTATCATTAACCAGACATAATTAATGATTATTTACCATGATTATTAAACTAGCCAGATCTTCAAAGGCTTACCTAAGATGGGAATTTAACATTAAATCAGAGTTTTTTTTCAGTAAGAAATAAACAAGCAGAAAACAAACACTCGTCTGCACAGTATGACAGACCAGTAAAACAGTCACATAAGAGAAAATTATTGAAGGGACTTGTAATAAGGACTCGATAGTAACTGTCTCTGTATCCAGATAGCCATAAAAGTTAACAAATATATCTAAACGACTGCAAAAAGTTTAATTAAGTGTAGAGATATCAACAGCTCACACTAAAACATTGAAATTTAATTGTCTTTTAACAAAAAGTAGGAAAAAAAAGCCAAACAACCCAAGAATTTTAGCTTTGTAAATGCTTATTCAGAATATGTGAAAGAGGGCCCTAAGAGACATCTTCAACCAGTTCAATGTCTGCTCTGAAGGATACTGGTTAGCATTTACCATCTAAACAATCTTCCTAACATCAGGAATGACTCATCTATATTTGATCAACTCAGAACATTAGTTAGCACAGAAGAGTAAGAACCTTCTTACATGTGTGAAGCTCTGTTATTGTATTTACTGACATCATCACAAATGTTAAAAATTTAAAAGTCCCGGCAAAAGCACCTTTAAATGTAATTGAAGTTTGTGTCTGACTGCACTTCTCGTTTAATAGTTGCCTGTGGTTTACAGTTCTAAAAACGTTTACATGGAACTTGTTTATTTCATAATATATTTGTTTCATACAAAAAGGACAAACAACAGTAGAAACTGTATGTTTTGCTGTGTATTAATAACATTCCTACCAGGCTCATGATGTAAAGCTTGCTGAAGTACATTTTCTGCTTTTTCATAATGCTTCAGTTTCATTAAAAGCTCAGCCAAATCATAGCAAAGGAAATTCTGTTGACTGCTTCTCAGTGCAGTCTCATAGTAACTGATTGCCTAAAAGGAATAAACAAGACATCTGAATATTACTTAAAGACAAATCATAAACACAACCACCTTTCTACTTGTATTTAATGACATGCTGCTTGGAGTTTTCTCTACTTCT
Source organism: Phaethornis superciliosus (assembly GCA_023637945.1). Classification (NCBI taxonomy): domain Eukaryota; kingdom Metazoa; phylum Chordata; class Aves; order Apodiformes; family Trochilidae; genus Phaethornis; species Phaethornis superciliosus. The sequence continues at coordinate 19,933,880 of JAJQWJ010000007.1, read as the reverse complement.
TTAACTTCTTTTGTAACCAAGTAGTTACATTAATTACTGTATTAAAAAGAGAATATTTAATTGCAAATTCAGGCTTCTAAAAATGTAATGCCAAATTAAAGATAAATTAATAGCTGAAGACATTTTGATAAACATGCATTTACACAGCCTAACCACATTGTCATGTTCTATCTTTGACAGGATCACTTCCAATTATAATGCTTTTTCACTAGCTGCTGAAGTTTCTAACTCCAGTCTGACTGGAATTATACAAGTTCTGTTTTACTGTATATAAGCATTTTCCCAAATTCTACCCGCAAAGCACAAAAAGAAAAAAAAAAAAAAAAAAGGTGTAAAAATACCAACTAAGCATGAGCTAGAAGTATAAACTTCTCTGCATTTTTTAAACATAAGAAAGGATAATCGTCTCAATTTAAAAAGTGAAATATTGACTCAAGAAAAAAAGTAATGTTCTGGATCAATAAACTATTCCACAAACTTGAAAAAAAAAAACAAAAAAAACCCCAAACCCACTTCTATTTCAAGACTACTCCAAGTTGTTATTTTTGATTTTATGTCTCTAAAAAAAGAGAAAATAAGAACTGGTATTATGTTGAAAAGTTACATATCCAAAGTGAATTTGAAATATTTTATTCGCCTTTTAAGTTTTAAAATATAACATGTTTAAACGTGCATAATAATGCAATTACCCAGCAGGTTACCTGTTTAGGCTTATGTATACTTAGGATAACTGGCACTTCAAAATAAAAAAAAAATCAAGTCCATAAGCTGCTTGTAACTGACATGAGCAGAAGCAAGTGAAAATTCAAACATTGCATATACAAAATACAATTTGGACACACCTTTCATTAGCTTGAGTTAGCCTAAATATAATTGGTTGCTTCCAAAAGTTTCCCCCAAACATTTTCTTCTGTTTTTCCTACAAGATAAAGCCTGCATTCCTGCCCTCCCAGCTAACACTAAAGATAAGAGATGTAACCAGACTGGGTAGAGAAGTTATTAAACACGGTTTTGAGTGCAGACCAAAAGAAATTTAAAAAAAAAATCATATGAACTGCAAGTCATGAAAACTACAATTCTGCAGATTTGTATCCTCCAATGTGTAATTGTCAATTTGGCCAAAAATTTTAACGGGATCTACAAACTTTCAAGATAAAAAGTCTGTTTAGTGCTTTGAAGTGTAAGGTTTCTTTCTATCCAAACTGAACACAGTGCAAGTGCAATTGACGAATCCCATCACATACATTCAAGGGTGAGTTGATAGGTCACAAATATAAAAGCTGCATATTCCCTGGAACAATACACTGAATGTTCTGCATACCTAGAAGACGGAAGAACCTTTGGGTTTACTGCATGGACCTAACACCATGTCTCCCTTTAGGCAATTTCCTGACACAATGGTAATAAATACGCAGTGTTAAACAGATAAGATGTTAGCATATTATTAGATTGCTTGAAAGAGACTGTGCAGTATTGCTTACCTAAGATGGTAATTCATAAACTCAGACTGGAACATTCAATCAGTCTTAAACCTGACAGGAAATGGCAATGGAAGCTAATAGTCCTGTCCTGCATCCAAGACAGAAAATGTATTTCATAGAAACCTAGAATGGTTTGGGTTGGGTGGGACCTCAAATAGTTCCAACCCCTCTGCCATGAGGCAGGGACACTTCCCACTAGATCTGCTGCCCATGTAACCTGGCCTTGAACACTTCCAGGGAGAGTGCTGTAAGGTTTTCCTGGAGCCTATTCTGCTCCAGGCTGAACCACACCAACTCTTTCAGTCTGTCCTCATAGGGAAGCTTCAGCCCTTTATCATCTTTGTGGCCTTCCCCCTAACTTCTTCCAGGTCCAAGAGAGATAGACCATTATTTGAAATAACTTCCATAAGTACAGAGGAAGGCTGTGCTAAGTATTCAGTGGAACTGAAACAAAGCACAAAGCCATTTTCTCTTGTCTCCTAGCCACTTTCTGTACCCATGTACTCTTATTTTAATAGAATTTACTAGAAAAAAAGATACTGAACTTGTCTATAAACTTGTCTATCAATCCATGTAAAGTAACTTGCATGGAATGTACATGCCAGCTTGGGAAGATGTTGGCTTCCTCCAAAAAAGAAATAGGAAAAATCACAGCTTCTTTCACACCATATATGCAGAAGAATTCTCTAAGCACAAAACATGTAAGTCTTTTTGGCAACATGGAGACTATTTAAGAACATTGTATTCAAAGGCCCAATGAGATGTAAAGAAGACATAAAAAGACCCAAGGTCAAGATTCCTGTATGGAAGCATGACAATCACACCACTCCCCCAGCAATACAGCCCTGCTTATTTCCTTCTCTGGCTATCCCCAGATACTGTCTTCTCTTCCCTGTCCTATGCAAGGGCCACGGAGCCTGACTGACTAGATATTTTGAAGTATATCTACATACTTACTTTAAGGATAAAAGGTCTGCTTAATGCTTTCAAGTGAAATGTTTCCTCTACCCAGCCTGAAGACAAAATCACACAAAGCCTACATGTTGATTACAATGGACAAGGTATTTAATTAGCCTGATACAGTTCTTGCAGAATACCTTTGAATAGCTGTGCATTTTGGTTAGGGCTTTTCCAATTTTTCTTGATAAAGCTGGATCTTTTGGGTTTTTCTTCAAGGCCTGCTCATAGACTTCTATGGCTTCACCAGGCTTCAACAGTACAAGAGAAAAACACAGAAGGATTAAGATAAAAAGTTTTCTTCATAAACAAAATCTGTCAACATCTCCAGGAATGACTGCCCCATGCTACTGATTCATAATCTACAATACTTCTGAGAGAAGAATGGTGACTACGAAACTGCAGGAAATGTGAAACCCGTGTAATTTTACATTTCTGTGATAGAAGACAATATGGAGAGAACTTGGCAAACAAAAAGAGTTTGAATTAACCTGATTCTTATTCCACTGAAATTTCTCTACTACTCTTTTTGCTAGTTAACAAACTCATGCAAACTTCTAGCCATGTTGTAGCAGATCTAAACAAATTCCCTTTTGCTTTATAATTCTTCATTAAGGAGAAAAATACACACAGACATTAATAAATATACAACCCTGAATCACCTACAGATCCCCAAACTAGTAATCTAAACTATTAGTTGCATGCCCTAACCCAAACTAGTATTTCAAAACATGGATTTAAATGTATACCCCTTAGACGCCTGTATTCACTTGACCATATTTTTCTCCAAATACTGATTAACATTACCAGTTATCAAAGCAAAGGATGTGAAAAATGTATAGGAAGTGAATAATTTAAAATTTTTAGATACAACTTTCAATACGAAAACTAAGTTACTTAGAGGTATTCTAAGCTTCAGAACATTTCTAAACATCTCCAATTTCATTCTGAATTTAATTTAACTCTCACTTTAGAGCTGTGTTAGTCTTATGTGTCAAGAGCTGTCTAGATAAAATTCTTGCCCTGATTCTCCTCCAGTAAATTACTAGAGAAAATGCATTTTCAACAGATTTTTCTTTGAACTTACCTGCAGCAGGTAATTACAGGTTTTTACATTCTAAAGCACTTTTGTTTGCCAACGATTAATCAATAAGCATCAGCATGCTACATTGTCTCAACTTGCCAAAGTCTACAAATGACTCAATCATTCTACTCATCTCTAAGCAAGCACTTACCTCTTGAATATTCATGTATGCATCCCCTAGAAGAAGAGAAGTATGAGCACTTGGCAGTTTTTCTACTAGGTCTCTGGGAAAAGAAGAAAGAACCTTGCTCAGTATTTAATATGTCAGTATTGTTATCTAAACAACAAATAGGGCACACCAATGTTTACCCTCATCAGATTTTTTTTTTCTGAAAATAAAAAAAAATAATTTGAGATATCTTTCCAAAATAGGACTTCTGATTACTGTTTTAAATATTACAACTCTAACTCAAATGAATTCATTATATCACTAGATATTTCTGACTTAATGTAGTGGAAGGGTAAAAAATGAGAACATGCTGCCAGTAAACAGCTAGAAAAATGCATATACACCCCAGATTTTTACCTATAGCAGCCAATATATAACTTCTTATCTTTCCTGTACTGAAGATAAATATCTGCCATTTTTTCTTTCGCTTGTACAAAGTAAGGGAATTCAGGTGTAATATTTCGGAGCAGAGCCAAGGCTTGTTCAATATCTCCTTGAGCAACTGCCAGATCTGCAGCTGCAATCACAACTCTTAGTTCCTCAGAAGATCCAGAAAATTCATTAAGGGCACCTTGCAGTATGAGAGCTGCTTCATGCTGCAAATAATAAAACCAATAGAATTACTGTAGTTCCTGCTGTTTGACAGCCAAAAATAAAGATATCATAAGAAAATGAAAGTCTGGGGGTATTACACAAACCAATTAAGAAACTTAAACCATATTATTGATTTTTTTTTACTAACATATTTTATATCTTTTTTTTTTACCTTTTGATTTTCTAAATGAAATTTATGTGATATGAACTACCATCAAATGTTTTAGTAGAGAAAATAATATTTGTGCTGCATATATACAAACAGATGCTAAATTCAACTGGATAATGCCCTTCTCACCTTGCTCTAACAGGCCCTTGAATTGAGCAGGATGACCTTCACAGGTAGCTTCCAACTACACAGCTGTATAGCTTCTCTTATATTCTTACACGTACATAGTGTCCTACTGTTTATTAAGATACAGCTGACATTAAGGATGCTGCTACAAAGACAACAGCATGATCTAAAAATATTTCTCTTTTCTTTTTCTTTCATTCTCCTGTTTTGCTGTCAGAATGCTGTCTCAGTAAATGAGCATCAACAGTATCTTCTCCTCAAAATTAAAAGGGCTTTTGCAGTCTCAAAGATTACCACCTGCAAGCATTTTTTTTTCTCTGTACAGCTTAAGCTTCAAGCTGTCAAGGCAGATATTAGCATCTCGGAAATTACACCAAGCAAACACTCTGGGTAAAACAAGTGATGGTTTTCTATTCTGAACTAAGGAAGATAGACACTTCTGTTATTGGGGAGAGGATATTGTTTTCAGGTACGTGTTACACCTTAACAAATTTGCCATCTTACCAGTTCTCCATTCAAACAATGAGCTTCTACTAGCTCTAGGATGACAGACACACGATCACTTGTATCAATTTCGATTATTTTTCCTTTAGTTTTTGAAGAAACTGTAGGTTTTCTCATTGCAGGCAAATTCTTAGCCATTTGTAAGGTCTTAATAGCTTCTGATAATTCTCCCATCTTCTTCAGGGACTGCGCCTTAATTAAGTGATAAACAGGATGTTCTCTCACCTAAAAAAATACAATGAGATACAGAATTTCCAAATTTCACTTTATGCATAGTATTCAAACTCATCGAATCAAGACTTTTTTTTACATTGGGCCTCCATTCCTCCTTTCCTCCAAACATATCCGATCACTGTTTCAGTAACTTATACAAATATTATAAGTTACTAACTTGCATATTGTTTAAAAAGAAGGTTTTAATTTAAAAAAAATAATTACATGAGAATAGACTTTGGTAGAGAAAAATATCCATTACAGCATTATTTGAAACCAAACTGAATTTCAAGATTTTTAACATCTTCCACACTGCTCTATGCAACTTCATCAGGCTATTAATTAAAATAAGTATGCAATCATTTGTCACAAGTCCTGTCTGCCATTTCTCCATCTTCTTAAAACATACTTCACATGAAAAGGAAATGTCAATGAAATTTAATAGTGTACAAAAGTCACTAGCACCTCAGCCTCTGCCGACTATGTAGTTAATCTTCAGTTTCCTTGCATGACTGGGATGACACAACCAAGATGGGAGTGTGACTGCAAGGAAATGGTAGCTTCATGATGCAGCTAAGCTCTGTCAAGAGACTTAGCATGACACAGACTGGTAAGTGCTGCATAGTGTTTTCCCAGCTCAGTGTTAATCCTACATAAAGTTTCACTGATGTCAACAAATCAAAAATGCCATACTGCAATTAGGCCTAAGAAATAAAACTGGTGATGACCACACAGAACAGTGTTCCAATACAGTGCTTAGTTTACCAAATTTGATACTGAACAGACACAAAAGATGTACAAAGATGTGATGTTAATGGAAGAAGGCACAGCTGATGGCTCCTCTCTCAAAACTTAAGGGTGCTAAAATTCTCACAAGGTAACTACAGACCCCTTTCTGATCCCCTCATGCATCTCTGCATGTGTTCATTGTACCTCTGTGCACAAAGTCCAGAAATAACATTAGATCATTCTTAAATCCTTCTGTGTTGGCTTTTAAGAGCTGCTGGAAGGTTAGTCTGGAATTATAAATTCTGTTTATATAAAAAGTTTTTAATTTTTATGTAAGGATTTGAGAAAAAGCTATCATTTCTTTCTTTTGTATTTCAGAATTACTTCAACATGGTGTAATAAGGTATTAGTTTTATCTTTATGAGCATTTATTTCCTAACTGTTCAGATACCCTGTTCATATAAAAAATTTAAATATTGAACTTGTAGTGGAAGAATCATAAATGATTATATATAAAAGCATACAAATTCAGATAACTGACTTAATATAATGTTTTCATTCTTTTGTCAAACTCACCTCAAAATTGTAGCTCAGACAAAGCTCCAAGGATTGAGAACATAGCTTAATATTGTTCTGAGCCAAATAAACCTGGGCCATCAGTAAGTGTGCATCTGCATAAGAAGGATTTCTTTCAAGACAGTAATGAAGATTACTATGGGCTGCTTCAATATCCCCTAGGAAGTTAAAAAGGGGAAAACGAAAAAGTAGTTGCTATGAAATACAGAGGTTAAATATAAAGCATTCATTAATTATTCATCGATTCCATTATTTTTTTCAGTAAGTGTGAGCATTAAAAAACTCATATACTAAGTATTATGTGGCTATGAAATTAAAACAGAACGGTCAAAGGTAAGATTTTTTCCATCTCTAATTCATTCAATAGGTAATCTTTTTTGGAGGCAATAAACAAATACTATATTTACATTTTTGTACAGTTAAAATATGCAGAAATCAAGAAAAAAGGCAGTGCAAATGTTCTTACTTTAGCGGTAATGCAGCGAAAGTAAAATATTCATTGTGATTTAAAAGTGTAAAATTAATTTATTATACTAAAGTAACTGAAGAGGTGGCCAGGTAACTATTCATGTAACTATTACCTGACAAGTATTTCACTTTTGCAATTAAAAAGACTGCTTGTTGAAGACCTGGCACAGTTTTTATCACAGTTTCAAGAATAGAAGCACAGTGCTTGAGAAGTGGTGTAGGAGACTGACCAGAAATTGCAGCCTAGGAGTGAAAAGCAACAAACAAAAACCAACACTTTAGTTGACAAATTTTTGACTTGCATTTCAAGTCTGAGGTTCGGTTTAAACTCAAATGAGCAATAGCAAAGCATCATTATTTTCTTCAGCTCAAAAGGTGAAAATTGTCATTGTGAAGAAATATAAAAATTTTAAATTTAAGGGAGGCAGCCTCTTGATATCAGCAGGAACAGAAGACACCCTCAGGGACATTGAGGACAATGAAACATTTCTGACTGGACCTAAGCCAAAGAGTCAGTCCATAAGCATTTGGCAACATAGTCTGAATTAGCATGCCAACTCATCCAACACAATGGTAACATGAACTGGTATGTTTCGAGAAAGGTGAACTTGGAATTAGTGACAAGAAGGATGGGAGGAAAAGGCTCTGGTCCTCTTCCTCCTATCCTTATTCTACACCACAAAACACATCCATAACTGCTAGTCATAAAATCCAAATAGCTACTTTAATGTTAATTGCTAGCATAATGTACCACATTTTAGTTGCTCATTATCAGAAATGTTCATTTCCCTGTTACTTTAGATAGTTGCTAACTGTTCTATATAAGAAAGAAAAAGGCAAGCTAAAATTCATTCCACTGAACTTTGTCAACACACAAAAACTTAAAGAAACAACGTATGCATATTGAAAAGATACAGTGAGCTGAGAAAAATATTTTAAGAATAGGATCATCAGTGTGACTATCCCAGTTTCATATTGCAATAGCTCTATTCACTCTATCTTTAGCTTCCTGATCAAAACAGATATTAGAAAAGTATAAATGCACATACACACAGTGAATTAAACAGTCTGTTTCCTTGGGTGCCATTACTGCTACTTGCTCATTTCACAAAAGATCTGTTTTCATAGTACTTTTGATTAAGTAGTGATATAATATCTTACAACACACCCGACTTCAAATAAATTCACATTTTAAGAAGGAAAATTTTCTATCTTTTTGTTTCATGACAGATCACAAAATTACATCCAAGAATAACTCCTGTTTTCAGACAGACATGATTAACTGCTGCTTACCTGTGCTGGGCAAAATTTAAGATATTCCTTGATAATTTCTAGCAAGAAATCAGGGTTTAGTTTTTCAAAATACTCCACACCAAGAGGTAATCCACACAAAGATGAGAAGTGAGTATCCAGAACATCATTCAATAAGGCAATAACTTCTTCTTGATTCTTATGTTTTTTCATAGCTATGACCGCACACAAGAAAGATAATTCCTACAAAACAAACAAAAAAAAGATAAATAAAGCATTCCTCACATACCAGATACATTAATCTATTACTTATTTATTGCCACATAATTATTGTTAGCCATTTCTGCTTTGTATTTAGAAATACTCTAGGACATGTAATATATTCACTTTAAATTACACTGATCATTATTATATCAATGCATTCCTTTAATTTGTGGAAGAAGCTCTAAATTCTTATGAGAGTAAAATCCTGAAAATAATTAATGTCCCCCCCTCCCTGATATTTCAAACTCATCTTCAGAGAAAATAAGTTTTCTTCCTGCAGGAAGGCAACCATGAGCTTGCTCTGCAAGCCGGTAGGCTTGTGTTACAAAGTTAGGCAACACATTAACTTAAACTGATAGGAAGAAAAACTGAAATTTAGATTTAAGGTACTCCATTCAGAATACTACGACTGAAATCTAAAAGATTAAATAGCTAGTACACCACAATTCCACTTGCCATTGGAAAGTGTTTTAATGAAGGAAGATGTCTCCTACCCCAGATTTGCCAATGGACTGTAAAATTCCGTTAAGAAACTCCAACTGCTGCTCTGCATCTTCTAATTGCCCTTCTATTAGCTGACAACGGATAATTCCTGTAACATATTTTAATGTTTTTATTGCAGATTTGCCTTCCCAGTCAAGCACATGTTTTGTTTTCCAGCATTAACCTTTTCTTTTCTCAAGATCTTCATAAAATGATGATACGAGAATAAAGAACAGATCAAGATCTTATGGGAACACAAATTTAATGTACTTGGAAATATCTAGGACAGATGACACACAATCGACACATTAATATATGCAGTGCTATAAAAATAGATAGATCTCATCCATTATGTTTAAAAGTTTAAAATAGTAAAACTTCAACTGGTTCTAGACTAGTAAGAAGCACCCTGAAGTATGGCTTCTGAACAACTAAAACAAGCAAACTGAAATTAAAAACCACCACACACACCCCCAACACCACATGTAAACCACTCCTAGCCCCTACATTTTTCATACTGTTTGAAGTTTCAGATTAGAAGGCAAACGGCATAGACAAAGAGGAAGGAGAGGAAGGAGAGGAAGGAGAGGAAGGAGAGGAAGGAGAGGAAGGAGAGGAAGGAGAGGAAGGAGAGGAAGGAGAGGAAGGAGAGGGAGGAGAGGAAGGAGAGGAAGGAGAGGAAGGAGAGGAAGGAGAGGAAGGAGAGGAAGGAGAGGAAGGAGAGGAAGGAGAGGAAGGAGAGGAAGGAGAGGAAGGAGAGGAAGGAGAGGAAGGAGAGGAAGGAGAGGAAGGAGAGGAAGGAAGGAAAGGCAGGAAGGAAAGGCAGGAAGGAAAGGCAGGAAGGAAAGGCAGGAAGGAAAGGCAGGAAGGAAAGGCAGGAAGGAAAGGCAGGAAGGAAAGGCAGGAAGGAAAGGCAGGAAGGAAAGGCAGGAAGGAAAGGCAGGAAGGAAAGGCAGGAAGGAAAGGCAGGAAGGAAAGGCAGGAAGGAAAGGCAGGAAGGAAAGGCAGGAAGGAAAGGCAGGAAGGAAAGGCAGGAAGGAAAGGCAGGAAGGAAAGGCAGGAAGGAAAGGCAGGAAGGAAAGGCAGGAAGGAAAGGCAGGAAGGAAAGGCAGGAAGGAAAGGCAGGAAGGAAAGGCAGGAAGGAAAGGCAGGAAGGAAAGGCAGGAAGGAAAGGCAGGAAGGAAAGGCAGGAAGGAAAGGCAGGAAGGAAAGGCAGGAAGGAAAGGCAGGAAGGAAAGGCAGGAAGGAAAGGCAGGAAAGAAAGGCAGGAAAGAAAGGCAGGAAGGAAAGGCAGGAAAGAAAGGCAGGAAAGAAAGGCAGGAAAGAAAGGCAGGAAAGAAAGGCAGGAAAGAAAGGCAGGAAAGAAAGGCAAGGAAGGCAAGGAAGGCAAGGAAGGCAAGGAAGGCAAGGAAGGCAAGGAAGGCAAGGAAGGCAAGGAAGGCAAGGAAGGCAAGGAAGGCAAGGAAGGCAAGGAAGGCAAGGCAGGAAAGAAAGGCAAGGAAGGCAAGGAAGGCAAGGAAGGCAAGGAAGGCAAGGAAGGCAAGGAAGGCAAGGAAGGCAGGCAGAAAAGAAAGAAAAGAAAGAAAAGAAAGAAAAGAAAGAAAAGAAAGAAAAGAAAGAAAAGAAAGAAAAGAAAGAAAAGAAAGAAAAGAAAGAAAAGAAAGAAAAGAAAGAAAAGAAAGAAAAGAAAGAAAAGAAAGAAAAGAAAGAAAAGAAAGAAAAGAAAGAAAAGAAAGAAAAGAAAGAAAAGAAAGAAAAGAAAGAAAAGAAAGAAAAGAAAGAAAAGAAAGAAAAGAAAGAAAAGAAAGAAAAAGAAAAGAAAGAAGAGAAAGAAGAGAAAGAAGAGAAAGAAGAGAAAGAAGAGAAAGAAGAGAAAGAAGAGAAAGAAGAGAAAGAAGAGAAAGAAGAGAAAGAAAGGAAAGAAAGGAAAGAAAGGAAAGAAAGGAAAGAAAGGAAAGAAAGGAAAGAAAGGAAAGAAAGGAAAGAAAGGAAAGAAAGGAAAGAAAGGAAAGAAAGGAAAGAAAGGAAAGAAAGGAAAGAAAGGAAAGAAAGGAAAGAAAGGAAAGAAAGGAAAGAAAGGAAAGAAAGGAAAGAAAGGAAAGAAAAGAAAGAAAAGAAAGAAAGAAAGAAAGAAAGAAAGAAAGAAAGAAAGAAAAGAAAGAAAAGAAAGAAAAGAAAGAAAAGAAAGAAAAGAAAGAAAAGAAAGAAAAGAAAGAAAAGAAAGAAAAGAAAGAAAAGAAAGAAAAGAAAGAAAAGAAAGAAAAGAAAGAAAAGAAAGAAAAGAAAGAAAAGAAAGAAAAGAAAGAAAAGAAAGAAAAGAAAGAAAAGAAAGAAAAGAAAGAAAAGAAAGAAAAGAAAGAAAAGAAAGAAAAGAAAGAAAAGAAAGAAAAGAAAGAAAAGAAAGAAAAGAAAGAAAAGAAAGAAAAGAAAGAAAAGAAAGAAAAGAAAGAAAAGAAAGAAAAGAAAGAAAAGAAAGAAAAGAAAGAAAAGAAAGAAAAGAAAGAAAAGAAAGAAAAGAAAGAAAAGAAAGAAAAGAAAGAAAAGAAAGAAAAGAAAGAAAAGAAAGAAAAGAAAGAAAAGAAAGAAAAGAAAGAAAAGAAAGAAAAGAAAGAAAAGAAAGAAAAGAAAGAAAAGAAAGAAAAGAAAGAAAAGAAAGAAAAGAAAGAAAAGAAAGAAAGAAAAGAAAGAAAAGAAAGAAAAGAAAGAAAAGAAAGAAAAGAAAGAAGAGAAAGAAAAGAAAGAAAAGAGAAAAGAAAGAAAAGAAAGAAAAGAAGGAAAAGAAAAGAAAGAAAAGAAAGAAAAGAAAGAAAAGAAAGAAAAGAAAGAAAAGAAAGAAAAGAAAGAAAAGAAAGAAAAGAAAGAAAAGAAAGAAAAGAAAGAAAAGAAAGAAAAGAAAGAAAAGAAAGAAAAGAAAGAAAAGAAAGAAAAGAAAGAAAAGAAAGAAAAGAAAGAAAAGAAAGAAAAGAAAGAAAAGAAAGAAAAGAAAGAAAAGAAAGAAAAGAAAGAAAAGAAAGAAAAGAAAGAAAAGAAAGAAAAGAAAGAAAAGAAAGAAAAGAAAGAAAAGAAAGAAAAGAAAGAAAAGAAAGAAAAGAAAAAAAAGAAAGAAAAGAAAAAAAAGAAAGAAAAGAAAAAAAAGAAAGAAAAGAAAAAAAAGAAAGAAAAGTAGGAAAGAAAAGAAAGAAAGAAAGATTGATTATCTGTGAAGCAAGTGTGCCATATTTACTCTCCATTTTCAAAGCAGAAACTTGACTTTTGATTGGGGTATTTTTTTAAGAACATACATATAAATCAAAAGTATCAGACATTTTGTCTTGATTATGTTTTTCAGTCTAATTTAGACACCTATTTAGCCATGGACTCTTTGATCTACCAATTGCCCTCGAATTTTTTATTTTTGTGGTGCCTGAGAGTTCTCCAATTTTCAGTTGCTACAGAAAAAAAAAAAAGTACCACCACATTTTTGTCCCTACCACTACTTCATGAGTTTTTAATTTAAAAAGAGAAACATTTTATTTTTCAAAAGGAAAACCTCTCTCTGGGGAAAAAACTGTTGCTACAACAAAGACAGCATAACATGAATGCCCAAAACTCTGGTTCTAGCAGTTCTAGATTTTCCTAGTAGCAGTAGAAAAACTTGATTAAAAGAGCATCATCTATGTCATAAGACCAGTATAAAACAAAAGACAGCACAAGATCTTACCAGCCAGTGCAGAAACGCTTGTTTCATCAAGTGCCATCGCAGTCTTGTACCATTTTAAAGCTTCTTTCACTTTATCTTGTAAAATCATTTGGTATCCAAGTTCAGTAGCAAATTCTGCATCATCAGGTGCCAATTCAGATGCTCTTTCAACTAAGGTTTGTGTGTGCTGAAGGATGAGCTGGTTCCGGCCACACTAATGTCAAGAATAATCTTTAAATGTTTGAGCTTTTCTTATTTTTCAGATTTACTTGGAAAAACACACCGAATGTTATTGGAGCAGGTGAAACAACAGTATCTCATGTGAAACTAATATAATCCGTAGTAATGCTACAAAAATTGTGACGTTAAAGTGTGTTGGATAGAAATATATATATATATATATATGTTACCATACAATAAGGAATACTTGATAGTTGCTTTGAATGTTTCCTTAAAATAGTTCCGATAAAGACTGAAGAAACTTTCAGTTTCAAACCTCTGATTAACCTTGTCACTTTCCTATATTAAGAACATGGTTGGTGGATACTTTAATATTCTTATTGGAAACCTCTTTTTGTTTTAAAAGCAAGCAGTAAAAACATTTTTGGAAGGAAAGGGTTAAAGTATTGTAATTCCTCATGAATATAAAACTTTAAAAAGGTAGCTACCAAAGGCTACTCAAGGAAATCTATTTCAGTTGTCTGAAATCTGCTTTTTAGTAGACATCTAACAACTGCCTACCAGAAAATTAAAAAAAAACAACCACACAACCACAGGATATATTAGTTGTATGTTGATTAAGGAAAAAAGCACACTCACTGTTCTACTGAAAGCTAAAGCCATTTTATAGAAGAGCTGTGAATTACGTGGTTCTAACTTGTCCAGTGCTTTAATTAGGTCTCCCAGTCTTGCTGAAGCCTTGAAGAAAAAGAAGTAACATAATAAGTAGCAGAATGAACTGATTAGGACAATTGAACAGTTTTCACTAAAAATTCATCACATATATATTGCAATGCAATAATATCTTGAAATTTTAATTTGGAAGTTTTCATTGCTAGGTGTTAGAACTATTTTGGTATTCCCAGAAAAAAACAAAAAGACAAGAATAGTAAATTGACAATAAATGAGATCATGTGTCCAATATATATGCTCTGAAAAAAATAATTAAAGACTTCAGCCAAATCTGATATAACAGAAGAGTCCCATAAAGTCCCATCTGTGAGCTTCAGTGTGATACAGAGGGATGTGACCAAAACAAAAGCACTTCCAGGTGCTCAGACCTTTATTATCACTATTTCTCAAAAAACCCAAAGTACTTCAGATGCCTCTGGGGTTACAATAAAAAAGCACAAGGTTGTTTTAAATACGGTTTTAGATGCACACATCTCAATCATGTTTAAATAATTCATTGTTTCTAAACTAATTTCCCAGACATGGGTCTTATGGGACATTTTACTCCACAATCTTCTGTTTACATTTTACCATGTCCAGCCTGGACACTTTCATTCCTGGACTGCTTTACTGAATTGGAGTCAGTAATTTTTTCTGTTTCTCCATATTTTTTCTTAATCATTCTCTCCATGATTTTTCTTAAGAAAGAATGACATTTTATAATAACTACACTTGTGATTAAAGAGTTTTTGACAATAAATACTAATGTGTTAAAACAACCTAAAATACATAGAAAATACATGTATACATTGCTGTGCAGAAAAGGATGTTTGGAGTAGAAGTTAAAGAGAATTCCTACAGTTAATAAAAGCCTCCATAATTGTTAAAAAGGCTGAGCAAAGCCCAGGGTACACAATCTAACATCGCAGACTGTTATTAAATAACAATGATGCCCTTCCAAAAGTTTATCTATGGAATCTCATTACTTCCCTTATTTCAATTAAAATACTTGAAATTATTGGAAGGCTTGCCATAATATAAGATTTTATCAAAGGAACTTTTAAACAATAAAAGATTGCTTTGATTCAATTAACTGTCCAGAGAAGATTTCTGTTTGATATGATTCCTGTTCTCTGTAAGGAAGGAGGTAAAATTTCCCTTTAATCCATAACACACCCCAACAATAAGCTAGAGCAGCCATTTGAATCAGAATTGGAGAAAGTATCTCTTCCTGCAGATTAAGTTGTGTAGTACATGACAAAAGTACATGAGGAGAAGACATAAAAAAGACAGTGCATGTGGCATCTAGTCCGTATGGAGGATGTATTATGCCGAAGAATCTACTAATAAAGACTTACCTCAGATACATTTCCTTCTCTGCACAGATAATGCAGAGCCTCCATTCTTATAGCCTCCAAATTAAGGGCATCTTTCTGCAATAGTCTAAAGACAAACAAAAGGTGAATGAATGTAAAGAACCAAAACCAAACCTTTGCTCAATCATGTTTTAACCTAAAAAGGGAATAAAATAACTTTCAGAGCACAGTTGCTTTAAGTCATATCTCTCAACTGAAAGCACAGCTTTGTTACTTTATGGCTATCTCAAACAAGTTCCTCTTCCACTCAAAATGGATTAACATACTGATGTTACATAAAATTGCAAAGGTGGGTTATAATAAAACTTAATTTAGCTTAGTTTAAAAAAAAAAGAAATCAATGATGTAACTAATTCAAATTCATTAAAAATAATGGAAACCTATCTACTATCTACTTTTGTTTCACAGTCTTCCCATACTGTAACCATGGCAAGAACACAATTAGTGGTGTGTACTTCATACTCAACCTATGTGCTGTTTCAATTGCCTGCTCCCAGTCCTGCAATGCTAATTGTAGCTTCATTTTCTTTATGAAAGCAGGAATGAAGTTTGGGAAGTTTGCAATCATCTGGTTCACAGTTTCCAGAGCTCCTGAAAAATTCTGTCGGACTTCAAAATACTGTGCCTGGTGGAAGGAAAAGAAGTCACATCAAAAGCCTGTACACACACAGATGAGAAGACTCACAAGTTCTTTCATACAGAAACCAAGAAAAAGAGACAGCAAAAAATCCTTCAGTTATCGTTTTCTTCAGCATTATCCACAACCAGTGATACTGCAACAATGAAATAGCAAAAGATGACCTGTGAAGCCTGGCA
This sequence comes from Phaethornis superciliosus, assembly GCA_023637945.1. Classification (NCBI taxonomy): domain Eukaryota; kingdom Metazoa; phylum Chordata; class Aves; order Apodiformes; family Trochilidae; genus Phaethornis; species Phaethornis superciliosus. The sequence continues at coordinate 19,918,050 of JAJQWJ010000007.1, read as the reverse complement.
AGTACTCTATAACAAATGTAATAACAGAATTTAAAAGTTACTAGTCAGTTACCAGGAAGAAAAAGAGTTAGATGTAGCCATAGAATAAAACTGTCTTACTAGGTTTCAAATAACTTGTATGAAGAATCTCATATTTTTAAGATATTGAATACAAGCCACAGACTAAATATTTTTCTAGCCCTGAGGTTATGTACCATGTAAAAACCCACTCTGTCACTGCAAATTTTGCAAGAATTAATGATTTTCAATTACCAAGCACTCTATAGGGTACTCCAAATATAAAACCACTTCGTAAGTATCAAGTATCATAGTTATAAATTAATCTGAGTAGAAATCAAGTTAGGGCTTAAATCCATAGTTTTTCTTTTATGCTTAAAATGTACTTTCATATTCTAGGTGATTATGTGCAGGCTATTTCATTTCAGATTTTTGCAAAAGAAACAGGGCAAACGTGGTAGTTTCTGAGACTGAATTTCTCAAGCTATAGTGAGACAGCTGCATTGTCTAAAATCTAATTGCAGTGACTAAATTTGAGGTATATAGGTAATTGAACTCAAGTTTGGTTCAAACACCATTTTGCTCACTCCCAAACTTTTGTCTTATTATTTTCATTGAACAACGTTTTTTCTGCATTTAGCCTTAGAATATTAAATAAATATTACATTAATAAGTAACAATGTGATATAAACAAGTAGTGTATGCTGAAACAGAAAAACATGTAAATAAAACAATTAATGTCACTCCCTTAGTGAAATACAATCAAAATGAAGATTTGAAATGGACTAATGACAACTAAAAAAATTTTTAAAAATATACATATATGATCGCACTATAGTATTTAACTACTATTTTTTTTCTGTGGCCCACAGCAAATTCTGTGATATGGACAGGTGTCCTGTGAAAAAAGGAAGAGAATGCACATACTTCTACATTTGCAGGTGATTTGAAACCTTGTTTACCACATTTAAAATAATTTAATAATGGTTTTTTGTGTATATATTAAAATCAGAACCTCAAGGTACACTTAGACTTATCGTGTTTGATCTATACCTTTCTTTTTTACATTGGTGTCTAATGGACCTTGAAATATGATCTGGTTGCTAATTTTATTTCAAGAAAAAAAAAAAAGGTAATTTTTACATTAACTAAAAGAAATACATACATGCAGAAAGAAACAGTTATCAGCTCCAATTCATAAAGAAAAAAAAAGAGGGAAATCGTATTTAGTGAAGCACTGCAGCAACGTTTTAAACTAGAGAAAACTGACAATACAACAGAAACACCTCAGAAAATCTTAATTATGTATATGGTAACAGACACAGTTACTGCAACAGTCATTGGAACAGGCTGACCAGAGAGGCAGCAGAAGCCCCATCCCTGGAAACATTGAAAGTAAGGTTGGATGGGGCTCTGAGCAGCCATCTATCTGAAGATGTTCCGGCTCACTGCAGGGGGGTTGGACTAGATGATTTTCAAAGAAAGATTCCTTCCAACCCAAACCACTTTATGATTACTGCAACCCAGGCATGCCCCTTTGTCAATGTACACAGCATGTGAGAAGTCTTAAAAACCTCAGCTAATGATTAAAATTTACTTCAAACAGTTTTAAATGGGCTGTCTACCAGAGGAAACACAACTCTCAGTGTATTTTTATTGTTCTAGTAATCAATTTGTGTGTAACTGTTCTATGTTCCTTAAACAATTTCATAAATAATTCAAATTTCATTTGTTCTAAAACCTAGTCTAGAAAAAAAGAGTATAACTGACCTGTATTTCTACTCCTTGGATAAGCTAACTTACAGACAGACCTTCTCAGCATCTCTCTAATCACTCCACATGATATTTAGGAAGTGTTAAAATCATGAGGTAAACTTACTTTGCCAAGCAGAGCAAAAACATCATTGCCTTCCTGCAGTGCTTCATCAAAGTATTTCACAGCTTTTTTAATGTGAGTTTCTTTCCCACAGGTGAGATCAAGCCATGCTTTCAAAATCAACCCCTGTAAACAAAATACAAATTGGAATTCTTCACTAACTATGTAGTAAAAAAACTGTAATAGGTACAGTGATAAGTAGAAATAGCACAAAAAATTAAATAGGACAAAGTACCTATTTTAAACTACTTTAAATATATATATTAAATATAAATATATATATAAACATATATATATATATAAACATAAATATATGCATATAGCATAACCTAAAATACTAGTAATTCATTCCAACATTAATCAAATTGCCTATTTAGTTACAGGACTAAACAAACCAAACAGCAATGGCACTTAACAAGTCTAACATGCTCAGCAGATAGAAGAAAACTCACAGAAGTGATTACATAAAACAGTAAGACTATTTTCTGCAAACACTTACGCAGAATATTTTAAGAATATTTAATATTTTAAGATTTTGTTTATATCAGACACTCAGAAATGTATGGGGTGCCAAGCAAGGGGAGAAACTTGTTTTCTGCTGTATGTTTAAAAAGAAAATCCTTTGTATAAGAAGCAAAGATCTGATGCTTCCCAAGTTCCCAACAGCATTATAAAAAAAACAGTAAATAAATTATTAAAAAACTTAAATGTATCTTTTCATTGAAGAAATTATTATTTGTACCTAATGAATTTTATTTCTCTTTTGTGTTCCAGACATTTAATTATAGCTTAAATAAGTCAAGCCTTTTTTTAAGTGTTGGATTATTTAACCAAACCATAATTGTCATCACAGCAAAAATTTAGACCACAGAGAACCACTAGCTCTTTTGTAATATACAATTAAAGAAGGGAAAAACATATTTAAAACTCAAAGGTTAATAGAAGAGCTGTATTTTGTAATTGGTAACAATTAGGGTCATGATTATGCAACAGAAACTGTCTGAAATTCATACACTCAAGCATTTTTTAAAAATGGGAGGTATTTTACTTCTATATAAGTAGTACATAAATTATCTTATCAACACAAACTGTGTATATTAAGCAAATCATATCTTGCCAAATTTAAGCATGCTTAACAACTTCCCAAAAGTATGATGTACACATAACCTTTTTCCTGTCAAATTAGGAAAAGGAATAAGCATAAGTGAAATTAAAAAAAAAAAGCAACTATTTGAATAACAATTATATATAATATTTAAGTAACTATGCTAAGCAACATTCCCAAATAGTATCTTAAAAAAAAACCAAAAAGGCAAACATTTCAAACCAAAAATTTTCTTTTTCAAAATTAACTTAGTAATGCTTTGTGAAATCCTTAATTAGTTCTTCTTTAGTAAAAATTACCAGTAACTAAAAATAACTACTGATTTTAATTAACAGTAACAGTTCAAAAGGTAAGCCTCTAAATTTATAACGTAAGCTCATAATTAATTTTTTGAATGGTTGCAATTTCTAACTCACATAACATCATATAAAACATAGAACTGCAGACTGCAAGTTAAACAATGTACTGAACCACACAGAGGAACAACTCAAAAAATGTGTGTTTAACACTGCTGTCATAAGAGAACAATTATACAACAGCTCTGCCTTGAGGATGTTTGACTATGAAAAAAAAAAAAAAAAAAAAAAAGTTTTTATCTCCTTGAATTGAAGGCGGTACCTCCTTTAAGAGAAACACAAACACAGTAAGTTTCCACAAACCTCTTTAAAGATTCTAGTGAACATTGATGTCTCTATATAAATGCAGAAGACATCACTACATACAACACTTACACAGATTTTAAATTACATTTAGTAAAACCCTATGCAAATTTTGCTTTTAACAACTGCCAAAAATTCAAATCCCTGACCCTCTGGGAATTTTTGAGTCTTCACACTCAAAACAGATGTCTCCCTCTAGTGAAACTATCACACTTAGTTTTTTGCAAGGAATTATGATTCTCAGTATCAAGTAGCAAAATTAGCTTAACTGCACACTACTCCCAATGGTAAAAGCAGATGTCTCATTTGCTAAATGGAAATTAATACGAAGCAGACAAAAAAAAAATCTTCACTACTGAAATTCAACTCAGCCCTGTCAAATTAATTCATGACATTAAGAAAAACTCATAACATAAAATAGCTAAGAAAACCTCCCAATAACATTGATGCAATAAATCTAGCTTCATAGCATATATGATTCTATAAGGAAAAAAGTTACCTCTTTACCACCACCAGAAACTTTGATCATCCTATCAACATATTCACGGGCTTTGTCTTCACGACCAAGATGCCAGAAAAATAAGCCAGCAAGGTAGAGAGTCTGCTGTCCTGCTGTTTTACGCTGCTCCTTAATTTTTGTATCCAACTCTTGAATAGCATCTCGATCTGAAAAGGTTTTGTTCAAAGCTTTCATTGATAGTATCACAAAATACTACGAAAAAGCAGCACACAAGCCAAAGGTTCCAAGGCAAACATGATTTTCTGTATTATATATATTGATAACCATACAAGCATTCACTCCCAGAGAAAAATATTAATCAGGTACAGACAAAAAAGGCAGAAGAGCATTCCCACCAATGTGGTCATTTGTGCAAGACTTCTGCTATTTGTTAAACCTGAGATTTGTAGTTGAGATTTTTCTAAGATAAATGGAAACTTGACAATAAGGTTCCCATTTACAGTAGTGTCTGACAAACAAGTAAACAGTTAATTGTCAAGCAGACCTAAATGCTGAACAACAGGTGATTTAGCTCGAGATTCCCTGGAAAATATCCGATGTGTTTCTTAACACTAAAGCTCATTTTCTTGTATTTTCTTTGTTATTGTCAGTTGCTCTTATCAGGTTAATCCCCACAGACATATCATTTGGTGTGTGGGACTTAGTGTCAAATATTTTCTTTTAGCTACATTAATTTCTTGTCTTTTTTTTTAGGAGCCATTAAAATAAAACATTTGACTCTTACTGCTGTGACTTTCTCAAGAGAGTCTTGAAATGTTTAATTTCACTGTCCTACAGTATCAATCCTCAGAGACTCAAGTAAGAATCATGTCATTAGTCAGAGCTGTGTCACACCATACCATTTAACCACAGCAATAATGTCATGACAACTCACAGTTCATCTAATAAGCCAACTGTGGTTTTGATAATATAATTTTTAGCAAAATAACCCCACATTTTATATTGGAGAAAGAATATCAACATTCACAAAATTCTTTTCTCCATTTCCCTGGTCAGGGTAACTTGACAGATAGAAATGGCATGGATTTAATTTCTTAAACTGCAGTTCTGCTCAGCAGTACCAGTATCAGACTAGAGCGAGAAACAATCACACAAAGTTTGATTCAATTTCTTTTGTTTTTCATAAAAGATTTTTTATCACAGTAGATAAATCAGATTTTTAAAATATTATCTTAGTGCTTTATTTTTACATTCAGACTTCTCATTGTTTTGAGTTCCGGTATTTCTGTTTACAAACTTGATAAATGTAATTCAATCCAGTACTACACACTATGTCCAGTTCCTTCATTCATCCAGAAGGACCTGGACAAACTGGAGAGGTGGACGAGGTTTTAGAAAGCAGCCCTGCAGAAAAGGACTTGGGGGTGCTGGTGGACAAAAAGCTGTACAGGAGCCAACAGTGTGCACTTGCAGCCCAGAAAGCCAATCACATCCTGGGCTGCATCAAAAGTAGCGTGGCCAGCAGGTGGATGAGGTGATTCTGCCACTCTGCTCTGCTCTGGTAAGACCTCACCTGGAGTACTGCATCCAGCTCTGGAGCCCTCAACACAGGAAAGAGATGGATCTGATGGAGTGGGTCCAGAGGACAAAAATGATCAGGGAGATGGAACATGCCTTGTATGAAGAGAAGCTGAAGGAGCTGGGGTTGTTCAGCCTGGAGAAAAGAAGGCTCTGGGGAGACCTAATAGCAACTTTCTGGTATCTGAAGTGGGCCTACAGGAAGGCTGCAGAGGGACTGTTTGTAAGGGCTTGTAGTGATAGGACCTGAGGCAATTGTTTTAAATTAGAGAAAAGCAGATTTAGATTGGATGTGAGGAAAGAATTCTTTACCACGAGGATAGTGAAAAAACAGAACAGGCTGCCCAGGGAGGCCTCATCCTTGGAGACATTCGAGGTGAGGCTTGACAAGGGTCTGAGCATCCTGATCTGGGTGAGGATGTCCCTGCTTACTGCAGGGCTGTTGGACTAGATGACCTTTCAAGATCCCTTCCAACTCAAGTTATTCTACGATTCTATTCTGTGACCTGCAGAGCTGGAGTTAGAACTTTATAAATTAGAGAGAATTACGTCTACAGCTCTTGGCTCTCACACACAGCAGTATAAAACACGAAGCAGTGATGAGCATACCTGGACTAGGGCTCTTTTTATGGGCATAAATCAGAGCCACCATTGTACAAAGTGACACCTCCTGTTTGTTTTTTATAGACTCCAGCTGTCGAATACTCTCTTGTATGTCACCTAGGGAAAACAAGCACAGGACAGGCTAGCATTTTCCAACAGAGAATATCACTATCAAGCCTCAATCCAACTTAAAATTTTCCACCTATTTTTTCTTCTGTGTTTTTGACAGCACTTGCTTCATAACTTCATTATTCACATGGCCATTTTCATTTGTTTGTGTAAATCAAAAAGAAAAGAGCATCTCAACACAGAGAACTTGAAAGCATTTATGTGCTAGTTCTGCCAACTGCCATAAAGACTAAAATAATCTTCAGTATGTTTTGTACACAGCATGGCACAGCTCTTGTATTGCTCCTGTTTCTTTAGATAGCCAGGTTCTTTGCCTTGTTTGTGTAAATATTTTGAACATCAACAGAAGAGAAAATATTTTGAAAAACAGGAACCTATAACTGTAAAACAAAGTCAGAGAGTTTGAGAACAGAGCCACCACGGCAAAATATTTTGAATGCTTCTTAGACCCCAGCTACAGCCCTCCCCTTTTTGTTACTTTGTTCTGTGACATCCTTGGAAAAGGAATTTAGCTTAAACAGACTTCTAAAAAGTATTTAGTGTACACAAAGATCTTCCCAACAGGTATTAGTCAGCTCCTCTAAGGTGGATCGACACAACAAAGTTACATGAGTTGTGCTGAAGGGATGAGGTATTAGCTAGAACAAGTAAATTTATCTTTCTGATACAATCCAATGGGCGTTTGCGCAGGGTTAAAATTCTCTCTCTCAAAAAAAAAAAACAAACAAAAAAAACCCCAACCCAAACCAGACCAAAAAAAAAAACCCCAAAAAATCAAACACCAAAAAACCAAACCCCACAAACATCCAGACTCCCTAACGCCGCTTTATTTCTGCGCAGCACGGACTGCACTTCCTGACCCACCGCAGCCCTGGCTGGTGGTAGGGGCCGGCGGGTCAGGACCCCGCGCCCCGCTGCCCAGCTGCCCAGCCCCCGTTACCGGTTCTCAGAGCGCCGTAGGCCCGGTAGAACAGGAACACCGGGTCATTGCCCAGCCGCCCCAGCGCCTCCTCCGCCGCATCCCGGACGTGTTGGAAGTGTCCTTCTTGGCAGTAGTAACTGATCAGGGCCTACGGGAGAGCCGCCCTCTGTCAGTGGGGCAAACGCTTCGGGACGGGACCGGACCGGTCCGGACCGCGCCGGCACCACCGGCCCGTCCCTATCCGGCGCCCTCTCCCACGGCTCCCCGCTCCCGCTCCCCCAGCCCCCGCGCAGCCCCCGCGCCCGCGGAGAGGCGGTGGCGGATCGGGGCGCGGCGGCGGCACTCACCAGTTGCACCTCAGCGTCCATCGTTGCTACCCAGCGCCGACGGGGCGGTCCGGAAGGGCGGGGCAGAGCTGGGCAGCACGCTGCCATTGGCTGGAGAGACGGAGCGCCCGCTGCCCATTGGCTGGGAGGGAAAGGGGAGAGGGGAGAGAGAGGGGGAGAGAAAGACACGGGAAGAAAAACCTGTGGAAAACGCCAGGAGGTGCCTGGCGGCCTATTGGGCTCCGGGGAGGTGGGGGCGGGACCAGGGGGGTAGAAGATCCCTTCCCATTGGGTGAAAGGCGGAGGGGGCGGGGCTTGAGCACAAGCCGGTGAGAGGTGCGGGCTGCCGCGCCCCCTGCCGGCGGGGTTGGGCGGTGCCGCGGGAGCTCCCTCAGGAGTGCTGGGAGCCGCTGTGCTGTCACTGCTAAACCGCGTGGGAAGCTTCCAGATTTTCTTTATTTTCTTGTTTTGGTTTTGGTTTTTTTGCTGGATATACGACTGAGTGGCCCACACTCCATGCATTTCATCATATAGCTCAATGCCGAGCACTTCAAGTTACATGAAGCTTTTCTGTAGAAATGAAATAGCAGTGGGGTAAAATCCAATACAGAAAGTTCTGTCCTTTCCCTCTCCTTTCTTTCCCCCTAGAAAGGAGGAGTTGCAAATACTAATAAAATTCAAGGCTTATTCCGGAAGGTGAAAGCACCCTCAGTCAGCATTTCTAGCCACCAGAAACAACTATTGCTAAGTTGCATTCCTTGAGAACTGTTGCATTGCCTCTCCAAAGTGAAAAGCATCAATAAATAGTGTCACTTACTAAGGGAGGCAAACCCATGCTGCACTGAATTAGCAGGTGAGGCTGATTCTTGAAGCAGAGGGTGCTCACAGTAAGCTTTCCTGGCAGATCCATCACACACGGCACACCTCCATTACACACTTTGCATCCCCAGTGTCAGGAAGGTGACAAAGAAGTGATATCTAAACACAGTTGGTTTCCCTGTTTGGCCAAGACGATCCTCAAATTTTTCCATTCTGTTTAGGCATTGTTCTACTTGTTCTGAAGTAGCATTTCAGTTTCTGTAACACCGAAAACCTAAAAATGGGTAAAACCTAAAATAGGTATGAGAAACAAGTACTTAGCACAGCTATGAGCTTCAAACTGAAGTGGCGGTGCCATAGTTCTCAAGTAATTCCTTGCAAAAAGGGGGTCTAAAATGCTCCATGTAGAATATAAAAAATATATGCTACCTTATTTTGAAGCTGTATGTTTTTCCTATCAGTTCATAGATAACCTACATACTTAAGACATATTTTCCCTACTTGTTAATTTGAAAATACTTATATTTTCATTTTTATACCTACACTTTTCTACAGAATTTTTAGACTTGTTTTTTTATAATGCATTTCAGAACTATTTGAAGGAGATATATTTTCCTCTCCTGAAAGATTTGTGATTAATTTCTGGGGAGATCATATGAAATTTTATTTCTGCATTAACAACTGAGTAGGCCATATGGAATATACTGATGCTCATAACAAACTTTTATACTAAGTTCATTGATGTAAGTTTTAGAGGAATGCAGTATAAAATTATGTAGGCCTACACAATTTTGTCCTGTAAGATGAACATTTTCAGGAATTCCCTGAACTAATCGGTAAGGAGTAACCGACAGGCCTGCGTTCCAGCTACATTTCCATTTTCCATATGGGTATCCACAAATAACTTCTAGGAACATGATACTTCCAGAGAGATCCTTAAATTCCTGAGGAAAAAAAGGATGGTTATTTACTCCAACACTGACGCACCTTTTTTCAGAAATGCACTTGAATACAAGATGTTCTGTAGTCTACTTTGAATACTAACTAGCAAGAATAGCTCGCATAATCCAAGTTGAAGAATCTCATGTACCTAGTAAAATTTTCAGTTCTCCCTTTCTCATTGTAAACTTACCAATTATGAGTTCATATTCCTGTAAATGCGCTGAGCCTCCTGGGACACACTCAGGACAGCTCTGGAATTAGTGGAGCTGCAGCGTGAACTCCTGAAGTTCCTTGTGACAGGACTATTGATACACACAGAATCATCATCATCCTCAGTGTCTAGCATACATTGAATTAGACATTACTGGTTGATGACAACAAGTTACTCCCAAGGATTTGCTTATGTAGAAGAACAATATAGCTGGCTATAAAGATGCTGTGCTTTTAGAAGCACACCTTTTTTATATTAAGGTCAGATAATAAAGACAAAAGGAAAATACAATAAAAAATGTAATCTTTATTATTATGGCGCATTAGTAATGTTGTTTAGCATCAGTTAGGGTAATAGTAGCATTTTCCTGCATGCAGTTCACTAATACAGTATTAGTCAATAATTTTAATAAAAGTAATCTATATTTAATTTGCCTGTTTAAGAAACATAAAATGTCCTGATGTGTTGGATTATACAATTTTGCTACTTTCTCTTAGTGAAAAAATATTGTGGACCAAATATAACATTTAGAACTGTTCTAGTGCAGCACAAATAATAAAAAAAGTAATCTGTGAGTAAGTATGAGAAAAGATTAAGAATTCTGTGAAAGAAAGGTATGAAAACTTATGATGCAGGCACTGCTTAGACATTCAGTTTGAACTTTACACCCTTTCCGAACTGCAAAAACACCCTTAGATTTCAAAAAGCAAATTATGATCTTATTTCACAGAAAGTATTGATGTGTTTGCAAATGCTGTAAAAAATAAACCTAGAGCTATCCATTCTCTTAGTTATATCTTTATCTCTGGAGTTCTTCTGTGAAAAAGTGCTATGGACAGAAAGTAACAAAAATGGTGTGACATCAACCTGAAGATAAAATTCAGTTCTTGTTTTATGTACATAATGCTGAAAAATGAAACAAAATGATTTTTACAGTATTTATATTTGCTTATAAAATTCTAACATTATTTTCAACAGGTTTATTAGTTTTCAACATGTCTGTACAGTTTGGATATACACTATATGCTTTTCACTGAAAATTAAAAAATGTAAAACAAATAAGCTCCTAAATAGCTGAAAAATATTGCTTAATGGTATGGAGGAATGAGGTCTTGTTGAGTAGTTTATTTCATTTATCTCCAATGTATGGCTTCCCATATTTAAGAATCCTGAACAGTCAAAGGAACAGCAGCATTGGCAATATAAACATGCACTGATAGCATCCAAACTATCTATAATGGTAGATAATACATAATTTTACCTGTTGAATGCTTGCACACTACACATATAGTGGTACATATTTGATGCAATAAATGTGCTTAGGTCATTATCTGTTTGCTCAAACATGCACCACAGGTTAAAAATTACTATTTACATAGCAGAGGGCTTTTCATTAACATGTACAACAACATCAACCTTACTGAGAGCTGAAGATGGCTAAACAATACTGCAGGATAAAGCAGAACAACTTTATAAAGGACTCAACTGATCAATTTGGAGGGCTGAGGCAGATTCACTTAGTATTTGTATCCAGAAAGACATTGGACAAAGACAAAATCTGTAACTCCAAACCTAGAAAGGAGTTTGCACTTTCTGAAACTTAATCTTGTGTGCAAGAAACGTTTCCACTGTTCTTGGGAGTTATAGGGGCCTTTACAGGCATACCAGTACTTGTTTGGACATGGTACAACATGAATACATTAAATAAGCACCTCAAAATCTGTTCTTCCTTCCCAGAAACACTGCTCTAAAAAAATCTGTTGCTCTTCATGACTTAATGTTATTTTCATGCATGATCTATTAGTGCAGCATGCCTTCATGCAAATCATTTCTGTGTGTATATTAGTCGTATAATAGAATGTCTGGCCCTTGTACCTGTAAAGATGTACTTAATCCCCTTCCCCAACAGAAGCCCAGTTACAAAAATAGACACATATAATAACAACATATGGATAAAAAAAAGATGAATTCACCAACACAGATTTTGTAAAAATATGACATGTGGCAGTTGAAATGCAAACATTGGATACAGTTACCGTATTGTTTTATGCTAACCACACAAATACTTGATTTGCACCCCTGTAACTGGTCCCTACAGTCTGAGTAGCCATTTTTTCTCTCCTCCTCAGCAGTGTCAGCTGGTAGTGAGAACAGTAACCTCCTGTCATGGTTGTTTGCCCATATCACAGTCACAGTCACTGACAAGGGGTCACCGTCTTTTAATAGGCACTGACCTTTAATGTACAGTATATTTGTAAAAATTGTCAGTTTGGCATAGACCTCCAGCAGGAGTCCTATAGACACAAACACATGATCCTCACAGGCTGTGAACTATTTTGCACATAGATGATTTTATTTGCTATATGCTTTCATTTCTGAACATCTTTATCTTCTTTTTCATGTTTTTCTCTAACTGCCCTTGTTACACGGTCATAAGAAGGTGGACAGACTGCTGTTGATGCAGTTATGTCAGTTTTCTCTGTAAATGAGTTTTCATTTAACTTGTCAATAAGGATTTCATCTTTCATACCATGACCAGCCCCTCCTTCGGTTTTGTTTTTGTTATACATAAAGGAAGCTTGTTTTACGGTTCGTTTTAAAAGGTGACGCCTATAAGCACGTTGAATGATGACAGCAGATACCTCCTCCTGTTTCCTTTTCAATGTGGTTGTAATTGGTTCATAGGAAGCTTTTGAAGGATTGGATGCCATAAAGCGATCTTCCATCTGTATTCTGAGGGCGTCCATCTCCCCACTTTCCCCCAAAACGCGCTTTGTGAAAGCAAACAAAATGTCAAGGCAGTGAATTCTGTCCCCGCTTACCATGGGCAGATCCATTGCAATAAGCTGGACTTTGTTTGGCTTGGGTAGGTGAAGAGGAGGCTCAAGTGCTGCTGCAAAATCAGACAATTTCTCAAATTCCATGAATTGTGTTGCATCGGGATCAAACTTCTCCCAGACTTCATAGAACATCTCAAAGTCATCCTCACTCAAGGGCTCAGCGCTTTCTTCAGTAGCAACACCAAAATTCTCCAAAATCACAGCAATGTACATGTTCACCACTACCAGAAATGATATGATGATGTAGCTGACAAAGAAGAAAATCCCAACAGAAGGGTTCCCACAGTCACCTTTCACTGAGCTACCTGGATGAGCTTTGTTAGGGTCACAGTCTGGCTCCCCACTGTTAAGAATTGGGGCAAGCAAACCATCCCAGCCAGCAGACGTGGTAATTTGAAAGAGGCAGATCATGCTGTTGCCAAACGTCTCAAAGTTGAACATGTCATCTATGCCAGCTTCCCTCTTAACATAGGCAAAGTTGGACATGCCAAATATTGCATAAATGAACATGACCAGGAAGAGCAGGAGACCAATGTTGAACAAAGCAGGAAGAGACATCATCAAAGCAAAAAGCAGAGTGCGGATTCCCTTAGCGCCTTTAATGAGACGCAGGATTCGACCGATTCTGGCAAGTCGGATGACTCTGAATAGTGTGGGGGATACAAAATACTTCTCAATCATCTCAGCCAAGAACATACCTAAAACAGAAAAAATAAAACCAAGATATATTACCACTTAATATCCACATCATAGTAGAAATTTAGAAAAATTCATTTAAAAGCAGTGGTTCTACATAGCGATTACAGGTATTCTGTAGATTCTACATGCATAATGTATTGTTATAAATTATTTTGTTGTAATATATACTGGGTGATGGTAAGAGTTTTGATGGTTGGACTAGATAAATTATTAGATAAAACAAAAAGTGGCATGACTTAGTTGTAAACACTGCAATGGCAAAAGCCAACTATATAGCTCAATTTGAGTAAAAGTTCACTTTACATTAATTTTACCCTCTTATTTTAATAAAAAAGACTTACCTACTATTGAGAGAATGACAACTACAAAATCAAAAATGTTCCAACCTATAGTGAAATAGTAATGGCGAAGTGAAATCAGTTTCAGGACACATTCTCCAGTGAAAAGGACAATGAACACCAGGTTTATCCAGTACAAAATATTCTCCATTTCTTTACTCTGATCATCAGTTTCTACCATCATGGTAACCATGTTAAGACAAATAAGAATCATGATGCTGATGTCGAATACTTGTTGTGTCACAAAATCAAAGACCATGCCTTGGAATTTGTTCTGAGGAGAAAAGAAAAAAAAGAAACATCCAGTACAAACTGTAATTGCTTTTCTTTACCTGTTAGAAGAAAATAGAAAAACCCATGCAGCAAGGCCTATCAGACTTCAGTAAAAATGTAACTAGTGATTTTAAGCAGAGGAGTTAAAATAAAGTGAATATAACACCTTAGTTCAATCTCCTTTGTCTGTATATTCACATAAAATGTTTGCAAGGGAATTATTTTTTTTTTTTACTGTGTTTTCATTTTCCATTTTTGCTGACTGATACACTAGTTAATGATAATTTTCAGATGGGTGTATTTCTGCTCTCTATCTATCAATAAAAACTGAACTGTTCATAAATAGCTGTTGGTCTGATGTATATAAATAATTTTACCCCTGGTCTTGGTATAGGTTTTTGTGGTTTTTTGGATCCCAGCTTTTTCATTGCATTGTAGTATTTCTTCTGCTCTTCTGTCATAAATATGTCTTGACCTCCAAAGTAAAAACATGACATCAAAACTGGTTATAATCATAGTTATATGCAGTGTTGAACAAACTCTTAGAGAGCAATGTGACTTATTTATTTATTTCATAAAATTGAAGAAGATTGAATTGTGAAAAATCCCTTTGCCATCAAATGTTTGCAGTATAAGCATTTGGTCCAGAAGTTGTCTGGACATTTAATAATGCATTTGACAAAAAAAACCCCATAACAAATAATGCAGCAGTTTTCTATAGGTATTTTCCTTGAAATCCAAAAAATCCTTTTGATTACCTCTTTTCTTTTTTAGGAAGAGATCCAGTAAACAGCATCTGAGATACACTCAAATGCTCTGGGCTGCTTGGTGCAGTCACTTCTGAACTTGAGTCTTAGTGTAACAAAAGGAGCAGACAAAATCAGGTCTTCAGTACATGAATGTATTAGTTCTTTAATTATCTCTAGTTTAGCAATCACAACACTAGAAAATTCAAGGTACTTTTAGAAGAGGGATTATCAGTCTCTGGAGAAACTGAGCTGAAGATGGAAGCATTCTTGATGTTGTTAACAGTAAAATGCTCTCTTTAAGTCTTTTATCTTAATTAGATTCCATGTTCAATGAAGTTCTGATCAGCAAGAGCCAGAAATGGCTTTTGGAGTCTGAAGACAGACAAAATTTTGCCTTTCATGGTAACCTAACAAAAACCCACTGCTCACAGGAGGTTTCTTGTAGACATAACTTGAAACAACATCACACTCCACATACTTCCTGAAGTAAATTTTCCTGAATAAAAGGTACTTGCAGACAACTAATTTCAGGGTTGTATATGAACACACAGGAGAGCTGCTTTGTGAATGAGTGTTTGGGAAGCTTGAAGATATGGGAATGCACATACCATACACTGGAGAAGCTTCCTAAGCATATACCCTGAAGCTTCTAGCGCACAGAGCATTTACCTTATCTATCTACAGAAAATAATTTTAAAGGTGTGCATATGATAGTCTGACTATCTGTAGCAATGACATTATCTAAATCTGCACTGCAAAGCAACAGAAACAGGCTCTGGTAAGTCACTCCTGTTCTGTAAAATTTCAGATTGTTCAGTGCCACAAAATAGAACTTGAATATTTGGAATCTGTAATAGTATGGTGAAATAATGCTTTATTTTTCATTACCAGGGAGCTGGGTTTTTTTGGCTGATAGAATCATTACAGTTTAAGAAGGAAAATGTTAAGAAATCATGTGTTTTTCTGTAGAGGTGTAAATCATGTACGGAGGTTTTATGAGGTTTAGGCATGGAAAAGCAGATGACTTGAGGAAGACTAAAATGGAAGGGTCTGACCTATTCATGACAATGTAAAATATTATTATGTTAATGCATACTACATCTTGGTAAGATTTGATGTCCTAATATACTTGAGCTTTTTCAGTTTTGAACAGACCTTGGATGTATATTCCGTATATCATCCACCTGCAAAAATGCAGTACTTTAGAATATATTTAGGAGAGAAATGAAACAATACTTATCTTCTTTTTTTGCTGATTGAAGTTATCAATAATGACACCAATGAACAGGTTCAGGGTGAAAAAAGACCCAAATATTATAAAGATGACAAAATACAAATACATGTAAAGGTTGTCTTCATACTTGGGTTGCTGTAGCACCTAAGGAAAAAGTGGAAAATATAATTTCTATGATTTCATGTGAAAATTTCAACTGAACAAGCATCAACCTTTGACAAAACGTCCTTAATATTTTGTGTTCAGACAGCACTCCTTTCAATTATATAAAGGTATTTTGTCCACCTATTACTGACAGCATCTGGTGGTTTGCATCCAGTTTTCCACAACCTGCTACAGCAGAAAGACATATTAGTTAATTAATTTTGTATATTCTATTGTATGGATATCAATTGCTTTTGGAAGCTATATGGTTGTACACTTGTTGATAGGCAGACTTGAAGAGAAAGTAATTTAAAGTATTTGTAATACTTACATCTCTTGAATCAATAGCTGCATACATAATATCCATCCAGCCTTTAAATGTAGCCTGCAAACAGTACAGACCTGTTTAAGCACAGAGCTTGAAGGCAATGCACACAGTTATTTGCAGCAGCTGAGAACAGCACCAGGAATAATAAACATAACATGAGATTTCACGATAATTTTGTATCTTGGATTTCTTCACTGCTACTCATTTGCTACACTATAGGCCCCCTTATTTTCTCTACATATGGACATTTTAAGCAGTGAATTAACTTATTTCTAATTATCACAAATTATAGAATGCAGTATCACTTTAGCCAACTAAATGCTCATCAGATCATGTCAACTGCAAAGGCTCTCTATGTACAGCTGAGGAATAGCCATATGTAACTCAGTTGCCACCAATCACATGCAGTCCCTCCCTGAAAAATCAGTCAGATATGTGGCAACCAATGTGAACAAAAAATTAGGTCGAATCAGAAAAGGTACTTTCTTATCAGTAAGAATTTTGATTTTTCTTTACTTTGAAAAACTTTATACAATTTAGTAATTCTATTTTCAATTTAAATGAATTGTACTGTGGATTACAGAGGCTAGATCCCTAAGGGATGTTCTGAGATAGACTGGTAAGAAAGGAATGGTTTTTATATGCACTGAAGATTTAATATGTCTCATAGTGAATTTTACTAGCTATTTCCTCCGCCCAAAAATCAGAATTTTTTTTATATTTGACAGTGAGGTATACAGTGCTTCATCTGAGTGTTCAAAACAAAAAGCGATTTTCTCTGTTGTAGCATTCAGTTCTCTTTCGACTAGGCAACATCTCCAAGTAGAAATCAATCAGTTTTTAACACAGTTGTGCCCAGCATAAAGCAAAGAAGTGAGATAGTTCTCTGTCATTTAATCCCTATTAATTTTGTTTCTAAACAAGATGGCAGACCAGCAGTTCCTGCATAATTCTTTCCACAGAGACCAGTCACAGAAACAAGTTGGGAATGAAACAGTCTTCATCCATGGTTATTGCTGTATCTCCATCATCTTGAGGTTTCATTTATAGTGGAAGTTTCAAAAAGGCTTTGCTAATGTAGCGTACAAAGCAGCTGGTGTCATCCTGAAGTGAACTTAAAGTTAGAAGGCATTATTTTCTCAAAGGTAAATAGATCCCTTATGCTTTTAAGACAGTGGAATACTATAAAGAGCATATTTATCCTGAGATGCACAGCCGGTATGCAACAAATTTCACATCTTGTCAACACAGAAAATATGAAATCCAGGCATTTTACAGTATGATGGTGAAATCAAAGTTTAATATCAGAGGATCAATAAATCAACAATAAATCTGAAACAAGTAGAAGTTCCAGTTTAAGAATTTAAAGTCTTTAAGAAATATTTGGACTGCAAGAGGTTAGAAGAGGTAGGAACAGCTTTATTTATGTAATTCCTAATATATGTTTAACTTAAGCTCAAAGACTTCTCATGATGGGCGCTTCACAACTTCCCAAAAAATATTTATTCCAGCACTTGTTTTTATTGCTTCCTAATATCTGAATCCTTCTGTTGCCATTTAAGACTGTCACTTGTCATAATCAATACATATCTGAAGAACAGAGAATTAGGCATCCTTTGTGCAGCACCTTTTACTTATTTCCAAACTGACTGTTGCTCCCTTTTTTGTTTAGGCCATGAGCACTGTTCCTTCAGTCTTTCCATGCAGGTCTTGTTTCCCAGATGTCTAGATCGTCTCTTGACTCAGGATTTCAGACAGGGTCTTACAAGATCTCAAGACAGCAAGACGATTAATTCACATTTTATAGGCATGACTTTTGTTTGTGTCTTGGTGCATTATTTGCATTTTTTGGAATGTCATGACTTCAGTGGAAATCAGCACTTCCCTCTGAAACACTAAAAGCAAATGGCATACTTGTACATCTGAAAGATGAGGCAGATGTTGAAGTGGCTCTTCTGCAAAATATGTGCTATTGCCTCAAATTCAGACACACGACGATTCTTGGATATTATCTTCCAGGAAAAGTGGAACTTCTGTTTTTTTGTAATGAGAATGAAAAAAAAGTGACTAATTTTAAAACACTAAGCTTCATCATCATCAGTAATGTACTCCGCTCAGTCCACACTAGAAAAAAGATCTGAAGAACTGAGCTGTTGAATGCTTAATTATTACTATTAAAAAGGAAACCTGAAAAGAGTGTGAAGGTGGAAAAATACAACATTACTATCTTGCAGTTCAAAATATCCTAAGTAAAAGTTGCATTTTCTACAAAGAGTTTCCCAGAACCATAAGCCTTTGTCATTATTGAAGAAATGCAGAAAAAAACCAAACCCCCAAAAACCTAATTAAAATTAATTAATTTTTAGAACAAAATTGTTCCCTCACCATGTTGTTTTATTCTAAATCCCTCCCGAAAGTCAGTAGAAACCAGTGAATATAATCATCATTATGCAAAAGTATTTACAACAGATGAGAACTTAGCTCTGAGTAAATGGATTCTTAATTCTCAAAGCAGAAGCATCAATTCAGTAGAAGTTGTTTTTTTAATTATGTGATCAACAAAATAGCAAATACTGGAATAGGAGGTTCAGTTCAAGGCATCACATGTAGTAAAAAAATATTACTTCTGCTGCATTCTGTAGAAAATCAGGTTTTCTGATGTCAGGCTTAAATCTATCTGCAACATACTTGCTTTAACAAAAGTAAGACAATATTTGCATGTTTGTGCATATTGAATAAAAAAAACCATAAAAATGACTAAGATAAAATTCTTAGTTTTTGTTTTGTGTATTCAAATATAAAATCTACAAAATCTATTTGTATATTCTCAGTGACATTAAATTAGGAATAATTCATTGATTTCAAAGATTATAGCAGTGTAACTGAAATCAGCACCTGCTCCAAATGTTTTCTTTTTTTTTTTTTTTCTCTCCAAGGAAATATCCACCACCAAGATTCACATTCCCTTTTGGAGATAAAACAGCATCTTGCAGTTATAAATATTAACCTGCTGGAACTTCAAAGGTAGCCTAATCTTATGACCTCAATATACTTTTCAAGTAATCATTAAGAAGAACCAGGAGTTACAGTTTTAAACTGAAAGACGATAGATTTATAACACATACAGGGTAGAAATTCTTCACTGTGAGGGTGCTGAAACACTGTCATAGATTGCATAAAGAAGCTGTGGATACCCCTCCCTGGAAATGTTCAAGGCCAGGCTGGATGGGGCTTTGAGCAACCTGGTCTACTGGGAGGTGTCCCTGCCCACGCAGGCGGGTTGGAACGAGGTAATTTTTAAAATCCCTTCCAACCCAAATGATTCTATGATTCCATGTTTAAAAAAAAAAAAAAAAAAAAAAAGCCAGAAATCACATCCACTTCCAACCTTGACCTTTTATTATAGTTTTCTAGGTTTAATACTCTATTTTGGGCCAAAGAGTCAGGTTTCTATAACTTTATCTTTGTTTCTGACATAGTAATGGATACCTCTAATTCTTAGTATTAACTCTACTATTACTCCAAGATCAATAGGAAGGGTAGGGAAATCTATGAAAGACATATTCTTTTCTCATGTTTCTTCTGAACAAGATATCTTTAGAATCCTGTTCTAGATTCTCATCAAAAGTATTTCATATGTAATTTAAAAAAAGCACCTTAAAAATATCTTCGTCTGAGAAAGTGATGTAAGAATCTCAAACCTTTATGAATTGTGGAGCTGCTTCTGTTCTTGAAGGAGAAAACACACATTCTACATATTTTAAAGCATTAGCTGAAAGTCAAGCTGATGCTTTGATTTCTCTGCCCTAGGGCTTTTATCATGCCATACCTGCAAAATCACTAGTAGTGGCTTACTTACCAAACTGTAAAAGATGCAGGGCCAAGTGTCTGTTTTGTGGACTGACAGAAGTGCCCCCTTTTTTCCTGGTATGTCAAACAAAAAAAATCTCTTCATGCTTTTACAAGAATTTTAGTAATATAGAAAAGATAAGGTTGTTGTCACTAACATTCTACTACAAAAAACCCCCACTCATTAGGCAAGCGTACAAAATCTCTATATTGCAGATACTGCAAAAGCAACTGGCTTGTCTGTCCATGGTAGTTTGGGTTAATTTTTGCCTGGAAGAATGGGAACAATGGCAATTTTTCATCAGCTTTCCTCCTAGAACAGTCCGATAATTTAAGAATCTAAGTCTTCATGTAAAAAATATTTGTTGCTTTTCAATGAAGAGAAGATGGAATAAGTAAACTACCCATAACTGGAACACTGAAATAGGGACTGCAAGTACCTGATGGGAGGTGATTTTGGGCAACACGGTGAGGAAAAAAATCTACCTGGTGTTATCCCTGTCCCAGAACAGACTAGGTTACTACTGGAATAAGAGTGGGAAATCACTTGGAAAGAATTTTGTTGATGTCTCATTTGTCCTCAAGAAATATAAGAACGTACTCTGCCCCCTTGACACCAAGGGATATTCTAGGCCTGTGGATTTCAAGTATGACAGAAAAAAGAGATTTGAGGTCTTTGTATTACAGTTAAATTTTGTCATCAAAATCAAACTGTATGCAGTAGTTTATTTCTCTAATGTTGCTGGTCTCTTTCTGCTCTTTCCTGAAGTGACAGTGAAGTAAATAAGTAATAATGGTGAATTTTTAATTGTCAGAGTTATCGGTCACACAGGTGAGACACTCTATTACATCAGAACTACTCTTTTAGACTGTTTTAGACTGCGCAGGCCCATGCATCATTCTAATGATATATATTTCTGAGATATCTTGTGATATCTTATGAGGTATATTATAAAAACGAAAACTAAGATTCTGCAAAATTAAACAGTAATCTCAAAAAAACATAGAGCTTGCTGAATGCTCACAGCATAGGTTAGATGCATTTTTATGATTAAAGCTGTGTCAGAGTTCTAGCTTCTTCAAAATACAAAGGCAAGTTAGTGTTGTGATGACAACAGTTTTTATACTGAAGGCATAACCTCATAGTAGCTTTCTGCATATATTTTCTTCCTTCTTTTCTTCCCTCAGTTTTGCTAAACAAACTCCACTAAGTGCTTATGCACAGAAATAACAGGGAAAATAGTTCATAGGCTATAGTATCTAATGATATTGTTATTTTCCTATTTCTCTTTTGAATTGAAGATTGCATCTTAGACCAGACATCTGCACTGGTGCGAGCCCCATCATTAAGATGGTATTTCTTACCTGGAATCCTTCTCTGTGACTTAATGATGCCAATGCAGATTCTGAGTTTTTTTGTTTTGGTTTGGTTTTTGTTTTGTTTTTCAGCAACAGTAGAACTCCTAGGTACTTCTAGAAATTTTTAAAGTTAGAAGGAGCTGGAGGTCTAAAGGGAAGAATAGCATTTGTTCCATCACATGTCCTAAAAGTTCTTAATTTATCTTATTAGGCTCTACTTGCTGCTTACTACGCAGAGAGTAATCCACCATCAGTGCTGCAATATTACAAAGTCACAGACAAAAATCACCAGGTAAATACGTTTTCTGTCTTTCTTGCTAGAATTCGTTTTCACTATTACATATAGGAAATAAGAGGTATATAAAGAGTGATCACTTACTACTTGAAGTAAAGAAAGATAACCAAATCCTACATTATCAAAGTTTACTTTCACGTTTTTCCATCGGGCACTTTGATTGTTTTTTATAAGTTCCTCGCACTGACTAAAATTGTTGATTTGTTCGACTTCAAACCTTTCATCAGTTGTGGTGTTAACACAGTAGTAGAACTTCCCAGCAAACAGATTTACTCCCATGATGCTGAAAATTAGCCAGAATATAAGACAAACGAGAAGCACGTTCATGATGGATGGAATTGCTCCTAAAAGGGCATTCACAACCACCTAGTACACAAATACAGGGGGGAAAAGAAAAGAGTGTAAGAATATTTACAGCAATAAAGGTTTGTATACTTTTTTACCAATGCTTAATAAATGCTTGTTTAGAAACTGATACTACAAATGTTAAAGAAGTACATTAGTAACTGTAGTGTTGCATTGTTCTTTTAAATATTAAACATTAGAGAACATAATGGAGGAAAATAAGTGTTAAAATTAAAATAATTAAATGAAAACCAAAAAAGGCCTGGTGGCAGTAGGATGAAACCTCACATTGATGTGTTCTACATATAAAAAAGGCACATGTGTTAAATGAAAATATAGACATAATACAATTCTGAAAATGCAACAAATAAAAGCTTAAAAATATTTAAAGAAAAATGGCAACCTCTAAATTTGATCAACATAGCTTTGAAATTTAAGCTGAAAACACAAATGCCACAAATCTAGAAACTAAGCTCTACATTATAAGGATTATGCAGGAATTAAATACATATCTTTTTGCCTTATTGATCCATGCAAGATTATAACAAAGATAATCTCTTTGTATACAAAAGCAAGACAGTTTTGCAATATGTGTCTACTTGAATCAACATAATTTATTTCAAGCTCCAGTCTTATTGTTTCATGTACTGAGTTTACATCAGTAATAACCTTCGTTTATCTAAAGAAGGACATCAAGGATATATTTAGGGGTTTTGATTTTGCATTATAGATTACTTTTGGCCAGTTGCCTTCTCAGCCCCTGGCAGGCAAAATGACAGCAATTACTTATGTAGACAAAAAGTGTATTTGTCTGATATATAAAGTAATTAATCACATGTGTCTGTCAGAGCTGTCAAAACTTTTGTGATATTTGTTTGGCTAATAGATGAGCAGTAATTTCTTCTTGAGTATCCAATGCTAGATCTCATTTAAAATTTATATTTTATTATAAATTTTACTTTTCTTTCTCTGTAAACTTCTAGTACCTTGTAGGAAGGTAAAATAATACATATAGGAGACCTCTTATTTACAGAAATCCAATTCCTGCAGCAGTAGATACAAGAGGATTGGCATGGATACTTAAGGTGTAGTAAGGTGTCTTAGACCATCTTCATTCCCTTCTTCCCGCAACACAGAAGGATCTTTGCTACTATCATCATAATTCTGAGCAAGCTCAGAGCTGCTCAGTCCTACTGCCAGTATTTCACAGGCTCTTCATGGCCTTTGGAAGTGAGGAATTGTGGTTGTCTTACTTGTCACTCAGCACCCACCTCCTCCCAAATGGTATGTCCAGGAATTAGGACCTGTTTAGTGATCTTGGGTAGAAATGTTATTTTCTTCTCATATTAAGAGCCTCCTCCATTCACAGACAATAGAAATGGGACCTTTTTGTAACAGTATTATCTATCTTTTTTAAAACCATGAATTGTTTTCTATAGATTGAAGGGAGCATGCTTGCTTCTTGACATTTCTATTATAGAAAATATGAAGTACTATGTATGCATAAGATAGTCATTTAAAAAAAATATTAAAGTTGCTAACGGGGTCCCAGTAACATTCTAGACATAAGAAACAATTTTCAAAGGAGTAAGAAAAATGGTTTTTTACTACTATGTGGGGAGAAGAAATCTATTGCTACTTAGCTTGATGGGATTGAGAACAACATAAAAATTATGAATGCAATGATTTTGGTATTTATTCAAAGTCTGACCTGATCTATGACACTCTGTTATGGTTTTGCTGCTTTGAAATTCTAGTGCTAGTCTTATATTTTTCTTTTTCTTTTTTTTTTCGTCACCCATAAAAATGTTCTGATGTGTTATACCGATTTAATTCTTCTGTTTAATCTTGGTGAAAAACATGAAAATAAAGATGTCAAGAAAGTAAGATGAGGATTTAGCCCTGTGACTTAAATACATTAAGGTTACCTGTGCTCACACGAAGAAGGGTTTGTAGGAATTGAGTGCCTGTAGCAATTACCTTTTTGACAACCCTGAGATCCAGTGGACCACAGCACAGATCCAGAACAGGCAGCAGAACACTAGCAGCTACAGTAATTATTACAACAATTATTAATTGATCACAGTTGTAGAAAGAAAGATTTCTACAAAATGCCATCAATGCATCTTGCATCTTTAGGTGAACAGATAATGCAGTCTTGTTTCTGAGACTGCCCAAAGATCAGCCATGTCTTCTTGAATAAGAAGCGAAAAGCTTCCAGCAACTGTTCCAGCAGCAGTTCCAACAATTATTTCATATAGGTCACTGAAAACCCATCAAATGGTAACAATTTGTGGTCATTACTGACCTGGCCTGGATGCGAACTGGTGACCTAGAGATGAAAGGCTCTGTATCCTATTACCAACCCCTTGAGCTATCCAGTCCCCCTGGAAGGTTTTTTAAGGAAAGAAGAAAAGAAAATTAAAACTTTTAGACGTTGATTTCTGTTTGCGTTTTGATTTTTGATTTTTTTTATTTTCCCACCAGTGCTAAGCCTTTTCCCTACCATATTTATAATGTAAAACTGCATTTTTACAAGCTGGTCAGAGTGTAAAGTCTACCTTAGGAGGAAGTCTTTAGTTTCTTCAACACACAGAGCTGGAGGCAACTGCTTTATAAGGTTTTTTCCCATTTACTTCTTTGATATTTTCTTTGAAACATCTGAGGTGTACAGGGACAACCTAGATATTAGTTTGAATTCTATATATCCAAGATAGCACCCATATGTATGCACATGACACCTGGCCACAGAAGTTAAAACAAATCAGCAGAAAAAAAGGGAAAAACAATTGGTTCTAACTGTATTTTTTTGTTAGAGGAGGTGTTCTTTTTGCCTCTTTTCTGTTATTTATTGATACAGAATTTAAAGAAATAAATTGAAAAAGTATGTTTGCAGAGTTATATCCTTGCATTTTTTAAAATTACCTATGCATTTCCTCAAGGCGAGGATGTTGTTGGTCAGGTTGACTCCAGTAGGCAAACTGCTAAAGTCCAAATGTTTACATTTTTGTGATATTTATCTTCCAACATCAGATATATACGTAAGATAAAGAATTACTGCTATGCAAATTGTCTGTGTTCAGGCTGGTAAGACATTATGTCGATACAACTTAGGGGGCTGGGATTTTTTTGTGCGTGCTGTTTGTACCTTTTTTGACAGCTATCCCAATGAAACCTCAAATGGAACAGGGGAAAAAAAAAATCAGGTTTAGCTACCAGAGCTATGCATATGTATAGAATGAGGATTGTACAAAAATACCAGATTATCCCTTCTGTCTGAATAAGATATAAGGAAGCTTTAGTAGATACAGCCTTGCTGTGGGACACATATTTGAAACACATAGTGAAATATTAATATATTATATTTCCCACAGAAAAATAGCTTAAGTGAAAACTCAGTAGTTACAGACTTTCCAGGAATTCCTACATTGGACCTGATTAATGGATGTATCAGGGCTTCCCAAAATCTGCAAACAACTTAGGAACAATCTTCAGAAGCATTTATGCTCTCTTTCCATAGCCTTTGCTGCATCTCTGAAGTTCCAGACTCTGTTCCTGGTACAAATGGGAAGAAAATTACCATCTTTGGGCTGGAACAGAAGATTATAGGATTATCCCTGGAACATCCATTCTAATTAAAATAACTAAGTACTTTATTTGCCTCCACTTTGAATGTTCTCCACATCATAATTTTAGGCTTAAACAGCAAAAGTTTCCCAAAGATGTAATATCAGAGTCTTTTGAAGGAGTCCACTGAAGGATATAGAGGTGATTTAACTGTTACCTCATTTTTTCCCCCTGCATGTAAATTCTCACATAAGATCTGCAAACACAAGCAGAGAATGACAATAATTTTTCCTTTACCAGGACCTTAATGGATGAAACCAAACCTTATTTTCTCTGCATCCTATATGGACCTAACAAGCATAAGACATTTGCCTCCTATAAGGAATTCCTTGATTGGTGGGAAAGCCCAAGAAAGCCTTCAGGAACTCCATGGGAGAGGAACAAATTTTGGGCTTGAAAGTGTACATTAAAAAAAAAAAAGTGACCATCTGTATAGTCATGCGGTTGTAGACTTCAGATAGTGCTTGTTACAGAAGCCATTCATCCCTCTCTTAGAAGTATAAAGATTGAAGAGCCAGCTGATCAAAGACAGAACCATGCACAAGGAGTCTGGCAATAGCATAAATAGCATAAGCCACATTAGAGCAAAATAAGAAAATGAATACCTGACTCAAATGGAGCACTGACAGTCTCTTGGGCAGGATTTCAGAGAAAGCTTGGGTATTGCCTTGTTTTGATCAAGTATGAGGTAAGAACATCTGCAACAAGATCATGAACCTCCCCTGCTCAGCTGCCCAAAGTCCAGGTATACACAAAGCTGCCAGAAAGAGCATTTGCACTGAAAGATGAAGTGAGCAAGGAGTCATTGTTTTAGATTCAGGGTCCACAACAGAGGGATGGGATGAACAGGTAGGCATGCCATTAGTGAACAAGAATGGTGGCTCAGATGACATCCATTATTCGAATTTAGCATATTCATATTGTGAAGGACTTCAAGGACACCACACAAGGAAGGCTAGAAGATGCTGAAACCATACTGATTTGACCAGCTGGTGGGCGTCAGGTAACAGACAGCTGTATTCTCGCCTAAACTATGGAGGAATTGGGACAAGGGAGGAAAAGGCGTAAGGAATACAGTAACTTTCCCTGTCAGGGTATCAAAACAGTTTCTAAAGGGAAGTTCATATGTGAATCACAAATATAAGCATTATCTGACAGTCCAAGGACAAGGACTCATTAGGAAAAAAATCTGTCTTGAGAATTATCATTCCTGACTCTTTGGATTTATGAATCAACAGCTATAAGCAAACCAGTGCATCAGCTGGTTTATTTGTAATATGGCAGCATGAACATACCCCTGGACCTTCAGAGGTTAAGCACGAACACAGAAAAATCAGGAGACCAGCAGCTTGAGTTCAGTGCATGGCTGTCTTTCAGGTACTTCTAACTGACTCTTTTTCCACTATCACTCGATTCTCCACCTAATGTATACTATGCATTTTCTAGTTTACCCATCACAAAACATGGGCACATGTTCCTATCACACA
Source organism: Phaethornis superciliosus (assembly GCA_023637945.1). Classification (NCBI taxonomy): domain Eukaryota; kingdom Metazoa; phylum Chordata; class Aves; order Apodiformes; family Trochilidae; genus Phaethornis; species Phaethornis superciliosus. The sequence goes on along the minus strand of JAJQWJ010000007.1, from coordinate 19,890,856 downwards.
AAACAGAAATATATAATAGAAATTAATCTATATGCAAATAATGCAATTGGGTCTTCCAAAAACTGGTGCTATTTTTAGACAGATGCTCATAAGGTGCTATATGATCAAAACTGTGTTACGCAAACTGAATTTGAGAGTAATATGCACCCATTCTGCTCTTTTATGTCTATATGATAGGAAGGAAGACCCATTTATAAAATAAGTTCAAAGAAAAAATCAACAAAGAAACCAAGTCCAACCACTGCAATCCCTGGATTTTACTAATTGCCCAGCAAAACCAAATCCAAAGTATCCATTTCCCTACTGACAAACCCTTTTGAAAAGTAATCAGAAATGCAACAGTATATAGTATAGAGCAAAGGATTCCAAGAATTCTTTAAAGTACCTTCCTCCATAATATATTTGAATGGACCACCCTAAACAATTCAGGACAAATTATAAAATTGAAGGGGCTGGGAACTGAATGGCAAAATGTATTTAATCTGAATGTCTATTGGTTTCAAGTTTCCCAAAGCCTAAAAACTCAAAGTACTATTTTCTTAGTTACTAAGAACAATACTTGAGAGCAACTTGTTTTCTTAAAATAAATACATAAAAAATAACTGAGAAATAATTTATCAATAATCACTGATTTTTTTAAGGTACTCAATACATGTAATTTAAATATTTTGTACCAGCAGTCTAGTACACACTCAGTTTGTGTGTTTACAGTCCCTTCTGGAAAGCAGGGACAATTTTGTTTATGCAATGTTTTGTGAAAGCAGAACCCTCACTCCAGCTGTCCTTTCTGACATGTAACCTCTGAGTTTGTGAGGTGACAGGAGCCAGCATGACAAAAATGCTTGCGGGCTGCTTTTTCCAGCCTAGATAATCGCAAAAAACGCTGTAATAACGGCTTCCTCTTCTCTCTGGTACTACAGAACGGATGATGAATACTGCCTTTATTTGATATTAGAGGAGCCACTCAAGTCATGACAGCAAAAAGTCAGTGGGATCAGAAGAAATGGTCACAGAACTTAAATTAGGAAAAACTACAACAGTTGGAAGTATTTTTCTCACCAGGTCAACTGTGATACCTGACGTGTGGGCCAGCAGACAGAATACAAACAATTGCCCAGATCAGAGGCTTGAGAATGATGATTATTGAGCCTCTTGAATGGGCACACTAGGAAGAAGCAGACTACATATGTTTGATGATGCTCTATGAACTGGCTTGAGAGACAACAGAGGATGAGAATTAAATACTTTTGTCAGAGGAAGTGTAATCTACTTGACATGATCCCAGTAAAGACTCTAGGGAGGAACTATGGGGTAGCTTAAAAGTGTAGCTTCATCCAAGTCATTAAAACCTTCTTATTTTTAATTACTACTCTATTTTACCTTAATGGACTTCTTAAGTGAAACTCTCATAACTTTGTCCCACAGACAGAAATCGGGGTGGTGCACCATGTTTGTATGTCTGTGTGATCTATAATCCACTATGTTCCACTGTTCCAGTATTTACCTCACTGTAAAAAAAAAAAAAAATCCCAGTCCAAACATCAAATACTCCCACCTTCCCCCCCAAAAAGAAAAAAACACAAACCTCCTCAAGACCTCTTGTAAATAAGAATTACCCATGAACTTTGTCTATCGCTTCTTCTTATCATTGTGCACATATGAGACAAGTCTTAGTTTGTCTTTTCTCTATGTCTCTTATGTCTCTAAGTTATCTTATGGGTTTTGACTTTAAGAAGTGCATAGTAAGAGAACTGTAATACCTTTGTTACAGAGTTTGCCTTAGTGCCATGTACATACATATAGTTTATTTGTATCAACATGACCTATGATTATGTAAGACTGGAATTAAATAACATTTAGAAAAATGCTTATAAAAGGAAGAAGCAAAGAAAATAAACCTGAAATCTTATTCTAGCAAATTAGTGCTTGTTCTTAATTCAGGATCAACACAAAGAAACAAACAGAAAGTATGTAAAAGTGAATTATTATAGTGAGACTATTAAATGTGATTATAGTTTAAATAAAAAAAAAGACAGAAGGTTGTTTTAGACAAAAAAAATAATTCATTTTTTCAGAATGTTAGATGTGGCATGGGAAGCACCTTATGTGAAATAATTGAAAAAATTGAGTACTTATGATTTTAAATTTTTGAGTAAAATGAAGGCTATACATGGTGAAGGTAATTAGAAAATTATCATTTAAAGCAGCAATTGTAAACAAAGATTTGGATTTCAGTGAGAGTATCCAAACATGGGCAGATGGAAAGAATCAGAGAGACCTGGCAAGGAGGTAACAAAATCATAACCTTAACAGTAGTGGACAAATAAAGTTGAAGCAAGAGATAAAAGATGACAGAGGAAAAGAAATCCTTTAACAACTGCAGTCTATTTAACTTGTCTTTAGCTGTTACTGTACCAGTGAAGCTGGCTGAAGAATACTTCTGATAGAAACTTTTGTCTTTAAAGAAAGAAAAATACTTCCTCAAACGCCCCACAAACTATTCTTAAAACACTTTGTGCTTAAAAAATTTCATGTTACTGGATGATGAGTTTTTTCTCGGAATGCTACAACTGTTAGCAGAGAGGTTCAACTAGATAATCTCAGGAGTTTCCCTCTAAACTCAATCATTCTGCACTTCCGTCCTAGCTTTTATAAGAACATTTAACTTGGCTAAAGTAGCAACAGAAGGATTTCTTATTCATGTAACAGTGCATTAAAAACAAACTGCACTGTTGGATTTGACAATATACTGGAGTTCCCAGAACAGCTTTGATTCTCTTCTGCACCAGAAATCAAGCATATGATAAAATATTTTTGAAGACAACATAGAAAAAAAGACATAATTTAACATCCTTTATAAAGAATACAGAATTTTCATTATGATGAAATACAATAATTATCTGCCAAGCAAGAATCATATGGCTGCATTTGTTTAAGAAGACCTGGTAAATATTTTAAATACACATAAACATGAAAACACTGTATATTTGATGTGGGAATAATGTCTTTGAATTTCACCAGATGCAGTGAAAAAAAAACAACTTTTGCTGTGCCTGTTGCATAACTGGAATGTTTATTGACCTCTATGTGTTCTTTGACATCTGCAACTAAATGTAAACAGTATTATGTACTTCATTTAAATTTCATTAACTTTTGATCCTAAATGTAAGGATTTTCTTCAAGATACAACAAACACAAATCTGCACAAAAAATCATATCAGTGTGAATTATATAGGAAACTCCTTCAAAATTTCTCTCCTAATTGTAGAAATCAATCTAAGAAAAAGCTAAAAATGATAAGTTATTTCTTATAAGATTTATGAACAACTATACAGAGAGTCTTACATCAAAGTGTGTAAAATTTATAATTGTCTTTCAGGAGACATTATGCTTTTAATAGCCTTTCCTTAAAAGGGGAAGGTAATTAGTAAGACCATGGTCCTCATAAAAAAAATAATTCAAAGTGCATAATCTTTTGATCAAGAAAATATATTCCTCTGAGCATTAGATAAACTTTCAGAAGGTAGCGCATACACTTTCTTGAGAGTGAATACATAATTCTTAACTGTGAGATAAGATGCTAAATTAACAGTGAATGCTGTTTATGTTGATATACCATTTACTCTGAGCTATAAAACCCCCTGCACTGATGATATCCTCCCAAAGTAGGTGCTTGCAAGGGTTGTAGTCCTAGAACTGGATTTTTCTGATACCAAAAGCAAGTTTTTTATATCACTAACGTGTCTGCTTCACGGCATTTGTTAACCCCAAGGAAGATACCACCAAAATAATACTGTTATTGGCATTTTGTAAAAATTACAAAAAGTACTTTCCAAGAAACTAGTTTCCAGGTAGTAAAAAACTACAAAAAGTAGTTTCCAAGAAAGGATTGTGTATGTTATCAATATTTGTTATCAATATATTTTTGGAGTGATTTATTTAATGTAACATATAAGTCTTTAAAAATTGTGCAGAAATTTAAACTGCAATTGTATATCTACAGTTGTGACTATCTGGATCATAGTGTTATGTTTGGGCCTAATGTATTACAAGTATTGCTCAAACCTTTCTATGGGATATTTTTTAATGTATGTACCTATAAGTTCAGTAAAATAGCACAGCATAGACTTTGCCAAAATACTGTAAAAGTCAGACTCAAATTTTTGAAGAAAGCCATTTTTTTTATCTCAGCTTACATATCTAAAAATAGCTGAGGAACCTTTCTCCTGCAAAACCAAATCAGATAATTCTAAACAACAATACTGTTTTTCTAGAAAGTTTTCAGGGTATTTCTGTAGTATCAGCAATTAGGAAGGGGGAGTAGGGTGCATACACATATATATATATATTCTACCTTTGCTCATTCTGGGATTCTTACATAGGATTGTCTCTCCTTTTAACCCTGAATACCCAGTGTAGTTATTTGACACACTGTAATCTTTAAGGGTAGAAAAGGGGGAAATACTGTACCCATAATACAGATAAGGGGAGGAACCAGCGGTCCACCCCATCCAAGCTGAAGAAAGGTTATCCTATATGAAATAGAAATATATAGCCTGTTATTAGTTGTGAATCTGTAATGACAGACACTTGATGTTATGTTTTGTAACTCAGTTATATGAAAAATGTTTCTTTCTTACTGATGAAGTTTGGAGTACTCTTGAAAATGTCTCATTATAGCTTTCCTGGTAAGAGAATCTAAGGAATAGCCATTGAATTTCAGAGGATATTTAAGACATCAAATACTGTAATTTAGTTTTACCAGATATGAAATTGGACTGGAAATTTGAAATACGGCAAATGTTTAAAGCCATCAGCCAGAAATATGCATAAGGCATGCAAAACTGAAAGTGCAATTGGATTTCAGATTGTTTGCTGCCTTCTACTATTTCTTTAATAAATAAATCGAGCACGGCATGACATGCTTTATTTTGTGAAATTAGACACAAATGCATGCTTTATAGTCACTAATTCTTTAACTCAGCAAAGCAATATATACTCAGTATTCTACATTTACAAGTAGCATACCAATTCAGAACTAGCGCAAAAGCATTATATTGCAAGTACTAAAAAGCTAAACAAAAAGCAATGGTTATATTCAAATCTCAGTTTGGAGATGCTTCTGCTCACTACATATGCTAATTGAGATGAGAATATAAAACCTAAGACAGAAATTTAAATTAAATTAAAGCAATTCCTTACTTTGCCTTCCAGCGTCTGGGTGGAGTTGATTTTGAGATTAACTATAAAAATTTCTCAGAATTGGGGGTCCTAGCAAATAATTTAAATGCCTTTAATACAGCAGGATTCACTTTTGTGCTCAAGGGAAGCACAAGCTATGGACCATTTACACCCTATTTTGGCAAGTGATTAATTTATATTATATTCACTATGAAAAGAAAATGTATCCAATTTATGAAACAGCATGGTTAAAAAATGAAGTTTTAACAGCAGAGTATAACTGCAGAATTACAAGAATATAGCTGTAAAAGTGAACTATGTTCCATATATAGGGGATAACAGAATAGTCATTGGTTTTCACTGACTTTGTAAAATGTTGTATTCTTCCAGTTCACTAGAACTGTAAACTTATTTAAGAAAAAGATTGATTTAAAGTAGCTGAGAACTTTACAGATCATTTTACAAAATTATGCAGAGCTTTTTACACACAGGAGCTCTTGTGTAATACATATGACCTATTACATTCTCAAAGCAAAACTTGCCTTTCTGAACATGAGGATAAATATTAAATTTATAAATATATGCTGAAAAAACCTCATGATTTTTGGTCACAGTTTAGTCTAAATAGAGGCAATATAAGAAAGCAAAGAAGGCTCATTTTTACTTTTCGTTGGCAGACAGAATAATCTATTTCTATGGATGTTTCTAAAATGAACTCAGTTTCTGAAAAGACTGCAATTTGTCTATAATCTTATCATGAGCTGGTCAGTTATTTGTTATTTGAATATTTTTACTGTTCGTGAGTCATTCATGAAGTAATGCTACTTTCCTGTCAATGAGCTGTTGTGCTTTGGAAAAAGCATATTCAGAATTCAGCCTACACAGCTCACCAGTCAAATTTGCCAAGTGACTGGAATCAGGTACTTCTTTGATTATCATTAATACTGGAGGACAGAGTTGAAATATTTTTTGCTTTTCCAGGCTTGTCTGTGATTCCTACACAGTAAATTTTTCATGAATTATTCATGTTATGTATCAGATATTCTATAATATGACTGGGTGTCCAGTGTAGTTTCATAACTCCTCCATGAAAAATAAGGAAAACCAGATTTCAAATAACAGGTACTTTTCTTTGAGCATGAATATCCTACATCTTTTAAGTGGAAATTTTACTATGGTAATCAGATAAGAATACAGAAAAATGGAGTAAAACAGTTGGAATAAAACAGTTGGCAATACATTATATTATTTTTTCTAGAAATTATCTGTTATTTCCAACCTCATATAAAGAGCTGCATTTCTTGTCCCTGTGTAACTTCTATATTGGTCTCCCAGTCCTCCTGCAGCTGACCAGAACATTATTTTGAAAGCAACACTCATAGCCGTTTCCCAACATTTCTCTGCACAGAACCACATTTATCTGAATGTTCATGAACAGTAAGTACAAAGAGAGACAAAGGGAAAATGGCTAAATCAAATAATCATTGTAAACTTAAATGAAAATTATTACATTCTGTAGGACTTGACCAGCTCTTTCCCTGGCAAATATCAATTAATGAACTTCAAACGGTGAGAAAACTGTGAAAAGTGATTTTGATTTATTAAACTGAAATTTATTAATCTAGTAATCTGGTAATCTGGTTAGCAATATTTTTTTCTGAAATAGAGATATGTATCTTAATTAATACAATTGAAGAAACAGAATTTTAAGCCTCCATTTGACTTGATTAATTTGTCTCTAAAGGTTGTTCACAGTATATTCCAGGCTATTCCACTGGTTTATAATTGACTTGAAATTCACTAGTGCATTATTTCCTCTTATGGTTGCATGATGTAGCAAAAAGCATTCTCTTAAAACATGTTTCAGTGACATGCATATAGAGTTAGTTTGTATTCAGTGGCTTTAAGGAACAGAAGGTATAAATGAATAAATAAGTGAAAATGCTTTCTTGAGAGAGATGAATAGTAAGCAGGTCCTTTAAGTTACTCAGACTAAGTAAGAAATAACTTCATATACATTGTACTGAACAATGAATAGTGATTTGTTGAAATAAAAGAAAAGCATTTACCTTTAGAAAAGAATAATTTCATAGAGAAATCAAGTAACATGATTTGCTTTTAAAGCCAGCCAAACTCAGAAATAGATATAAATCTCTAATGGGTATGAGTGTATCTATAGTACCATCTAGGAAAAATTCAGTGGGGTTAGTCTAAAGGTTGTTTATCTAGTATGAAAAAAAATGAAGGATTTCAACTAGTAACAGAAAATATCATTGTTAAGTAATGCTAAATATTGTTAAATGCTTATCACTAAAAATTTAATAAAATCTTCTTACAGTTTATACATTAGGAAGCATCTGTTAAGAGAATTCATGGTAACTTGAAAGCCTTCCACCAAAAACTCCTGAGATTGGCTAGAAAGTAAAGTAACTTTAATGAATGTAACTTCTATGTGATACTGCTTATGGACTTAGGTGAATTGATGAAGCTTTTTGCTTATCTGTTAGTAAAACATATGCAATAGATAAAAAGATAGTGCAGCCTTTCTGCATGGACTTATCATTCCTTATTCTGCATGCATGGATTCTTTCTATGCATGCATAGTTTCAGATTCTTTCATGTTGTCTTACCCTCATGCCTTCAAATCGTGACAAGGCTCTTAGAGGTCTCAAAGCTCTTAGTGTCCTAAGGGACTTAATGGCACCAAGTTCAGAGTAACCCAATGCATTTGCTGTTAAGCTAACCAAAGAGACCTATATGAAAACAGGAAAGTAAACATGATTAAATTGTACATACTACTTTACATACCATAGATGTGAGATATAAACTTCTTTAGAAGAATCTAATTCTGGACCACTTTCTTCAGGAATAAGAAGACTTTTCAATTAAAAAAAAAAAAAAAAAAAAAAAAAGAGAGAGAGAAAAAAAAAAAGAAAAAAGAAAAGTAATACAAAGGAAGAGTAGGATAGGTAACTAAGCAAACAAAACCATGATAATTATTATCTAGAAACATCAGTACTTCTGAATTTCATATTTCACTAGTAATTTGAGTGCATTTAAAATCATATTTGCACAAACAATAAATGAAATTAGTCTCTCCTTTTTACCAGCTTAGGTATTGCTCTTACTTTTCCTTTTTTTACACTGCTGGTGGGATCAGTACTTACAGTTGATAATTTCCACTAGATTACTTATGAAGTGAAATGGAAATTATTGAGGCCTGTTTTGAATTAACAGATGGAAGCAATATGGCTCCTCTAGAAATTGGTAGAAAGATTAATTTTTCTATACTCTGTTACACCGACTAATTCTTTTGCCTAGATGCTTGAATTTATGTGCTGTAAAGGCTGACATTAACCTGGGTTATACTGTTGCCTAATGACACTGTAAGAACAGTTCCATGGGCAGCAGAACTCCACAGACCTTTATATATTCCATGCCCCTAAATTACCTCAGCTAGAATACTGTATTCTCTACATTTGCTATGGCTCCTGTCCAAACTAATACATTTTGGTATTTTCCCATTTCCCCTTAATGCTCCTTCATTATGCTGTTCTAATTCCTTAATTATTTATTGGGCCAAAAATAGCATAATGATCTCATGTATGTTTTTATTACAGAGCACAGTGCATGAGGTAAAGAGAACTCCAGGACAGTGCTCTTTATGAACCATATGAATGTGAAATCTTTAGCTTTTAAAATTTAATAGCTTTTCTGTAGGTATCAATCCTGAGCTCCAGAAACCAAAAAAAAAATAGGTTATTCTGAAATCTGAATTCTTTTCTCCAGCACATTTATCATACGACTTAAAACTTTCAAGCTTTTTTAATCTAAAGCCAATAAAAACATCCAGGCGAGCAAATCCAAGATTTAATAAAGAGCTTAATTCAAACACTTGAATCTGTGTTATACCTTCACACAAAGAAGTACTGAAATTTTCACATTCACAACATTGTTCTTTATGATATTATGATTTAAATAAGGTTATATATGTAGGGAAAACACATTTAGAGAAGGAATAGGTTCATCTGCTTGCATGCTTCTTCTAGCTTTTTAGTTAAAGGTGTCACATTTGACCATTTTAAGAAGAAACAGATACTAAAGAAAAAGTGTTTTCCAGAGGGGGCATACTTTCTTTTTATGAGTACTATGTTTGAACAGTTTATCTATAGATGTATGTGAAGTGAAATCCTAGATACATTTAATCCATAAAGTACACCAGTCATAAAGGTTGTAGGCACCAGTCGCAAAGGAAAGACCAAGAAATTGTAGCGCATTGATCAGTCCTTGTATGTTGGGAACATACTGAGAAACTGTTGGGTTTTCACAGTTCTTTGGGTCAGTAACTGCTTATGAAGTTCCCCTTTTGCCCATTCAGTATCTAAGTCGTAACAACCATGAAAAAATTGCATCTCAATATTAAAATTTATCTTCTCTATTATTTGAGGGTTTTTTCTGTAAGTTTTAGCAGAAAATTCTACCTTAAAAATTTAGCAACTGGTTGTTGTTTTGTAACTATGTAAAATATAGTACTTTAGTTTCAGACACAGAGCATGGTAGACTGCAAGTAATTGTTAGACTTTTCTGGTAGAAACAGTATATGTTTTCCTGCATGTTAAGGGTTTTCTCAAGGGGGTACACTTAGGCCATTGCTACTTAAATTCTCCATAATTGTATCAATGCATCAAGAAATTATCTCCCCCATTTCACAGCACAGTACAGTTATAACTATGAGACGATCCTTGCATGAAAGGCTACTGAGCCTGGTTTCAAATCTGTCTAGGACTGCAAGTTCAGTAATCCTTATTGGTCTTGAATATTAAGTAAGTCACACCATCAATGCTACAGATACATCGAATTCAGCCATATGCTGAAATTGGTGGACATGATGTTGATTTTCTTGACAACAGAGGAGTTTTAGTCCAGGTGTGTGTCTGACATCTAGTGGACCAGACACTCATCCAAATCCTGGGTGCAATTCAGACCACAGCTGAAGGAAAGGCAGGTCTGAAGTTGGGAATTACCAGGCAAGAGCAGAATGGAGAAAAGCACAACCTCTTTCAATAGCCATGTTAGAAAAAACCCTTTAACTGCTTGTGAGGATACCATGTGGGGTTCTTCTGTTACCAGTTAAACTTCCAGTCTTTCTTAAGTCTGTGGTATAGAAAGGCAGTGTTGTAAGAGTAAAGTGATTTTTTTTCCACCTACCTTACTTTCTAAACTGAAAAGGACCAGTTGGTTTATTTTTACTACTTACATAGATACTATGGTTGTATAGCATGTGATCATATATGATTATATATGGCTATATGGTTATATAGCAAGTGATTAAAAAAATATAAAATAAATATAAAATAACACTTAGGAAACATACTACATACATCAACAATCAGGAAGTCCAGCCAGCACCAGGCATTAGTAAAGTATGTTTGATAGCCATAGGCCACCCACTTCAGCAGCATTTCCAGAATGAAGATGTAAGTGAAGACCTTGTCAGCATATTCCAGCATGGTCTTGATAGTTTTACGCTGTTCAATATATATGTCTTCAAAAGCCTGGGAGTAAAAACATTTGAAGGTACTTGTTACTCCATTTTGTTACTGCAGATATTTCAGGTTGTAACAAAAAATCCCAAACAAACAATCAAAAAGCAACAAAAAAGGGGAACCATTTGTCTTCAAAGAAAGGCACTAGAGTGTCACTTTTATTGAATGTTTCCTTTTCTGCTAACTCAGTATATATGTGTTTTCCCCCAACAGGACTGTATTCTCAAGCTCACTGGAGAGAGAAACAGATATTACACAGCAACCACTCTGATGGTCAGAAGTATTTATTTATTTAGTGCTGCTGATGAATTCTTCTCAGGTAATTTTCAGTACTCACAAGCACCATTCATTCTGCTGAGTGGTGTGCCTGAACTGACTTCTGCTGAGATCATTTGGTTTGTAGGTAGGTAGATACATTTTCAAAATCCAGGGTCATACCTCTAAAATTTCCAGGACCATGAAAATGCAATTAACCTTTTGATTTTAAGTCTCACTGCTTTTTGAAAATTTTAAGTAATACATCATAAACTGAGTTCTTCCTTTCTTAAAAAATTATTTACCCAAGTCAAATACCTGCTTTACTGTATTATTCACATTTTAGATCAGGCACTATAGCACCTGACACTCATATGTAATCACTAACTGAGCCAACACATATATATCATTTCCTCTTTGCAGATGAAAGTGTGCCAAAGGCTAAGCTAACTGTGCTCTTGGCAGCTACAAGTGTGGCTGCTCCCTGGCTGAATGCCCCTGGGGCAGGGGATTGCAGGCAGCCTGCAGTGTGCCTGTGCCTGCCAGATCTCCAGGCTGCAATGACAATGAGACTCATCTGGAGAGTGGTCTTGGGGTCAGCACTGGGGCAAAGTACTGACAGGTCCCAAAGAGACCTTTTCTCTATCACAATGGAAGCTGAAGACACAGCAGGGTCTCACATCTCCAGAGGCTTGAGCTAATCCCTGGTCTCCAAAGCATTATATAAATATTCTATGCCTTAGGTTAACAAGAGTTAAGATGCCAGCACTGTGGGAACACATCTCAGACCTGGTCTATATACAATGATAAAAATTAACCTTTATCAGATCTCTTGCTAGAATTTTTCTCTCTTTTAAATTTCTTTCACTAAGGGTTTTCTCCACTTGGTAGCATAAAGCACAGTTTGCTAGAGTAGATGTGAGTCTTGTTTTCAGCTGGTTTTACATCACAGAGAAGGTGTCATACGATTAGGAGTAAAAGTTGCTTGCTTGAAGGTTGAGCAGATATTAGAACAAACAAAACCAAATTATTCTTGAAGAATTAACTAAACGATAGGTGTTATCATAAACTGCTAACCTTTAATGGAATCTTACAATGGAATCTTACTGGAATCTTTAAGTTGGGAGTAGTCTGAAGAGTTCAGAATAAAATTTTGCAATGCAGTTTTGTTTTCTGATGTTGGAACTTAAATAATTTACCAAAGAGTAATTGCATCTACCAGGGTGGATGCTAGGTATACACTATATTGTCTCTAGGCAAGAAGTTCACCTAAGAAATTCACCATATCATGAATCTAGACTCACCTTTACTTGATGTCATTTCCAATTTTTTTATTCCTTGTCATTATTTGTATTAATGAAATAACATGTTATTGGTATGTTTTGCTTATTTTTTTGTTATAAATTTAACTTACAGTTGGCTTCTTTTTATTCTGCCCTCACATATTAGTTAAACTTCTAGTAAGTTCATGTTTTTTACTGATATCCCTTTAGTCTACATGAGAATGAGTTGGTAGAAGCTGAATTAGAAGCACAAATAATAAATTATTTTCTTATAAATATTTTCAAACACACAGTCTTCATCTTTCTTGCTGTTCTAGCAAATAGCATATAAGACAGTATGGCAGCTCTGGATCTTGCAAGGTATTATGAGCTGTTTATACCATTATAGTTACTTAAAAACTTTTTTTTTTTTTTTTTTTTCCAGCAAAGACCATTCTTTTCCCTGAGTAAACACCAGTAAAACCAGAGAGCAAACTCAAGTCCCTCACATTGCTGCAGACCTGTCACCATAACTTTCAGCAGAGGAACTCTCTCATCAATTATGTCTATCCATTTTTTGACATATTATTTAGAAATTACTTTTTCTACCATTCTTTCAAAGACCTGATTAAAATTTGGACATGTCACTTGAAGATGCAGAATTGTGTTTCTTTCCTGTGAAGAAAACTAAGTTAAAACCATGTTTAAATAACCAACTTTTTGCAAGTTTTCTGACAATATTGTGAGAAGCTTGTTCTTGTTTTACTTACCAGAGCTCCACTACTGAGGAGAATCATAAAGACAATGAAAGTCTCAAACCAGTTGTGTTCAACAATCCTGAAGCAAGTTTTTCTTAGGTTCCACCACTGCTTTCCTCTCCCTTCTTCTATGCTTACTTGACAGCATTTGAACCTTCGTACACAGCCTTTAAAACAGTGTATGTATTGGGGAGGGGGTGAAGAAGAGAGTTTGTTGAATTGCATTAATAATTTTGTATATATGTTTTGTTGATACATTAGTACCTTTCCATCTAGATTTTCATGTAATTACTTTTTTCTCCAGAGGAAACAAGCAAACAAAAAATAACAGTGAGACAACTGGTATTTACAATTAACTGAAAAAGTGAGAAGAAAGTTTTTCTAACTTAACAAGAACTAAATGCTCAATACAGTGCACACAGAAAGATTAAAGTACACAGCACATGGAGCCAAACTACAAAACACAAAGTATGGGTAAAAAAATACAAACTCATTGAAATATATAATAGGTTTATGTAGTAAGATTTAGGCAAGTGATCTTACATTGTACTTCCTTTTTTAGGGTTAATAAATTCAGAGATGTTGCATTTACTGTAGGAAAAAACCTCTAAGCCTCCTGAGTTATGAAATTCTCAATACCAGATATCTTCTCTAATTTGTGCCCTTAACTTATTTAAGCTTTTGTGATTTAGCTGCTGACTTGATTTTGTTTCTTCTTTCATTTAGGCAGAAAAATACTAGTACTCAATAATAGTACATTCTTTGCCAAATCCAAGTTTATTACAATACTGCTTTTTACTAGTTCAGTGTAAATTGCAAAAGAAATGTGTGTTATGTCCAGAAGTAGTTCAACTCAACTCTGACAGTAGCATTTATTTTCAAGACATTAAATCTATTTGCTTACATATACCAAAAATGGCATTTGTATCCTTAAATTACTTTTTAAAGCCTATTCCTTTCCTTACCTCCTTCACATGAACACATCTATAAAGTTTCTCACAAGGAAATGCCTTTGCAAATAATTTTTAAAAATCAGAATCAAGTTTATTGGGATGTGTAAAAGGACCAATAGAAGGAAGCATGAAAGATTTATGAGTCCCCCAGACTATTCTCACCCCAAGTGGCTTACAAAAGCTGTTCCTTCTATTTCTGCCAATGTGTAGAAGGTTCTTTTAGCATTTTGCACAAGTGGTAAAGTTTCTATTTACTACTCAGCAGCAGTTTCAAGAATGTGTACTTTATAAAGGACTTTGATAGAAACCTATGAAGAGTTTATAATACTTAGGCTAAGAGATTATTATTCCATAAAATATAATTATTTCATTACTCCATAAAGAGATGATGATTCCATATTTCAGGAACAAGTATTATTAATATTTTTATTACAAACACCTTCTGTAAAGCAGGCCTCTGGCTCCTGGGCTTCTTCAGGTTCAGCTTCTGGCTGCTCTTCTGCAGGAAGTCCAATATCTACTGTGCTACCTTCGGATGAACTAGAGGAATTTAGCTTCTGCAAAGCAAAAAAAAACCCATCACAAATGCACACTAAATATTTTTAGGGCAAATATTAGTTGCTTTCAGAATAAGTAAATATGCTGCCACGTTTTTAAATATTCTAGTATTCAAGTCAATTGCTGATAAACATGAAGTTGCACAATCTTTGATTTTCTTTCTACATTGTGTGGATCCACTAACTAGAAAGTGCATCAGTGATAGATAAATAACAAAAAAATTATGCTTTTAACAGAAAAATATGATGATGCTAAGCCCGCAAAGATTTATGACCACAACTAGCCAAAGTGGCAATGATCTCTTCACCCACACAGAAATAATGAAGCTTAAATACATACACATGAAATTGTAGCTTCTACTGAAAAGCAGGTAAAAGCCTAAATATAAGTACATTAAGGGGGTGGAAGACCAGAAGAATGAGGGGAAAAAAATCACCGATCTGCAGAGAAAGTTATACTTAACAAGTCAGCAAATCCAAATTAAAATTCCGGGAAGTCTGGATCAGAGTGAAGCAGAAACTGCTACAGTAAGGCTTGGGTAGATTAAAGATGGCCCAGAAAACACTACATTGTCTTCTATAATGTAATAAAATTTTCAGTCATGCAATTAGCATAAAGAGAGAAGTGGAAGTTTGAAACCAAATTAAAAAAAAAAAAAGGATGTATTTAAGCTAATCCTCATCTTAAAAATTCTAAAAGTATTGTAACATGCAGCCAGGGGCTGGTCACTATCTGACTGGTTGGAGTTGTCGCTAAAGTTTGGACAAAAATTGTGAAGAAAAAATACTTAAGGATGCTGAGGTAAAAAAGTTTTGGAATAAATGCAATATAGGTTCATCATTGCCAGGTTGTGGGGGGCTTTTTGATATTGAGGACAAAAAAATTCCCAAATGCTAACAACAAAATAAAGGAGTAGCCAGTTGTTTTTTCAGTAATAATTCCAGGACTCATTGCTATTGAGTTGCATGGTGCTTAATAAAATTTGTAATACATTAAATAATTTTAAATTAATTTCACCTTGTGGTGACTACAGAAATTGGAAGAACAGAGTTTAAGCTCTCTCAGAAAAATGGGTTGATGTAGGCAGTTTAAGGCTCTGTAATTATTTGTCAACAAATACAAAACACAAATTAAGCAACTAACTAGAAACCACCCAATTTTAGAGCTGACCCCGTCAGCAAAAAAAGATGCTGATCATCACTGTAAAAGTCCAGGAATGGTGCCAAAAATCTCCATCTGGTCTGAAGCCAGCTGGACCTCACCCTTCAGTGCTATCTGGTCCAAGAAGAGAATCCATACAGTCATTTCTAAGCAGTCTCTCATAAAAAACTTTGCTACTTTAAAGGGCTCTGCTGTTATGGTGTTTATAATTTCTATTCTACAGTCCCATTCTACTAACAGTCAATATAAAAAAAGGAATTGGAAAACTCCAATCTCCACAGAAAACTATATAACAGAGCTCCTCTCTCATAAGCTTTTGGAGGGAGTCTGAAATGTCACAAGAGGATAAAAGGTAACCTTGGCCCTGGAGGTAGCAGCACATGTACAGAAAGCTTTCCCAAACTGAATCTATCCCACACTGGCCAGTGATAACCCACTTGTGTCACCCTGATTGACTGCTTGCACTATGATGGGTTGGAAGACTAGACTGGACTGCACTGGCCAGCATTAAGGTTGCAGTGGGGAGAGCAGATGACCAGTTGTTTTTCTACAACAGATCTTTGCTTAAATGTTGTTTTATTTAGAAAGTCTTCCTGCAGGGACAAGTTCATAATATGCCCAATTACGGTCATATAACTTCTATTGTGGAAGTAGTACAGAAACTTGAGTCAAAGGTGAATTATAATACCTTTTGGCTAATCTTTAACAGGACAAGAAGAATTAATGCTTCAAATATTAATTGGGAAATGCTAATAACACTGTCCCTGAAATAGCCTGCCATGGTGAAATGCTCTTTTGTACAGGTCTTGTTCCTCAAGGGAGGATCCAAAGACTGCACATAGTTTAACACTGGGTTTTTGTTGAGAACACTAGAGAGCTTATGCATGATGAAGTGATGGCAATACAGAATTTAGCTAGCCTAGAATTTGGTGTCTGAAGTACTGTTAGCAATACAACAGTAGCAGGGGAAGATGAGCTATCCCAAAAATAAACTGGCTTACTACCAGAATAGAAACACAGCTTAGGGTTGAGATACTTCAAGTCAGAAAATTAATTTTTTTAAGTGTCTGGAAATAAAATTTTCTGCTTCAACTGAAATTCAACTAAAATGTCAAACTAAGTCATTGAGGATGTAGTTATTTTGAAAATTATATTATAAAATAAATTTAAATTCTTTTAATAAAACAGCCACAGAGTAGTAGAACTGTCACAGCCTCAAAATGTTTTTTTAAAATACAGTTCTTGGCAAGACTATTTATCTATAGCCTCCTCTGGCATTCCTTTAGATACACAAGATATTTTTGTCTGTTGATAATATTTTTCAGTTTTAGCAAATAAATTAATTTGAAGTCTGTGGAAGTGTTAAAACTACTTTTATGGAAACACTGGTTTAGAAGAGCTGACAGTTTAAAAATCTTTAAGAATTACAGTGTCTAAAGGAAGGCATAAACTATCATGTTTTCTGGCTTATACCTATTCACAAAAAAATCCCATAGAGAGTGTTTATTTGAGTGGCAGAGAGAAGATGTATGATACTCCTCATGGGACCATTATTACAAGAGGCAAACAAAAGTCTCTGGTGGAATAGCACTGTAGCTAAGGCACTGTATTGCTCTACCAGTTGTTGCAACTACCATATGGCAGCTGTTATGGATTAGTTTGATCTCTGGTTGCCAGGCCACACAGTTCCTCTTGGAGACTGTAATTTTTAACCCTCTCTCCTTCTCATGTTCATCAAGAGTTAAACCTTCGTTTATATACTGATTTATTCTCATGTACAAAGAAGTGTCAAAACAACAAATGATCAGGAACTGTGTACATTGGCTTACGCTGGAAAAATAAAAATAAATAAATAAAAAAAATTTAAAAGTCAAAAGATCAGTGAGAAATGCATGAAATAGCTAAATACCTCTTTGCTTTCTTCCAGGTCTGATTCACTACTAAATTCCTCTGTGTTTAGATTTTCAAAGTCGGATTCACCCACAGCAATGGGCACTGTCACAGTGAGGCTTGGGTTATTTATGAATGACATGTAATCACTTTCATCAATTATGTATTTTTCCACACTGCTGCCTGTTCCTATACCACTTGTTGTTCCATTCACATCTTTATTATAGTCATGGTCCTTGCTTAGATCCACGGTTGTATGGTTAGAAATACAGCTGTTTTTGTTGTTCAAATCTTCAAGTGGTTTGATTTCATCTAAAGCTTTTTGTTTTTTAACGAAAGATTTCTGGATGAATTCTCGTGCTTTTCTTTTCACATAATCTATGCCCTTCTGCATTCTTGCTACAGCAATTTGCAGGTTATTCATTTCATTGTCGTCATCTGTCACAGCAAGGTTGTCTGCACTAAATGAGCTCAAGAGCAAGGCCAGAAATAAATTCAGTACCTGCAGAAGGATTTAAAAAAAAATACTTTATCCCAAAACAGAACATTTATTTTATTAAAAATTGTCATATTAGTGGCAACGGATACTGAAAACCCAGAAATTCACCATAAACACAGAAAAGCACCCTCAAAACTTTAAAATTTTGCTCAGGTCCTGTTCACTATTCACAAATATTCCAATGACTGACTAGTATCTGTAAACGTGTCTTTAAACCACCACAGGATATAAACATTTTGGTGCAAATTCTTATAATCTAAAAATGGAGTTAAATGATTATGCTATTCAACATCATTAAAAAGTTAATTGTTCCCATTACATAGCAGAAAATAGATTATTTAGGTGACTAATTATACAGGATAAATAATATAAAATCTGCAGCAGATGGTTCCTAAAGAGTCCAGAAACTAAAATTATTTGAAGCACAGAATATTCACAAAGGGCCAAAAGACAAATTAAGAATGTGACTATGCGCTCACTCTAATATTCTTGGGATTTTGATAGTGCAGAATCTTCATCCAAAAAAGCTCTTAAGGTTAACTTTAAGAATCACTTGAAACCGCCCGCTTAAGTGCTTTGTTGAAGCAGAGCCAGAGCACTTAGTTCACTTCAGAACTGAGCTCATTCTACTGCCAAATAATTTTTTCCTAATGCTTTGATTACATACCACTAGGTTTCCAATCACCATGACCATCATGAAGACAGTAAGGCACATGGCCTGGCCAGCAACCTCCATGCAGTCCCACATCGTTTCTATCCATTCTCCACACAGCACTCGGAATACAATCAGGAAAGAGTGGAAAAAATCTTGCATGTGCCAGCGTGGGAGCACACAGTCACTTGCAATTTTGCAAACACATTCCTTGTAGTTTTTCCCAAACAGCTGCATGCCAACCACAGCAAAAATGAACACAATGATGGCCAGAACCAGGGTCAGATTACCTAGAGCTCCCACAGAGTTACCAATAATTTTTATCAGCATATTTAGTGTTGGCCAAGATTTTGCCAATTTGAAAACTCGTAACTGGAAGAAAAGAAAAATATCGTTAGGACAACCAGCAAGAAAGACACACAGATACTTTAAAGTAATTACTGCATAATGTGCCCTGAGTATGACTGTTCTGAGGTTATCCTATTGTCTAAAAGCATGAAGGTTCAGTCAAAAACTTCTTGCAATGTTAAAGCTTGATATTCTCAAAGCAGAGGTATACAAAAGGCAAAAAAAGCTATAAGTCATAATAGATGAAATTTAAAACCTAGGGTTCATTTGGTAAAATTATCTAGGTCGATTTTTCAGTACTATTTATAAAGCAGATCTATTCCTGAGATGCCAGTGTTCTAGTGAGTAAATTTTTTACAGAATGTTTGAAGTATGTATAAAAAATAAATACACTGGAAATAGGCCCAGGCCACACACTGCTCTCTATTTGTCTGGGACTTAACAATCCCCCTTGAAGACAGTCAAACATCACAATTAATAAGGATTTGTACCAATGAAAGACACAGCATCAGTATCATGGCAAACAACAAGCAAACTTTAAGGTAAAAATTATATTGTTTTAATAAAACCCTGTCAAAAAATCAGTTCAACTGATGTATAGTTACCAATCTGAATGATCGAAGAACAGAGAGACCTTCCACATCTGCAAGACCCAGCTCAACCAAGCTGAGTGTTACGATAAAACCATCAAAAATATTCCAGCCTTCCTGGAAATAATAGTAAGGATCCATTGCAATTATCTTGAGAAACATTTCTGCTGTGAAGATTCCAGTGAAGACCTGAATTAAAAATGTAGTCTGTTATTTCACTGTGAAATATTTTACAGATTTAGCTGTTGTCTAGATTTTTTGATGCAAGCTACATTATCTGCAACATCATATCCAAAAGTGATACTTACAAATAGTTCAGTATACTGTAGCAGTCTATTATGCCCACCTTCCCTTAACAAGTGCCATCCAAACCGAGTAATTATGTACAATTAATTAAGTTGTATACTAAACAAAGAACATAAACTTCTGTTTTATAGCATTTATAATCCAATTGCAACTCTATCAGGATATGGGCTTTCTCATGTACTGTACAAACAAATCTGAAATTGATTTTCATAACATGAACCAGAATGCTTTCAAGAAATTACATGGTATAACATCCTTCTTGGTATGCTTATTACATTATACAGCATCATGAATCAGACCAAATCTAAGACTCCAGAGGGGCCACTCCTTTGCTGGCATAACCTGCCATAATCCCATTCAGTTCAACATAGAAAAGAGTATTTATACCAGATGGGGATCTACTGAGAAACAACAGTTTGCTGAAGCTGAGAAACCTGGGTTGCCAGTAATTCAGTGGAGTGGACTGGCTCAATCACTTTAACATCAGGAATGAAAATGCATTTAACAAATCATTATAAACCTGATATTGCTGGTTTCTCATCACTGGATGCCATGCTGAATGAAGCAGAAATCATATTTAGAAGCCACCAAGGTATTGACCTTGAGTAGCTTTGAGAGAAGTCTTAGTAGAATTTCCTGTAGGATAGGAATGTATTAAGGCCACCACTGAAGGCTGAATGGCCTGAAATACCTTCTGTTTTGGTTTTGATGGTCCATTTTCAAGCAAGCTGAGCAGAAAATGGGACCTAATAATAATGGGACCAGAATAACCTAATCTGGATAACCAGGGGGTGTATGAGAACAGATTGACTTGATCTGCCTAGGAATACTAATGCTCAAAGACAAATCTTATTACAGTCTTTAAATACATTCCAGATCTCAACACCAGAAGGAAGAAAGTTACTGTTTTTTAAGCTACGAGACTGGGAGAGATAGGAATGAATAAATACAGCTTGAAATTCTGACTTAGGTACCTAATGATTAAGACAGTGAGCCTCTCAAGGATTTGAAAGCGGAACTACTGGAGCAGGCCAACCCTGAGAGCTTCTGTGTTGCAGAAGGGGTTTGTGTCAGTGAGCCTGAGACTGGAAAAGCATGACACTTATAGCCAGGTTCTGTTGCATTCTGTTGTAATGCATATACCATGATTTATATGTTATTTTCTTTGTTGGAAAAAAACCCTGTAAAATGCTACAGTACAAGATTTTGAATTTTACTAGAAAATTCAGATTCAGAGTTTTCCTTATTATAAGTAAGTGAAAACTAGTCACACACTTATCTATCAATTATCCCATCTAAGTCTTGTAGTCATTTACATGAGGGTCTTTTTTCTCATTAAAAATAAGGATAATTTAAAATACCATTACAAAAAATCAATTCCTGAAATATGAGACTGCAGCTGTAGATCGTACTAGGTGATCAAACCTGCCAGTTCAAAACCATCAGATCTACAAAAACTTAACTCCTGAATTCTTTAATAATTTATATTATTGAAGTAGAAGGGAGAAAATATAGCTGACAACATGAGCAAAAGATATCTTACTAATCTGATTATAAAAATATAAAAACTATAGGAGGATAAAGTGCTGCAGGATATTTTTATAGTTCTACATAAAGCAGACAAAAAACAATCCACATATTCACACAAAAAGGTCTTTTACAGAAAGAAATTCTAGAAATGTTTTAATAGGATATCTTAGTTATTGTAAACCTGTGCTCAAGAAAAAAAACCCTAAATACATATTTATAATTTAAAGATTTGTTTTGTAGTGATTGAAAAAGGAACACTACGTTTATTTGCATAGCATTTTTTTCATGGAAGTAATGCATTTCTTGATTTAGTAGTTAGACAAATCAGCTTCTCTTTAAGACAGACTTTACTTAATGTAGTATTTGTGCCATTTAAAAAATTTTTAATGCAACTTAGCAGAGCACTGCAATATATTGATTTTACAGTATCCTAAGTTACATGATCCAGGGCTGATATCTGAATTCCCAAAACTGTTATGATGGAGTAGTATCTGGAGGCTAGTAAATGTCCAATAAATCCACTTTCTAACAAGTAAAAAAAAAAAAAAAGCTATTGAAACTCCTTCTTTCATTTTTTTCTGACATACTTCTTCACAAATTATGAACAATAAAAGCCTAAAGACTTACCAGATTTCCAACTGAAAGTACATTATTGAATTCGTCAGTCATTGGGTAATGTTCCATAGCCATAAAGAGTGTATTTAAAACAATACAAATTGTAATAGCCAGGTCAACAAATGGGTCCATTACCACTAAGTTGACGATATGTTTTACTTTTAACCAATATGGACTGCAGTCCCAGATCAAGAAAATATTTGCAAATTTATACCAACATGGTGGGCATTTCTGTCTTGATTCCTCGAGTTCTGTGGGAAAAGAAAGGCAACTATGTGATGGCTCAAGCATTCCCTAATTTTACACAAATCACACCAGTCAAGCGGTCAATCTAAATTGGTGCTGATTAACTTCCGATAAGCATGCTTTTAATGCTTTTTAACAGGGCTCTTCAAGAAAGTCTACATTTCTATCAAATGCATTTGTTCTGTTCAAAAATTATCTATCAAGTACAGCTTCTTTGTATTCCTATCAGTATCAACTTATGGATTAAGTTGTATTATGTATTTTATTGTCCCTTGATTACAATTCAGCCTGTCTCTCCCACTTTCTATTGTGTAAATATTTTAATTTTAAAATGTATGGTGTTTAGGTGACCTTTTTCCATATAATTTTCATTCTTGACAGGATCTTTAGCACCTAGAATAGCAATTCTTTGAGTAACTCAAATATAACTGCTAAAAATATGTATATATTTTAATAATAGTCGTATATATTTCAAAAATGTTCATTGGTTTTTTTGTGTCCAATAGTGTATTTTAAATTGATAAGTGTAAGGATACAACCAGTTCTGATCATCAAGCATAACTCTGTAGTCCTGGTGACCACATGAGATAGATGGTGGCAAAACAATGAGATAGAAATGCTCATGTAGTAACTATAATGCTTACTTGTGTGATAAGCTAAATTAATAAAAAAGCTTTGAGTTAACTGATAAATATGTGTCAGTTTGTGAGATGGTATCTCATAATTAAGCTACATTAAACCAATTTTTAACTTGCAACTCAAATTTTCAGAAGTCCACTGAAAAACAGACAATAAAGAGAAAGCTATGAATGGTACACACCTTCCACAGTGTTTGTGAGGATACTAGCAATACTCATGGCTCTTTCCCTTAAAGCTGGATCTTCCAGTAAATCCATAGAAACATGCAAGGAGCCTGATAGTCTCTTCCTCATTGCTGTTTCTGTAGTGGTGCCCTATACAGAGAACAATAAGAGGTAAGACCATGTTGAAGTGATAAGATAAGCTAATGCTATTTAAAACCCTGGTATTAATGTCTTAGCTTGGATACGTGCTTCGTGCACTTCAGTTTTCATCATGTCAGACTTTTGTTACTTTTTTTATATCTTTCAAATAATTCTTTAAAGATATGGGGCAAGACTACAGGTCAAGACTTAGTTTATTTATGTCTTCATTTCTTTCCTTCAAGCCATAAAAATATAAACAGATGAAAAAGAACTGAGTTCTACAGATTGTATAAATTTTTTACAACCTGTACTTTTTCCCCTTGCGCCTCCTGAGAGATTATTCTGGCATTTGTAACATAGTAGTCTTTTCCCCCAGGCAAACTGTAGCAAGTAAGAAAAGTCTGACTTCCTCATGCTTCCTCATGCTAGTGGTTTTAATAATGTGAGTAGACAACTTTGAACTAATCATGAATTTTTTTATGAGACATCTTATCTTACCTATATCTGGTAAGAAAATGGCAACAATATGTGCTGCACATATGTTCACACAAATTTGTTATATTTGGAAGTTAGTATTGAAACGTGACCTTCCAGTGAACCATTTGTCATCCATACTACTGAGCTCCACCAGAAATGGATGAAAAATACATAGGAATAATAGATAAATTGTAAAGAAATGACAATTTCCTTACATTTTTAACAGGGCTGATAAGGAAGAATGTTATCAAAATTAACTAATAAAGCTAATTTTGATAAAGTGGTAATAACAACATCACCTCGATTGCAGTTACATGGTAAAAATATTGTGGACAAGTTTCAATTGTAGTAACTATGATTTGGCAAACCATAGCCAAATGGACCTTTATATCCACAAAATAATGTATAGCACAGTGATACAGTAAAGCAAAGTGCTTTTATGAATGTGTAAATAAGTTAATATTTTATTACTTGGAAATTGCAACTTGCATTTGTTAGTTATGAGAGGTAAATTCTTAGGCTGCAAACCTATCTTAGCTATTAAATATTTTACAAGATGCAGGAGCATTCACAGCTTGACCAACCAGGAAGCATTGCCAAGGATTCCACTGTGTAGAAAACACTGGCTGGTGCAGTAAGAAAAAGCCACGATGCCTAAGCTATTTAAAACTTTCTTACATTGTCATCAGTAGCTGGTTTATCTATTATCACCTCTGGCAGAAGCTGTCCAACAGGCGATGTAGGAACAGATGGTCCACCAACCAGGGAAACCACCCCATTGCAATCCACAGTGCTGTGCATCTTCCCATTCACTGGAAACACTGCCAGCATCCTGGAAGACCTACTGGCCTGACTGATGTTACTGTTGCGCCGTTCACCGTGTCTGCGCGGCACAAAGAGAGAATCTCTTCTGCTGTCATTGTCTTCAAAAGTGCTGTGCTCATCGTCAGCAAAGTCATTTTCTGATCCAATATCCTTTGCTCGACCTCTGAAGCTGAAAAGACTTGTTCTGCTATTGCGTCTTGGGGAAAACAGGGAGCCACGAATGCTCAGCAAAGACTGCAGGCAAACAAAATGTGTGATTATTAGCTGAAACCTTCAAACTTAACACTTTTATTAAGATTGTGGGGAGGCTAGGGAGGGGAATGTGTTGCTTATATGAGAGTAACCACTTTTCTCAGAAGTTAAATGCTGCTGTGAAATTTTTGTATGTATTTCATTATATTTTGCAGATAGAAATACCACTATTCCTGGATTCCATGTCATTTAGAGTTGCTGAGTAGAGTACATGTACAATTCCCATCAGACAAAAAAGGGAGTCTATACATGCATATTCTATCATATATGTAGCATCCTGAATATTTTGAACCAAACACCAAACATCATTGAAGCAGGAGAAAAATAAGAGTCTATCATGATGGAAAAATACCGCAGCATTTTTTAAAGTTAAGGTTATACATCACCGCTTAAACAAAAAACAAAAAAACCACCACAGAATCAGAGAATATTTTCGTGTGATTTTTAAAAGATCTTAATACAAGATCAGAGATATGAGGTTACATTTAATTCTCTATTGTTTTTCTACAAAATCATCTAGCCACTACAGGTCTTTCTTCCTTGGACTAGCAACAAGAATAAAGTTTAATTGAAATCTCAGTGTTTCGTTTCTTTATGCAGGAGGGTCATATTACAGTACCATGAAGACTAAAGTAGTTTTGTAACAGCCTATGGTGTTTTAAATGTATGCTTCAGCTCAAAATAGCTACATGCAATACCTGATGTGGAGAAGAATACTTCTTTTCATATGTCAGTCTGTTGCCTTCAATAGATAATCGGAAACCTTTCCTTCTGATGCTGTCTTCTGATTCAGATTTGTGAAATTCATCTTCATCTTTTTCCTCTCCTCCAGACTGTTCTTTCTGTTTTCTTTTTTTCCTTCTATTTCTCCTCTCTTTTGCACTCTTTGAGCTCAATTTTGATGCCTCTGAGGAACTTTCTGAGACCGCTCCTACTTCTCCCGCAGCGCTGGGCTCCCTGGACTCTGCAGAGGCTGTTACTGCTGCTGTTGCCACCG
Organism: Phaethornis superciliosus; assembly: GCA_023637945.1. Lineage (NCBI taxonomy): Eukaryota > Metazoa > Chordata > Aves > Apodiformes > Trochilidae > Phaethornis > Phaethornis superciliosus. Next base: position 19,865,011 of record JAJQWJ010000007.1, on the reverse strand, counting down.
CTGCTGCCTGTGAAGTTGCAGAATGGATTTGTGTCATTCAGCAAAGCAGACATCATATTTTTTCAAAATTTACTCATACAGATTTTCTAGTCTAAGCACCATTGATCGTAACATTTTCCATAGGATACCCTCTCCCTAATTCTTTCTAATTTGTATTAGTTGTCTCAAGAAATGTGTTGGTCATAGTCTTCTTCCAGCTTTCATAAGTAGTTTTAAATGCATAAGTCTAACACACTGTATTAATGACACTAGAATAAAAAACCCACAATGAATAATATATATCTAGTTTTGAATATTCTTTCTTGATTAAAGCTGGATTGTTCATAGTACAATGTTTCCAGTGCAGAACAGAAAATCTCTTGAGCTACCTCCATTTCTGAAAGCTTAACACCTGGCCTTTCTACGATTCTATGGTTTTATGAAAACTACAAATTCAGAAAGGAGAGGAGGAATATTTCTAGTAAAATTACTTCCATACACCATAAATAATACCTGAGCTGCTTCTTGTTGCTTCTTCAGTTGTTCCAGCATCTGTTGAAACTCTGCCTCTTTCTGCTCTGCTTCTTCCATGGTTGCTTGATTCTGTTCTTCGTAGGCCATGGCGACCACAGCCAGGATCAAGTTGATCAGGTAAAAAGAACCCAGGAAAATCACCAGAACAAAAAATATCATGTATGTTTTCCCAGCAGCACGTAGTGTCTGGAAATAAGAATATATTTACAAGCAAAATAGGTTTTTAAATTTCTGGTTTTCATATTGTTAAAATTAAGAAAAACAACAAAACTAATTTTAGGTACAAACTCAGTCTATTTTGCATTTAAAAATTCTCACCAGTTGATAAAGGTTTTCCCAGAAGTCTTGAGTCATCAAGCGAAATAGTGACAAGAAAGCCCAGCTGAAGGTGTCAAAACTTGTGTAGCCATAATTGGGGTTTCTACCAGCTTTCACACATGTGTATCCTTCTGGGCACTGCCTACAAAGACAAACAGTGTGTTATTTAGTTATTTTAATATTATCACCCGGGATGTCCAGGATATCAAATGATTTGTTTTATTTAGTCAGACTAGAATAATAGCAGTTGTGAATATTAACAGAAAATTATTGTAAAGGACTCTAAAAAAGTTAAGTAGGAAAGGCATAGGAAAAGTAGTGTCAAAAGTTTAATGTAAATTCCTAAAACATAATATTCCAAATAATTTGTTTAATTATTAATGTTACAACATTAATGTTAATGTATGTGTTTTTTCTTGTATGAGCCTGTTAGTTCTTCATGTGCAGCTGGAACTACAAAATAACAGAAGTTTTCTAGCTATTGTGTCACTTCTCATTGAGGCTATACTAATACTAAATTACTGATTCATTCATGAGCAGACTAAGCTCATCTAACCAATCCACAGAGCTCTGAGAAGGGACCCAGATCCCTCAGTCCAGTGTAAAATTCTAATATTTGTTATGTGACACAAAGGAGTCACTCAAAATTTATCCCCCCCCTCCAACTACACATCTAAAGTATGTGGAACTCATTTGTACATGGGGAAATAATATGACGACATTTGGACTTACCCAGCATCAGAACTATTTCCACAAAGCAGAGCATCATTTTGCCCTTCCAGAAAATAAAAATGACCTGTTTAGGAAATAATTTTTAAACCATTATAAAAATCAGAATAGGAAAGTTTTCTTATATGTCTACAAAATAAACAGTTCAGCTCTAAAAGTGTTAAGGTGATTTCAAAATAAATGTAAAAGAAGCAGTATTTTTTTTTCAGCAGGACCATAACTTTGGAGTTAACAACAATATGAATTGCAGTAAGTGCTATCACTCACAGCACTTACTGTTAAAATGCCAAAATGCACTGAAAACCTTGTAAGATATTGCTAGAGGCCGATGAAATGTATAATTCTGCTTTCAGTCCGCTCACTGAAGTAAGTCACACTTTTTGACATTCTAATGTACAGTTATTTATTATAATAATTAAATCATAGCTGAAAAAAAAATTGCAATTAATTTCTAAATTTCTGATCACTATTGCCAATGGTTCCAGTTTGCCACTCACAAGCACTTGGGTCAGTTATCTAATATGTGAGCTATGCAAAACTACCCATCTGCTCTGTTACAGGGACATCCAGCCTGCAATTAGCCCACTGGCTGGTGCAAAGGCCCTCACATATACATAAATTTAACCCAGACATAATTACTGCAACATTCACTGACATGTGTAGGTAGAAGTTTAGGAGTATAGGATGAAATTATTGATCAGGAAAGAAAACTTGAGTGCTCGCCACCAAACTTCCCTGTAGCCAACCATCTCACCATCTGTATAGTAACCCTACATTTAGAGAGCATTTTAGATAGTTTAAACAACAAAGACATTGATTTCTCTGTTCTTAGAAGAATAAAGAGATAGTGTGCAAAACATTTTGATTATTGACATTCACTTTGACAATACTCTGTTTTTCCTTTCACCCTCCAAGCAGACACCTGGAGTTGTTAACATCCTCACTGTGGAAGAATTATTAAAGAAGGAGGAGTAGTAACTCCAGTAGTAACTCTCCAGTAGTAGCCATCTCCCATTTGGTCACAGGCTTGAGGATACAATTTATACAGGGTCAGACCATGTAACCCAGTACTCCATTTCTGACAGAGACCCAAAGCATTGCCTCAGGATGTTTGTAAGGGCGGAGCAGGGATATGAGAGATCCTCCCCTGAGTACCTTCTTAGCTTCCAATACTCCTAAAGCACAGTAGCTTCGGACTCAAGGTGGTGCCTTTTTTGCTTCTGGAGAAGATTTAAGCCCTGCGTTGAATTTCTTTTCCATTGAACCAGCCTGTTAGGTTTCTTAAAAATTATCTCATTTGAAATACTAGCAGTGCAGCTGAAAGTGAATGTGCCTGTGCTGCCCAAGTAGGGTCATTACAGAGCTAATGAATCCTGAGTCTGAGGAGGTGCCACAAACTTCTGGCTCAGTGCTGACTTGCTGCAGGAGGGACATAGCACCCTAGCCAGCTGCCTCTCAATCCTGTGAGTGAAATTCAGCATTTGGGAAAATTAGGCTGTAATTTGTGTGTAGACCTTGTTCTGACACTCTGTGAAGGATACTTGTGTCATGCAGGGTACAATCATCTGTGCCAAGAGCACTGGCCTCTGGGCGGCCTCTGTCTCTCTGGTCTGGTGTGCAGTGCCGAGCTGCAACACAGCTGGAAACTGTGCTGTCAGCTGTCATGATGCTGACAACAGCTCACCCTTGTGAAGCAAATCTTAATTCTGCCTTATGTCAGCTAATCATGATTAAAACATGCTGGAACATAGCAGCTGGTTGTGAAGGATGCAACCTGACTTGATGTAGTTAACATGGAGCAGTCAGTCGTGATCAGTACTGCATCAGCTGAGCTGAACTGATAAAACAGGGTCTGTATTCAAGTTCTGTGGTTCAGACAAGATGTGCCCTGTAAGCATGCTGTACTTGCCAGCTCCACAGGAAACAACAGCCATCCCAGGCTTTCTCTGAACACACTGATACAATCATGACAAATGCTTAAAATGCTATCATGATAGGAAAATTTCTAAAACAGCTCAGGCTGTGTGGTATAAGCATGTACCCCTAACCAGATGCCAAACTCTGAATCATATTTTGCCCAAGAAATGAGAAAAGTCCCTCACTGTATCAAAGGTATATGACTGGCTCCCTTTGATTTGATTGGGAAATGGGAAAAAAACCCTGGTAGGCAAGCATTTTACTTCAAGAGAATTAAATGCTGCTTGAGTAAACCTAGGGTAATGACTAAGAATGTTGTTTCACAAAATAGATTGTAAGGAAAAAAAGGTTTATGGTGAGTTTGCCAAGATAACCTGAAACTTATCTAGCATGAAGTTTAGTGGATTTGCTACCCTCGTAAAAAAAAAAAAAAAAAAAAAAAAAAAAAAAAAAAAAAAAGTGCTTGACTCTCTAATGCCAGGAGTTCTTAGGCAAAATTAGGGCTTACATGCCCTTTTTTTTGTTTGTTTTTTTTTTTGTTTTTTTGCATTGTGTGCTTAACTACTGGCATAAAAACTTTTATAAAAGACAGTGCCACTGCACTGCTCTGAGTTCCAATTAAGTCCCTCCTTAATTGTCTTGTGACACAGTTGGTTTAAGAACTATTTCTTTATCCTGTCTGTTCACCACAAAAGAGAGGAGGAAGCTGTGAGAAGTTGAAACTTCTTTGAAACTGCTGGCAAGCAAGGGCAAGCTTATTAACTACATAATAAGACTCATAATTTCATTATGCATTTCATAATACATATGAAATCCTGTGTAAATATACCAAAAGTTGAGGTAGCTGTTTAATAAAGTACCTCCTGTAACTAATTGAATTCAGCCTTGCTTTTTAGGGTGCTTCAGGTCTTCTTTAAATCAAATGAAATAAAATCTTGATTTTATAGATCCTTTGTTAAAAAGCTAGGAAATGAAGTCTGTTGAAGTCCAGGTCTCCATTACCAGATTTTGCTTAGGTTTTGTTATACCCTGTGGCATGGGATCTTCATGAATTCATGTTTAAGTCAAGTGTGTTTCACAAAGAGATTGCATCTTGATTTAAGAAATCCAGATAGAAATCCATCATAATCATGGATCAGCTCTGTGATCACAGCTGATCACATCTAGAAGTTGTCTTACTTGAAATTTGTCTGGCTTTGACTTGCAGCTGTTGAATATGTTACATCTTTGCCTGCTAGATCAAAGGTATGTCTATGAGGAAATTTCTGTTTTCCATGAGGTTTTTCTCCAATGTGATCAAATCACCCCTTAATCCTTCTCTTTGATATGCTAAGTAGGCTGAGCTCCTGGTCTATCTTCATTTAAAGCATGTTTTCCAGCCTTTAATCATTCTGCTCTTTTCTGAACATCCTCCAATTTTTCAACTTTCTATTTAAATTGAACTTTATATAGTATTCAATAGCAACTTCAGTAGTGCTAAATACAGATGTAATATTGCCTTACTGGTCAATAATTTATTTATGCCAACAGGATACCATCCAGCTTTTTGGCTGCAGTTTTATCCTTAATCTGTTAGAGTCCTCGCTGCTCCACACTGCCTTAGCCTCGCTGTCACTAGAGGCTTCCAATTGCTTTTCTGTACCCTACTTCTCAGTTGCAGCTCTGCAATATTTCATGTAAGCTGCTGTGACATTATTTTCCAGAGCCTCCAAGGCACTATTTTTCCTTTGTTTTCATGCTGTTTTTCATGTTCCTTTTATTATCACGACATTAGACCTGCAAACACATTATTATTGCAGCAAGTACCAATGGATAGCAGTTGTCTCTGGTGTGAAATTTACCCTTCATTGTTCCCTTTTTTTCTACTCCTTACTTGTAGCTTTTGGTTTATAATAGGTTACCCAATAACATGCACAAGCTCAAAAACCAACCAGCTGTGCAGCACCCATTCTCAGAAACATGTGTTTCAATTAGTGCAAACAGCACTGGCAATAGCAACAACCTGTAGGGAGTTTGAGGAGATACAAAGGAAAAGCACACAGTTGTTATGGCAAAAGTATCATGGAGTAATCACTGCTGCACTGGAAAGGATACCCTGGGGAGGAGACTCACAAGGGGACCCCATCACTTCTCTCTCTCACAGCTGGCCACTGTGGTTAGTTTTCCCTTTCCCCTTCCCTTGTCTCTCTCCTTTAGTTCTTATTTTTCTCCAACAGTAACAGTCACTGTTAGAGATGATGTATGCCACCAGCTATAATCCTTATGCATGGAAAGCTGTCAAAACATAAATTGTACAGAACTGATTTTCAGGTTAGGGAGGGAGTTCAGGACTGTAAACCCATATTTAGCTGAACTGAAATGCATTTCTTTATCTGTACTCAGCCAGATTATAAGCAAAACTGGTTTTAAAATCATACAACTTTGGGAAATTATCACAATGGAAAGATGCATCTAAACAACTTCTGAAGAGGTTTGTCTGAGACTGCTGCTATTCAAGATTTTCACTAATCTAAATGATAGAAGAATGCTTATCGGATTTGCAAACAATACTGATGTGATAAGGAAGGTGGTGATCTTGAGGAAACAATTACAATTTAAAAGATGAGTGTTTGAGAGAGGCTTTGAAAAAATAGGGTGCTGTTCAGGCTGGAAAAATGAACTCTACAAATGCAAAGTAGAAGATCAATGAGGTAAAAATCTTTCAAAGACCCAGAAGCAAGTAGACCATAAGCTGAACAGGATCTAATTATGTTAAAACTTTAAAGAATGGCAAGCCCTCTATATACAAACCAGAAACTTAATTACTGTGCTACCACATAAACCTTCTTTACGTAGTGTGCCTCATGTGGAGGAAGAATGCCTGGATATGTTTTACAGTTTAAGAAGAATGTTTACAAACAAGAAAGGATCTGATAAGAGATCTAGAAAATAAATTGAGAAAAGTTAATGATCTAGGCTGTCTAGCATACAAAAAGAACACTGGAAACAGTGATTAATGATAGGGAGTAATTTGGTTTTGATGCTTGTGATGAAGTTGATAAGAACAATGGGCTTAAATTGCAGCAGGAAAATTTGTTAAAACACCTTAAAAAAAAATCCCTTCTAATGATAAGGACAGATAGAAAGTAGAAATACTCAGAAGTCCATCACTGGAGTCCTCACTGAATGTCATAAGTCTTTGACATGTGTCACAAATGACATAGCAGTATGTTTCTGACCTTGCTGTACAGTATAGGATTGTAAAATATTTAAGACTATTAAGTAATTTCAAGGAATTCTTTGGACGTCTCTCTAACTCAGAAGATGTGGATTTGGCTGAAGAAGATGAAAAAAAAACACTTTATCAAGAGACCATGTTCCTTGTTCCACCTTTCATGCCAGATTTTGGAGCAGGTGTACAACAAAGAGAAAACACTTCTTCTGTCTTAATAAATTACATAATTCCTCCCTCTCCTTATTTCTAAGAACTGGGTCAGACACAATTCACTTTAATAAGAATTATGATGACAATACTCACTTTCATCTTCAATGTACCCCTTCCAGTCAAACGGAGTCACTGTTGAATTAACCAATGTACCATTTTCACCTATGGTGCCATTTAGCTGAGAAGTAATATTTGTTTCCAAAGTAAAATTTTCTGGAGGCCATTGCAAGCATTTATTCCTCAAGTTGCCCATGAACAGCTGCAGCCCTATTAGTGCAAATACACTCAAACAAAACACAGTCAGGATCATTACATCCGAGAGCTTCTTCACAGACTGAATTAGGGCTCCCACGATAGTCTTCAAGCCTGCAAATGCAAAGGAATTTTTGTTCTGATATTCAAAACCTTTCTGAAGGATAAAAATTACAGTGTCCCAGTATCATTATAAATTTCATGCAGAAGCCCAAATAAATGATTGTAATGTCTGTGAAATAACATTTTTGTGAAGAGCTTTTGCACTGTGAAAATGAATAAATAGCTGAAATTTATGTTCATTTGAAACCGTGAATGGAATGAGTAGCATATATTTCAAAACACTTGTTTTAACGTAAAAACAAGTGACTTTTTTTTGTTCATGCTGTATGTGAATCTCACATAAAAGTCTTCCTTCTTTTTTATTTGTCAATACCTATTGCCCCAAACCTTTGCTACTATCAGTTTTATAACATACTAGATTCAGAAGACAGTAGGAAAAACCCTGTTAAACAATACATAGGATTAATTTTTCATGCTATAAAACTGGAGATGGTTTGGAAAATCATAGAATTTTAAGATAATAAATTCCCCCATGCAATGCCCATGCTATTCTTTATTATCTTATTCCTTCATCCTCTTACTACTAATCAACGTTTTGAACAGTCCTACTTTTAGACACAAATATTCACAACAAATACCACATAACATCATGTAGGAAAGAAACACATGGGTAAGAAAACTTCAGGGTCATTGATACTCGTTGAATGTGGAGGAGAAAGCTTGACATCATACGATGGAAACCACACACACTGTGTACTGCAATGTCTCATGCAAGAATCTGTTAAACTCAAAGGCTGATTTCAAAAGGAAAAAGCTCATGTTAAAAAGCAATGAATCAGAGATACCAGTGAATTCTAGTATCTTCTGATTCCTGCTTTTTTGTGAAAGAAATAAGAGATTTAAAAAATAAGAATTCTGTTTCAGTGGATTAAAGTCAGCCTCAGTGTTTAACCTAGCTCTCACCTGGAATGACTGATATTGTTTTCAAAGCTCGGAGAACTCTGAATGTTCTCAACGCTGAGACATTGCCCAGGTCCACAAACTCTGTCACATATCTGTAATAGGGGAGTTCACACACAAACACAATGACAGGATAAAAAGGAACAGTTGGGAGGTACAAGGGGCCTAACACCTTACACCAGTTACTTCTTACCTGGGATTACAGAAATAGTTTTCAAAGCTCTCAATACTCTGAAAGTTCGAAGAGCTGAAACATTGCCTAGGTTTACAAATTCTGTTACATACCTGTAGGATTAAATCACAGTTATTCAGAATTTAGGCAAAGTTTATGCTACTTACTTGGGTCTTTCATCAAGACCGCTTTGGCGTTTTTAGCAAAAAATCAATTAGCAACATTCAGAGGTTTACCTTTCACTGCAGTTTGCCTTGCATTAATATGCTTTCAGAGCCTTCAGTTAAATTAAATGTCTCTGAAGTGAATCACAGTGATTTAACTTTGAAAGCCTAAAATTTATCTAGACTAGACTGGTAAGTTTGGAGATTGAAGTCAAAGGGATGCTCCTTTCTGCTCAGAGAAAAAAACGCAGGACATGAAATTAGCCTCTCTAATACTAGCTGTACTAGTGGCTTCTGCAGTATTTATGTTTACATTAAAATATGCATATTAGAATATGAAAATTGTTTTAGACAAAAGTCAATCCATGTAAGAATTTCCATTAAACAAATTGATATATATCGATACTAATTTCATGCCCTTTTTGCCCTTCACTTTCAAAGATAAAGCAAAAACCGAAAACTTACGCGAAGGTAATGACAGTGAAATCAAGCCAGTTCCATGGATCTCGAAGAAAAGTAAAATCTTCTAAACAAAAGCCCCTTGCAATAATTTTTATGAGTGACTCAAATGTGTAAATTCCAGTGAATGTATACCTGTAAAGTATAGAAAAATTTAATCAAAATAAGCAACATTTTACATTGGTATTCTGATAGAAAACTCGTGATCAAATGAAGGAGGTTTTCTTTCAAAACTAGAAAAGAAATACAATAAATAAGCAATTTCTTCTAAAGTGCATTATATAGTAGTGTATTTACATGCATTATTTATGACATGATGTTTCCCTGGTCTTGAACACCAACCAAAAGAAATAAATCCATCAAATAAATGACATATATTAAAAATCTGTTGGTGAAATGCAGTTCAAAATGATGCAACACTAAATCCATTGCTATTAGCCAGAAAACTGTGAGTATAAATTACTGGATTGATTGGTTTTGAATAAGTAGCATCTAAAACATATAGTATTAACATAAGAAGGAAAGAATGCAAGCATGCACTGAATTCACTTTAGGAATATTTTTGCTTATGTGTTGTCTTTCACTGGCATGTACAAATAGATGGCCATGGTTCTGCTATTACTGTAATGGCATAAACAAAGGGTTAAAACCTTCAGTAAATGCTAAAACCATGGAGAGAAAACTATTGTCATCTCAGTAAGCAATCACAATTGTAAAAACTTCTGTCTTTTTCCTACCCAGTTCTGCTAGAAGATTTAAATAATTATTCAACACATCTACATAGTTTAGAGAGGAAATAGTGTCTGATGATAATTCTTGCCAACACACATGCCTGCAGTTCCTGGCATTCTGACTCCTAGAGGAACAGTCAAAGACACCTTTAAAGAACATACGCAACTTACTCCACATTCTTTGTCCAGTCTGGAGGGTTACTCATGGTCATAAATACACAGTTGGTCAAAATAGTGCACATGATAAGCATGCTGAATAATGTAGCTATAATTAAGGAAAATATAATAGTAAGTCACATTATATCATATCAGACATATATCTTCAGTTCAGTAAAATGCCATTTACATCAGCCTTGTAGACTTTGGTAAACATTGCACATGTAGTTTGCTTAACCTGGTAGTTTTCAATTTCACACATTAAAATTTAATACAAGCCTAAGTTTGCTGATATTCTTCATGTTGATTTGGTGATGTCCTTGTTTTGTTTTCAGCTGGTATGGAAAGGCAAAGGAGATGTCTCTCACATGCCTGGGAGGAAACAGCCAACCCCAAAATATCTTGCAGAAGAATTCCATTTCGCTTAAGACCTGAGTGAATAAGCGTCAGTCTTTCAGTTCTACAGTTTTGGCACTAAAATCGACAGCTGGCATATAAAGGATGAAAACTTTATCCTATTTACCATGAAGAGCTGTAGAAAAAGCACTATCTCGGCACATGGCACAGCCAGCCTGTCAAAAACACAGAACAAAATACAGAATACTCGTTTTAATTGCTGAATTCCATGTTTCCCTATTTCTAGTTTAGCAGTACATGCTTCATTCAATGAAATAGAAATCCATCATTTCCAATATTTTGGGGGGGGCTTTCTCAAAACAAGTTAGCAGAAAAAGAAGCATTTCTTGTTCTTATTACAATTGACTGTGAAATTGAGACTGACAGCTGAATGGGGCTTGTTATAGGAAGGTGGAACATGGGAACAGGGGCTTCATTACATGTAGTGTGATGTTCTTGGTTTTACAAGACCACTGATTCTACAGTGTGATCCTTCCCTTTATGAGGAAATAAGGTAAACTTGATTATTCAAACATTTGAAAAGAACTACACCAAAACGTGTCTCAAAATGGCCACATGATGGCAGCAAAAAATAAACTGCTACGTCTTTATGACAAATGATTAACTTAACTCTAATTCATCTCTCAAAATACTGATATTGCATCAACCTAACTGATAAAAAAGCTATCTTAAGCTTAAGAAAGCCATTTACCTTACATAACAAATTTTTATGTAAGAGCTTGGGATTTTTATAATTTTTAATTTTTTTTTAATCAACTACCTAGCATTTTGTGGTTATTTTTTTATGCCATGGACAAAAAAACAAATCCTGCCAAAAAAAAGGACAATAAACCCTGCCAGAAAACCAATCCTTCACTCTAGGTGAAGGAAGGATAGAAGCAATCTCTCAGCCTAACCTTTGTAGAAGATCGGTGTAAACAGTAAAACCATTGCTTACAGCTAATAAACAACACAAACTTGAGCATAAATTTTCAAGTAAGTGTTCAAACCAAAGAGATGGATTAGCTGCCTGGTTCCCTTAGATATGTGCATAACCTTTGTCCAAATGTCTGACCAAGCCATGGATATTTGAATTATATAATCATGTCATCCATTCCCTTACAGGAATCTCAACCACAACTGACATAGTCAATATCTTTGTCTCTCTTCCTTTTTCTCCCACATTTTGACAGTTTCATTTACAAAGTCAGCATTCCTTTAATTTATTATTTCATGTTCTATAATAATTCAACCATACACACAAATACACATAGGTAAATGATTTTTATACATGACTGCTTCATAGAAATGCACTGTCTTTTTCATGTTTTTCCTTTGTAGGCAAGCAATAGGCTTAGGAGCACTATATATATATCCTCAATGTAATAAATTAATGCAGTAGCTGAAGTCTCTTTGTTGCCTGTGTGGATGTGGTAGAAGATGAAGACTGGAAAAAACAAACATTGCCAATTGGCTTCATAGATACCTGCTGGCAGTCAGGCCACACTGAGTAATACTGTAATTTCAGCTTCCAAAGGCTAGCACAGGGGTACTTAGAAGGTACTATAATTTCCCCAGAGCATCTCCCTGTTCCTTTCTAACTCCTTGCATGCTGCAGCTCTAGCCACTGCCACCTCCCTTTTTTTAGTTTGTGCACCCCCCACCTATTCTTAATTTTTCATTCTTTCCTATTAATTGCCAAAGTTGAGCCAGCTCCTATCACTCCTGTGTTGCCCACTCAGTTCCATATTCTACCTTAACTCAAGTCAGGCAGGCAAAGAGGGGAGAAAAAAATGCAGAGTACCAGGAAGTGAGTCAGCAGAACATGAAAGAGAAATTCTTGCTGTTACCTGTCCCTGTGTCTGGTATTACACCAGGAACTGGCAGTGAGGAAGAATTGCAAGGAAAGTCTCTGAGCATTGTTTCTTTGCAGGAGGTTCAGAGAATTGGGAGAACATACAGATGAAGGTTTTCCAACCAATTTCATTGTGCTCAACACACATCTTTCATACTGAGAGTGAAAAGCACAGTTCTGTTAGAAAGGCCAAAATGCCGAACACCCACCTCAAAATGCAGAGCTGTAGAGCTTACTGATAAAAGTCAGAAGAATAGTAAAAATAATTAGCATTGTTATCCTCTAATCTTTTTCTTATAGTTGAGTAACTTTCTATAAGCAGATGAAATCTAAATTGCATTATGGAATCTGCTACATGGTTCTTAGTTACACTCATTCATATTTGCCATGTTTGTAACATACTGAAAAAAAAAAAAAAAAAAAAATCCCGTGATTATTATGCTTAAAATAAATAAATAAACAAAAATTTGAAAACCTACATCTAAATCTAAGAGAAAAATAGCCCATCCAATAGTTGTCTGGTTGGAAAAGAAATCAATTTATACAGTGAAAGGAAAGACACTCCTATAATATAGAGCTAAATTACATGATCACGCAGTCAGTTAATACATAGAAGGAAAAATATTGGAAATGCATAGTGCTTATTAAAATTGCTTTTGTTCTGACTCCAACAAAATCATCTGGATACTCTTTGAAAACAATTAGGAGGCACTTAAAACCAAAACCATGCTCAGTAATCAGTATGTCAGTAAAAAACATTATCCACAACTAGCACAGACAGAGGGTTGGAAGGTACTGTAATACAGAACCTACAACAGAAATGGATGAGCATTCATTAGAGGCTTCACTCTGAGAATATATGTCTGTGTTTTCTCACCATCTTCACCACTGTGTCTATAGGCCTCTGTCAGTTCCCTTAGCTGTTGTCCCCAAATGCCCCCAGATCCTCACCATACACCTTGCTGCCCTAGTCTCAATACTCACTCTTGTGACAGACTCTAAAGCTGGCCTTGAGGCTGGCCTCAGAAGGACCCCTAAAAGAGAATATAAATATACTCTGGAGCTGGCCATTCCTCAGCAGCCTCATATCTACCTAATAGCTTGCAAAACTGAGAACTCTTCTGGAGTGTGTCAGCACCAACTGAATTTTTTTGGTGATTTCATTTTTTTTCTAGAGATGGAATTATTTTATGACTAGGCTTTGTAGCAAAAAAAAAAAAAAAAAAAGAAAGAAACTGGGTCATAAAATATTCAGTGTTTCTAAAAAAATTATCAAGATGGATTCTTAAATCCATCTGCAGACTTGTACAGGAGAAGTACTGAGATTCAACACAATAGCTAAAATGCATCTATATCATATATAAATATTTTAGAGTATTTATAATACCTTGTCATAAGTCTTCTACTGTAAAATAAAATTAAAGAGACTATACCAACCTGTTTTCAATTAAATAGAGAGTTACGAGTTTTCTTAATTTCAGTGTGTAACATTTTGAACACCATTGAAAAAGGATATGAATGTACCAAAATTTTAATAGCTATTTTTCTAAGAGGATTGAAGGGAGTTAAAATGTACAGGGCAGAGGTGGCACTGAATCGGAAGATTGCCTTCCCTTTATTCAATACTATAAAGGTCTGAAAAACAGAAAGAAAAGACATTTTGTAAGTGTGTATTCAGTAAAGATGCTAGTTTAAAAACTGTTCCTAATAACAAAAATATGTATCACCAAAATAATAATTTTTCAATAGCTTATATACAAAAATACCTATTTTTTTAAATAAAACTTATTTCCAGTACTTACCCGATGCACTTGACATATGAATATCTAATTTTAAATACAGAATATTCAATTAATTAATGTTTTTATGCTACTTAATAATTTAAAAACCTCATAACGGTAATACGATGCATTTACACTATTTATTTCTGGTAAAAAATAGCACATAAATTACTAACTAAAATTAAAACTTTATTAATGGTTTCCATAGAAAACTGTCTTTTCCTGTTTGAAATACCATGAGCAGAGAACCCTTACCTGTGGATTTTAATGATGTGTTCATAAGAGAAATGGTTACAGACGCTTATTTAATAGGCTACCCGTTTGTACATATTATTTATTCTAGTGCATTTCTTGTTATTTATATATTAGGGAGAGAGGGTAATTGCAGTAACACAAATAGCCATGATTAGGCAGATCTTTGAGGGCTGTGGGCACCTTAATACACCTAACTGGAGGAGAGCAAGAGATATATCCCAGCTGACCTCCCTGCTCAATTGTGTTTTGCCAGTGTGAAACTTTCCCAGAACATACATACTGGATAAACCTAAAGTCATGCAAGCCCTGCTTCAGAGAATTGTAAAAGACTTTGTAGGCTGAAAGCTTGTCTATTCTTCTCAAATAAATCTGTAAGCCAAATATAAATTATATGAGAGCATACCCTCCAACTAGGATTGCTAATGCAACAGCATTAGCATTACATCATGGAAATGTGGACCGCCATGTTTCTTGTGGCATTATGGTGCTCTTCCGCTGCAAAATTCTTCAGAAAAGAAAGATAAACACCATAGAAGGGAGGCTCAGTAACTCAGAAGAAAGCTGAATGCAAGGGTTATAGCCAAAACTCAAACTGTATTAAAGGTATTGAAGAATCTGCCCAAGAAAATTGTCAAAAATTGCTTTTTTGTTTGCTTTTTGTGTATTTCATAAATAAGCTATGCTAGAGCCTCCTTGCTTTTCATTATGCTGCTAATGAAGAGGGCTGTAAAATGCCAGTGAAAGTGTGGGAAAGGGTATGCTGGTCTTGTCTGGTATCTGTGACATTAAGCATCGCTTCAAGACGGTGAGAAGGTGAACTCCAGTGCTATTGCCAGGAAGGCTGGCAGACTGATAAAATATGCCAAAGAAGTTAAAGAAGGATGATTCTTTAGTCTGCTTAGACATAGGAAGCTTAGTATGTATGGGCCATATAGTACAAATACAAACCTCTAGGAAGACCCAGGAGATGGAAGAGAGACATACAGATGAGGGTTTCCACTAATCAGTGACAGATACCAAGTACCGAAGGCAGAGGAGAAGCAGGGATCAAGCCCTAGGAAAAGTTGTTCCAGTCCCCATTCACTTGCTGGCTTCTGCCCTGAGCTGTCACCCTGTCATAGCTCTGCATGGCACACCCTGCTACACCGACCAGACTCATGGAGAGTAAGGGTCAGTAATAGTGAGACTTTATGCTGTCTCAAGTATGTGATCAAGATGTGTAGGAATGGTGTAAGGTATGCATTTGATTTCCCTGTTTCTGCACAGAAATGGAGAAACTGTGTCTGAAATTGAGGACAGTGGGATAAAGCCTGAGCTAAAGTTTCCAAATTATGCTCCTAATTATGGATTACAGACAATAACATCCTCCAAACCGTAACTGCAGGTGACCTGACCTGAAATTAAGCCTTCATTTTAAATACTGAAGTAACCAAGCAGATGAATGATTTTTTTGGCACAACGTTTTAAAACCTCACACCCCAAGGGGGTAGGCGAGTTTCCCCTCCCAGGTCTGTTCCCAGCCCCCAGGACTCACAGCTCAGAAGCCTCCAGTTCATGCTCTCAGCTTTTGTAGCTATGAGGTAGTTGACAAAATACATTAAATATCACACTGCCTGCTAACTTTGTATCTAAGACTACACCACCTACATTTAGGCAACCTACATTTTTTTAAAAATCTTTGAACACAAGCATATTAAACATGCATCTCTTTTCTGACATGCCTTGTGGAAAATAACAGCATGCTGGCCCAGCTCCAGTTTCACTTGGAAACTGCTGCTATTTTAGCTGTTCTACTTTCTGCTGCCCTGCATAAGCAGAACCCACAAGACATAAATTCCCTATCTTAGTTTTAATTTTTCACTCAAGGCGTCTTTGTTACAGGAGCCTTCAGAATTACTTTGTTGTTCCTCTGACTTCCAGTCTTAAACATGACTGAAAATTGTATCTCATCTCTGAAGAAGAATTTTAATTTAAAAATACAGATAGCAGCTGATATCCAATCCACATACAAGTTTCCCTCCTGGTAATAGTCTCAACCCAGATGCAAGCCAATGTGTAGGCAGTGTGGATGAACATGAAATATTGTACCCAAAGCTGTCAGGACAAAGTTGACATACACTGAGAAAAACTAAATAAATTAAAAACATATAGTAAGATTCACCTTCATATATGAAAAATTATGTACACTTTTCAGGGCTTAGGTTACATAAAGTGCTTTAATAATTTTATAAAGGCAGAAAACCTTACCACAGTCAAAATAATCAAATCAAATCAAGTAAAAAAAAAATCAAACGTGAATTTAAATTCAAAGAAATCCCTGAAGAAGAGTCCCTGACTTGCTGCTTTTGCATCTGCAACCTGGATCCCAGTTCTGTAATTTCTCCCATATTTGATGTGAAACTAGAAACTACATTCTTAGTGGAGCAAAGGAAGAAAAGTATTTTGAGAAGATGCAGATAACAGGGAAAGATAGTATGCACTGAACAAAGATACAGTCCCTGAGAACCTCTGGGGACAGTTTCCAAAACCTTGTTTCTCCTCTCCTTTCTCCCAGTTATCTTTAAATGCAGTTTCTGGAAGGCTGCATTTATCTGGTTGCTGCTACTCCATTGCATTTCCACTTTTTGGAGTTAAATAACCACAAACCAAATCCTCATCGCACCTTCTGAAATGCAAGAGGTGAGCTATTGCTGAGCTGGATTCCTTCGCTTCTCCAAGGCCAGCAAGAATGAAAGACTAATGGCACATTGGAAGCTGGCATTTCATCTTTTCTGTGCTTATCTTTTGAGAACATGTTTTCCATCAAGACCTCAATTTTTTGCTTTGCTAGAACTTTTAACTTAAAAATTCTTTCACTATCAACTATCAAAATTATCTAAAATTGTTTGTGCATTCACACTTTTTGATGTAATGGACTTTTATCTCAGGGCTACCTAATCCACAAATAAAGGCTCTCACATCAGTTCAATATATTTACTTATTTCTCTCCTATTTTGCAGTAAATTGTATCAACTCATGGCATGCACAAACTGAAAGTCAAATTACTGGTGTAAAATTAAAATAGATGCTGGATTTCTGTTAGGAAAGTCTACTGTCTTGTCTTTGACTAACAGGACTGTTTCCATGTCTGCCCTGTAGAAAAATGAAGCGTGTGCATAGGGAAGATGTTTGGGTTTCAACACAAAGAAGATCATTCAAGTGGTTATGTGACTTGCCTGTAAAAGTTTTGTGTGCAAATAAAAAGATACTTTCTTTCAAATAGTAGAAATACTTGGTTGAGCATGTTCTGCTATTTTCACTCCATTTCTCACAACTCTATCATCAGACCTGGGTGATATATAGTAAGTTTTCAGACCCATCCATGAAGGGAGGGAAAAGGGTCCTCAATTTGTAGGGGTTTTAGAATCATACCTGTAGGTCATACAGACCATGTATCTGTTTTCACTGTGAGACACACAGGACAGACTGATTGGACTATAAAGGTTCAGGATGAGGTGTCAGGTAGTGATGTATTTATATGTGATTTTATATCATAAGCAGATACAATTGGTACAGCACTCTACAAGGCCTGCTTTTATAGAAAAGCATCTTTTATCTTTGTAAAAGTAGAACTGAGATTTAAACATAAATCTTCATACATTGTGAATGTCCGATAAAGGCTCTTTCAAAGGCATCAAATAAAAATATTGTTCTTCCACACAATATTTTCTCTCTTTTCAAAATAGGACTCACAAATCACATGAAATTTTTCAAGCTTTGACACTAGAACACAGCATTTCATGAACTTCCAAAAAACTCCTGTCTTGGTATTTATAGAGTTTTCATAATCACAGTAGCTAATAATAATAAAAGTATCACCCAAGATAGATATCACTATAAACTGTGAATCGTTTCTGCTGCATATGGGCTATGCAACAGAAGCATCCTGAAAAGATTCCAAGGCAGTCCAAAGACAGTTCCACCAGTTTTACACTCTCTTTATGATATTTTCTGCTTATCCTTCTGTTTCTCTATTGATTCCATAAATTTCCTATGATTTTGCTATCAAAGTAGATGTCTAGGAATAAAATGTACTATGCATTGGTTCATGCTGTCAGTTTTAAAAATGAAGAACTCTTAAGGAAAGTGTAGCATGTTGGTATACTCAGTTTATAGATATATCCATTTGTTAAAATTTTCCAAAGTATGTAATCTATTATGTATACACTATATACATGTTTGCTCTGGTAATATATATTGCTTATAATAAAAAATTACATCCTATGGTTAACTTTCATATAAACGTTTCTTTGATATAAATTCAAGAATATCAAAGGAATTAATTTTGATGTAAATGGAAAGAATATGAAAGGTTTCTATCCATTAAGAATGATGGATTTTGTTCTGTACAATGGAAGGCAGTGGGTACTTAATTAATGATTGAAAGAGCAATGAACCAAAGCCTAGACTTTTGCACTATTTGTTTATGCATTGCTACATCAACTGTACAATAATATTACACACTCATATTTTTAGAATTATTACTCATTTTATTAATTTAATTGTAAAAAGAGTATTATTGCAAAATTCCTCCTTATGTAAAGCAGGACAAGTGTGCCAAGTGTGCATGGGGGTATGTGTGTTCTAAAACATACACTAGCTAAATCACCATTTTATAATTTAAGATATTACATATTTATTCTCTAACTTTCTGGAAGGCAGAATGCATATATATCACTGGCATTAAACATTGTCAGCTCTTGTTATACACCTAGCCCTTTTAGCAATGCTAAACTGTCTCCACATTATTGAATGACATTTTTCTACACGGTTGCAAGTTAAGAGACAGAAGTAGTGAGTTATATCACCCACGCCACCAAAATGAAATTAATGTGGTTAAGCACTGCAAGCACTAGCACAGGATTGATATCAGACTTACTTTTTTATTGATGTAATATGGGTCCATGTCTTCCAAGGGCTCAGACACCATTCCTGGAGGTATGTCGCCGTATATAAATGGAAGTGTTTTTCCTGCCTCCAAGTCACTGTTTGGCTTTGGCCCATTTTCATCATCGTCTTTACGATCTTGTTTCGAATTCTTAGCTTTTTCTGCAGCAATGCGTTGTTCAATAGCTGCAAGAGACTCTCTAGTGAAGTATTGGAAGCTGTCTGGTCCTGGTGGTACAAGCACTGACTGCTCCATCTTTTCATCCTGCACATTTTAATTACCATTTATTCTTCTGCATAGGAAAATACTAGAAGAAAGAAAATAAAATTCAAACAAACATGTTAAAACTCACCAAGTAAGAAATATGTAAATTTATTTTTAAATTTTGGTTATGCTATGATGGGACATTCAAATACACAATATTGAAAATTATATACAAAAGATTTTAGAAAGCAGTTTAGTTGGTGATTTGACCTTTCTAATAGTCACTTGTGCTTATGGTAGTTATATAAACTGCAATAATTTCCCAAATCTTCAACTATAATGGTCTTTTACTCCAAATAATCAAACCCATGATACTTAAAAACCACTAGATACATTCATTCTCCATAACTCTAATTAAAATCACCTCAGTATCAAAATCACCTCACACTCCCCTGGAATCAGTAAGGATTATAGTGGTAACTATAAATAGTACAGGTTAGGATAGCTGATGCAGAAATTTCCACTGAGCTTAGCAAGAGTATCAGAAAAAAAGCACTGTAGATTTTTTATTAAAAAAAAAATCAGCTCTGTGTATTATGAGGCAGTAAAGCAGTGGGTACAAGTAAGTTTTTGTATGGGTAGTTATTCTGGATAACAAGAATAATGCATTTCAATTTAACCGTTACTATACATCTGGTGCTTTATTCAATAGCTGTAACTGGAAAATTCTTAATGTATTCTAAAATGTATGTTTATTTTTTATATTGCAACTGCAAAAATAAACCTGATAGAGAAGGGGCAGTGGGGAAGGGATTTGGCTTCTGTCATGCTGCTGAGTATTCTTCTGATGACATCAGACATACAGATGAAATGCATATTGGGGCACAAAACGGTGTATACATCCCTCATGCCCGAGTGTAAGGAGATACTTGAAATCTCCATGCATAGCTGGGTTCTTGTGAAATGATCAGTCAGCCTTTCAGGGGACTTACTGGTCATGCAGGTCAGTACTTCTTGAAATAAACTAGAAATATGGAATAACAGAGAAGTAGGAATACAAGAGATGGTTGGGGTAAAACAAATGAAAAAGTGACAAAAAACACCAGGAATTATGGAAAGAAGTGTAAAAAAAGATCAGAAAAACAGAGTGAAAAAGAAAAGAGAAGACCATACATGAACGTCAAAAGAATTGGGGAGAAATTGAAGAATTGGAAATGGAAAAAAGAAAAGGAAGACTGCAAGATTAGGATTATAAAAATGCAGAGATGAAAACAAAGAAAAATAAAAAACTAGGTGTAAGAACAGAATACTGGGAAAGGAGCAGGACAGGAAGCAAATATAGGTAAGGTTAAACTTTCTGTTGACAAAAATTCAACAGAGAAAAATAAATCTGTTAAGAAATTAAGGGAGAAGAAAGAAAAGCAAAGGTGAGAAATGAAAAAAAAAAACACCACCAAGGTCACTAAAATATTTTAAGTAATAAACCCCAAATCCTCTAAATCATGAATACCAGGATAAGCACAACAAACCTCTTAATCATACTTATTAATTGAGTAGTGGAATATAGTGGATAAATTAAGAAGGCTCAAAGTATTTATGGGGTCTGTAACTTAAATTTTTTTTGTTTCTCAGAAAAAAAAAACCACCAAAACCCAGGTATTTCACTCAAATGTATAGAATCAGAATGCACAATCCGAGGAATGACTTTTAAAGAACTGAGATGTCAGATTTCTCACTGTAAAAAAATTAAAGGGAGATAATCTCCTGCAAAACATTAAGTATTCACCCATGCAGAGTGTAGATACATGCCAAACCCAGTTCTCTAGCCATTAGTTACATTGCAAAAACATTTAATTCAGCTACTGTATTTACATACCGAGTTTAAAAATCAACACACACTTTGGGCTTTTCTAAGAATATCTCCATTTTTTATTTTTTTTTTCAGAAATGAAATTTGCATTAATTTTCTATAATTAATCCTAGAATGTTCTCAGGTCTGTCAAAGATCATAGAATCAAAGAATGGTTTGAGTTGGAGGGAACCTGAAGATTACCTAGATCCAAACCTCCTGCATGGGCAGAGACACCTTGCAATAGACCAGGCTGCTCAAGGCCTCATCCAGCCTGGCCTTGACCACTTCCAGGAATGGGGAATCCACAACCTCCCTGAGCAACCTGTTCCAGTGTCTCACACCCCTCACACTAAAGAATTTCTTCTAATGTCCAACCTAAATCTACCCTCTTCCGACTTAAAACCATTACCCTTTGTCCTGTCACTACATGCCCTTTCCTGCTTTCCTGTAGGCTCCCTTCAGGTAGTGGAATGCTGCTATAAGATCTCCTCAGGGCCTCCTCTTCTCTGGGCTGAACAACCCCAACTCTCTCAGCCGGTCTTATAGGAGAGGTCCTCCAGCCCTCGGATCATCTTCATGGCACCTCTGGACTAACTCCAAGAGGTCTATGTCCTTCCCATGCTGGGGGCTCTGGAACTGGACACAGTACTCCAGGTAGTGTCTCGTGAGAGCAGAGGCAAAGAACCACCTCACTTGACCTGCTGGCCCCACTTCTTTTGATGTAGCCCAGGATATGGTTGGCGTTCCAAGCTGCAAGTGCACACTGCCAGCTCATGCTGAGCTCCTTATCAACCAACACCCTCAAGTCCTCCTCAAAGATGTTCTCAATTCTTTCTCTACCCAATCTGTATTTGTGCTTGGAATTGCCCTAAGCCAGGTGCAGGACCTTGTACTTGTTGAACTTCATGAAGTTGGCCTCCCAAGCCTGTTAAGGTCCCTCTGGATGCCATCCCTTGCCTCCAGGGTCTACCACACCACACAGACAAATACAGATACATGGAGCTAGCCAGGTAGACTCCTTTAGTGAGATCTAAATCTAAGTAAGCTGTACTTATCAAAATGTTTCAGGAGACTTGATAAAGATTTAATATTTTTGATCCTCTATTTAGCAAATAAAAGGATAATATTGCAGATACATTTTCCTTCTCTTCATACATTTCCATGATCATATATCTTCTGTAAATTTAAAATTCAATATTAAATACATACAAAATTCACTTGAGTCTTTAACCCAAATCACTTTAATCTGTCATTTTGTAGTGGTTAACCAAAAGATTTGTGTTTCCTTTATTATAATAGACAAATTAACTCTCACTTATCTGTTTATGGGATGGATAAGAATTATTAGGCCAGTTAATCAACTGATATCCTTCTGATTTCTATCAAGCAATTTATTATATATTAACTGAATAACTACAAATTCCTTATATGATTTAAATGGACTTTTTGCCCTTTTTTTTTTTTTTTTTTTTTTTTTTTTAGCATAACACTGGTAATTCAGCAGAGGCAAGAATATAAGAATACGGAAAATAGTAAGATGCTTCCTATCCTCCTTCCTTTTTTCCTTCTTCATGTCCAGTTGTGTTTGAGTGACTTTATCAGCTATGTATCATTAGGAAAAATATTTCAAATTAAGGAAAACAAGGTACTCATAATATTTGACACTAAAATAATTGCATATATTCTGAAATTTCTCAGGCAGAATATAGTCACATATACTTTGCAGTATATATTGTTGAAAAACAGATAATTCCAGAGCTAGCTTGATATACTCTGTGTGCACAGACCAGCTGTAAAACACATACAGAATAACTCTGTAGTTATTGAGTTGCATCTGTGTAATTGCAGAATGCAGAGTTGATCTGCCCATGCATATTAACTCTGAAGCATCCAGAACTCCTCTGGATTAGCTATGCACATTCTGACCATCTGGGCAACACATATGTGATTTGTTCAGCACTTCCTTGATGGATGTGACCTACTGCATGCCCCACACAATTGTAGATCTACACATATTTAGAGGGTAATTCAAACTGTCAAATATCCACAGTTTCTGCTAATGTCTAGATTCTTCAAATTTTAAATAGTAAATTTTCTAAACAAAATAAAGGACATGTCAGAGATGGTGCCCTGTTGAAAAATGATTCCAAAGCAGCTGCACACTAGACTTTGAAGGAGTCAACTAAACGATCCACAACTCTCAAAAAAAGGTTTGAACAAAATTATTTCCTAATCTGATAAGCATCTGGCTTACTGTTAGATTTCATGTTCTTCATGACTTTCATAACAAATAGTAACAAGAGTTTCTTTAGAGTTTTTCCTGGAGGACCTTAGCATATATATAGAACTTCAGTACTGCAAATACCTAAATTTTAGCAAGCTTATTTCTTTATGTTATCCATGCACCTAAATCTAAACCTGTAACATGCTGTGATGTTTGATTGCCTGTGACAGCACCCGTGAATCAAAATTCAGCTTCTGTTTTCCACAGAATACACAGAATGTTTAGATGTTGAAGTTCCACTTGGCCCTATGTCCTAGAAATGTAAGAACTTGATTATAAGAGACCAGTTCAAACAATGTTTGTGGTACAACAGGTCTGGTTCAGCTTTATACTTCCACCTACATAAATACCCTTAAAAACCTTCCACGATCACCTTTACATCTGAAATCAAACATGATCTCTAAAAGAAAGTCTTTTTCTCCCTCCATCCTTCAGGTGCCAAGATTATCAACAGCATAACTTTTAACAGTAGCCAGCATTTAATTTTACTCAGCATAGCAATATAATTAACTTCAAAAAGCTGTATCTTCTCAGATTAACCACACAGCAAAGTGCCATGTTTTCTAGAACATACTACACAGATGTTCAGTTTCTTCCACATTTAACACTGCAGGTGATGGATGATGTAAACGTTTCCACTGCGCAGACATGGTCAGTAGACCAGAATAGTATTTTTGCTCTTCTGTTACCCATGTCAGACACAGATAAAAATATTATACTCTCACAGAGATAAAAATATTATTATAAAAATATTATGTTCTCCAATTTCTCAATTTGGTATAAGGCCATTGAAACTACACTATTGTACACTGCTGCTATATGATTCAATCTTTCAACAGATTCATTGCTTATTCATTTGTGTTGCTGCTTGCACAATCAATGACTCACAGTACTCTTCACTATGTATATCACAGAATATGATTTGTTGCACTGGTAATGTAAGAAATAAATCTCATCTCAGTCATTATAGAAAGTAAAAATTAACTCAAAGAGAATAAAATATTAATAGAGTAGCAAATGAAGCTGGACTGTTTTCACTGCCTGGTAAATCTGTCTGGTAAATTCTCTCTGAGTTTCAGGAAGGAACCCTCAAATGTCTCTACAGACTGCTGTTTCCTTGTACTTCCATGCCCGGCAAAACTGATTGCTAAGGGAAAACTCAGGGAAGAGAATCTTGCTAGAGTAAGCAGTATTTAATCTTTGCCCTTCATTCTGCCCTTGCCCTGTGTCACACATTATTTTTTTGCTTTTGCTATAAACTAACAAATCAGTTATATTAAAAATTACGCTTCTTACTGTTTTGAAAAGCATCAGGGTAGTAAACAGTAGCCATAATATTTTAAAGTGCTCTTGGTGCATTGAGAACTTTATTTTCATAGAGACTATGTATTTGTGGGGTTATAAGCAACATGCCCAGGGAACATACCAGCTGATTTAAAGCATGGCTAACAGACCACAGCTACTCCAAAATAAATATAAATCAGTGAATCTACATGTAAACTCAGAGTCTAAACCTGCATGTTATATTACTTCTCACTGTTTCTTCACAGAGTTTTTTGTTATTTTTGATTCATCAGCTACTCATTATGATTCTTTACTTCAGAATACAAAATAAACATAAGTTGTCTTCCTTAAAGTGTGAATTTGTGGGAGGAGAAAAAGGAAGGTATGGCCAACGACTACAGTTTTGCAGGTGACGTCTTAGCTAAGGAGAAAGCCCCATTCCTTTCTTCACAGCACTGAGCTGTATCTGACCTGTTTATCTCTATTTTAGTGCTAGTAGAGGTAGCTAAGGCAGGTGAGATATCCAAAGCATCACACTTGAATGGACAGAAACCATACTAGAATAACAGAAAAATGCAACTTTTTATGACTCCCTGTAGCTCGTGTATAAAATTAAATTTAATTCTCATTGACAGCTTTATAAGGCAAACATCTATATTACCAAACTTATAATAGAATTCTCCCATATTTTTTTTCACCATCTTCTTGATGTGCGCTCTCAGCATAGATTCCCAGATCTGGGAACAAGGACTTAATTACACTAGATTACAGGGACTTGACTAACTATATTTATTTAATTCATTATTAAATAAGGGATAGGAATATTGATACTGCAGACATCAAAACATGGTATATAAATATGCACTGAAATAAAAATTAGTTGTCTGAAATACTGGAAGCCATCAAATAGTGCACACTAACTCAAGTTAAAGTTTTGATGTTTCCGTCACCTGACCTGATGGACAGCAGGGTTACTGGCATGGGTAAAGAATAACAGAAGGGGACTGATGAGGCAAGAGGATGACTATTTAGTTTGCCACAGAGCTGCAAACACCCCTGAGTAGCTATGTGATTGTGTATTTTTGTGTTGACATGGAACATATTATCCCAGAAAGTATGAACTGAAACGTAACACTGGTAATTATAAGAGTTTACGCATAAAAAAGAAGGAAGTATCTCTGAATAGTTCTGAATTATCACAATTGGATTTAAAAGACCCAACTGAACTGGGCTTTGTTTTATTTAACAATCCTCACTCATTTCTGAAGACTTATTTCAGCATTTTTCAAATGCTCATTTATTTCCTCCAGTGTTTAGTTTTGAGATCTAAAAAGGTCCTACAAGATACTCACAGGATTTTCAGTTGCATACAGGGGAAGAAAATCTTCAGAAAACTCCTAGAAGCAATTAAAGAGTTTTTGCTGTTCAATGGTTAAAAAGCAACAGCATCAGCTACCTCTGCCACACCCTTTGAGCAATGCCTTATTGTAAAAAGCATCAGATCTGCAAAGAAAGGCAGGGCTTGGGAATTAGTAATTCTGCAGAAGCAGTGGTCTGAATACCACTGAAAGAAGACTGTTAGCCATGCTGACTTCTATTTGAAAGCAAAGATTTCAACCTTTTTTTGCTTTCGAGGTGCTGATAAGTTTCCAGTAATTTAATGTTTTTTATTCTAACTCTACTAACAAAAGTCCAGGATATTAACTTGATTTTTCAAAATATAAGAATGTAAACATTTAATAAAGAATCCAGTCAAAAAGGTAGAAGTGATAAAATTGTAGACTATGAAATCTAATGTTATTGGGATCTAAGAGTTTTACTGGGTTTTTAATCTTGTGGTTGGTCTAAAAGAAAAAATGACCCAAATTTAAATTATTTCATACTTCCTTCCACTGCTGTTGCTGGTATAAGAATTTTTTATTTCTAGGTGGAGCTATTAGTCCCTGTTTATAAGTGCTTAACACACCATCTTAGCACATGGAAGTCTAGGAACCAAGCCTCAGGGCTGCTGAGAGTTATGGTGTCTGTGCTACTAACAGTCATGATAAATCTAACTCTTCTGACATGTCAAATGTCCTTTTGGAGCCAGACTATGCCTAAATCTTACTGTACTTTCCCCCCTCCTCATACATATCTAAGATACAGTCTTTCTTAGTCACCCACAAGTTTATTACTCCCAAACAGCCTGCTTCCATCATGTTTACAAAGAAACAGGAAAACTTCTTTGGCCTTAGGAAACCAAACCATATCTAGGGTGATTTTCTGAGTAGTTGTGCTTTCAAAGAACATTCCCAGCCACACACATTTAGAGACAAAAATATCTGCAAAGCTCCCTCATTATCCTCCTTTTAACCTCTTCTTTTTCAAGATACCTTTCAAAAGTCTTCAGTGGTTAGGCTGCTCAGCTACTACTCCCTGCTTTTAAAAAAATTGATTCATATTTTCCGAGCTTTTTTTGTTTTATTTATTTTTTTTCCAAGAAACTAAGTGCTCGCTATTGCCTAGTAATCAGGCATGCAGACGTAAGAGAGGGAGTACTGTACCGGTGTCACAGTTTAGGCCCAGACGGTACCAACCAGACCTCTGCTACCTCACCCCTCACCCCACTGTGGGACTGAATTCACCTAAAGGATAATTAACAGGGACAAGGACAGGGAGGTTTGCATTCCCCAATTACAGAAACAGGTAAAACCTGACAGACAGACGCAACTTGGGAAGAAAAAAGAAACTAATTTAATCTAAAAAGAGAAAGAGAAAACATGTGCAGATCTTAATACCTCCCTCAATCACACCCCTCCCTTCTTCCTGAGCCCAAATTGTTTCATTGCAGCCTCCCCCTCAGGGCACAGGGAAGGAGCAGTGGGCTTTAGGGTCAGTTCCCCACACGGTGTTTCTGCTGCTCCTTTCTCTTCAGGGGGAGGACATTCTTCCCCTTTTCCAATGCGGGGTCCCTCTGAGGGGAGAGAGTCTTTCAGGAACCCCTCTGACATGAGTCCCTCCCACAGGTGCAGTCCCTCAGGAACTGCTCCAGCCTGGGCTGCACACAGAGTCACGGATGCTTCAGGAACAGTCACCTCTGGCACAGGATCCTTCACAGCTGCAGATCCACATCTACCCCCTCAGATTCCACACAGGCTGCAGCTTCACGTCTGCCCACCTCCTACACTTCAGGGGCTATAAATCCACGTTTTCCCCACTGTGGTCCTTCAGGGACCAAGCTTCTTCAGGAACTGCTCCACCACATGCTGCAGGTGCATGGCTGCCAACCCACCATGGGCTGCAGGGAAATCTCTGCTCATGCACCTTCTCCCCCTCCTTCACAGACCTTGGTGTTTTTGCTCTGGCATTAACCTCTTAATCTCTTCTCTGCTCTACAGGTGGGGGGTTTTTTGTGTGTTTTGTTTTTGTTTGTCATTTTTTGTTTGGTTTGGGGTTTTTTTTGTATTTTTTTCAGTTTCATTTCCCCTTTCCTGAATACTTTACTCACTTAGGCACATCCAGTTTCCCATATCTGCTCGGCATTGGCCAGAATTGGGAGTGGGGGAACTTCCAGGAGCTTCTCACAGGAGCCACCCTTGTGGCCCCCTCCACTTCCACACCACCACTGCACTAACCCAAGATAATCATCGACCCTGCTTGCTCTTGGTACCATGTCTTGTAATTTATCGTTCTCTGCTCTTGACCCCTTAGCCTTTTGGTTTTCCCAGCAGAGTCATTAAACATTATTTAGTGCTGATTCAGGACTAGTCTGAACTTAGACTTCACAGATGTATAGAAACCTGTCTTGAAGTGAAAGCAGAGGGCAAGCCTGAGGTCAGTGCTCACAGGTGGCAGCTTCACAGCCAACCTGTGCGGCACATAGGGAGCAGCTCAAAACTACCAGACCTACTGTCTAAAAGATAAAGGGCTGCAGCCCTATAACTGCCATAAACTGTAAGAATCCTTGGGACTGGTATTACATATAACAATTAGTTAAAAAAAACCAAACAACAAAATGTGAATGCCCTTCCAAGATCATTTTCATCCTCATTTTCAACCTGTAGTGATAAACCAAGTGAGTGAAGTTTTTACTTAACCAAAGGAGAAAACAGTAACAGTTCTTTATAGGCTGGACTGAAGTTTGTGTGCAAAAAAAAAAAAAAAAAAAAATTAACAGCACCACCACTGATACTAGTGTTGTAAAAAAAAAACAAAAAAACCCAACAACAGCAACAACAAAAAAACAAAAAACCCAACAAAAACAACAAAAACCAAAACAAAACCTCACTTCAGAGCAGGTACAGTTCTTATACCTGGTGATGCAAGACCCTGCCTACACTGACGTTTCCTTATTTCTATTTATATTTCTATTACTATAAATATTTAATATTTATAGTTAATATATTATAATTTATATTTGTATTTATATTTTAATTTGTTGCATCTTGGTGCATAGCTGTAATAAGTGCATAGTTGCTCTTATTACAGCTGAATAGGCTAGTGATATTCTCCACCCTATGCTCCTGGGATATGGCTTTCTGTTGAAGAATCACAGACTCAAAAACAGGCTGAGGTGGCAAGGAACCTCTGGAGAACAGCTTTTGTATTAGAATAAAGATACTTTGCAAAATTTTCTCACATATTTCTATGTGAGAAAAGTGAGTGTAAATTCTGACACACCTAGGTGTGTCAATAAATAAGTTTTACACAGCTCCCTGGTCCCAGAAGACAGTGCTATTGTGCAAAGTATACTATGTTGCAGTAAATTTTAACTATATTTGACATATTTTCCTTTTCTTAGTCCCTATATAGGTCTTACCCATATTTTTTTTAAACAAAACCAACTTAGTCTTCCATTAAATGGAAATGTATTTTTAATAAGTCATGTACACTGGCTTTCACTTAAGTATTCAAAATTATTAAAAAGAAGTAAAAGAGATTTTGTTTGAACTGGTCTGCATCTCTTGTAAGTATTGATTAACAATGGCACCTCCATAATATTTTCATGGAAGAAAAAGAAGCTGTTCATTTTCTTTTCCAACTACAGAATTCTCAAGACAGCGTTGTGCTGTTTTCTTTTTAATTGTTAATTCAGAAGTGAAAATATATTTACTTGATTCACATTTTATTCCATTTTGTGAATTTATTTAGCTTATTTTAAAGCCAGACTCTAAAAAAAATGTGCTCAATACATGTTATTACCACTTCCTAGGTAAGTAACTACATATTTATATATATATATATTTATATGATCAATGTTTATTTTATTTGCTTGTAGCTTAGAAGGCAATTCATTAATCACTGGTAAGAAATACCCCTGATCTGAGGACACAATCATCTCTCTTGTTAAAAAGAACTGATCCTGGTACAATTCTCACTTGTTTTAACTACAAGTTTCTCAGTGAGTGTGGTGACATCACTCAGGTTAGCTCACAGCAGAAGTCATACCCTGCTGACAGGGTGCATACAGCCACCAGGTTTTTAAGGAGGAGATGCTATGCAGACACAGGATATCTCCATGCCAGTTACTCTTGGCACAGATGGAGCCAAAACTACTAGGCAAAAATTTACTGTAATACATAGATCATTTTCCTTGGAGTGCAATTATTTTTTTAGATGTTTTATTTATTCAGAGTAGTAGATTTGTGATAAATTCTGTTTTGAGACAATTTGAACTCCTGAAAACATCACAAAGGGTCATTCTTTGTGGTCTATCTATCCCAATGTGCATTAATGAGAAAATGAGTTGAATGCAAAACACTAGGATGGGAAGTTTATAGATAACATTCGGATCACTTGGTTAATGTTTAAGAAAAAAAATCCATAAAATCATTGGATGAATTCTTTTTCAGTTAAGCATTGTTAATGTAGCCAGTATAGAGCTCTGAGAAGTTCTCCATCTCTGTCCATCAGGGCACATTTCAGGTGATATATTTGGTGTCATTTAGGTTTTCATTTCAGAAAACAAATGTATCAGACTGGGTTTCTTAGTTTTGAAAAATACTAAGCATTAACATAGAATATAAAACATTGAAATGGGTCTGGCATTTTGAAAGTGTCCTGGTTCTCTCTACCAAAGATAAAATACCAATTAAAAAATCTTATTAATTAATTTATAGTATTCTCCTCACAGTGACCAAAAATCAAACAGACTTGCCAAATATCCATTTTCTAACCCTTTTGATCCCATCCTCACTATGGTTAACCAATAACCTATTTAATCTAAAAGAAAACAATGAGAAGTGAAATAGGGTTTTAGGACATATTTTCTGTTCTTTCTAGATATACTTGAAGTGTTGCATTGTGTACATACTGTAGAATAAAAGTATTGATGGGATGCTTACACACTTAAGAAAATCCTAATGAAGATAGCTTTTAGCTCTATTTCGGTAGGTCTCTATAATTTATATTTTTTTAAAAAGATATCTACTGCACTTCAGATATATACTTCTTTGTGTAGACATACAAAAAAACTGGGTTGGTCAAAGGCCACCTCATTAATCTCCCTGCCAAAGGCAAAACTGCTAAATCTGCTTCCCAACAGATGATTCCTCTAACATCTTCCTACAGACCTTCATAACAAGTTTCACAGATTACTCTGATACTCTATTACAGCTCTTCACTGTCCCCTCTATTAGCAACTTCTTTCCCCGATCTCATCTGCCTTAACCCATTTCTTCAGTCTTTACTTTCACCCACTGCCAATATAAAGAACATAATTAATTTTCAGTACTCGGCTTCTAAAGATCCACCAATGTTTTCCCTTCTCTTTTGATCTGTTGACCCACTCCAGGAGCCCTGCAAAGCTACTGCAAGAGCCCTACAGAGGCATTCTGGGAGAAGCACCTATCACCTGCCTTAGAAATACCTCAGGTATGATTTCCTCTTGGCAAATAAATTTGAAACAACAACAATTTCAAGAAAATGGTTAGACACTCTAAATCATTAAAGGAAATAAAAGATCTCATTTTGAAGGAAACACCATTAAAGAGTGAGTAGAAAATGGAGTCCAGGGAGGGATGAGAGGATGGCACTACTGCAGGCAAGCAAATACATCTGGAACCCAGCCAAGCCATTGGCTTAAAATGCACTTAACTAAACAAGCATTTGAGAGTTTTCTTCAGATTCATTACTCCATTGAAAAAGTACTGTAGTTTTGTCTTAGTTTTGTTGCTTAGTTTTGTCACCTTTAACCAGTACCAATATTAAATAAAGCTTCTTTGAGCCACAAAAGCCTCTCCATTTATTCCTACATTTTTCTTTCTGACCTTGACAGGATTTGGCTTTTTATTTAGTTTTGGTTTGTTTTGATAGCAGGATGATCCGCAGTGTTTCAAAGTGTATTATGAAAAAATTTTTAAAAGTCAATGTTGGAAGCAAATTAGAGAATCTGTTTAAGAGTAGAAGAAAGATTTAAAAGATTGACCACATGTTTACAAGGTAATGAAATAAATTACCAAGATAGAGGGCATGAGAGAGGATAAAGCTTGAAAGCACAGACTTGAGCTGGAAATGAATAAAAAGAAGGATAGAAACACTTTAAAATAGACCACTGGAAAGATGGTCAGAGATGCACTGGATACTGCTGAGACAGAAAGTGATGGAAATTTGCATTCAGAAAAAGCAACATGCTGAGAATTTCCTAGCACACAGAGGAAGGAGAGAGTTTCTGGGGCTAATGGAGGCAAATAATAAACAGCATGGTGGCTGAAGCAGAAATTATATTTAATTTGACAGGAAAGGGTGGTACCCAGAATTTTTGTAATCAGTGAAAAGAAATTATTTTTGTCAGACATAAATTGCCCATTAGGAGATTGTGAAGAGGGGCCTGGAACACACTTGTGAAAATGGAAGAGACAGAAATGACACAATAATCAGTAGAAGACAGGAAGCCTGAAAACACTGAACATCCATGTATTCAGTAAGACATCACAGTGATTCTTTAAATAAATATTACTAGTATTGAATGAAAAAAAGTACATCTTACAGAAAATGGACTAAGCCTCTGTGGAAAGGACAATGATTTCAGAGTATACCTTTGCTATTTAACTCATTACTTCACCCATACCAAACTTTCAGTTATTTCCATCTAACTGTTATGTGTTTTAATGGATAGAAATCTAAAAATAAAACTTACAACTAGAACAAGGGAAGTATCATGTGCCAGAATTACCAAGCTTCAGGAAAAATATTTGGAGAACTCACATAACACTCCACATCTACCTATAATTTTAGGTTCACTCAGGAAGATAGGCTGCAGCTTTTGATCTTTAAAATTTACTCAAAGGTTCTCTTTTTTCTTCCATTATAAAATATTTTGGCTTTATTATTTTTTTCTCTGACCAATTTGTTCTCTTAAGTGCTCTTAAACATTGTTCTAAAAAAAGCCTCATTATATTCCTTATCTAATACGTCTCACTGGCAGCATACAGTTGTTTGTTTCAGTTTACAAGTGTGAGTATGTATTGTTCAGTTTTGAAGTTAGTCTTCTGCTGTATTTGTTCTGGCATCAATATAAATTCTACAGGTCAAATACAGGTCTCCTGTGAAACCCCACTGCCTCCTATACAGATACATATATCAACTGTCTTCAATGGGGAAAAAGAAGGTAAGAATACGTTCCTGGTTTTGAAAGATAGTAAAAAAATCTCCTCAAAATGTTTAATCTAAAAGTCCAAAATATTTTTCCACAGGTGAGTTGGTGCTGAAGTCCAGAAAATTAATAAAATGAAAGAAAAGACATTCATCCAAATTAGAGCAAGCTTCCTGTTCCTTTTCAAAAGGAATTTGCAAAGAAGTACCTACATCTGATTACTGCTAGAATACTTATAATGAAGAGCAGGAAAGCCTTTGCACTTCAAACACAGTTCTTCAATTTAAGGTAGACAAAAGCAAAAGAAGGATCAGTAAAATACCATTTAAGGAACAAGATCCAATAGTAAGCTTTGTGGTTTTATCTCCTAAATACATCTGCTTCTGTCACTAATGTACAAAACTCTTCCAGTAGAATTCACATGGTGGAAAGATGTGTTGTGATGTGGATAGCAGTGATCTATCCTTAAAAGTCAACAACGAGATGTCCAAAGTGCTTGGCAGTGGGATAGGCCATTGAAGAGAAGAATCATATTTATAGACATTCTGAAGGTTTTCTAGTTCAAGGCCCCCTTCATTTTAAGAATTAAATAATTTGGCATTTATTTTAGCTTCCTAACTATCTCAGTTGTTTACATTTACATCTGAAACTTCAAAGCAAGCTTAGGTTATAATATGACAAATTCAATGTAGATTTCAGTGATCAGTAACTAACCTTATCCCTGATATAAAGTATTGTTTGAATGGCTGACAGAATACATTATTTCATTATATGCATTAATCTATATAACAATCCTGTAAATCATTATAGTCAGACTTTTAAGATTATTCATTCGTAGTGCAAGATACTATGGAAACTGTTTTTTCTCAGATTTCCCTAGAATTGTACTGATTATACCATGGCTATGGCTGAAGCTCTTACTTTCCTCTCCTCCCATAACTGACACTTCCTTTAAAACAATGAAAACTTTCTGTGACTACCTGGCAAGCTGAAGAGAGTTTAAGGCTGCCTGTCTGTCTAGAACTACTCCTGTGTCTGAGTAGTTCAACAAATATTGAAGATTACACAAGCCAGGCTCAACAGAACAAACTAACAGGGTGTGAGTTGTGACAGTAATCATCCTGGTATTCTCAGAGTAACTTTGCTTTAGCAGACATTTTCCCTTTGTACTTTATATTAAAATATTGGTCAAGTCTGAAAAGCACAATAGAACTGTAGGGGCAGCATTAATATCAGCCAATATAGCTCAGTAGTTTGACATCATACCTACAAAATAATAATTTCTGGAGTAGGTACAACTGAGCAGGTTTTCAGCAGTGCTGGAAACACCAATCCATTTTCAAATACTGCAGAATGAGCAAAATCTTTTCTTTAAATGGGGATGAAGGGTGGGTAGGTTGAACGGACATCCCAATCCCAGGTAAACTAGTTTTTGAGCACATACCTCAGACAAGCAGCAGAGAACAAATCCATTTTAGAAAAGATGCTGAAAGAGCTTGATGTCCACCTGGCAAATTTCTTGTGCTGTTTGAAAAAGCAAGACGGTTCAGAATATGAACCGAGAGACATCTGCAGCATTACAACCAGTCCTGATCAGTATGGAATGAAAGTCAGGGCTTCTAGCAGCATACCTGACTGGAAAGATCAAGGGCAGAGGGAGACAGAAAAAATGAGGAACCCTTTCTTCCCCAAACATCTGAGTATATAGCCATAAAGCAGAGCTTCTCTATGGAAAGGAAAATTGTACAGTCCTGCAATGCTAAGGTTTTCACTACACCAATGCCTGCTTTAGTCCTTCGTATGTTTTTCATGGGAAAGAACATGACCTCTGTCAAAATCTGAACAGCTGGGGGGAAAAAATCTTGAACACAAATTCAAATACCTCCCCAACACCCAAAATACATGGTCAGTGAAATCTGTCTTTAAAAAAACTCTGTGCTGCCAAAAATATCAGACTGTATCTCTTGAAACAATTTTTTCAACATTAAAATTGAATTTTCTCCTTAATTATAAGCTGAAAAACAACAAAAAAGAAAAACTTTAAAAAAGAAAAAAAAAGGAGAAGGGGTGGGGAGGGCAGGGCATGCAGATGGCTCTCATAAATTAACTAAAGATCAGGATTTAACATCCTGCTGGCTTACCTGATAAAACATGAATTTCAAATCCACTGTAAGGAAAACAAAAATAAAAAATTTCAAGAGATAGTGATGATAAAATATTTCAAATGCTTTCTAGTAAACTTGTTCAGATTCCCAGTTCCAAAAGATTACCAGGTATTTATAAATTGCTGCATTCTCATTGGGAAGAAAAAAAAAAAAAAAAAAAAAAAAAAAAAAAAAAAAGACCTCTGCAGTATCCTCTCTGCTTCTTTTCAGCTTCCTGTTCGGATGCTCACTCTGTGATACCTAACAGGAATCAGCAAACAGCAGGGGGGGAAAAAAAAAAAAAAGCACAATAAACACTCCCCCCCCACCCCCCCCAAAAAAAAAAAAAAGGCAAAACGAAGGGGGATGGGAAGAAGAGGAACAATGGGGAGGGTGAAGAAAGGAAAAAGGGGAAAGAAAAAAAAAGATCCCAAGCATCGCCTTGAGGGACAGCCCCATCTACCGGCAAAAGACAAGAACCGTCTGCAGAAGACGGCTTCTTAAAGATTCCCTGATTCACACTAGCCTGAAAATCTGCAGCCCCGCTTTCCTTCAGCAAGGAACAAAGGGCAGGGGTTGCACTGAGAAGTAGGTTACTTTATCCAGTGTTAAATGAATAAAAAATTTCATTAATTTTCATAACTTTTCTGTTAACTATTCATCTCTGAATCGTGAGAAGGAAACACTTTGGGTATGGGTGGTCTGTTACGAAAGAACCAGTATCTTTTCCAGGTCAGCCCCTAGGATGACATGACTAAATACTACTTGTCCTCTGCTAGTTTGATACCTTACCGCTGAGCAGTGGTGGTAGATGCAACATCTTCAGTCATGGTTTCAATCAAAAGAAAAAAAACCAAAGGTTCCTGTGCCAGAGTCATATGATGTGTCCACAGACTGCATTGCCAATCACACAGCCAGGGACACGACTGCCACGTCAGATCTATACGTTCTTGTGTATTCAGATGACAGCTGTGCAACCAAATCTGGAACCTACACAAAAAATGCTCCTTTTTATAATTCAGCCTGCTAAGTAACAGTAACTGCTCACACAACAAACTCCAGCTGCATTGGATCCGCCTCAGATTGAGCTAAATCAGACAGCATTATATATTTCCCATTTTGCTTTCTCAACAAAAAGAGGAGGAGGGGAAAAAAAAAAAAAAAAAAAAAGAGGAACTGGGCTGGGCATCAGCAAACTCTTGAAAACCCTAGTTTCAACCATACTGGAGGGGGGTGGGTGCAGAAAGGAAGGGCACAGTGACTGCAAAGGTGAGAGTTGTACGAAAGAAGGGCCAAAAAATAAAACTGCATTTCTTCCATACCATTTTGGCATGCAAAATATAAGAAAATAAACCTAATTAATCTCTGTATCAGGCTGTCACCTACTATATAACAGATACTTCAAACATTATCTGTGATTCAGTGACCCGAGGAAGCTGTAAATAATGTGATTCCCCAGAGTAAATCACAATATTGCTCTGCTACTCTTTTTTTTCATATTTTTACATTGAGATTTTGCTTGAATCCAAACTATGTGAAGCCAAACTTCTCCACAGCCGAGTGGTGGCCTGACATGATTTGCCCTTCACAAAAAGCTCTTAGAATCTCTCAATTTAATACTTAATTTCCAAGTATTTATCAATACAGAGTGTTACGAACAGTTGTTCTAACAATGAAATCTAATATCATAATTTTTTAAATATCTTCTCTGAAGATATTATAGTGATTAAAAAAACCACAGCAAGCAACCTTATGACACTGAATATTTAATTAAAGCACACCATAACATAACAAAATACTACTATTCAAGTGTTGACATACAAAGGGCAAGACCAAGCTGGACACAGCCCCTGCAATCTGTCTCCTTTGAACGTGCCTGAACACTGATTTAGAAAGTCTTCACATGCTTGCATGTTTCCCTATTCAGCTTTTCAGCAGGCACTTCTGGTAGGCTGCTAAATAACTCAGGCAGGTTGACACTACCCAAATTCATTTCAACAGCATTGTGTTCGTTCATCCCTAAGGAAAAAAAAGACTTATGGGAGGTCTCATAATCATGTTCCAGTACTTGGAGGGTGGCTACAAAGAAGATGAAGACTCCCTCATCTTCATGGAAAAGGTGAGGGGCAATGGGTACAAGTGAGTCCTGGGGAGACTCTGATTGGGCATAAGAGGAAAATTTTTCACAATGAGAACAATCAGCCATTGGAATAATCTCCCCAGACAAGTGGTGGTTTCTCCAACACTGAACATGTTCGACATTCAGCAAGACAGGGTGTTGGGCCACCCTGTCTAGACCATGCTTTTAACCATAAAGGTTCAACCAGATGATCCTTGAGGTGCCCTCTGATCTGGTATTCTATGATTCAATTCTATGACCTTGAGGTAGAAATTTTGTAAACCATTGTATTATTCTAATTAGCTGGTAACATGTTCTTCAAGTATTTGATTCTTATTTAAGTATAACTGTAAAAGCTGAATTATCTTTTTTCTGTATATTTGCAAAGTTCTTCAGGGTCATGAAGAGCATTTTCAGGTGACAAATTACTTAGTAATGCTAATAACATCCCTGATCAGAATCACCCTTAAAATTCTAAATACTAAACAGATGTTCAGATACTATTGATGACTGATCATTCCCAGAAATCTTTCTTTTCATGAAGGACGTTTCTGGAAATGATGATGTTTAGATGATACAGATTTATCACTTGGTTAAAAGGCAGAATATTTACTCCTCAGGCTGAATTTTTAATGAGTTCCTCCAGTCCTAGCTACAGCCTGGGTATGTTTGACATCTTACAGGCATAGCACCTTTAAAATGTTGCATTTGGGAATGAAATAAACACCAGAAAAGAAAACAATAAAGCAGGAATCTGAATATCTGAAACAATTAATATGGGATAATAAGAAACTTCGAGATACCTCAGGTACCTACAGTTTTAGTACTGAACACTAAACACAGGAAATTCCTCCGCAATTGAAACATAGTTTCAATGTTTTATGAAAGCATACAATTTTCAATAGTCCCAAACCCTCTTCAAGCATCAGTAGAGGTTCAGCATAAAATGCTTAATATGATCACCAACTAAGAAATTTCCAAGTATCGTTAGCAGAGTACTGAAATATTTTTTTTAAAGCAGAAATTCCAGTGGGCCACTGGTATAGCCAGCTGCTCAAGATCAGCTCCACCACCTTAAAGTCCCTGGAAAACTGATTAGGGCTTGAGGTTACCTTAACATTCTCCTTTGGTGGCTCCAGTCATCTGATATGGAGTTTGAGAGAGAAGACTATGAAAACAATAGTGACTTCTTTAAAACTGCTAAAGAGTTAAATCCTGTGAATTATTTTATTTTTAATATTTCAAACTTATACATCGGACCACAGTTGCAGAAAACAAAAATGCTATGATTTCTCAATCAAAGCTTCTCCAACTCTAAGATAAATGGAAAGTTAGTAAATAAAACATGGTCTCTCCCCCCAAAAAATCCAATTTCCCTTTTTCATTCTGTCTATACACAAACAGGACACTGCTAGGAGCTAGTAAAACAATTTTCAAAAACAAGCCAGGATACTGATTGCATTTACTTTGGAAATTTTTGACTACTTCTTCCTAGAGGTAGAGTGACAGCTTCTCTCACCCTGAGCACTGGAGAAGCAGCCACATTAATGGGCATGGGCTAAAGCAACAATTCAACAAGCCTGAAGGGCAGCACTTTCATGCCCTGCACAGCAGGGACACAGTTGCCAGGTAAACTTCCATTGCAGTCTTGAGCTTGCAATCTTGCACATTTCAGATTCTGCAGACCTGGTAACTGCTCATTAATGGAGATTTGTTGTTCACTTGCTCTCATGCAAATTTTGACCAGTCCTGCTCTTGGCTCTGCCTCAGGAATACTATGCAGACATAAAGAGCACTGGTAAAAAAATGCTCAGTAAGTTTTTGGCTCAAGTGCCACAAACTGCCCACCCTCAGTGATCACCAAGCACTAAGGCATTTTGGGTTTCTCCAGCACAGGAAAGGATTCATATGAAAGTACTTCTCTGGAGATTCTCTGCAGCACAGTTCCCTTTCTGAAAAGGAATTATATTGAACCCCAACTGAAAAAAAATAGAACGTAGGTCTCTTTGTCACTATTCTGTTTCAGCATTTGTGCTGCAAATGTTACAGTTCTGTACACTCTAAAGAAACCTTTAAAATTCATCTTAGAAGCTTAGATGTTCAGCCATGTCATTAATCTGCAAAAATGCAGAAGAGTGTGTTCTAAATACACAATGAATAGAATGCTAAGACCATGATAAACATATACATATAATGACAGTGTCTGAGGTATATTTTATTTAACAAAATACTAAGAAATCTCTCTTGATTGGTATCTCATTCTAGTTTTCTAGGAATTAATTCTGTGAATGGCAGTGGGTATAGAAAACAGGTAATGGAGTAATTAATCTAATATATAAGGAATGAGTCATCCAATATCCTCCCTGGACAAGCAGGTGAACATGATAATCCTGAGGTTTTTTTCTCTTTCTAA
This sequence comes from Phaethornis superciliosus, assembly GCA_023637945.1. NCBI lineage: Eukaryota > Metazoa > Chordata > Aves > Apodiformes > Trochilidae > Phaethornis > Phaethornis superciliosus. Next base: position 19,825,067 of record JAJQWJ010000007.1, on the reverse strand, counting down.
ACTTGTGAGCCAATTGCACTGCACTCAGGGAAGAGCTATACAAGCAGTTAAAGATGGAAAAATATCACCACAAAGAACCAGGACCTGGGAAAATGACCTGGACTGTAGCAACACAGAAGAGAAGACTTTAACCAGCCAGTTTCAATGAAAAGTGAGAAAAGCCTCTGAACAAAAATAACTTTTTTCACAAGGAACAAAGCACATCTGACAGGTTCTAAAGCAGCATCTTCAGAATATATATGCCCTATTTCTACAGCAACAGGTTATTGTCACCTTTAAAATGTTTTTCTGTACTAGATGCAAACACAAGTTGTAAGTTCTGGACATTGAAATATCTGCATTTGGAAGCCCAAACTAACCTCAAAAGCTTGTGAATTATACTACTACAGTCTTAGACATATAAGTTATATGAGATAAACTAAAACACAGATGTGTGTAGTCTGTCTTTTTCAATTTAGCACTAACTTAGTATATGACTGTCATCACAATATATACCTTAACTGTTCTAATAATATAGGCAGCTAAAATCAGAGATGTAAACATCTTCATAGAAACTAATAGTCTAATGTACAGTCCTATAATTTGTCTATATTATGGATTTGTTTACATTAAGGAAACTGGTTTCACCATTGTGTATACTGAACACATTATACTAAAATACGTAAACTCACACACTTTCATATTATTTCCATGCTACTCAGTTACAGTGATATTTAGGTGGCTAGGAAGAGTGCACAGTACCTCCCTTGCAGAGCAGAAACCTTTTGTGCTGTGAGGGAAAGTGAAAACTGTCAGAATCTCAGTCTGCATATTGTGATGTGAGGGGCTATACAGAATATTGAAAACATGCTACTGATATAGATGTGGACTGGACAGTTCTGGTAAAGCACTCCCAGGATGAGGCACTGACCACTAATGGTCCATACCATGCATTGTAGGGGTTCAAAACATACCATACAGCTGGTATTCCATATCTTAGACCCAGAGTGATACACCAGAATATAGGATGTATAAATAGACATCAGAAACACTGTTTTCTAACATTTTGTGTGGAACCAAACACTCTGTGCTTCTATTGAAGCTTCTGCAATGCTAAAAAGTACTCTGCACACCCTGCTATGAACCATGATGCAAAAAATAACATCTCAAGAAAACCTCTATACATTTAAAGACAATAAATCTTTTTTTCCTTCTAATCAAGTAGACAGGTTATTAATACTCCTTTAGCCTGTAAGAAAATACCTCAAGCACCCACACTTGAAATGGGACAGAACACTGTGTACTCATATGTAATAGCATAACTATTTTAGAACACTTCAGTCAGCAAGAAACAAAGAATCTGAAGTACATTGTTGTCATAATGTGTGATATCTAACAGTTTTATACTAAGTTCCTAAACTGTTCTATTATTTTAAGACTTTGTTTTACAGACATACTTCTGTAATTTAAAGTATAAAATAATACCTTTAAAGTATTACACAATTTAACATACTGCATTGCAACACAGGTGTTTCCAAGATACCAAAAATATTTACATTTTCTTGAACCTACTTCTTTCACAAGGTAATTACTGAAGGCACCAGCCTGGTATTTCAAAATAATCGAGCTAAATCAAAATACAGATCTAACACAACAGCCATTTAAAAAAATAATTTAAAAATCTCGCTAAAAAAGGTAATTTGGCAACTAATAAGGAAAGACAATGATGACAAAGCTGACTGCTTGGCAGTTCTTTCCAGAAGAAGAGTTTGCTTTAAGAATTATAAGAAAATGATAAAATAATTCACCTCATGTACCAAAAAGTGCCTAGCAGTTATTTCTAGAACAGTGTAAAGAACCACTAGTTTCTAGTAGGAGGTAAAAACACATTTAAAGGACTTCCACTCTTCCCATAAAAATCACTTTTATTCTGCTATTAACATGTTTACTTATATTAGGTTTTGATCTCAATTAATGAAAGAAATCTTGGTATATCTTCTCAGACTGATCAGTTACCTACTAGACATGAAAATTCTGAAATGTCACACTGTCACTAGACAAGATTTTTTCAATTTTAATTTTAAGTTTTGACACTCATTAACATATACAAACAAATCACAACAAAACAAACATCACTATTTTGAAGCTAGTATATTAAAGCTATTAATTATAGCTCATTGTTACTATGTCAAACAAATTTTCTCTCCAGTATTTTTAGTATAAATTATGCCACATTTTGGAAATAATTAATGCACCTTAAAAGTGTTATTTAATTTTGACCCATTGCTCACTCCCATGAAGAAGCCTCAATACCCTGGGAGGGGAAAGTTGCTGTCCAAGGTACTGTACAGAAACACAAGTTTTCTAATTAATCTCCCAAATACATTAAAAATGTTTTAAAATCTATGATACAATAATTGTCCCTAGCTAACAAGCTAGCCTGGTGAAACTCCCTACATGATACTGCAGTATCAGTGCTATGCTGTTTCTTTCCAGGGCCTCTTCTGCTGCATTCCAGTATAATCAGATGTTCCAGCACCTGACAATACTCTACGTATAATTCATTTAAAGACAAACCTGGTTTATATTTTGACAGAGACTGATTTTCAGCATGGTATAAATAATAAAAAAAAGTGTTTGAATTCTATGTGGTGCATGAAAGAGAGCAACTCTAACAGAAATTTAGCTAACATGTACTGTTCTGGCATTCTGCAGAGCAGCCACTAAATGTAACTTCATCTGCAGTATTCACCTTACACATTTCAGAAGCATATAGATTCACGCATTCATGCACTAAACATCAGATAGCATCCTGAATTTAATTTCTGCTTCAAAAAAATAGCCAATGAGTGCAAGAAAATTAAATAGATTTTTGTTTTCTTTTTTCTTTTTCTTTTTTTTTTTTTTTTTTTTTTTTTTTTTTAATGTTTTGTTTTCATTTTGGGTTTTTTTGATAAAGGAAGCATATTTGTAATTTGCGAGCTAAAACAATGCAACATCCAGGAACTGCAGTAAACCTCTCAGAGCTAATAGCTATATCCAATAATGCTTTCCCACATCATCTACAAGCAAATGGCTTTAATTCACTGCTTAATCAGTCAAATTAACAGTAATCCCATATGGCTAGAAAAGATGTTTGTTAAACAAACCAAATTTATGATTTAGTTATTTGCAAAGTGTCTTAAAGCCGAGATGCCTAGAAGAACTACTACTCTGTTATAATTTGATGATGCTGACAGGGCTGGTTTCACCTAGCAAATTCTCTCTGCAATTCACAGCATGGCTGACAGCTATCTGCATAGAAGAATAGCACAGTAACCTAATGGAAAAACATTTACCTGAGAAGATGTAGCAAAGATCAGGATCCAGGTTCCAGACCCCATGAAGCATGAAGCTGAGGGAGCAATCCAGGAGCTTGCTGGGACCAGCAGTGTCTCTCCTACACTTGACCTAGACTGCCTTACATAATGAGGAATCAGTGCTGTCTCCTGTGTGGAGGAGCAAGCTGAATGTCATCACTGGCAGAAGTAGGGAGAACTGGCAGCAGGCAGGCTGGTAGTTAGCATGGAGATCACGAAGTCTGCTTTCCCTGAGTGTTCTGGGAGAAAACACAAGAACAGCTCAGAAATGCTGGTGTCATTCCTCCCCTGGAAGGAATGACCGGAAGGAGTGAGGGTGTTCCAAACGTGAGGCAGACTGGAAGTGCTAAAGCTGCAGCTGTACCTGCTATCAAGGTAGCAGAATTTCTGTCACGCTGAGTCTAGAGGACTGCGTAGCTACAGCTAATAGGAGAGCAACAGCAAGGCAAAGTAAGGAAGGAGAGACACAGACTGCAGCTGCATGCATTTGTCTATTTGTACTCATTGTGGTGAGTAGAATAAAAGCAATGGTTTAAGATAAAATAAGGGGATTAATTTCCAAAGGGAAGCGCTATTCCCTTAAATAAATCTTATTGCATGCAAGTTAGTTTTGGGGAAAATAACCATCTCTTGGCTGTTTTACTTGGTGATACAGGGGTTAAAGAGATTTTGATATTTTCAAGAAAATTATGGGTAAGATGCATTCCTAGTCATGAAGATGTTTACAAACATTTCTGGTATTTCTTTGCTATTTTTTTGGAGAGAAGCTTTGGGGTTTTTCTTAGTTCATTACTGTTTGCATCATATAAGAACTTCCTCTGCAAAGGGTGCAAGAGGAGAAACAAGTATACAGGCTAAGCCAGCTAAAAACCTAGACAAGCTTGTAGTTTACAAAAGCAGCTTTTTATTAATTAAAATCACTGCATATACATTGAATTCCATATTTTATTTCATTTGAATACTTGAACAGCAAGTAAAGATCCTCAAATACTGATAATGCATATATGACAGATGGATTAGACATGATCAAGAGTAATTGCAACTGGACAGAAATTCCTAATATCAAGGATCAGTACAATCTTGTAATGAATATAGCAACTGAGATAAAGAAAATATCATTTCATGATATTTAATGTTCCATTTTACAAAAGTCCTGTTATAAAAAGTCCTTGCTTAAATTTAATGAATTTGTGTGAGTGGGAAAAATAATCAACATAATTTTCGATATGCTCTGAAACTTGCCAAATTAGAATTTTAGGCTTCATTAAATAAAAGAGGAAAGGGAAACTCATAAATGACATTGTAGAAAGAACAAAAGACAGGTCTCTAATGTCACTGAAAGTTTTAGCATCTGTACAGAACATCGGCTGGGTTTTACAGAAGTCATCTTAGGTAGAGGGACTGCTATACTTAGTTATGCCCTTAGATTAAACATAATTTGAGATTTTATCTCAAATAGGAAAAAAAAAATGAAGGTAAAAGAGGTAAAAATAATAATTTTATTTTTAAAAATTTTTAAATTATTATTTCTCTTTTATAAATAAACATACAATGACTTTTCTAACAAATTTAATAGGTTTCACTGGGTTTGGAAATACATATAAAAAAAGAAAGCATTTGGTAGAAAAGGTAGATAAATAATAACTCAAGATATGCTAGCTTTAAGTTTAAAGTACAATGTGGAAACCATAAGAAACATATGGGAGATACAATTTTAGAAAGATTTTTTTGACTATTATTGCTGTATACCACATCAGCAAATAATATTAAACATCTCGGTGCATTTATTTTTTCAGTGACTATTCGTGAGGATTTCCAGTTAAAACTTCATATGTACCAACATCTACTTTTTTTAAAACGAGAGTGCTGGTTTACAAGCAAACAATTTATACACTGACTCTGATTAATCAACAGTTAAACCGTCATGACCTGTATTTTGCTTTGAGAGAACACAACAATAGTTTAATTCAGGTGCAAAAAGTTGATGATTCTGTTGATTACAGCACTCAAAACAGCAAAGCAGACAAACTGCTCATCAAAAGCCAGATCAGATGCCTCTCCAGCCATGGCACAGCTAAGAGATCACCAGGATAATCTGCCTACAGATAAACAAAAGTTGATTACATCAGGTAGAGAAGTAAAGTTTATAGGCGAACTATGGGTAAGCCAGCCCAATACAGAGAAATTGAATAGAAAACACTACATAAATGAACACAACAGCAAACCTGACTGTCAGCATTGCAAAGGCAATAGGCAGTTTACGTGATGTTACATTTCAGGCAAAACAGTCAAAATTTGATACAGCTGATTCCATCTTTGGCCAGAATGATTCACTAGATATTTCTCCAGCCTTCCTTTCTATGATACTGCCAATAAACTGTATGTCTGATTGCAAGAACAATGACTGTCATATTCTTCTGTCATGAAGATAGGAAATTAAAAGCAATAATTCAGAAGTGTTAAGTTATTTTCATTCAGAATATGCCTACAAACCATAGTTTTTGTCTGGTGTGTAAAAAACTGTTTATTTCTCTCAGGAGTTAACCAACTCATGACTCACCAAGACACAAAACTTTTTGGTTTACAACAGGTCTTACAAGCATTTTTGCTCTATACGAACTTGCTCTGATCTGCTGGCAACTCAAGACTGTCTTAACACAAATTGATACAGAAACTGCTGACATGTAGGACTACTGGTGAAAGACTGTTTTGAGCCAGCTGCGCTGATAATGTGGCTAGCAGAGTTTGATGCTTGACAGTGCTAAAAAATAAGTAAAGTTTATATCACTCTCAACTATGAAATTAATTATTCTCATGCCCCAGCAGTTAAAAAGATTTTTCCCAAAGTAAATAAAGTAAAAGCAGTTCTAAAAAAATACTTCAAAAAAGTGTTATTTTGCAAATGACTGTGGAACAAAGATGCTGGCTGGAAAAGAAGAAGGGTCTAGACTTCCTTCCTTCCACCTCTCACATAATGATGGGCATGAAAACATGAACTTTTGAGAATTTAATGTGAGGAGTATAAAACAATCCAGACTCTTGCTATACCTCTCTTATTAAGACAGTGCTAGTGATGCTTTACAGAATACTGTAAGCCTATAATGCAAGTTCTGGAATCTTTCCTTTACGGAAAATTTTGCAGTAGAAGTTAAAAATGTTTATCACTAAATTATCCTCTCTGGCAGATTAGGTTCTTTCTCTTCCATACAGAAATGAAGAAAGCAGGAGCTCATAGACATTACTCCTGCCAACAACCTTGAGTAAACAGGACAATTTTTTTTAGACACCCTGCTCTTAAGATGCCTTTCACATAAATAAATCATTACTTGAGGTTTGTGCATACTAAGATAGATTCCATTTGGGATCTGATGAAAAATTAAAATGCTCCAGTATCACTGACTAAAGATGTCTCCAATATATTGAGGAGCAGGTTTTTTCTGTCCTTCTCTGACCTTGCTTTCTTTTCTCAAAATAATTTCTCTCGTGTTCCTGAACAACTTTCACTAGTGATTCATGCTGAAACTTGTATTTCAAAGCGTTCAAAGAACAAAACCCTATAAAAAAGGAACCCTGTATTTAGAACAGATTTCAAATATTCTTATAAGTATGGAGAGGAGAGGGTGTCCACATAAGTTCTCTACCCAAATCTCTCTGAAGACTTTCGCCATTGCTAGGTATCGGCTACTTCTGTTAGCAAAACAATAAAGGCATATTTTATATCTCCTCTTAGAAAAGAGTAGCAAAAGCTCTCGAATTGTTTCTGAGTATGATCTAGCAGCTCTAGACCTAAATTGACTCTATGTGTATTTTTTATCATTTGACCCAGTCATATCACAATGAAAAAAATCACTGGAGGTCTAGTCAAGGAGAAAGGTTTTTCTCCTTTAGCTGACTAGCCTTCCTGAAACGCCCGACTGATGTACACCTCTAAATATGCTCTTATTCTTAGATGATACCTTAGCAATCTTGCAAGTGCAGTAAAGAGCTTTTCAAAAAGCAGTAATATTTCCAAACATCTTAAATTGTACATTTTAGATGTAATACATATCAATGTTTTCAAGTCTCTCTTCCTTAGTATTCTACAATATTTAGTATTCTAAATTTTCCTCAAGTATTCCAGAAATGAGGTGAACACCAATTTCTCAACTTCAGTGCAAACTCTTCAGATAGATACCACTAATTCTGTAATCTTGTACACACATGCAGGTTCTGATATTTAATGTTATACATTATCCTAGAAAATAAAACCCAAATAAACATAAAAACTTCCTACAATTAAACTATGAACACTGAGTAGATCAAGGTCACAGTAATGCTAATATTCATGGACTGTTCTTTGATTTCTTTTTGACATCTTTTCCTCTTCAGTAAAACTAGTTACAATTGCTTTCTCATTCCTTTTTAAAGATTTTTGTAAGATTTATAGGGCTGCCTATTATACCTCTGAGAGTGTCTATAAACGATTACCCAAGCCACTATTTTAGTACTTATCTCATAAAAAACCCATCTGCTGCTTTGCATAGTGATGCTGAAAGAGAATGGCAAAATTAGGAGGGAAGAAATAATTTTAATTTAAAAAGCAGTTAATTAAGCATTCAATAAACATTCCTATTTATTTTTAGTAAATTAATGATCTTTATCAACTGAAAATCCATTCTGGCAGGCCTTTAGTTGAATTATCTTGTGTCAGCTATTTGAGGATACTGAATTTAGATTCTAATATTTTTTTAGTATCTCTCTAAACTAGTTCTTATGGGCTGAAGAGCAGAAAACAATACATCCTTAGTTTTGGAGAATAAGTTGTTTAAGTTGTAAGTGATCCATGAAAACATTTATAGAAATTGTTGTAGTACCTTGAACTCAAAGCCATGAGTTATTGATGCCTAGGTACAATGTCAGAAAAAAGATTTATGGTTCAGCATAATAAATGTATCATTAACACTAAAAGTGAAAAGGCACCTTTCTTTTTTCTTTTTCTTTCTTTTTTTTTTTTTTTTTTTCCCCCAAAATTCTCTTCAGTTGCCTACAATATGTATGGTTTGTGTTATTGATTCAACACAAAGACAAAACTGCCTAACACAAAATCTTAAAAGACTACTGCAATGAACAAGTTCACAAGACTGGTCATCCCCTCTGGAAGCATGTGAAGATACAATCAGTACTGACTTTCAGATAAAAGGCATGAATTAATCACTTCGTTTTGATTCTGAATCCAAGTAGCTTATTTATTACTTTCTTGTCAAACAAACTGGATTTAGCTTTCATTAGACTTTAATCACTTTTTGGATTCTTCAAGATGTCTGTAATTCTAAAAAAACCCCAAATAAACACAAAACAAATGGTTAATTTTTTTTTTTTAAAAAAAAAAAAAAAAAGAAAAAAGAAAAAAAAAAAAAGAAAGAAAGAAAATGTGACAGTGTATTTTGTTTTGCCAGAATTTAAAAAAAATGCTTAAATATTGGGTACCAAAGGTGTGGAGGACCTCTCAAATGCTTTTGAAAGACCTATTGGGCTCCAACCAAAGAAAACATTCCAGCTTCTGGATTCTGTTCCTCTTATTTCCATCATTTGGATGATTCCAGGAAATAGCACAGATTCTCTTTCATCTCTTGTTATTCTTCCCAAGAGATTGCTAGTCACTTGGGCATAGCTTACAATATAAGAGATCACAATTGCCTAAAAATAGGATCCTGTATCTCTGGCAACTTTTCAGGTCTCTAGCATCCGCAGCTCTTTTCCACAGAGGACTTAACTGAGCAGTAATCAAAGCTTTTCAGGCTATTTATTCCACACGCAAAAGTTGGACTTGCATGCTGCAAGAACTCAGAGGCAAAGACAATACAGGCTTCACACTATCCAGAGAGTTAAAATGTGCATGATTCACAAGTATTCAGGGCAGACTATGCATCTGTCTTCAGTTCATCTCCACCAGCCCAAAGATGAAGAACAGTAAGAATAAGTCTTTCAGGTGAATACTTTTGACCTGAATGTGGAATCTGAATTCAGTGCCGAGATCCTGTGGTCCAACGTGTCAGATCTTCCAAATCTGCTTTGTTAGATGATGGTAGTCTCTTGCAGACCAGGAGGATTCAGGGTGCTGCCATCCATATTCTGTGGTTCTCCAGCTCAGTCCTTGGCTAACTGGCATGCAGGGCATCATTTATTTATATAGCAGGATATATCTTTGCCAACATTCTGTATACTTAGGTTTGCATATGCATTTCACTTACAGTTTGAGTGCTTCCATGCCTAGTGTTGAGCTTCAAGATGGGCTTTTTGAAGTGTTTAAATCTTTTTTAACACTATCTCATCTAAAGAAAATTCAGTAACTTCTAGAAAGCCTTTTTTTTTTTTTTTTTTAATATTTTAACTATCAGGGTAAGTATTTATTTGGCGAGTATTAGTTGATCTTTCATTTAAGTATATTCTAAACTAAAACCACATGATACAATAGTAATACAACCAGCAATATTATTTTGAAGTTTATAGGACAAAGCAACATAAAATGCTTATGCTTTAAAGGAGACTTCTTTTTTTTTATTTTTAATCTTAGTCATTTTTTCTCATGCAGCTGTCTCTTTTTTATTCCTTTATGTGAGAAAGTAAACTGAATGTCCTTGCAAGTCAGTATGACTTCCTGTCAGGCAGAGTAAACAAAAATTAGCAATAACCTGACCAAAGTAGTTCATAAAATGCCTTACCTTTTGAAGATATTAGCTCTTTATGTTAATCTCTTTTGGACTGACTCCATAGTGTGAAACAAGATCTAGGAAAAACCTCTTGCAGAAGTTCTCCATTCCTCAATCACTCCTACTGAGTCATTCTTCAAGAGTCAGCTACAGCTATATTCAAATCACTGTTTTTAGAGGTCAGTGATGGAAAATAATTTTTTCTATCAATTTTTTCCAGGTCATCTCAGAACAATTTAGCAAATTCTATTCTATATGGCACTTTTATGAAGCAAAATGCTTTGCTTCATCATATTTACTTCTTCAACAGTTTTTAATTTTTATTTGAAGTTGTGGCAATATGACCTTGAGAAAGACATGTCTCTACTCTTCTTTCTCCAGCCCCTTACAGTGAAGTATTGGGATGCCTATCACAGTCCTGTCAGAGACCACATTCCTACCAGAACTAGTATCTCAATTTCTGTCAACTTTGAATCAGTGCCTTGCCTAAAGGTGAACCTGAAATGGAAACAAAGCAATGTTAATTCACCTGTTCCCTTGCCTAAGAACAACTCACTAAAGCCACTTGAAAACTCCAGGTCTAAATAGAGATATTTGGGAAAGAGATTGATCTCTCTCTTGTAACACAAGATGATTTCTGTAGTACTCAAATAGAAAAATTAGTAGAACTTTATACCTTTAAAGGTTCGAGCTCTGTGGTCTCGAACCTTCCTTTGGGATTTCTATTTTGATTCACTTGCTTCCTGTAAACAGTAGGTTTTCCACTGAACTTTCCATATGCCCTCCTTGAAGAATGAGACAGCAGAATCAAATACTTCTTTTATTTTTCTCTTTTTAAAACATACAATTTCTGAGGGTATTATTTATATAATTGCTGCTCCCCTAACCTTAAGCCTAAGAGGGCTGATACTGTTTGTAGGACTACATTGGTATTTTCCTTCTACACTGTCTGCCACAACTTTTATTACTCTGAGTCTGCCAGAATGGTCGTGTCAGGATTGGAACAATATGCTACAATCTGCTGTTGTTGAGAACTAATCTTAACAACTTCAGTAGCAGTAAAGAAATGAATGCTATTCATTCCCTGATGACTTTACTCAGCTGCAGCCACTTTCAGATTTTTAAGAAAAAAAAAAAGGAAAATAAATGCAAAATTGTTTCACAGAACTTAGGGCCTCATGGGAGAGAATGCTTGGTCTGAGCTTCATTACACTAGATATACTTTAGCTACTCCCCTAAAGAAACTATGATTTATTTATTTTGACTGAAATCAGGAGGAGATTAAATAACTGGGTGGCAAAGGTGACAAAGCCCTCGAAAATATTGTCTGCTGATCTGAACTGTAGCCCCAAGCTCAACAACTTTCAAGACGAGCTCATGAGGAAGATACATTTGGTTCATTCCCACTAGACCTTCAGACTACAGCTATATTCCACAAACTGCCTAAATCTCAGTAGTTAATTTATACTGCCACAAAGCAATTCAAAGAAAAAAGAATAAACAGAATACAGCTGACTAGCTTTGCAACAGGGACAAGTTATTTAATGACCTCTAAAGGACATCATTTGAATACAATAATCTTAAAGTAGATCTGTTAGTATTAGTCACAGGAATATACTCTTTTAAGATTAACAGAAAAGAAGAATTGCTAAATTAACAAATTCCAAGATGAAAGTGAACAGTTTAAATTTTATTTGCTCTGAATCTGAATTAAAGCCCCAGTCTACTTCTATATCCACTGCCTTTTGCATTAGCTGTTCCAACACTTGTTTACAATAAACTGCATTTTACAAAGTGAACTTATCTACTATCAACTGCTGGTTTTTATGTAGAAGTATTCCATCATCACATATGCTGAGAAATCCCAGTGTAATATTTTCTCCAGTAGTCATGTGTGCTTCTGAATTTTTTCCTCAGCAAGTTCTTAAGCTGAGATCTTTAAAAGTGGTTTAAATCCCCTTGCCAGTCCCTCAAAACAGTTAAATGGCTCTTCCACAATCTGTTAGTAAAACTTGAAAATCTTTCTTGAATGAAAGGAAGAACATCTTAAAGAAAGCTCACCAATGCAACACATTCCAACTCATACTATGGTTCATGTTCCTGCCTTCACTTACTGCTCCTCCTTCCAGTCACCCCAGGATGACATTGTCTTTCTTCCCCAGAACACTCACACTGAGGTGGCTTTGGCTTTCAAACCTTCACTCATTTCATTTGAAAATGAACTTTCTTATCCTATATTCTGAAATCCCACGTGTTGTACATTGCATTTTACTGTATTCGAATAGTGTTTTCAACTCAGATTTTTAAATGAGACTACCCAGCTTGCCCTGAAATAGCAACCTTGCTAACCTTTTTCTTCTTTAACATAATTTTTCTCATGTCAAAAACCTTCTAGTATTGTTTGCATAACTGACAAATATAAAAATTACACTAATAAAGAACTCACTGCATGGAGGGTCCTTCCTAGAAATAATAACACTCATTAACATCTCCCCATTAGTAATGTTTTACCATCTATTAGCCCTGGTTGTAGCCCATCTAATATAGTGTCTATTACTTCCAAATTAAGTAAGTGCTTAATTAATGCATGATGTTTAATACCTAAAAAAAAAACAACTATGCTTTTACGTTTGCCCTTTTAAATAGATCTATGATCTTTTAAAAAAAGTTCTGCTGATTTCCATAATTACCACGTCAGCCTCTATTTTTTTTGTTGTTGTTGCTCAGGTCCAAAAGCCTTCACTATTTTACTTGGAATTAACAGCAAACTAATCAGTAGTTCTTCAGAATGGCATTTCTAATATTTATAAATTTGAAGTAAGACTGGCAGTCCTCCACTGTTTTGAATGTCAAATTTGCTAGCTACTGCTTGCTGCTAGTTGTGCTAACAATTAGGAATATTACTATCATTCATCAAGCCTTCACTGATTAATCCCATTTATTTACACTCTGCTATACAGTAATAAGAAAGAGTCCATGACTAGTATGTCAAGAGACAGAATTCAGAACAATGAATATAAAATTATGTATTGTTCCTCTCCTTTTTTTCTCATTATTTCAAAGATATTTTCTTATCTTTCTTCTGCTATTCCAATAAAATCCCATTTACTCTCAACAGTCACAAGGACTACTGCTAGTGCTGTAAATACTGAGGGGTTGTTCACATGTTTACCTTTGGACCACACTGAAAAGTCTCACAAAATACTTTGAGGCTCTCAAATCTTCTTTTAACATAGTTTGAGTACATATCTTTAGAGACAAACTTTTGGGGGTCACATCACTGCATGCCACCCCATTAGGAATAGTATAACTACTACTTAAGTTAAATGTGGCAGTTCCTTAGGATTACAATGGTAGGAAAGTATTTTCTGTACTTGTATAAGTCTTTTAACTAAGATTTAAAACAAAATAAGGAGCAGAAGCAGGCCTGTGCAAGTCATAATATGGCTAGGCTAAGACAAAACTGATAATTTGTAGTTAACTGATTCTCTGTTCCCCCTCATTTTTGTGTTGCTATTTGCATTTCAAAATTTGAAAATTTTCCTTACAAACATTTTTTAACAGAAGATACCTATTCTGATCTGACTTCAGGCAAAATCTTTTGTTCTGGTATTGTTCTAGACCTACTAACAACGCATGAAAACTAAATACTTTAGACATTGACACCATAATCAGTAGATGGTGAATTTTGTCAACACAACTGAATTACAAGTGACGCAGTTTTTTGGTGCATCCCAGAGGTTGCAGAAGAGCAGCAAGTTCTTTTGTTAATTTCTTTAAGTCCAACACACAACCAGAGTGTGCCACAAAAATGCCCCAAAATGTAAAAATACTCTGAGAAGTATAAAGTTGGTCTTCTTTCCTAAATGGCATCACACTACAAAGCACAGTTCCTCTAATGTTTTAAAATGCATCAGTAATGTTTACCTTGATTCAAATGCCTATCTGCTTTGCATTCTTTATATTCAAGAGGAGACTGAACTTCTAGAATCATTAATTTCTTAGTCAAGCAATACCCACTAGAAAATATTAAGTTTATGGAATTTCCAAGATTCCTTCAGCACAATCCTGGGAATAGTTTTCCCCTATGCCCAGCTATCTTTGTAGTCTATCTGCTATAAATATCTAACTATTAGTGAATACGGATTCTCATCAAATCTGGATGAATGGTGAATAATAGACAATTTGGTGTAGGTTTTTGAGGTGCTGAGAATTCATTGTTTATATGGGTTGGGATTTCTTGCCTGCAGGGACAAGCAGCTCTGCATAACTATTGTGTGCCAAGAGCTATTGATCTTATTTTTTACTGAACAGTAACTGGAGGGAGTTGAAATAATTATAGACCTACAATGTCACAATCTCCCAAAGGATCTTAAGGTTGTAATAAGTAGAAAAATAATTATCAAATACAGTTTAGATTATTTTCAACCAAAATCCTGCAAGCAAAGTGCAGAACGAAGGACTAAATTTGGGAAAGAAAAAAGAAAAAAAATCCTTAAAAAGATAATAAAACCTTCAGTCTAAAACGTTATTATGCTTATTAAAACATTTACCAGTGGGTAAAAATTATTATTTCCCAAATAAACAAATTTATTTGAATAAAATGCAATATATAATATATTAAAAAAATTAACATTTAAATCTTAGAGTTGTGTTCTTTTTGGTAAAATAAAATTCCTGAGTTTATTACTAAAAATACCAGTGCATAAAACCACATATGACTTTTTCTCTAAAGATGTGGTTCAGTTTCCATCTGTGTTTTGAAGGTTTCGCTACTGATGTGTTAAACTGCTTCCTGAGGTCTTGCTGGTATGCACCCATGTGAGGCTGCCTACTGTTACTGCTGCAGTAAGCTTTCTGGATTGCATTTTCAGGCCAAAGTATAAAGCCATTACAAGCATGTTTTTATGTTATTTCTCCCTACAGTTTGGCAGGAAGTAGCATGATGACTTTCTGTAGTAAAAGTGAATGAAATACACTTACTTGCTTATATTTACACAAAACAATATTTTGTACTAACCAAACTGAGCAAAATATTCCTCTTTCAAACCGCACCATTAAAAAATAAGCTTTTGCAAAAATCCACAGCCCCATCCACCTGGTGTGAAAGATATTCACATCTTAAATGTATTTCTCTGTTGACCGATGCTTGCATGCTACAGGTCAGGGTTACAAAGCCTAATTTCCCTGCAGATGCTTTAGCACAGGAAAACAAAAACAAAGGAAGCATTTCTATGACCTTGTTTCCTCTCCTGTACCCAAATGATTTGGAGATGAAACCTGTCTAGGCCATATCTAGATAACACAGCAGGAGAGACTTGCTGGAAATGGGAACTCTTGATTGTGCAAAAGAAGAACTGGTCACAAACACACAAATTTTGTGCAGCCACAATAAAGGCATATGTGTGTGCTTCTGGAAGGGGAGTCTCTAGAGGAAAGCATATGAGTGCTGTGTTATTTATCGTAAGCTACTCACCTGTTAGATGTGCCTGGTATCTGTATTTCTATTTTCAAGAAGACTGAAGCACTATATATCCCAGTAACCTGAAAAACAAAGCAAAGGATTTTAAGAAGGTATTAGCCTCTTGTAATTCAGCATGTCAGTCACCAAATATAAAGAAAATTGGTCGATGGATTATCATGCCCAAAGTGTTTTTCTCTTACCATTTTGATGTATAAATATAAGTGGAACTTAAAAAACATATTTCTGTGTTGGAAGCATAGGCCTAATTTTGCAAATTGCCACCTTTAAAAGAAATCAGAATTTTTTTCCCAGCACTCTGTAGATGTTGATTTCCTTTCAGTGCTCTGTCTAAATGGATACAACTGAAGTAAGATTCATTCCACTCACTGTCCATTTATGGCGCTCCATAATCTGGATAGTATTCTGGTATCCAGAATAATTCATTTTAAAATTGACTATACACTAGAGAGCTTCAAACATGAAGAATACTTTAAATTATCTATGCTCCTGTCATTGCATTGACGTTGTCTTTAGTATTCGACATCTAAGTCAGTTTTGCATAGATTTGCTTCTAAGTGTCAAAAATATTGATCCTAGACCTCTTATTTCCTTCTATGGCCCTTTCTAGTGAATTTTTCAGAATTCAACTGCCTTTTTTCTTCAGTTGGTCACCTCCCATTAGCCACATTTTGAAAGAAGCTATATTTGGATAAACTTAGTATTCCTCCTGCCCTATTTGAAAAAGATTTTGTCAAGATCTCTTTGGATAACACCTACTGAAAAGCATCTGTTGATATTTGTGGTGCTTTTGGATTATTTAAAATAGATTATTGATACACAAACTCAAATACCACTCTGTAAAAGGTTCTGAATGTTACAGAAAGGGTTGTAATACCAATGAGGACTATGTGGTATCCTGAACTGAAAAATGAAATTATAGTGAGCTGAGTGGCTGTGCCTTCTTATTTCTGAAATGTGCTTACCCAGTTCCAGCTGAGACTGGCATCTGTACATCTGCCATGTGGTAATTTGATGAGCAGATGGTTACCAAGAAAATCTGAGGAAGAAGGTACCAATGCACAGGAATAAGGTACCACCAGGGAAAAGATTTACAACAGTATACATGGATTATCTGTTTGGCTAAAATTTATTATCTCAACATGCTCCAAGTTCCTATATACTGGTCAGGAGAAAGTTGAGCCCATCCAAACACCTACCAACTCTCTTAGAAGAAAGCTCCTCTTTTTGGCAGCCAGCGTTCCCATAGTCCTGAAAAGTTCCAGTCATCGATTCACTGGTTAACTTCAGTAGGCAGCCTGTAGGCAGCCAAGTCATGGGTCTTCCAACTCTTTTTTGTTTTGGTTTGGTTTTTTTGTTTGTTTTTTTGTTTTCCTTTTTTAATCTGCTGTTTAAATTAAAAAACTAACTCATTCATCAATCAGCCTACTACAAGTAGGATGTATCTCATTCACAAACTTGCAGAGATACTTTGGGTTTGTCATAAGCAGATCACATTATTTATTCTCTACTTTTTTTTCAGAATATTTTTATTTCTGTTTTTTGCATGCTTCAGGTCACCCACTTCCTCTTGCCTGTTTTTCCTCATGCTTTATCCTTTCTTTTTAATGAGAAAATTCCCCCTTATCCACCCACATCATAACAATTAGCAATTTGCTACTAGCTTTGAAGCCTTCCAAAGACTAGTGACCCTGCTTGGGATTCCAGAATTAATGAATGGAATGGAGCAAGTATAGCTGTGGACCTTAAAAACACACATGTGTAATATACTAATTCTTACCTAAGACAACACACATACAAATAAGATCATACACATTGTACTTATGCTATATAGGGTACCACAGAAACACAGAATTGTCATGGTTGTAAAAGACCTCTAAGATCACTGTGCCCAACAGTCAATATACAACATTCTCCCCCACCCCCCAGAAACCCCTAAATATCTATATCACGGTGCCCCTAGAGAATATCCAGAAGTGCCTCATCTACACAATTTTTAAATACTTCCAGTGATGGTGACTCCACAGCCTCCCTGGGCAGCCCATCCCAGCACCTAACTTCTCTCTCTCAGCAGAAAGATTATTCCTAATATCTAGTCTAAACGTCCCCTGGTGCAACGTCAGGACATTTCCTCTAGTCCTATTATTATTTACTTGAGACATGAGGTCAACACCCACCTCCCTACAACATCCTTTCAAGAAACTGCAGAGAGCAATAAGGTCTCCTCTCAGCCGCCTCTTCTACAAACTAAACATTCCCATTTCCCTCAGCCTTTCCTTATAGGACTTGTTCTCCATACCCTTCACCAGTTTGGTTGCCCTGCTCTGAACTCACTCCAGCAGCTCAGTGTCTTTCTTATCATGAGGGGCCCAGAACTGAACACATATTTGAGGTGAAGTCTCCTCAGTGCTCAGTACAGAGGCACCATCACTTTCCTTCTCCTGCTGGCCACACCATTCCTGATACAAGCCAGGATGCTGGTGGCTTGGCCACCTGGGCACACTGCTGGCTCATATGCAAGTGGGTGTTGAACAGCACCCCCAGGTCCTTTTCTGCCTGGCAGCCTTCCAGCCACTCCTCTCCAAGACCATAGCATTGCTTCCCAAGACCGTAGAATTTCCTGGGGTTGTTGTGACCAAAGTACAGGATCTGGTGCTTGCCTTATTAAACCTCATTATTGGCCTCAGCCCATTGATCCAGCCTGTCCAGATCAGCACGCCCACCCAACTTGGTGTCATCCTCAAATTTGTTGAGGAAGCACTCAACCCTCATCTAGATCATTGATGAAGATATTGAACAAGAGCCCTAGGGGACAGCACTGGTGACCAGCCACCAACTGGGTTTAGCTCCATTCACCATGACTCTGGCCTCACCACGCAGACAGTTTTTAGCCCAATGAAGAGTTCACCTGTCTATGCCATGAGCTGTCAACTTCTCTAGGAGAATGCTGTGCGAGAGAGTTTCAAAGGCTTTACTTAAGCCCATGTAGACAACATACACAGCCTTTAGGGTCATGTATATGTTTTCTTTCTTCAAGAGAACATCACCTTTGCTTCACCTATTAATTCGCCTTTTTTTCCCCACAGCAAAATAATAAAACTTTCTGCCTCTGTAGAAGGGAACAGACTAGTCAGAGTTCTTTCCAAGTATTATGCCCCTCCTGCTATTCAGTATGCATCAATCTGCCTTGTCTTCCCATACAGACATTCACTCTTTCTTCTCTTGAGAAGACTAACATGAAATTTGATATTTTAAAAAGATGGTTTAAAGCCTCAAATAAGAAACAAGAGCAGCTGGGACCAATTGTTTAGGACAGTGACATCTGTCACACTGCATATAGCCAGGTATGCTCCAACAGTTCTTTTGCTCTGAACTGGGTAATAAAAAAGTCAGTGAAGAAATGTGATATAACCTGCCTAGAAGCCTGTATTATCTGAGAGTTTTAGACAATTTCAAGAAAACAAAGAGAACTGTTATATAGGAAAAGGAGTTGGCTTTGCTTATCTTCTTAAGTAAGCTCCTCCAGGTAGGGACTGTATCGTTGTACTTCTTTAAAATATCAAGTGTGCTGCAAGCACTTAACAATTAATAATGAATAGTAAGTAAATGTAAAACTACTGAGAGGTGCCAGACTGATATCTCTTGAGAATTCTGTCTATTTATACAGAGAACAGGCAGAGCAGCAATGCAGGCCTGTTTACACTGCTCCACAAATCAGCCATGCATTTCACAAAGGCAGCTGAATGACTAAAATTGTAACTGTTCACAGTAACTAAAATTGTAGAGATATGGACAGCTGAGCTTGCATTCTGAAGCTAGAAGGGGGGGTTGCATCTCATTATCAATCATCAGAATGAAGTAGCATTCTTTATTTTTAACTGGATTCACACTACACCCTTAGATAAATATTTTGTTATGTACACCAAAAAATATTGCAAGTAGGATCAGAAGAACCACTATTCTCCATGTCTGTTGCTGTGCCATAATTACTGAATTATGCAACTTTTTGCATTTAAGTCCTATAGGGTGTACTTTCATCTTCTGAAATGCCGAGGAACATAGACAAAGTACAACTGGCAGTATTTAAAATTCCTAGGTAATACCTAGTAATCCACTTTGAATTTCACCTTTTAAATGCTGCTATAAAAAGCTATTTAAAGAACCTAAGCAAAGCAGAATACTTCATTCAGTTGTGTACTTACCAGTAATTCTTTAAGTGGCAGACTCAGGAGATAGGATGAACTTCTACATATCACACACAAATGAAAAAAAAAAAAAAAAAAAAAAAAAATTTCCTATGAAATTAGTTCCCTGTGTCTACATCATTCCTCAGAACAAGAGATTCACCATCAGAGCAGCACTTCAGGCTTCTCTCTATTACAGTCACCAAAATCAAAACACTGTCTTACCCATAAACCAAATAGTGGGAAAAAAAGGGAGGGTAGCATTCTGCAAAGGTACCTATCTTTTTTTTGCATTGAGACAGGACAAGGCTGGTGTTGAGGCAGGGTAAATAGCATGAATCTGACTGAAATGAATTCCTGCAGACCCACTCCCACATGTCTTTGTGCTCTCAGCTTAATGGGTTCAGGCACAGAATGGCACAAATGCATTTAGGTTTAACTATGTCATCAAACACTGAAGGCACTTGGCTTGTCTAAACATAGGCTTTCAGGAAAAGATGTTGCACTGCTTGCTATCCTTCCACCCCATAGCTGTCACTTCTAGAGAACAAGCTGTTTTGTTTACACAGAAGTCCCTGACTCTGGCTCACATCCATCCTGCATGCCTCCCTGCCCTGTATACCTCCCCCCCCACGTGGCAGATAGAAATGAACCTCTCTACAGTTGGTCTGCCATGTTGGTTTTTAATGATCAATAAAATAACAGTCAAAATAATGCCTGGTCTCTTTGTTGACATGCTGATAGCTTCACACTGCACTCAATAATCCCGTAGCAACCACAGCAGTGAATGATTTCACCCTCTACACACGCCATCAGCCTACAGGTTTTTTGCTACTGGGCTGTTCCTAAAGCTACCATGCACTACCATTTCATTTGAAGGTGCCTGTAATCAGTTGTCAAATTTTGCCCTGAAAAAAAGGAATCAAAATGCAACTACTATTCACTTGGAAATAACAAATTAACAGGCACTATTCTGTTTTTTTTTTGTTGTTGCACTCCTCTTTAGTCCCCAAAATATTTTGACAGTGAATATTAGTTTTCTTAAAAAAAAAAAATAAATATTATACAGAAGTCCATTATGTAATGAACTCACATTCTGCACTTAGCACAGAACACACAAAAGCTGAAGAGTCACCACTAATCTCTACAAATGTTCCAACAAATTAGCCAACAGCACTAGCAGGTTTTGTATAATTTAGTACAGTAACATAAGACACTTTCCTGAATGAGAGAAAAGACAGCTCATACCTCTGGACTTGATAGTGTTAATTTGTTCCCATAAGCTTTTAAGGAACCAGAAGTTTAATGAATTTCCCAATATTCTCTTAAAAGGCATCCACAAAATCAATGGACTTCTGAGAATACAAACTGCAAAAGGCTGCTGTCCTAGTAACACCTGCAAACTGCTGCAGAGCATGCTGGCTGCTTGCTCAGGAAATTTAACCCTCAGCTCAGCAGCATGCTACAGAATTCATCCAGTCTCTCTCCATTTTAGTCCTGAAAACCTTGGTACATTTACTGAGCTTGGCATACAAGCTAATTACTTTTCCCATTTTAACACTATTTTTGTGGAGAGACAGGTAAGATATACTTTTAAAGCCTTCAGTCTAATTTTTTGCAGTATTCAGAAATCTTGGCAGAGAGACCAAAAATGAAGGAAGATGATTCTATTCCTTTGTAGGGGAATTTGCTGCACTCCTTAAAAGCTAAGAAAAAATATTTTTATTCTCTTATTCGTTTAAGGGGCATATGTAATTACTAGACATATGTCTGAATTAGGTTAATAGATAACTTTATGATGAATGGCTTAGAAATTCATATTGGAAACAAGGGTTATTCAAATAATCGAATTAATGCATGCTTTTTATCAAAAGGTTTATTGCTGCTACAAGCTAAGTTTCTTAAAGATTGATAAAGATTTTGAGAGAGGAAGAATTCCTCACAGTTGCTCATAAAGCTGAGATAACTCTATCAGCTTTGACTTATAAAATCACCAGCTGGGAATCCTTGCATTTAGCTCATGTACAAGCTGCTTCCTGATGGCATGACTCAGGTTGTTGGTGGAGGCAGCCAAAAGTGATAAAATGCCATTAAAGGTGGTCTGGCAAGATGCTAAAAAGAAAAAGACCTTATTTATTAATATTGTTATCTGTCCTGTCAGTAAATAGAACTGATTAACAAATAAAAATCCCTAATTTTGACTCTAAATAACTTAAGAACGATTACTGTAGACATTAAACATTAAAATAAAATAAATCAACTACACAGTAATCCCCATGTATACAGCCTATTTTATCACAAAGTCATGGAGACATTTTACTTCATAAGAAGGTCTCTAGAATTCAAAGACTTCTCTTTAACTGAATAAAACCTCCTGGAAAAGATCCCTTCTGATCACCAGAAAACATGGCCGTGAAACAGATAGTTATAAAAGATGCATCTCCAAGTTATGCAAATCCTGAAGAGGAAATCCTAGTAATCCCCAGATTCCATGCATTCTTCATAATTAATTTCTTATGCACATTCCAAATCCAGTAGTTTTGGAAACTGGAATAATCCAAATGAGCACATTTTAAGAGATGGCACTATTTAGTTCTTATGGACTGCACTGTATTCATACTTTTGTCTAAACAGCTGTGACAAGATTCAGAAAGGAGAGGTAAATCCCACGAAGGGTTATAAAGGTATAGAAATCATCACTTAGAAGTAAGTGAAGTTGATTGCCACATATCTTTTATTTCTCCTGCAGACAAATTAAATGACTGATAAATCAATAGGTGCACATGCAGTCATGTGCTGTGGTGACACATTTTACTATGAATAAGATGGTGAAAGAACAAAAAAGCAATCTTCTGGCTAGGCAAAACTTTGAAGAAAAAAAAATCATGTACTGAAAGTGAAACGATTGAAAGACAATTAAGAAACGTTGCATCACACATTTGAGGCTATAGCTATAGTATCATAAAGGTTTAAAAAGACCTCTAAAATCATAGAATAACAAATGGTTTGGATTGGAGGGACCTTAAATATCATCTGGTTCCAGCCCCTTTGCATGGGCAGGGACACTTCCCACTACATCAGGTTGCTTCATCCAACCTGTCCTTGAACACTTCCAGGGAGGGGATATCCACAACCTCCTTGGGCAACCTGTGTGAGCATCTCACCACCCTCACACTAAGGAATTTCTTCCTAATATGTAACCTACATCTCCCCTCTTCTAGTTGAAACCTGTTGGCTCTTTTCCTATCACTACCTGCCCTTGTAAAAAAGTCCCTCTTCAACTTTCCTGTAGGCCCCCCATAGGATCATCAAGTCCAACTGTTAATGCGTGCCCACTATAAAGCTGGGCTGGAAGGGGCAGTAGAGATAATATACTCCCTGACATGGGCAGGGACATCTTCATCTAGACAGGGTTGCTCAAAGCCTCATCCTACCTGGCCTTACACTCCTCCAGGGGCATCCACACCTTCTCTGGGCAGTCTGTTCCAGAGTCTCACTACCCTTATACTGATAAACCTCTTCTTAAGATCCTAAACCTATTCTTCTTCAGTTTAAAAGCATTTCCCCTTGTCCTATCGCTGGATGCTCTTATGAGAAGTCCCTCTCCAGCCTTCCTGTAGGTTCCCTTCAGGTACAGGAAGGAAGGTATGAGGTCCTCTCGGAGTCTTCTTCAGGATGAACAATCCCAGCTCCCTCAGCCTCTCCTCATAGTAATGGTGCTCCAGCCCCTGGATCATCTTTGTGGCCCTCCTCTGGACTCCTTCCAACAGATCTATGACAAGGCAAATATAGTTATGTAAGCGAAAGCTACTCCTGAGTATATTTTAATTATTTTTACGATGATTAGAGAGGAACACCAGAGTCACTTAGTGGCCATACCTATAATGCTGACATAGCTTATAGCAATATAATACCAAACAATGGTAGGTTTTAGATTATATTCTTACCAGAACAGAAAATTTAATAATAAACTGAAACTTGAAGTATTAGGTGGTGTCCACAGACAAAATGTTCATTATTTATAAAGCATTAAAATTCTGATACAATGTTGTTAAAAGTAAATATATTCCTGGGCTTTGGTTTGTTTTTTTTTTCCAAGCACCAGTTTATAACTTTGAAATTATCATAGAGATAAAGAATTCAGAAAAATGTTACAACATACCATACAGATGTTTAATCTACTTTTTTACTGCTCTTGCATAAAGGCAAAGATAGCATAGGGCTGTTTATTAAGTAGCATGCAGCAGTCACTCTCCTGAGAATCAGAGGATCATCAGAGAATCATGAGGAAAGTTAACTACTGATACCCAACTTCTAGCTCCTGCTGAGCTGTGGACTCAGTGGGAGCTGCTGCTTCACATCTTGGCAAAATGAAGCTGCTGAGCAGCATCACTGCTTTCAGAGGCAGCACTGTCTGGAGCCCACTGCGTTTCCACTACTGGATTCAACTGTCAACTGGGTACCATTTTAAGTGAAAAAGCTCAAAAAATTAATCTAATATCAATTTCAAACCAAACAGCATTCTGAGAATTTTTAATAATCCTACCTTTTTTTATATGAAAAAAATTCTATTTTGACAACATGAATTTACTACACATAAGTGAAGTTCAATGGAGATAAAAATGGAATGTTAATCTATATTACAAAACTGAAAAGCTATCAGTTTTAGTTAAAAAATGTCTTGTTTTTAAGAACAGACAATGTCAGGGGTATAGAATGTTGTAATATGGACATACACAGGTTTGGGTTTGACCTACATTCCCATTTCACCATAGGGTACCACAGGGTCTGACCACCAATTTTTTATTCTCATAATACAGATGCTGTCTTGTTTACTTTTTAATTTAATTTCTCTTCTACGACATCAAGGCTTTATCTTGAGGAGCCACCAAAGTCATAGTTTCACAACCACCAATTAGTACAAGAGGGCATCGCCTGCCATTGTCTATTCCCTTCTGTCTGCCACAGGCACTTGTACAGTTGTACAGGGAGTTCAGGATGAAAATTAGGGAGGCTTAAGACAGACTTTTTTTGTTCTGTGTTTTTAGTTCTCCAACCTAGTCTATTCTAGGGCAACACAAGTGGTTGTGCTAACCTAGGGGAAAGGGAAGGGCAGGGCTTCTTCTTTCACTTACATTGCGAGCTTATGGCAGTTAAATATGTTTGTGAAAATATGGCCTAATTTAGACCTTCTATTTGACAATTAGTAAGGATGAGACACTTCTAGAGATGTCAGCTGTCAGAAGTGCTACTGAAACAAAAATCATAGTGAGTCACCAGCACCAGATATTAGTCATCAAAGAGTTCTCAAGAATTTTATGGAGGGAATAAAAAAAAAGCCATGGATATATAAAATAAACCTACGTAAATGAAAATATTGTATGATAACCAGCTATATAAAAATTATGACTGTCAGTATAATTACTCACACTGCATCCACACTGAATCAGGACATTCAAGATTAATCGCATTTCTTTTCAAGGAAGCAAACTGGAATACCAAAAAAAAAAAAAAAAAAAAAAAAAAAAAAAAAAAAAATAGTAATCAAGAGAATAATTTTGCTTCGATAATACACACAATGGCATTTTCTTCCTAAATCCCTCAACCTCAGGCAAATTCACTCATCTGGAAAGATGTGACCCTAATTTCTGTGTTCCATTCACTAGCAGCTGTGTTAATAAGTTTTCATAAGTTTTCAACTGTGTTCCATTCACTAGCAGCTGTGTTAATAAGTTTTCATAAGTTTTCAACTCTAAACATTAAAAGTAACTAACAGCACTATAAAATATTCTTTTCAAAACCAGTTTGATATGGGTTCCCCAGAGTGCCTTTCACAATTGCTAAACTAACAGTGCATCAGAGCATTTATTTCACCCACTTATAATTATTATTATTAAATATTAATAGATTATAATTATAATACATATTACAATTAGCAGAAGTCTATAAGAAAAGTCATACTGAAAATTACACACTTCAGATTAAATTTATACACAGGACCTTGATGAATGCTTTTTCTTTGGCTTATTTTTTTGGTTTATTTTTGGGTGTTAAAAATACTTTAAAATGTTTCTGCTGCTAGTCTTTTGAACTTTACTTTACCTGCTGGTCTTCTCTTTATAGATAAAGCACTTCCATAAAGTGAGAACAAATTTCTGCATTCTTAACTTTTAAACTTTGTTATTTGAGTAGGCCTGAGTTACATGAGAAGTTTTAATATGCACTCATTTACAGAAGCATGTCCATTTCTCCTGGGTTTTAATCAGGTGGATGTCCTCTGAAAAATTCCTATCGCAGATATGGGAGAAAAATAAGAAGTCAACAGATTCTATTTAAAAAATTTTTTCAATTTTTAAATTTTTTTCCTCTTCAGTAAAAAAAATAAAAAAAAATAATTTTTACATATTCTTTCTCTAGATTTTTTTATGAATAGTCCTCGAAAACATATCTCAGTGTAACTGCTATTTTTGAGCTCTCTAATTACTAAAACTTTAGACCTGTCTTCCCAGGCTTCAGCGGAATCTTTTTTCAACATTCAGGTATTTCCAGTACATATGAAATAAGTATCAACAATTGAAGGGAAATTGTGGCTGCTCCCTTCCTGGAAATGTTCAAGCCCAGGTTGGATGGTGCCCTGAGCAACGTGTTCTAGTGGGAGGTGTCCCTACCCATGGCAGGGGAGTTAGAACTAGATGATTGTTAAGGTCCTTTCCAACCCAAACCATTTTGTGATTCTATATATGGGTACTAATCCAAGTATTGCTGCAGTATATGAGAACAAAGCTTCTGTATAGCTTGGGAATCAAAAAGTAGCACATGACAGAGGTTGCTATGGTATCAGCAAGCCCTACATTTCTATAAAGCAATACTGCAAAAAGGAATACAGCATGTAATTTTCTGACGATTTTTGAACATGAATGTTAAGGATACTTACTAATTTGAAAATGAAAACAGCTTATTACACTCTCATTCAGATATACATTATTTGTAAAACATATTGTCAGGTTTTTTAATCAGCTGTCAGATTCTACAAAGATTATTATCAAGATTTCTGCTAAAGAGTAAGTAACATGCTTTTAAGACAATAGAAATGCAAGTGCAGAACACGTCTGGCACTGCTGGTTTTGAGTGTTATAAATTGTTTATGAAGTGTCATTCCTTATTCTCATCAAAAGCTTTTCTTGCAGCAGACATCATGTGTGCTTCAGCATGCAATTTTCCTCTCTCCAGGGGGATGAAAATATGCCGCAGTTTACTTTGCTTGGGTTACACTGCAGTATTTTTTTTTTCAAGGCAAGCACTAGGATATGCCTGCTTCACTGTGCAATGGCTCACACTGATCAGCAAGGAAAACTAAAGTGTGTTAAGTAACAGAGACTGCATGCTGTGTCACATAGACAAAACAGACCTTTCCTCTTAGAATGGAAGAGATGGGTACCATCCCCCAGTAAAAATGATGCTGCTTAATGCAGAGGTTTGAAAGCCATTAAATATTCCTACATTGCAGATAGTTCAGATTATTTTTTTTTAATGCATTATACAGCTAGATATGCATTTTTGGTTTTATATTATGGAATGAGTATTATAAGAATTTTCTAGATCAAATTAAAATATTGCATTTTTAATAATACTTAATGTTATTTATGACTGTTTGCCATGAAAATGAGACAGACAGTTTCATAAGTGACTCTTGGAAGGCTGGGGCTGTTTTACAGGTGCACCATCAAATTAAACGACTAATACTTTTTAATAAAAATGAAACTAAGGCTACCTTGAAGGATTCCCCAGTGCATCAACACTGACCTGCTGTATTTTACTCAGCTCAAATAAGTGTGGCAGTTCTTAGCCAAATCAATGTCAGCTTTGGGTACAGGGCCACATACCCTTCGGGGTATGGAAACTAAATCAAAAAACTGCTGGTCTAGTCACAAAAGTATTACTGACAAAGCTATCTCTACACAACAAGCTTAATTATCACGTTGTAGCTTATTTCACTAGACCAATAAAAAAAGCATTAAATCTATACAACCCCTACAAAACTGCAAGTTCTTCCCTGTGTCTACGACTGCAATTTCTATTTCTTGATTGGTGTGGCTGAAGACACCAAGCACAGCACCACTATCACCTGGAGGTGTTTATGCCCTCTGCTGGATGCCGTCAGCATTTACGAGTTAAAAGAAGTCCTATGCTGCTAACAGCTTGAGAAATGGCACTCAACAACACACTTTTTCTGCCTAAAATATAATACCAACAACCCCCAGAACATATTTCAGCCATCCTTTCATAAAAGAGAATGAGAAATATTATATCTCTTTCCACTGCCAGATTTCACTTTTCTATTTTTACAATACAAGTGATTCTGCATGTTGCATTTGGCTTAGGTCTTGTCCTCAGAAGTGAAACAGTTTTGCTGTGGAGTTGAACAATGCCCAGATAATAACAGAACTTTTCCCCTTTTATGTCCTAGTATTGTGGGGTTTGGTTTGGTTTTTTGTTTGTTGATTTTTTAATATTGTTTGTTGGCTGATTGTTTTGGGGTTGGTATTTTTTGGAGGAAGGGTAAGGAAGGAATCAGTGATATTCCTGACTAGGTAAGAGAGTAAAGCAAGCTCACTGTAGAGAAAAAATTAAGGGACTCTTTCTTACTAATTTTTCATTCTCAGTGAACTAGAACAGTAAGAGAGTTCAGTGCCCTCCTGTTCTAGCAGTTTTGCTTAATGCTTTGCAGACTGATACATGACTGACCCGTTACTCTGAAACACCAGTCTTACATCTACAGTAAAAAAATTACATTTTATACGTTTTAAGAAGAAAAACTGCAATTCAACTGTGTCTTCCATAAAGGCAAATTAACTTCAAGGTGTACTGGAATAATTTTTTAAAAAATTGGAAAAGAATACAAGTTTATTCAAATAAAAACACTTGAAATCTGCAAATATATTACCTTTATAATATAATATAAAGGACCAAAATGTTTAGAATTTGAGCCAACAAAAAGAGTGACTTTATAGGCTGATTTATAGGCTCAATAGACATAACTTAAACAATAATGGAAATTTTATAGGGTAAAATGATTTTTAAAATTACCTCATATACTTCTGCATTCTGCACACTATCAAATTTGTGGGAAAATTATTATATGCATATTTCATGCCTATTTCAGATAGACTTCGTAATTTAACTATGTACCTGTGCAGCATTGACTTTGTTAGCAAATAAGACAGTAAAACAAAAGCTATTCTGATTTAAAAAAAAAAAAAAAAAAAGAAGTTTTACTTCAAGTCACGTACAGTTACTAAAAACATATACATTGTCCTTCAAAGCACTGCATACTAGAGGTCCTTTTGCTTTTAGCTATACTGGCCCAAGTATACAGCAGCTACTCTTCACATCAGAAACAGAAACAGATAAAAATGCATTAAGTACTCTATGCACAGGAGCACCCACCCAGACACTGCCCCATATCCTGTCACCTCTATACAGCAAACTCTTGCCAGGAACCATGCCTGTCAGACTCTGTAAAGCCATCACTTACCTGTTGTGGGGTGGATGCTGACACCCCTAATGGGTCTTTTTCTCTTCTCTTGGCAAGCATGGGTTACTTGAGGGGAATAGGATTAAAAATTACTCTGTTATCCCCCTGTGAGGCTTTTTCAGTGACAGATACCAGACCACCCACTCTGGGATGAAGTGCCTGCCACATCCACTGCTCATCAGGAATGTGGAGACAGCCTCTATCGGACTTGGCCACCAGAGGAAACTTCCTGAGCAACTCAAAAAACTGACAGAAAATTACATAAACTGGAACGTGATTCTTTTCTGAATTCCATAAAAATTTCTCTGGTCAGGACAAGCATTTAATTTTATCCAGATAGTGACAAGTCAATATTGATTTAAGTCATAAAGCAACATGTGATTTAGATGTCTAAAATATTGCTAAAGTGGTTCCCTCTTGACTTTTATCAACTACAACTTGTTAATCTGTATAAATTTCATACATGAAAAACACAAAGACTATAACGAGTACATAAAAAGGTTATCTTTATTCTTTTGGGTTGTTAGCAATGTAGTTACCTTTAGTAAAACAATTTCCTTCATGCAGCTCATCAGTACACTATGATCCAATAGTTTCTATAAAAGCAGGAGCCCATCTATATTTTTGTTCTTTCATACAAAATACATGGTGTTCCCTGTCCATTGCACAAGTTCACTATTCATTCTCATAAAGAAAGATGATGAATAAGAAATTATATTTAAAGCATTTAGACTGCAGTGTGAATCAACAAGAAAAGAAGACAGTGCAAGACTAACACCAGGGAAAAGCAATGTTTCTATTAGTGAGATTACCCTGAAAATTGACAGGCAGGCTTACAATTTCAAAAGAAATCCTCTCTTGTTTCAGATAGACTTACCTACTGATCAGAAAAAGAACCATACTGTCCATTTATTTTAAAATTATTCCTTATTAAAATGTTTAGTATTAGTAGAAACTTGCACTTACCGAGTCACATTGTATCTTAGGTTTCCCAATAGTAATGTGTCACAGATAGACAGCAATAAAAATGACTAACATGAAGATATGTGTAGATTCTGATAATAAATATAAAATGTTATAAAATAAAAATATTTTCAAAATAATAATAGATCAATAGATATATATTATAAAATTTTTTTCTAGCCCCACATTTTATATTCATCCTGTGTAGTCTGGTTATTTACTGCATGTTTGCTGATTAAAAAACTCAGGCAAAATAAAATCTATAATCGCAACAAACTATTGCTTACTGGTATGAGGAATGATGCTCTTGTCAAACAGTTTTTTTCTTTTTACCATTCACATGTCTTCCCATCTCAGACTTTAATAGCTGTAGGATAATAGCAGCTAGCATGCATCAGTTAAAGCTTTCCAATCATTTGGAGTATTACAGAATATATCATATTATCTACTGAAATGTTACAAGCTATGCTTACTAGGATATCTATTTGATGCAGTAAATACAGTACTTACGTCATTGTCTTTTTGTTCAAACAGGTATCACTGTAAAACACCTGATTAGATAACAGATCATATTTTACTTACACTGTAGAGCCATCCTTGATAAAAAAGTCATCTAAACTGTAATGCAGGACAATGGTCATCTCAACTTTCTACAGAAGGTTGTACTACATGCAGTGGAAACCTGACTAAAGAGCCATGGGGTGGTCAAAATCAACTCTGTTGTAAACATTTTATGTCTCTGGCACGATCTGTCTTTCCAAAGTATGGACATTTAAGCCAGAGGTATACACTGCGGTAGTATTTGTCCCTAAAGGTACTTTACTGTCAATTTATACATGTCACTTAAATTATTGTCCTAAGTGGGATACATTAACGTGAAATAAGAAGTGTATAAACACACTTTGGAATGAAGTATGAAATCTAGTAAAGAAATTACAGGGTCTACAGCTAAAAAACAAAACAACCCCCCACCCCAATTGTTTTATTTCAGTAATTCTCTGTAGGCACAATTTGCCATTTGGAGCTTTTCTGTGAAAAGAACTGTTTGAATATTTCAGGAACTGTAACTTGACTCTGAAAGTAACTAGATTTCTTTCACAGTTTCATTTTTTTTGTGTTTAGCATAAGTTATTTGAATTACTGTATCTGAAATGGGCTGTATAATAAATTAAAAAAATAAAGTATTAACTGTAAGTCTACTAAGACCAAAAAACTAAACTACCAACCTCTTTCCTGTGAAAATTATTCCTTTGTTTGCTTTTCTGATAAATTCTCTATACTCTCCTTTTTTATCATTTGTTGTTATTTAATCAAAATCTTGATATTCAGTAACTAGAATCTTGGTTTTCAGCCTTTAGAAGTTGCTTGAAGAGAACCATATTCACATTATGATACCACGATTAAGTATACCTGAACTTCGTGTATTTTCTTTCTCAGCACAGCAGAATTACAAATAGCCATATGTCAACTAAAGCAAATGAGATAATGAAAAAAATGGACACACAAAGAACATACACAGGAGATAAAATGTACACAGTAGATATACTTAGTCCACAAAAATACAGACTTATGAGGACCAGTAAATTTGCACTCCATCAGGGGTTCCTACAGTCCAAGTAGAAATTTTGTCTCCTCTCCATTCATACCAGCTGATAATAAAAACTATTCTTCTGCCAAGGTTTTTTCCCTGTTACAGACTGAGAGTTTACTAGTGAACATTCTTTGTCTTGTTATAGGCATTGACTGTAGCAGTGAGAAAATATGTAAAAACTTGTAATTTTGGCATAGTCCTCCAGAAAAAGCACTACTGATAAAAATGACATCTTCGTAGGCTTGTGACTATTCATCATGGACAACCTCTTTGTCTTTTACTTTTTATTTTCTTTTCTGTCTTTCCCCTTGTCTTCTTTTTCTGATTTGTCATCTTCATATTTTTCTTTCTCTGGTTTTGTTACACTAT
The DNA here is from genome assembly GCA_023637945.1 of Phaethornis superciliosus. Classification (NCBI taxonomy): domain Eukaryota; kingdom Metazoa; phylum Chordata; class Aves; order Apodiformes; family Trochilidae; genus Phaethornis; species Phaethornis superciliosus. The sequence continues at coordinate 19,792,916 of JAJQWJ010000007.1, read as the reverse complement.
CGTAAGAAGGTGGAGATGTGGTGGATGTGGACATATCCATTTTCTCTGGAGAAGAGTTTTCACTTAGCTTACCTATAGTTGTATCTTTTTTGATAAGCAGATCAACCCCATCTTTCTGATACATAAATGAAAGTTTCTTTACTGACTGTCTTAAAAGGTGACGCCTATAAGCACGCTGAATGATGACAGCAGATACCTCCTCCTGTTTCCTTTTCAATGTGGTTGTAATTGGTTCATAGGACACTTTAGAAGGATTGGCTGCCATAAAGCGATCTTCCATCTGTATTCTGAGGGCGTCCATCTCCCCACTTTCCCCCAAAACGCGCTTTGTGAAAGCAAACAAAATGTCAAGGCAGTGAATTCTGTCCCCGCTTACCATGGGCAGATCCATTGCAATAAGTCGAATTGTGTTTGGTTTTGGTATATTAAGGGGAGGATCCAGAGAAGCTGCAAAATCAGATAATTTGCTGTACTCTATGAACTGTGTTGCGCTGGGATCATATTTTTCCCAAACCTCATAGAACATCTCAAAGTCATCCTCGCTCAAAGGTTCAGCACTTTCTTCAGTAGCAACACCAAAATTCTCCAAAATCACAGCAATGTACATGTTCACCACTACCAGAAATGATATGATGATGTAGCTGACGAAGAAGAAAATCCCAACAGAAGGGTTCCCACAGTCACCTTTCACTGAGCTCCCAGGATGAGCTTTGTTAGGGTCACAGTCTGGCTCCCCACTGTTAAGAATTGGGGCTAGCAGCAGATCCCAGCCAGCAGATGTGGTAATTTGAAACAGGCAGAGCATGCTGTTGCCAAACGTCTCAAAGTTGAACATGTCATCTATGCCAGCTTCCCTCCTAACATAGGCAAAGTTGGACATGCCAAATATCGCATAAATAAACATGACCAGGAAGAGCAGGAGACCAATGTTGAACAAAGCAGGAAGAGACATCATCAAAGCAAAAAGCAGAGTGCGGATTCCCTTAGCGCCTTTAATGAGACGCAGGATTCGACCGATTCTGGCAAGTCGTACAACTCTGAACAAAGTGGGTGACACAAAGTACTTCTCAATCACCTCAGCTAGAAACATACCTGTGAAACACAAAAGTAAAATTAAAAGGATAACATTTTATCACAGATTGCATTTTCCACAAGAAAGAATAAAGAGCAACTCTACCTGTGGAATTACTGAAAATGATAACTGGAATACAGATAATTTTAGCTTTTCCCCCCAGCATGCTTAGAAAAAAAAAGGACTAATAAAATTGTTACAAAATTATTAAGAAAGTTACTAGAAAGTATGCTTTTCGTTGCCTAAAAAATTCAGTTAAACTAAAATTATTTCCTCTAATCTGCAAAACTACAGAGATAAAGCATTTCAAGTATGTATCAATATATTTAACTTTGTATATAAGATTTTCTTACCTACTATTGAAAGAATAACAACCACAAAATCAAAAATATTCCAGCCAATGGTGAAGTAATAATAACGGAGTGAGAACAGTTTGAAGACACATTCTCCAGTGAAAAGGACAACAAAGACCAAGTTAATCCAGTATAAAATCTTTTGCATCATTTCTCCCTGTTCATCTGTTTCTACCATCATGGTGACCATGTTAAGACAGATGAGAACCATAATGGTGATGTCAAACGCTTGCCTTGTTACAATATCAAACACCATTCCTTGCAGCTTGTTCTGAGGGGAAAGAGAAAAAAAAAAAAAAACAAACCAGTGATAGTATCTTGTACATAATAATATCTTTCCTTCCCCTTCCATTTCCTTCTTCCTCCCTCTAAATAAAAAACCAAACAAAAAGCTGAAAAATCTAAAGGAAGCTCTGTCCAGTAACTTCTTTATTTACCAGCTCCAAGTTTCCCACTTGAAACCCAGCAGGCTTCTTTTTCTTCAGATTCACTGTTTCCCTACTTCCTCGGCCATAAAAACCGTAACAGATTTTTTCCGAAGAACAGAAATATGTACACGTTTCAATTCAGAATAAAGGGATAACTTGAATTAGGTCTGAACAATTTTAGAGTTAACAGACACATTTTTTTGATGGTTAAGGTACTGCTCCAATTTCTTTCCAAAGGTAGTTGATACAAGAACAGCACACATTCTTACTGCTGGTCTAGGTATAGGTTTTTGTGGCTTCTTGGATCCCAGCTTCTTCATTGCATTGTAGTACTTCTTCTGTTCTTCTGTCATGAAAATGTCTTCACCTCCAAGGTAAAAGAATAAAAATAGAACTGATTATAGCCAAGCCTTTATAATCTGTTGTATCAAAGCACTGCAGAATGCTGTTTTTGTGAACCATGTATTCCTTCTTATACATCATTACTAAAACCAAATTATAGTAGTCTTTCTATCAAAGATTGTAAAAAAATCTGACAAATCTTGAAGGAAAAATCAATTAAGGAACAGAGAAAAAAAAAAGAACTAATGTTTGTTTGGGTTTGTTTTTAAACAGATATTTAACTCAATATAATGCATATAAAAAAAAAACTTGTAAAAACATACATGCCATAGATGCTTATAAATCTAACATAATGAACTCTACACTGTAAATATACCAACGAGAAATAAAAAAGTTTCAAAAGTAAAAAGAGTCAATGAGAGCTGGTATGTCTTAAGGAAAACCATAAGAGGGGGAAAAAAAAAAATCATTGATGTTACTTTCCAGGATGTTTGTTTTATCATGTGAGTATAGGTACCTCAGTACCTCAGTTCTGATTATTTTTTCCCATAATGCTTCCACAGTGTATGAGGCATAAAGTACAGAGAGCATGAGAAGCACAGGCTTACTTAGGGGTTTATTGCCTAAGTAAGGGGACAGCCACCTGAGTAAAAGCTGTGTGCAATACAAACATCATGTGTCAGAAATACAGTTTCTGCTGACATTTACTTCGTTTTTAACTTCCTGCATGTTTTTATGAGTACATTCCAAGCACACAGGACACAAAAGCAGGGGCATTTGGAAACAAATTTCAGATTCACAAGTAAACCTGGGACTTTGTGAAATGCAGTGTCAATCTTAGACCATGAATCAGAGTCTTTCAGCTGCAGCTACATAAAGACATGAAGATTTAAAAGTCATCTTCTTTATCATGTTCTCCTCATAAGCCAAATATTCAACTAAAGTTCAATTCTTAGAGAGCAAGGGTCTTGGAGGAAGAAATGAATTTGGCAATTATGGTAGAAAAGTGATGCTACTCAAGAGATTTTACCCACTGGGAAAAACAAAACACCAAAAAAAGGGTATAAGGGATGCCCCCAGGCACTGAACTGGGGATTTCTTTACTGTCTCACTGATGTAATGGCTATCAAGAGTGAACAACTTATCACTGTCTTGGTACACTATCCACAGGGAGGAGAGAGATTCAGAGATGGACTTTATGTGCTTTTGAGAACTTGACTGCTAACAGAATAGTTTTTTCTCCATGGGAATTAATGTAATTAAAGTAGGATGCACACAGGAACCAAAGAAATGCACAGTTTAACTACACAGAGACAGTATACTGCAATATCAAGTGTTTCACATTCATATCTCAACAACATTGCCCAAAACAGAGAGATCTCAAGTAATGTGAAGGCAGAAAACAGACAAGAAAAATACTGCTGGGTAAACACATATTGTGTGATCTACTCATTTCGGTGCGCACGAGTGCATGAAGAAATTCAAAGGACAGGTGACTAATGTTTGCTAACTTGCTGTTTGAAATTGAGTAGTGAAATTAAACTAAATGAAAAAAAAAAAAAACAAAAAGAAACTAATCACTGCCCTTTGTGGTACCTGCAATATCTACTCTTTTGGTGTCACTTAGCAAAGTTACAGATGTACAAGAGGAGTACATCACAGTGCCAGAAAAAGCTGTTCTGCAGGAAACTTTCTCTGCCTTCTGAGTCATAATGACTTCAGTAGACAGCATCTGCCAAGTGAACTTTATTAAACTTATAATCACCTCAAAACTGAGAGAGGTCACTTTGTCACATTCTGACTGCCAAAAATGCCAACAGCATGTACATAACCTTAGCCTTCATCTCCAAGAATAAGAAACTGAACCACCTGGAAGCCCCTGCTGTTTATTCCAAGGAAGGTATAAACACCCTTAAGGTTGAAAATGTCATCAGCTTTGGAACCATAAACTTATCCTTTCTACTACGTGGGTTTACAGATAAGACTCAAAATATCTGAGGAAGTAACACATGAAGTTGCGTACTCCAGTCTTGAGTGGATTTACTATAAGTTTCCACTGCAGTATATATAAAATTAGGGGGTTTTTTTGTTACAATGAATCAAACTTGACAATCTAGAATCATCAATGAGGAAATTATGTACTTTCTTGCTATTACTTAGCTAATTTTTCTTAAAATAATAAAAATAAAAATACAAAATCCTGTCTTCATTTAAATAACAGAAACAATGTTCGTTGAAATGAAAAACTACACATTTCAAATATCAACAATTTTCCTTCTCTTGCAAGTCCACTACTAACTCATGAGACAGTTTCCTAGCCCTCTCTAATTTGCCAGTACAGAGCAGTAGATCCAGCATTCAGCTTTTCTCTTTGTACAGAGAATGCCTTCCCAGGACTGCTATACATCATCTGTTTACTAATTTCTTTATTTGTAGTTTTGCATATTCTGTTCTCTGTCATTTATTTGTATAATTGTCTTGAACAAAATGAAAGGAAAGACTAATAATTTTTTTTTTTCTATTACCTCAAAGAATTTCAGACACTCATTTATTCTTACATACATTTGCTGAAATGCCCAATAACAACGAAGTGTTGTTAAAATGAAACGTGATACTTATCTTCTTTTTTTGTTGGTTGAAGTTATCTATGATGACACCAATGAATAAGTTCAGGGTGAAAAATGATCCAAAGATGATAAAGGCAACAAAGTAAATATACATGTACAGGTTCTCCTCATATTTTGGCTGGTCCCCTATCTATGTAACATAGAAAAAAACCAATACATCACAACAGAATTACACATAACGGAGAATAAAAAGAAACTGCATCCAGCAGGACAACAAATCCTTGACAAGCGGGGAAAGAAACAGCTTTTCTGAAGCATGCCCTACACTTCCCTTGTCTTTGAACTTGAAAAATCTATTTAATACAGGGTCTGTAGCTGCACACAGACCTGCCAGTTTCTCTCAAATGACATTTGATGTTTTGTGTAATTCCTACTCAGTTTGACAGATGTATGAATCTCAAAAAAACCTCATAGAATCACAGAAAGTTAGGGGTTGGAAGGGACCTTGAAAGTATATATAGTCCAAACCCCCATGCCAGAGCAGGGTCACCTTTGAATGGGCTTTGAATGTTTCCAGGGAAGGAGACTCCACAACCTCCCTGGGCAGCCTGTTCCAGTGCCCTGTCACCCTCACAGGGAAAATAAATCTTCTTAATATTTATACGGAACATCCAGTGCTCCAGTTTATAACCATTGCCCCTTGTCCTATAGTTAGTCACCCCTGAGAAAAGCTTGACTCTGCCCTCCTGGCACTCACCCCTTACATATTTATAAACATTGATGAGGCCACCCCTCATTCTCCTCTTCTCCAAGCTGAAGAGACCCAGCTCCCTCAGCTTTTCCTCATAAGGGAAATGTTCCACTCTCTAATCACCTCGGTCACTCTGCACTGGACTCTTTCAAGCAGTTCCCGGTCCTTCTGGAACTCAGGGGACCAGAACTGGGCACAAAATTCCAGATGTGGCCTCACCAGGGCAGAGTAGAGGGGGAGGAGAACCTCTCTCGACCTACTAACCACCCCACTTCTACTGCACCCCAGGATACCATTGGCCTTCTTGGCCACAAGGACACATTGTTGGCTCATGGTTATCCTTCCATATCCACCAGCACCCCCAGGTCCCTTTCACCTGTGCTGCTCTCCAACAGCTCAGTTCCCAGTCTATACTGATACCTGGGGCTGTCCTTTCCCAGATGCAAGACTTTACACTTGCCCTTGTTGTAATACATGAAATTTCTCCCTGCCCAATTAAATTCCTATGCTCCTTGTGCAAATTAGGAGCTGGATAGAGGAGAGATGCAAACAAACTCCAGCATTAACAGAAAAAATAGGGAAAACTCAGCCATTTCTTGAGAACTCTTATTTCTTGAGATCAGAGTCTGCAGCTCTGGATTAGCTACTGCAAGTGGTGTCACTTGATTATTTATGTTAATTTTGTGGATACATGAAAAAATTGTTTCCTAATATGTACAATGTTACTGACGTAAGTCAATAAGAAAAGAGTTCATTTGTATTTTTAATGACAGGTGGCTTAATAAATTAGTAATATCTCATGCAGATTTAATACTATAATTTTTTTACTGATTAGAAGTATATGCACTTAACTATTTCATAGTGCACAGATATATATGGAAAACTTATTAAGGTTTTACTTTTTTGTTCCTAACATTTTACTGTATTTCAATTGCCATTCAAGAAGCACTACATCAATCTTAGATTTGTTTTAATTTAATTTTATATTGCACTTACATCTCTAGAATCAACCGCAGCATACATTATATCCATCCATCCTTTAAATGTTGCCTAAAAAAAGAAGTTTGTTAGTGTTTTCTACCACAGCTCCACTTTTGTAAACATTCCAATAAGACACTGTCTTCCAAATGCGTTAGCACCCACAAAGTATTTACAGGGAGTAATTTACTGTGGAATACTTCTCCCTAATATTTAAACACTGAATAAATTCTAAACTTCATGCAATTTCATATGAATTCTATGACGCAAAAGTTGCAATCAGTATCTGATCATAACCAGATGGGCAATTTATAACAAGGTTCCTGCAGTTCTAATTTTCTGACTGCTGAAAACTGGAGGACTCCAAAATTCAATGGGTTGGCATTTTTCAGACAGAATATGCGGAGTCCTAGAAGCATCTCCAGAAGATAGGTAGTTATTTTTAAAGTAATTTTCTAAATAAATAGGTGGCTGTCCTCTTGTTTGAAGATTACATGAGCCTTAAAAGGTATCTGTTTAAATATCATGGTAAAAATCTAAGTCAATTGGCCTTAAACGATCAAGTAAGTAGAAGAAAATTAATCCTAGCTGCATTTTATTTTCCCTAGATAGCATATTTTGGTAAAGCCTGGAAAAGTGGCTGGGGCCAGAAGGAACTTTCTGTCTCTCTGGTAGATATTAGACATTTCTCCTCTTCCAAAATGGCCATGGAATGTATCAGATTTTCAACATAAGCAATATTAATTAGCTTCACAGAATACAACCTTAAAATCAAATCCCATGCAAATTCATATGTTGTTAAATAACTCTGTAAATTATGCAGTTAAATAATAGTGCTGCAAAACTTAAAGCTGGAAAAATAATTTATAAAAATTTAAACACTTACTACTTGAAGAAGAGAAAGATAACCAGCTCCAACATTATCAAAGTTTACTTTCACATTTTTCCACCGAACATCCTTAGAAATCATTCTAAGATTTTCACACACAGTTACATTACTGACTTCCTCTGGTGGGAACTGCTCACCAGTTGTGGTGTTAACACAGTGATAGAACTTGCCAGCAAACAAATTCACCCCCATGATGCTGAAAATTAGCCAGAATGTAAGACAAACCAGAAGTACATTCATAATGGATGGGATTGCTCCAGTAAGAGCATTCACAACCACCTGGTAAACAAACACAGGGAAAAAAAAAAAAAAAATTTTACAAAATACTGGACAGTCACAAGATCACTTTCATTTCAAATAAAGCAAAAGATTTAATGTCAAACAATAAAATACACCAAAGTAATGACAACAGAAAAGGAATTACAGATGTAGTACATCAGACAGTAGGTCAGACATACTACTTTTGCTCTTGAAAACAGACAGTGTTCCTCCATGATTTTATAATTAGGAATATTTTTATGAGTTTGTTCTACAGGCTATTTTTTTTCTTACCCTCATGCCTTCAAAGCGTGACAAAGCTCTTAGAGGTCTCAAAGCTCTTAATGTTCGGAGGGATTTAATTGCACCAAATTCTGAGAAACCAAGTGCATTAGCTACTAAGCTAACCAAGGAAACCTAAAGGAAAAAAAACAAAACAAAAGCACTTTTAGTATTTCTAATAGCCTAGCAATATAAATGTAATATCTAGATGAAAACGACGATTTGGATATTAAAAAAAAAAAAAAAGTTCATAAGCACTCTAAGCTTCTAGAAAGAATAAAAAAGAACAAGAAAATTTTAAAATTTAACAATGTTTTGTGTAAATTTCAGAACAGTTTCAAGTCTGAGAATGATCAAGAAGTTGGCAGATGTTTTAGAGTTATCTGCCTTAGAGTATCCAAATGGTTTAAACAATGGCATATTATAGACAGCAAGGAGAAACTGGCTGTTTCTTTGTCTTTTAAACATAACAAGTTTACATAAAATCAGGAGTGACTTCCAAAAATCAGAATTCATTAGTTTTGGAAAACACAAAAACTACTTAAAACCAAATCAACCCAGGAATCTCAACATCTGTGCACTACATGAAACCCAAGTCAGTGATCACTAAAAAGCCCTATCATGGATGACTATATACCTATATTTATGAAATAATCCACCTAAAAACTTCAGCTAATTCAGGTGCTAAAGCAAATATAGTTTGGTCAGGTCAGGAAAATTTTGTTAAGAAAAGGAAAAAAAAGAAACTAGGAGAACTAGAAAAAGAATCCATCCACTGATGGGAAAAACCTTTATGCTACTGATCTCATTTCTTATACAAACTCAGCTATAATACTCAGTTTTGAAAGACTATTCCTTCTTTATATTACAATACTAGAAAAACATCTAGCATAGTAAGCATTAATCCATAAGAATCCATCAAGACCTTAAGATCATTACACCTTATTTTTTATAATTCCAGAGAAGATAAAAAAATCCGTTTCAAGTATTCCTGTCAGATAATCATATTGTCTCATATAATGGAGTTACAGTATTTTCATTACACAAAATTCTCTTCTTGCAAGATTAGTACATCTCTACTTAACTAATTCATAATTTTAACTTTCTTTGGAAACTTAAATAAAATTTAATATATTTCTTTTTTTTTTTTTTCTGAGGGGAGAAATGAGAGGGAGGATAGTTCACCTTACCTCATGGTGATTATGGGACAAATAGCTTTAACTTTTGGCACCATTTGTGAATATGTGTGCATATACATGCAGGCCCTCTATTTTTTTTTTTAAGAAATAATAATTTCCTCCTCTTCCTTATATATGGTAAGGGTTTGGACAACCCCTGATACCAGTTCTGAACTTTCTTCCAGACATAAAAGTTTTAACTGTAACATTTTTGTGATGTAAAATTAGAAAACAGTATTATATGCTTTAACCAATACAGTGAATTCAAAAGGTGCATTGTTAAAAAAAAAAAAAAAAAGGGAAAATATAAAAAACACAGTGTAATGACAGATATGAGACAGAACCCATCCTCAGCTTTATTTCAACTTTTTCGTCATGTGACTGAGAAATAGGGGTTTTGCAGAAATGTAAGGTGGAAATATCTGCCTTTGGCTTTGTTTGTAATTCTCCAGTATGTAATTTTCCAATACTTTTAAACCCCATTCTTATTCTTTTCTATATATATATATGTAGCAGTTTGGACTTACATGAAAGAACCTGCCTAAAAACCAGAAATAGGTTACTTAGAAAGTACAGTTACCTACATCAACAATCAGGAAGTCCAGCCAGCACCAAGCATTTGTGAAATACGTTTGAAAACCATAGGCCACCCACTTTAGCACCATTTCCAGAATAAAGATGTAAGTGAAGATTTTGTCAGCATAGTCCAGTATGATTTTTATAGTCTTGCGCTGTTCAATATATATATCTTCAAAGGCCTGTGAAGTATGGGTTGCATGTAAGTCAAATATTCATATATCTTTACAAACTGCAAATTAAACCAAAATAACTGAATTTAAAAAGGCAAAGTAAAATCACTTTAAAATTTATATGCTTTACCTTGAAAAGCCATCATGAGCAGAGATTACAATTGCATTCTTTCTGAGTTTTAGATTTTATCATTGCCTGGCAATGGAATTAGAATTAACTGAAGCTGCAAAATAGGTTTTTAGAAATTTCAGTAATAGTCAACACAGAATTACAATTTGTCACCCTTAAAAACACCATTCAGAAGACAGCCTCCCGATTATAGTAAATACAAGAGAGAATAATGAGCTACACTTCCTGCTGCTATTTTCTGAATTCCAATATTGCACGCTGGTGGCAAGGTTTGGGGTGCTCAAGGCTACAGGAGTGGCTGCTGTGAGAAAAGGCTTTGGGTTGCCCTGTGCTGGCTCCTCAACTGACCCACCACAGGAAGCAGCCAAGCTCTTCAGCAAAGCTGGTGGTGCCTCCAGGGAAAATATTTAAGAAAGGATAAAACATTTATGGCAGCATGAGAACCGAAGAAAAAAAGTATAAGAAACTACTCTGCAAACCCCAAGGTCACCGAGGAAAGATGGGACATGGTGCTTCAGGCGTTGGAGCAGAAATAATGACAGTGTATACCAAAGCCTGTGTCAATTGACAATGAAAAAGAACTGAATACTTAATATCAGTGTGAAGGACTAAATGTCACTATGAGTAGTATAAAAGAATTAAAAGATTCCTACAGGAAAATACAGGAAATACAGATGACTTCCTGACTGACTACAGTCAGATTATACAGAAACTAAAACTAAAGCAAAAAATTAAGTGAGAAAAATGACAAATTCAGTATCTGTATTGATTCTGGAGACAATTTTAACTTGAAGTAGAAAAAAACATTCCATTTGTATTTTTTTTATAAATTTACAAACAAGACTTCTAGTAAAATCGTTTTCAGAGGCAACCCCATCCACACATACAATCTTGTATTAATAAAAAATTCATCCGAAGAATGCTGTAGGAAAAATTTAATGATTTATTTGAAATGCACTACCCAATACTATAGGAATTTAGTTCCAAGATCTCTTTGAAGCCAACTTTGTTTCTTTCTTGATGAACACAAATGTACTATAATACTATCTTGAAAAAAACCCCAAAACACATTTTTACAGGTACTGTTTCTATGGGTGCAAGCTCTACTTACCAGAGCACCACTGCTGAGAAGAATCATGAAGACAATGAATGTTTCAAACCAGTTGTGTTCTACTATGTTGTAGCAGGTTTTTCGAAGGTTCCACCAAATTCTTCCTTTTTTGCTTTCCCTATTGCCTTTGCAGCATTTAAACCTCCGTACACAGCCTGATAATACAATGACAAACTGTGGTAGAATTTTCAATCTTCTGAAAAAGTAAAAAACTAACTCCTGTTTCATGAGGTAGTCAGAATTTCAAGTACTGCATGCTACTTCAAGCATCCTACCTTCTTAATTTGATACCTTGAATGCAGGAAACCTTGCACACACACAATTTTTCCACTACCCTGACACTACATCAAGTTAGAAAAAGCCATTTAATTGAGCTAGTGTTCATTTATAAACATAGTTTAAAAATAACTTTTCATTTATATACAGATAATTAAAGAACATCAGAATTGTCAGGGAGTAGAAACAAAGTATGTAAGCACATATCAACTCTCATGTGAGCTAGCTCAAGAGTTCAGCAGCTTCTTTCAAAAGAATTCTGTCTCAGATAAGGTTCAAATGAATCACACAGATGTAAATAATCTTTATTTTATATACTGAGGAATGACTGCTTCAAGAGCTGACCAAGGACACCTGTTTCATGACATAAGCAACTGATTCAATTGGAGAACGTGTTCCATGTGGTACAGATTTGTGGCAAGCACCCATAGAAGTCAGTGCACTTCAGAGAACTTCCTACCCTATCATGGGGCCTCAAGGCAGTCTTCAATAACATCATTATCTGCCTGGCTAATAGTAGTCTCCTTATTTCTTTAAAAATTATTATTCACATAGAAATAGAACCAAGTTTAAAACAATTCTCATGGGTCCCAAAGGCAGTATTCTAGTTTACCTGTGAGTGTCATTACATTTGTACGTTACAGTAAGTTACACTATATTTCCTCAGCTCAGATAAAACAGCTACTACTGTAAAGAGCATGATTTACTTTATCTTCAACAATTCAAAATGCCTACATCATAGAAAAAAATCATCTTATGCTCAAGGTTTGGCAGACATCACACCATATAGAATAAGGAAGAACTGCAATATAATGCAAAATTATTTGAGGGAGCTTAATATAATGAATATATCCCCATATTCCAAACAATTTTCTTTTTCAAAGATAGGTAAAATAACATTTTAAAGTACAAGAAACCTAGCCCAAGTCAAAGACATCTTTATTACAGTCAATCAAAAAGCATGGACAGGTTAAGACAGATAATCCTGGAATATTGATTTGAATTATTTAATCATGACTTAAAAGGAAAGTAAAATCTGTATTATCACAAAAATGGGAAATACATTCCCCTACAGTAAATTTGAGTGGTCCCCTAAAGGATATAGCTATATAGAACTAAAATAAATGGAAATTTGTAAGGAAACACATGTATGCTGTTAAGGCTTCTCAAGTGAGATCAGAGGATCTCATTCACCTACTGCATTCACAATTATATTTATGGACCTCCAACCCCACCAATAGTATAATGTCAAGATAATAACTCCATTTTTTGAATGGAACTTTCCAAGCTTTGAAGCATCCACTGGGTTGTTTTTTAACAGTATGAAGGGACCATGAGTAATCATGTGATTCTGGTTACAACTTCTCAGTGGAATGACTCTAGTGTAAGGGCTGGTCTTGCAGATTGCACTACTAAGAATGTAATTTAAATCAACAGGATTACTGATTGCTGAGAACCAGTTAATAGAATTTTGCCTGCTGTTTATTTAAAAATATTAAAGACTATCACACACATATTTAACTCTGCATCACACAAATGACTCCATGGGCTTCAGTGCAACTATTTACAATGGGCAAAAGTGATCATCAGACTTGACAAGCTCAGATCCAGAACTGCTGTAGCAAGTAGCTTCTTTGCACTGCCAAAGCTTGTTGCAAACAACCAAAATGTAATTGCTAATCCCAAATTTTATTTGAACATCTTCTGTAAAACATACCTTCTGTAAAGCATGCCTGTAGCTCTGATACTTTTTCTGGTTCAGTTTCAGCTTTTTCTTCTCCAAAGAGAGCTAAATTAACTGTGCTTCCTTCAGATGAGCTGGAAAAGTTCAGCTTCTGAAAATAAAATTTGCTAACTGTTATATGTTACTAATATTTACATTTCTGGAAGTGTAATTAACTTTTAGCATGCAACACTGTGTGCAAGTAATAAAACTAATATTTGTCACCAGAAATACACACAAACATCCACATATAGCCGTCAATGCTGTTGAAATGTGTATAAATCATCCACTTTCTACCCAGAGATATCCTACTTATTTTGTTTTCTACAAATAGTTTCTTACTATAATTTCTTTTGCTACATTTTAAACCAATACCAGTTACACTTTATACTTTATGATGATGTATGTTGGTAGCTACTTCTGTTAGAGCAGTCTCCTTAACCTCAAGACAGTAAATTCTGACAGCAGAAAATGTTTAAACTGCAAACTGCCAGAATAAACAGTGTAAGAGAGAAAATGTAGCAGATTTTTAAGGACTGATTTTAATTCAGTGCCCATTATTTATAATTTAAAAACAAAGGAAACTAATTATCAGTTATTTTTTACTGGCATCTTAAACATCAGTATGATGCAAGCTAATCACTTATGGCACATATGACAATTTATGATAAAATTGTTATATTTGATTCCATATAGTTAAGCCATTTTTGGTTTTATGATCATTCATAGGAATTGGAAAATACTAAATTAAAGTCAGGATAAATATGAAATCTGGTTTCATATGGGAATTTGAATATTATCCTCAACATATCCATAAAATAAGTTAAGTCCGCCCTGTCTTAAACGACATAATTATCACTACCATATGAACATCTGTTTTTCATATATACTAAGTTTCAAAAAGGAAAAAATATGATAAATACATTTCAACTGGCATTCATTTGCATTCTTTTTTTTGCCAATGCACATATGTATTACATTGTGCATTCTGAAACTACTCATTATTCTGGTACACATACCTGTACAGTTAACACCCAAAAAGAACAAAAATATCTTGTTTTGGTTTAATAATTAAAATCGCAGAAGTCACATTAGTACAAAAAATAATTAGTAAACTAAAAACAAGCCTTATTTTTTGATTTACATGCGTATTGCAAAAAATCCATAGCCTGGAGATTAGAAGGAAAGATGTGGTGTCCTGTACACTTAATCTGAGTATGAGTACCAAACTAAGTCAAAGTAGTTTATGTCACAGCTTTCTTTAACATTTTACAATGTTATTTTCAAGAAGTATATAACATCAATAATGAATTCACACAACTAAATGTAGGGAATGATGCAAGCACATGTATTAAAACAGCCTCAGTTTTGTAAAATTAACATAATTTTCATTAATTTAGCCAGTCCTGCATGATTAAGAGACATTTAAGATATAAAAGCAGAGAAGTTACAGGCACTATCCAATCCAGATGCATTTATACCTCATATATATGAGCTATACATGTTTATACATGTTTATACAACATTATTTTGTTTTTAAAAAAGTATCTTTGCTATGTTGTGAACAGACAATTTAGTAAGAAAAAATAAACCAATGCTCAGCATTAACTTTTATTAAAAATGATTCAGTAATATTGCCTTATTTGCTGCTACTTTAGAAACTGAATATCTAGACTAGATTCTAGACTGAATATCTACCTCTTTTCATTTTTAATAGCATTAATTTTAGAATATCAACATTCACAGCAAACATTTTTTCCTGTTAACTATTGAACCTGACCACTATTTACCTACATCATTTTATTAATATGCTGCTTTCATCATTCCATGACATAGCATATATATTTCAAAACTTTGTAGCAGTGGTGGATAAACTGAAAAAATGAACTTGTTATAAATAAAATTATTAAATCCATTTTTTTAATAGTAAGGAAGTTTTGTTTCATATTTCTAAAAAATTTTGAAAACAAAATTAAGTACCACAGGTCATTTGAACTGTAAGCTACTTAGTACATCTTTTGAGTAGATGACATGAATTCAACTGAAAAAATACAGATTTTAATAAATTAAAAACATTTAAAAATGGACAACCATAAATGGAAACATATACTGAAAAGAATCAATGTGTGTAGAACATGAAGTTATGTATCTCATTTAACATATTGCAGAATAATCTGAGATTAATCTTTTTTTCATCTTTTTAGCTAAGGCAACTTTCATCACTGTAGGAATCAAATTACAGGCTCAATGAACTATTTTCATATGAAGGATAGTTTGTTTCTCTCTTCTTCTAAGGACTGTGTGGGACATAATCCTGTGCTTGAAGAGCTACAGATTTAATTAAACATCAGTTCTCTTTTTCATTTGGGGTGGTCATATTTTTCAAGAAGATTAAGGTAACAAATAACAAACAAACAAACAAGAATACATAGTAAAAAAGAATATACATTGAAGAGTTTTCAGTTCTAGTTTAAAAAATATTTTCTTTGCTAAGTACAAAATGTGAAGATATCTGTTTCTGTGAAGCATTCCAGAAACAGTTTTTTAAACAATTCAGAAATGTTTATCTTTACCTTCCATGGCACTTAATAGCTGTTCAAAATTTACTGAACTAAACTAAGAAGTCCTCATTGTACACACACTAAGCATTGAATTCAGTGAGTCAACTTATATAAGCAAAAGTTGATGAGCTGCCTTGACATTTGCAAATCAGCAGTCAAAACATTTTTAGTAAAGAAAATTTCCTCAATATAATACCTTTTTTTTTTTTCCTCACTGGTGGCAGTGAAAAGCTATTCAGATTCCTTTTAAAACCAATATGTACTGGGCTGTCTAATCTTGGATATCGATCTTTTTTCCTGATGGAGTTATGATGGCACAAATACACTACTACATATTGTCCCACTGAATCCACTTAGGATTGCTTGAGAAAAATAGTAGAGTCCATCTTGCATTATCATTGTTGTAAAAAGAGTAAATGAAAATGTATAGCTTTTAAAGGAAACTTTAACGAAAACTGTAGTACGAGCAACTAAGTAGGCCAACTGATTATTCACATGGTGCAACCTACTGTGCATTCCACTTATAAGTCACTCACCTTTTGATATTCAAATAGTAAAGGAAAATCTGATGTTTCCCATCCCTCAAAGCAAAGAACAAATGTACCAGCCATACAGCTGTGAATATGAAAAATAAAAGGGAAACATTCTCTTGTGTAATTTAAAATCAAAACAAAACAAACCCGCAGGAAGACTGTGCAGCACATTTTCATCTCATTTACTAAGGATCTCTCTCCTTCTCTCTCCTTTTAATTTAAGTAGGCTGAGTCTCTTATTCATGGAGAAGTTACCAAAGAACTGCAGTAAAATGTTAATGATGAAGGTTGGACAGCACCTTTCAAAATATAGAACCTAAAATGATTACTGTATAGAAATGCAAAACAAAACCTTAGCACACCTGTGTTATGCCACTTTTGTTCGATCAATTGAGTATTTTCCTGCTTAACTAGAAGTATTTTCAGCAGGAAATACGACTAAAAAAAAACCCAAAAAAACCCAAAACACAAGTAATCCAATTTTTCCATTTAGTCTTAACTATTAAAAACTTAACAAAAAGGAAAGCAGTTTTTAGTTTTTTATCATCCTCTTTACTACATTAGCTTGACTTCTCACTATGGCACTCTTCAGTGTAAATACAGCTGGTAAAATTACTTTTAATAGAATCTTTTTACTTTTTTTTTTTTTGGAAAAAAAATAAAGTATGTCGATAAATAAGGCTTGCAAATTTTTATTTTTTAAGAAATAAATAGTATTTTCTATGGAAAATACATAGTTATACATAGTTTTTTTCACCACTACTCTACAACACTTAGGGGGAAAAAAAAACATGTATATCCATTTAAAAAGTCTTATTATGCATGCAAGATTATATTAAGACAATGTGACATCCAAATGAAAAATACCTAAGTATTTTTCAGTCAAATAATTACAAGTCTCTGGTTTACTATTTTGCATGCTGTTATACACCTGTCCAGATTCATGTCCAGAACCTTGAAGCAGAAACAGTGTCACATAAATAATATCCAGTAAATCAGAATTAGCCCCCAAAATTTAGCACCAGCAGGATGGGATAGTGCCACATTCTATCTTCCCCTACTTAAGCAATTTTTCTAAGATGCTTTGCAAAAATTCTTTGGGAGATACTTTCACATTCCTCCTTTCTGAATAGCTTTTGGGGCCCTGGACACACAATCAAGAGCTGAAATATAACACAGAATGCCACAACAAAACCATGTGAAGAAAAATTGCAATTGGAAAAGGAATCCAACAATGAGTGCTAAATGGCAAGGAGCAGAAGTGTCCAACTATTCAGAAGAGATCATCAGGAATAAGGAACACAGCTGGTATAATTAAGGTTTTGGTTTACAGTTCTCAAAATCCTGAGTTTGGCGGTTTCAGAAGGTTCCTAGTTCCTATTTTCTAACTCTAACAATTGTCTTAATGTTAGCCTTATCCTAGATTTTCCTACATTTATTTTTCTTTCTTGCTTGAACTTGTTTATATAATTTTAAACCATCTGAATTTATCATGTACCTAATAGAATCCTGCATAGAATTTTTCCTTGAAATTGTCTTGTCTTTCAAAAATAAAATAAGTTCACAAAGTAGTTATTGATGATAAAGAGAAAAATGGATATGAGTCTTGAAGTTCCAATCTTACATACATACAAAAAGTTCAAGAGTAGAATATAACTAAATTATTACATCTATATTCAAAATGACTGCAAAACAGTCAAAAAAAAGTTTGTACAAAAGAAAAAGAAGGTATGCTTGATTGTTTCCAGAAGTGTATCTTTCATCCTATATTTTAGCTTCTTTTGTATGAAAAAAATGAAATGTAAATTATAAAAACACTGTAAAGAAACATGAAACAATTTATATCAAGATACAAACATTTTACCATACAAGTAATTATATCTATGCTTCAAAGGCACTGGTCAAATGAACACGATCAGAAAATGTTCAAAAGTACATGACAGCTAAAAACACGTTTCAACAGATGAACAGAAAAAGCCAAGTGAATATTACCTTCCCATTTTCATAAAATCATAGGCTGTTAACCTCTTTTGAACTTGAGTGGTCTTGAGGAATAATCAAACCTACAAAGCATGCAGGTTGTGCCACGGATGTAGTACAAAAAATACCAAAGATGTAACAAGGAGAGAGAAACATGTTGTGGTTGCCCTCAGCCATGCTGTGACGTGAGTCACGGGACTCAGCATACAGAGCGGCTGCGCGAGTTTCCACTACATTGCAATGGATGGGCAAAAATATATTGTAGCTGAGTAGCATGCAGGCCAGTCAATCTCAAAAGTGATCATATAGGTATGATTTGTTAGGTAACCTGTGTAAACATGCTGACACGATGCTCTGCCTGGTTAAAAAGCACCAGATCTGCATTCTTGACTGATCCAGCTTGATTTTACTCCTGTGAGAAGTAAGAATGGTACGCAATGAAGTTAAAACATGGTACCCTTCAGGCTGAGTTCTGGAAAGAGCAGAAGTATGGATTTCTGCTTATGCAAATATGTGTTTTCTAGTTATGTCACACATTTGCAAAACATTGCATTTATAGCTGCCAAAGCACACCCAAATACATGCTGAAAGAGATAAAATTAGCAGAATATCTGAAGCTCACAGATATATATTGGACTCAGGCCTGACATAAAAACCCACAAAAAATCCTTCCACCCTTAACCCCCACCAAAATACTCCACCTCAAAAAAACCCCACAGGCAGATACACCCATATTGTGTATATTACAGGTTTAGGCACCCTCTACATGATAGCAATTAGATCGTAAAAATAAGTGAAATATTATTTTTTCTTTGCATTTTATCTTCAAGGTGTTTCCTGGTCATCGCTAGATTCTAAATTTCTATCCAGGACACACTTTCAGAAAGAACCCTCAGGCAAAACAGAAAAAAAACCCCAACGTTCAGTCATACAAGGTCAAATACAATGTCTGGGTAAGCAATTTTTTCCCAGCATCACTAGCTTTTCTAACTGCATGACTTAAAAAAAAAAGGTTTCAAATAGTTTAAGGTACATAATGTATTGTAACAGATACACAGCAATGCCAAAATGAAAACCCATGGCTGACAAAAAAACCCCCATGCCTAGCAAAACAAAACAATCTAAACATAGAAATCCAGGCTGGAGTACGTCTGTCTGCACAAGCAGTGATATTCTCATATTAATGGCCTTGTGTCTTCAGGTGCCAAGGGAGCTGACACCAGAGATAGGTCTGCACTGGAGCCACAGCACAGCAATTTGAATTTTCGTAGTGTGTCTCAGGATCCTGCTGAAATCCAGGATTTTGCTTCTCCCATCAGTCTGCAGCTGCTGACAAATGTCACCTTTCCTAAGGCTGACCCAGTTTATGGTCAGGTATATTGTCTTTGAAGTGACAGGTTCAAAACTCCCACAAACAAGCAATAAATTAGTGGGTTTTTTCATTCAAGAATTAGAATCACAGAATTTTTTTTCCTAATTTTTACTTGACATAGTCACCTTCTAATACTGGCATTGTTCCCTCATTTTCCCCCCATAATTTTAACTTCATAATTCAATTGTTCATGCTCTTATTAGCCTCAGCACCTCTGTTGGAGTACCCAGAAAAAATAATACTGATTGCTGTAGAATTCAGTGAGTTTTAAAAATCAGGTACAAAGGCATCATTATTTATTAGTATATTTTTAAATACCAGCCTACTTTCACCTTTATGTAGTGGAAATATTATTATTATATTCTAAAAACCATGCCTTTTGCCTCTGTTTATTCTGCACATACGTACTCTTTTGTCTATCCAACTAAAAATGGAAAACTAAAACCCTTTTCTAAATGGGTTTGTACGTGTTCTGCCTGGATTTCCTGCTCTCTTTGGCTCCGCAGTCTCGCTTCAGTTTGTTCACTCTTGGGACAGTCTAGAGAGACCTCAAATCACAATCACATTCTATTTCTAAGCAGGAAGAGAAAACTGTGAAAGAATACAAACTGGTATAATTTGTTCATACAAACTACAGAATATCTTACCTCTTTGCTTTCCTCCAAATCTGAGTCACTGCTAAATTCTTCTGTATTTAGATGTTCAAAATCAGATTCTCCAACAGCTATTGGTACTGTGACAGTAAGGCCTGGGTTGTTCATGAATGATTTGTAATCACTGCCACCTATAACAGTGGCCATTCCATTCTCATTTTTGTGATAATTTGCATCTATCCTTATTTCAGTGATGGTACAGTTAGAAATGCAACGATCTCTCTCATCATTCAACTGATCTGTTGTTCTTTGATTCACAACAGCGTTTTTCTCCCCACAAGCCTTTTGGACACATTCACCTGCTTTTTTCTTCACATAATCTATTCCCTTTTGAATTCTTGCAACAGCCATCTGTAAGTTGTTCATTTCGTTATCATCGTCTGTAGGAGAAAGGCTGTCTGAACTAAATGAACTCAGCAACAGGGCTAAAAAAAGGTTCAATACCTAAAAATAAAAAGAAAACAATGCAGTTGAATTTTCACAATTTTTCATTTGCACTTCTTCTATCACTCATTAAGAACTTAGACGTCATGTTTTCCTTTGCTGCATACAATTCTGAAAATTATCCAGTATAGAAAATGTAAATACAATTTAAGCACAACACCTTCCCTATGCCCTAGTTCAGGTTTGTTTGTTTTGGTTTTGGTTTTGTTTTTTTTTTGGTATTGCATTGCTGTATGACCATGAAGACACTGGCAAATTCTTTTTTCCGATTGTGTTTGTAGGTCAGAAATGAATGATTCTTTGGCACTGGCAGAACAGATCCAAAATGTTTACTTCCCTGACACGAGGAAGCACTCTGCAATGGAAGACAAAGCTGAGCTGTGCAGAAAACAGATTACTCTAGTCCAAACTTTCCCAAATATTTTGCTATATATAACTTAGAAAAGGTGAAGCACACCCTGTATCCTAATTCCCAAGTCATCCAAAGCAAGACAAAACATAGAATAGATCTTGGTTACACAAGTCCAGAGGGAGATCAAATGGTCCTAGGACAGACAAAGCAGCAGAGTACCAGTCCTCAAAGCCTCCAAATCAGCAGCTTTGAAGATAGATAACAAGGTAAAACCATGTGCTGGAAACACAAAGACAGCTGGCTAACAGCACCCTAAACATACAGCAGACACTAGCTACTCATGTGAGAAATTCCACTAGAACTATGGTATAAAATTAGAATACACTAAATACTGTGTAAAAATTCACAGAGATCATGCTTCATTCAACAAAGTTCTATCTTCTGGTTTAGAAAACTGTTGAAGAAGGATATTTAGTTCAGTAAACCAATTTCACAGTTCTCTTAATTGTAAGACAATAATAGATCGGTAGAAAATCCTGGACCAAGTGGCTGTGCCACTAGTAGCAATGCGTGACTGCTTTCTAGATAATCAGATGATTAGAATGCCTCCAGTACAACTAATTTAAAATCTCTTTTGCTAATGACAGTTGCCTGAAGAAACTATGTAGAGCAGCAGAGGAAGACTCACTAGGCAATGAGAAAAGCAGAACAAAAGGCAGAGCAACGGAGGCCTCAAATACTGGTGAGTTAAAAAAGCAAAAAACCCTAAAAATTAAGAGACAATTTGTTACATGGTAATGTACAAACTGGATGCTTTACTCTGAACAAGAAAAAAAATGTAATACAGACTGCTTTAAAAGTGGTTGTAAAAAGCACTTGGGAACCATGAAGCACAAATGTGGCAAAGTGAAAGAAAAAGTTTAGTATTTAAATCTGTTTTTTCTGCAAAACCACAGCCTTCTAATTCAAGTTTTCTTACTCATGTAAAAAGTTAGCTGTACAAGCAAGTAGGGCTCAAAACACCCCAAATTTCAGAGACTGCTAAAGCCGTCTTTTAGACAGCACAGAGCAAAAAAATAGTAAAAAAAATTCCAACAATCTGATTGGAAGTGATGACTCTGTAAGGAAGAAAAGGCCTTGCTCTGTCCTGTTCTGCAAACAGCAAGTTTGCAGGGATTAGAACTTCAGGTGCCTTTGCTCTTCTCTCTTTCTAGGTAGCCAGGGGTAATGTACAAAAACCTGAACCCGTGATGCTTCTCTCTCTCACCCATATCCCCTGAAAGCCATTTCCAGACCCCCGAGGGGCCCCATGACCAAGCTGAGGATTCTATATAGAATCAGAAATCTAACAAACAGACAGCTGTATTTCAGAACCTATATTTGTAACAAATGCAAGATAATAAAACTCCTATTTAAACTGCACATATAATAATGCTTAAGAACTTAATTACCAGTTCTGTTACCATTCTTTCTCAAATGAATAATGAATTGTTGTATTATTTTGGCTACATACCACTAAGTTTCCAACCACCATGAACATCATGAAGACAGTAAGGCACATGGGTTGGCCTGCAACCTCCATGCAGTCCCACATCGTTTCTATCCATTCTCCACACAGCACTCGGAATACAATCAGGAAAGAGTGGAAAAAGTCATGCATGTGCCAGCGTGGGAGCACACAGTCACTGGAGATCTTGCAAACACATTCCTTGTAGTTTTTCCCAAACAGCTGCATGCCAACCACAGCAAAAATGAACACAATGATGGCCAGAACCAGGGTCAGATTACCCAGAGCTCCCACAGAGTTACCGATAATTTTTATCAGCATATTTAGTGTTGGCCAAGATTTTGCCAATTTGAAAACTCGTAACTGAAAAAAACACAAACAAAACAAATGTTATTTGCAGTAGTTACAAAAATGCTATAAAACTAACAGATTATGAATTAGTGAAACTCAGCAGTAACAAAAAAGAATAAACTTCAACATGATTGCAACAATCATAAGTTATACAGAAACAGGAGACCATAAAAATTCACACTTTTTAGGTTTAAAAAATTTTAGACTTCATCTGTTTTTTGTAGCATGTGTATATTCTTTTCCACGTGAAAGAAACATCACATTGGTTGAATTTGTTCAGATAGTAAATTATGAGCAGGGCAAATACCTCAACCACTATGTGCAGTACCAAATTAAAAAAAAACAAAACCAAAAACTAAACAACAACAAAGCAACCCCCACAAAACAGCAACAAAAAAGATCAACAGGACTCTACCGAAGGAAAATAATGGATTCTGAAATTCTCAAAGAATTCTTCCAATAGAATATTGCTTTCAACAATTAAAACAGATCAGACAGAACCATGATCTAGAAATAAAGCCAAACACAAGCCCCAAGTCAACCATTTCAACTTATGAAAGGGAAAAAGTTTAATTCATACTTCTTCTTATCCACAACTTATTCTCCCTTCCCTCCCTCCCAAAAGTATTTAGTATTTTTTGTTTTCAGATAAAAGCAAAATGGAAATGAAAAATTGAAAGGGAAAGAATGTTGTGTAGTTAATTTCTCATTTTAAAAATGAAAATAATTTTTAATACAATAAAGCATTCCTTTTTTTTTTTTTTTTTTTTTTTTTTTACCAAGGGGGAAAATAAAATATTTTTAATAGAGAAAAAAAAATAGGAATTTTATATTTCCTAAATTTAGCAGGAACACTTCTAGACTTTTTGCCAGTTACAGGTAAGGAAGTAGACAGAATACTTCAAATGTTTTATTTATTTATAGCTCTCAAAATACATTACATAAATGTACTCTTCACTATGCTTTAGTCATCCACATTAAAGTAATTACAATAACATCACAGCTCTTTCCCTTGAAAAAACACTTCATTGCTTCTGAACCACATAGTAGCACACACTATTCATTGATAACAGAAATACTTTTTAAAACATACTTGCAGAGATATTCTGTGATACTCAGTAGAATATATATATACTACGACTAGAAAATATTATTTATATGAGTAAAGTTAAAATAGAAATGCAAGTCATTAATTCATTCATATATGTCATTATAACTAATTTATTTACCAATCTGAATGATCGGAGAACGGATAATCCATCCACATTTGACAGAAAAAGCTCCACCAAACTAAGGGTAACTATAAAACTATCAAAAATATTCCAGCCAACTTGGAAATAATAGAAAGGATGCATGGCAATTATCTTGAGAACCATTTCAGCTGCAAAAATCCCAGTAAAAACCTGAAAGGAGAGCATTTATAGTTATTTATAGAAAAATATGAATAATTGGAACCAGCAGATAAAGAACAACTTAAGTAAGAAGTAAAAATTGTGTTACAGCAGGATTTTAGTAAAGAAAATTGTCACAAGATGAACCTCAAAGACAAAGTAACTGGAAAAATCAAAGTGAGCTGTAGCATAATTCTCTTAACTTTAGTTAAACGTGAGATACATTTAATGGCTAGTGAAGAATAAATTACTCACAGAATCAAAGAACTGTCACAGTTAGGAAATACCTCTAAGTTCACTACATCTAACTGTCAACACCCCCCAATAAAACAGATATCAAGATCTGTATTGCCCACTAGACCATGTCCTGAAGTGCCTCACCTACAGTTTCTAAATACTTCCAGTGATGGTGACTCCACCACCTCCCTGGGCAGCCTGTTCTAGTACCTAACTACTCCTTCAGTAGATAAATTATTCTTACTATCTAGTCTAAACCTCCTCTGGTGCAACTTCAGGTTGTTTCCTCTAGTGCTATCCTTGTTCACTTGAGAGAACAGGCCAATACCCACCTCACTGCAACCTCCTTTCAGGTGGCCGTAGAGGGCAATGAGGTCTCCTCTCAGACCCCCCCAAACTAAACATTCCCAATTCCATCAGTCTCTCCTCCTAACAGGTCTCCTGTTTGCTCCTCATATCTCCTGTCTGTCTCATTAAAGGAACTTTCCTCAGCAAGGTAACAGGCTTCTATTGCCACAATAGAAGCTGCTTTAACAAAAGGGTGTGGAAAAATATAAACTGGTCATAAATCAGAGGGCGATATGCTATTATATGAACTCTTCATAAGAACTCAGACACAGTAAGTATATCTTCTCTTTATAGCTACCTAAAGAAAAAAGGGACAAGTTATGCCTGGGCTTATATTTGAAGTAAAGCCCTTTCGTGCCTCTGAATGCCAC
Source organism: Phaethornis superciliosus (assembly GCA_023637945.1). Lineage (NCBI taxonomy): Eukaryota > Metazoa > Chordata > Aves > Apodiformes > Trochilidae > Phaethornis > Phaethornis superciliosus. The sequence continues at coordinate 19,767,729 of JAJQWJ010000007.1, read as the reverse complement.
TGGTACCTTATGAAGAAGGCAAATAATGCTTCTGAAAAGGCAGTAAATCAATTGTATTTACTGTAGAGGCATGACCATCAGTATCTACAGAACTGCGGAAATCATTATCTTTTACTAGAAAGATGAATAAACTTCTAAAAAAACAGGGGCATTTGACAGTTCAAAAAGAAAAAAATGCTGAAACTGTATCTGTATTGTAGTGGCATTCAAGCTGGCTGGGAGTAAAAACAAATTCTTATTGCATGAAAGAACACTTACATTCACACAGCTCAAAATTAGATTTATGTCAAGCTACTTCATTACATATGAAAGGAAAAACTGAATGTGCTTCCTGGGTAAAAAATGCATGCATGATCACTTGCAACAGCTATTGACCCTCACCTACTCATCTTCCTTATCTTTCTCCTCAAATACATCCGGAATCTAATTTAACCAGCAACATCCCATGATTATGTCCCATAGATAACGATTGCTGACTCCAGGTTAAAGTAAAAACATTTAACATTGCCTGCGTTGGCTGAAAATATCAGCAGACAATTTAAATGTTGACACATTAACAACTCTGTACTTAAACTCTGGTAAGTTCCCAACATGTACTAGGATTTTATATATTCTAGGAAGCAAGTTGTTCTATTATTTTGCTAGATCATAATCATTAAAATTGCCATTTACAATAAGCAAAGGTTAAGAAGAACAGCAGATAACATTATCTCTATTATTGTCGTTATAAAATTATCAATGAAATCAACCACCTCAAACCTGTAATACAGTTTGTGTCCATGAGGGAAGAAAAAACCCAACTGTATCAACAAATACTCTTGGAATTAATCACACATTCTTTGCCTTCCAAATTGTTGTGGAATAATCAAAGCAATATCCTTCATTGAAAAACAAAGTAACAAAAAAACCCCCCAAAAATCTGTGCACAGTAGTAATCCAAAATAATATCCAACTCATATGATTTTAATATAGGAATAAAACTCTTAAATACAACATATCTCAAATGGTATTTTTAGACTATTTTTGGTAAAATTAAAGTTTAAAATTTATTTTGGTGATAATAAAGATTACAGAACTAATTCTATTTCTAAAAGAATACAGGTTCCAACTGTATCAAAATATATAGCTCGAAGGACTTACCTGATTTCCTATTTTGAGTACATTATTGAACTCATTAGTCATTGGATAATGTTCCATGGCCATAAACAGTGTGTTTAAAATTATGCAGACAGTGATAGCCAGATCAACAAGTGGATCCATTACAATAAATTCAACTACATTCTTTACTTTTAACCAGGGCTCCCAGCAGTTCCAAATTAAAAAAGTGTGAGCAAACTTATTCCAGCAAGGTGGACATCTCTGCCTGGATTCTTCAAGTTCTGGGAAAAAAAAGAAACGTATAGCCAAAAAGTTTTGAAGAAAATCAAGATAAATTTTTGTTTATCTCCTTTCTAGGTTTAAACATTTACCCCTGAAATTATGAAGTATGTTTGGAGGATACTCCTGAGATTTTCAGGAAAGTTATTGTAGTTATCAGAAATTTTTTAGAAAACTAGAATAGACTTGAGTTTCGAAGTAACAATTAAAACCTTTGTCTGGTTTTAATATCATACAATCTTGTTTTAAAAGGAAAACTACTTATGTTTACATTTAAGGATAGTTTTCTCAGTAAAACTGCCAGCTCTGTAGTCCTCTCAATTGTCTCACTGTTTAAATTTATTGTTTAATTTCACTACAAATATGGTTTTGTAAACTACTCAAGATTTTTCAAGTATGTAATTTGTAATATTTTCACTGTTCCAAGTAATCCAGCTACAGCTATTCTTATAATTAACTAAGGCTTAGCCTTTAATTTTCTGTAACAAAAGTTAAAAAAAAAGTTCTAATATCTGCAGTTATAACACACCTTCCATTGTATTTGTGATAATACCAGCTATACTCATGGCTCGTTGCTTTAAATTGGGATCCTCCAGCAACTCCATTGGTATTTGATATGAACTTGCACGCCTCCTTTTTGTTTCTATGTCTGTAGTAGTGCTCTATAAAGGGCAAAAATTACATTCAACTTTAGAAACACTACAAAACAGGTATAAGAAACAGTTTCAGTGAATGCATAATATATACAGCTTTGTATTTAAGTGATGTTACACTAGAATTTCTTTCCATTGTATATATAAGCCTAGTATTTTTTTTAAATAGCTGTTTTCATGTTATACTTCTGAATACTTATACACTATTATATTATTACTATATACTATACAATATATATACTACTGAAATTCAATAATTCAGTTTCATTATAACTATTAATTCAACAAACTAAAATTTCTAGGAAAAGCATGCGGTCAGTCCTTTTGATTCATTCCTTAGCAGACTGAGGGAAAAGGTAGCACTGACCAGAGGGAGAAATGGATTAATTTGCATGAACTTTGCTGGGTTTTTTTCATTGTACCTTGATTCTAGGCAGTGAGGAACTCAGATCATCTCTGAGATCAAGGATTAAAAAAAGCTTTCAGAGCTTCAAAAATATCAACATAATCTTAAAGGCTACACTACATTTGCACATCACAAGGTGAAAAAACAGAACCCGATGATTACTGGTAGAGAATTAGGAATACCTTTAAAGGGAGGATAAAGCCATAAAGAAAATAAAAATGACCTAAAATATTAAGAATGTCTAGAAAGCTGACAACTCCATTTTGGGTTCTAAAATAGATTTAGCAATTGAACATTACTAATTTGAATCACCACACAGGTGCATGCACAGCCTTGCTCTGCAGGTATATAAAAATGTGCCTCTTTGTTCTCTTTGATTTTCAGGCTTCACTTTTGAGTGAATCACTGAAAACCCACTTCATTTCAGGAAAATGTGCAAAAGCATTCATAGCTCCTCAAACATTTCCAAAGCATTTTATTCCATTAAAACATCGCCTGGTGCAATGCAGAAAGGTCAGGAAACCTGGAGTAATTTAAAACTTCCTTACATTGTCATCAGTTGTTGCTTTATCTATTATCACCTCTGGCAGAAGCTGTCCAGTAGGTGACAATAGACTTGGTGGTCCATCCACTAAGGAAACCACTCCATTGCAATCCACAGTGCTGTGCATCTTCCCATTCACTGGGAACACTGTCAGCCTTCTTGATGATCTACTGGCCTGACTGATGTTACTACTGCGCCGTTCACCGTGTCTGCGTGGCAAAAAAAGAGAACCTCTTCTGCTCCCATTATCCTCAAATGTGCTGTGCTCATCATCAGCAAAATCGTTTTCAGATCCTATTTCTCTTCCATGTTCTCTAAAACTGAAAAGACTTGTTCTGCTGCTACGTCTGGGAGAAAACAGGGAGCCACGAACACTCAATAAAGACTGCAAAAGAAACATAAACAAAAAGACTGGCTGAAGATTTTAAATATACAAAATGTATGTCTATGTATTAAAAAAAAATATTTTTACTGCCCAGGAATCTGTCAATGTTATTTTTAATAGGTAAATTTCAGACAAATGCACTACAGATGTGAACCACCTCAATGGGTAAATTTATAGTATACTTAAAAGCATTATTGGAGAGACAAAAAATAAACACGCATAAGGCTACAATTTTTTTCCACCTCTGTATTAAAAAGAAAAATCAGAACTTCTGGAAATTCTAATGATCCTCAGAGATCATGCTTTCTGCTAGAAGATACCAATACCCTCAGTCTTCTACACTGATACACTATACTTAAATTTTCTTTTTATGAATCAAAAAGGGATTTCTAATTCAACTTAACTAGGGAAATGCAATAATGTTATGCATGTTAAGATGCACCAGATCCTACACAGTAAAATCAGAGAGATCATAACAACTGTTTAGCTATATTCTAGAAAATAATACTTAGGGAAAGTCAGTATTTAAATACTGCAACATTTTTCCTTGTTTATACTTCAGGGAATTTTGCTGGATATTAGTTATCTGACAACCCCCCAAAAATGACAACTGCACTATTCAGAGTACCTGGTGGGGTGATGCGAAAGGTTTCCCGTAGGCAAGCCTGTTCCCATCAAAAGAAAACCGGAAACTTTTTCTCCTGATACTGCCATCTGATTCAGATTTTGGAAGCTTTTCATCCTTCGCGTCATCCTCTTCTCCAGAGAGATTCCTCTGTCTTCTTTTCTTCCTTCTATTTCTCCTTTCTTTGGCACTTTTTGAGCTAAGTTTGGAAGCTTCTGATGAACTATCTGAGGGTCCAATAATCCCACTTTCACCGCTGTACTCAGTCATCTCTGCTGCAGCTGATGCTATTGCCTGCCACAGCAATTGTTGAATGTGATGCTTTACAAATCACACCATTTTTAAAAGAAAGCTATAGTCATTGTCCCTAGGATTTCTATTGAATTATAGATATGTGACAAAATTTCAAATGTAATTCTGTAATATGACTGAAAACACATGGGCAGGTATGAGAGTGGTCATTCAGAGTTCTGCTTTGCATCTACATCATGGACTCTGTCTGCATTGTGTACAGCATTCACTAGAAAATACTTGAATAAATTCATTAGTTAGAGTGAATGCAAATGCAAACAAAAGAGACTTAAGTCTGCATTAATTTAGTAAATTAAATTTAGCTGTTTCTGTAAGTGATGGCTTCTGTAAACTGCTCTTGGAAAATAACTTTGGGGTACTACTTTCAGTCTTTGACTCACTAGTGACAGCACAAGTAGAAAAATTTGGATAAAAGTATTTTAAACTCTAATCAAGGCTCAGTAAGTATTTCACAAATGTCACAATTATTTCTAAGTTGCGAATTTGAAAAATCATCATGACAGGCTACAAGATATTACCCCTACATAAGAAATACTTATTTAAAGACTATTATTCTGATTTGAGATTACTTTTTATTTGGTTAATAAGTTCATTAACACTTTACACATTATGCACTTAAAAAGCAATAACAAGCCACACAGAGCAGTCTAAAGTACTTGTCAGATATGTGAAAGAATGGGGTAATAGGGTATTATAAATACTTAATTTAATTACTGGTTTTGTTTTGAAAAAATAGCACACAAAGCAATTTACTAAAGCTCAAACACTTATTTGAAAATACCTGAGCTTCTTCTTGCTGCTTCCTCAGCTGTTCAAGCATCTGCTGCAAGTCTGCCTCCTTCTGTTCTGCTTCAACTAAATTTGCTTGATTTTGCTCTTCATATGCCATAGCGACCACAGCCAAAATCAAATTAATCAAATAGAAGGAACCCAGAAAAATTACCAGAACAAAAAAAATCATGTATGTTTTGCCAACAGCTCGCAGTGTCTATAGAAAAGAAGAGAAACAACCCATTGGGTAAAGACATGTGTCAGTCCTGCAGTTCACAAGCAGTCACAGAATTTGCAAAGTGCAAAACTATTACTGAGTTGTTCTTCCTTCTGCAGTAAGATCTTACAAGCCTTCTGAATAACAAAGCAAAACAAAGGAAGCTTTCATATATATGAAAGATGTATTTCAGGATCATGTTCCTTTTAGACAAACCTCTTAACATAGTAATATTGAAAAGGATGTGGGATCAGAGATACTAATGTAATTCACACATCACAGGTTGGAAGCTTAGTATATTTACTCTGCATTAACATGCCTTGCCCTTGAATTAACTCAAATAATTTAAAAAATGGCATAATGATTAAATGATTAAAATATAATTTTTATTAAAATTAACAGATTTTCACACACCTTTTAATGGAAAACTATAGGGAAAATATAATTGATCAAGACATGCATTCCTAGTTATCAAAAATAGGATTCAAAATATAGAAATTAAGATTCAGATTTTGCTGTCACAAAGTATTTTTACAATTCAAACTCAATATTAAGGTTTGGAAAATAAGATCTTATAATGAAGCACAAAATAAAATATACACTGAAAAAAAACAAAGCAAAACACCTTAAAAAAACCAAACAAACATAAAAAACCCTCACATGCCTCTTCAGAAATCCCATGAGATGCTTTAAGTGCCCATATCTGCTTAATAATGCAACTGCATTTTCTTCCTTCCAGCTTCCATACTTAATTTTCAGTTTCTAAAAACAACAGTGGCAAGTATGTATAAACATATGAATAGCCTTTCCAAGTTTGATTTGGGGCCAGTATGACACCAAACAAAATTTTTACTGTACACTCACCATCCGATAAAGATTTTCCCAAGAGTCTTGTGTCATCAGCCGAAATAGTGACAAAAAAGCCCAACTGAATGTGTCAAAGCTAGTATATCCATAATCAGGGTTTCTACCAGCCTTCAGACAGATAAACTCTTCTGGACATTTACTAGGAAGGAAAAAAAAAAATTAAAAAGAGAGAAAGGAATAAAAAAAAAGTAAAGCAATGCATATAAAAAATCATGTTACACTAAAATTGTTACTGTATTATATTGAGTTATTACTGTATGTGATATTACTGTACATTGAGCTTTTAATGAAGGCTCTAATTCTTATCTGTGAAGGGAGTTAAAACTTGTAGCTTAAGAAATTTTAAAAAATAGTGAGTAAATTTAAAGAATGCTCTTTAAAAAAATAATAAAAAAGCAAATGAAAATCTTCCTTACCTTTTTTTACAAGTGTACACAAAATAATCTCATTAAAACTTGTTGCTATATCTCTTCATGGGAAAAAATACATTTGCCTAACACAGAGATTCCATAATGTGAATACTCCCATGCCAAAAAACAGAGTCAGCGTATATATTTTATGCTCAATTTTGTCTATCAGCAAGGTTGGCATAACAGATTTCTTGGTTTCTTCAGTTTTTTTAATTATTCAAGTCAAATGAATGAATTCTACCAATTCCTCAATAGCAAATAACCATCATAGTGATAATTTATCTCCTGAAACTGCTCATAACAGTTTTGATAGTACATGATGCAATCCTGGTGTCAGCTATAGGCAGTATAACTGTTTCAGATATTATCCCATTCTTGAAGGGCAGAAGTTCTTGCCTCTAACCTTCATAGAAAGACACTACACAGATTTATTTTCAACTATGTGCATGGATATGAAATGCACAATTACATGCATATAAAATTATCTTACAGTTACTTACATAAATATATGAAATATTTATTTAAAAAAAATAAATTAGAGATTTAAGTGTATCTGTTTTTAAAGACATAACCACTGAAACACAAGGGAGTCTGATATATCCTTCAAATCTTGTTACAAAGAGCCGTTGCTAACAAGACTGCCATGCACGCAGTTCACAGACAGAAGAATTATGAATATGTCTGCCCAAAAACTAGTCCAAATTTGCAGTGCCCTAAGCCTGTTTTAAAGATGATAACCAAAATGTAAACTATGATAAAGTATGCTCCTAAGCCACTGAAAATGCAGTATTTACTGCTGCAATGGAATTTTCTAGTTACATATGAGTTTAAGAATACATTTAAAACAAAGTATTTTCTCATTTAACAATTTTACCCATTCAAGGTTTACTTACTATGAAGTGTGATGTAATTTTCAGTGTACCTTACCCTGCATCTGTGCTATTGCCACAAAGTAGATAATCCTTGTCTCCTTCTAGGCGATAGTAATTAACTAAGAAAAAGAAAAAGAAAGTGACATGATTATAAATGGAAGGTGTTTGATGATGTTTTTTGGCTTTTTTGTTTGTTTGTTTGTTTGTTTTTTGTGAGGATGAACCTATGTTATCATAATTTAAAGTTCAGTTTGAATCTCTCATTCATGTTTTCCCAACAATAGGTTCAAATACTGGGACATCAATACTGGTAAGTAAAGCTGAAATATTAAAGAAAAAAAATAAAAACAGTGTAAAGATAAAATTCTAGAACAATGATTAGAATGACATAAATTGTGTTATGGCAAACAATGAATATCCTTTCAAAATCTCATGTTCAGTAAATACGAAAAAGGAAGCACAAAGCTTAGAACTCCTTCTCTTATCCAGTAGGCAGATTGTAACCAAACAAGTAAAGTCTATCTTATTTAAAATGGAGCTATGAACAATGGCTGCCTAACAGTTTCAACATTAACTAGCACATCCTGTGACTGAAAATATGAAGGCAGCATTTAAAAGGAAGGATGTTCCAATGGCAATGTTACAACAGATGCTTTACAATGAACAAATTCACAGCCTTCATTATAAGGTAATAGCTTTCACAAATAAAGAAATTTATTTTGTTCTTAGTGATTAACCACTGTACTGTCCTTAAAAAAGAAAAGAATTCATGGAAGGAAAAAAGGAATTCAGATGGAAGGATGATAAAAAACTGGGGGGAAAGCTGATATGAGGCTTTGGGAAGGTTTGAGGCAGGCTTTGGGAATGATACGACAGAAGACACAGAAAATTCAGCAAAAATAAATGCAGAGTATTGTACGTGGGGAGAGTCCTTTGCAATGACACAGGCTGAGAACTGACCAGCTGGGGAGCAGCTCTGCAGAAAAATCCCTGGGGGTCTTGGCAGAGGGGCAGAAGAGTGACGGTGAGCCAGCAGTGTGCCCTGGCAGGGATATCTGCCTCCTGGGCTGCATGGAGAGAAGCACAGCTGGCAGAGAGAGGGAAAGGACTGTCCTCAGAGCAAACTAGACTCTACCTAGAATGCTTGTGTCCAGGTTTGGCCTCCCAATTCAGCAGAAGGTCACCAAGATGATCAGGGAGATGGAGCATTTGCCCTTTAAAGAGGGGCTGAGGCACCTGACTTTGTTCAGCCTGGAAAAAGGAAGGACTGGGAAGAGAGTTGGTGGAAAGCATCCAGCAACTATAGGAGGTTGCCAAGGATGCAGAACCAGGTTCTTACTTGTCTGTTGCAGCAGAATGACAAATGTTGGGTATGATTAAAAAAAAGAGAGGTTCTGACCCATTAGAAGAAGAATATTTTCACCATGAGGATAGCCAGACACTAAGATCTGGAAAAGAGACATATTTGGAAAAACTCTTAACTAAACTAATATGCTGTTATTCTCAATCAATATCCTCAACAGACCTACCAAGCACTGGCACTGACAAATGGTACTGGTTTTCACAGGATATAATACTACTCTAGTACTTAAATAGTCAGAAACAGCCCATGGGGTGAACATTGCAGCAAGACAGGAAGATTGTAAACCAAACACTTAAATCTAGCCATGCCAAAATACTACCATTCAAGAGCAATGCAAAAGTTATAATCCCAGTACTTCATAATAACTTTAGAGCTTGCCAAAACTCCAAGTGTTCAGATACTGTTCTAAATGCCAGGTGCCAATACTCTGACACGTAGATCCAAGATATGTGCATATCTTCTCAAGACATGAATCTGGCCTTGTTCCTTAATAAATGAAAATGCATAGCTGTTAGCAAAAGCCACTAGAGAGCACCACACCCAGCCACAGCTCACCAGCATACCATGTGCTGAAAGAAATACCAGGAGGACCCAGTGAATTATAATGCAACTGAGACATAAGAATGATTACAAACAGGTTATATGAGAAAGGAGGAATACAAGCACAACTATATGGAACTGCCTTGCCTGCATCAGCACTCTGTGGGGACTCCCAGAAAAATCAATGGTTGTAGCAATAGACATTCTTGAAGATTTTAGTTCTTTCAATTTTAAGACTACTACTTAGCTAGAAATGGAAATAGAGAATCTATACACTGTATCTGAAGAGACAAATCACAAGCATTTTATAGCATATAATCTACAAGTCAAAACTGCCCACAAAGTTGATGAGCAGCACTATCACTACTCCATTTTCACATCCTTTCTTAGGCAAATAAACTACCTAAAACAATAGATTGCAGGAAATCCTTGGAGGTATTAAAATCTTGACTGGATATGACACTGAGCAGTCTGCTCTAACTGGACCTGCAGCTGAGGAGATCCTGTCCAACCTGTATGATTTTGTGATTATAAAACCAATTCAACCCTATAAATAAATCTCTAAGTGCAGTCAATGGAAAAGTAAATATGAGCTTGGGATGCAATACATAAAATACCCTACTCTTTGCCATCCCATTTAATTTTTAGCTTTTGCCTACAGCACCAAACAGTAATTGGCACATGTGTGTGTTTATATAAAAAAAAAATTCAGCAAGTTACAGCAGTATTTCTTACCTTCATTCTCAATGTATGCTGTCCAATCAAACACTGTACCATTAAAATATGGAGCTAGGTATTTTTCAAAATCTGTTGAATTTTCTGATGGCCAGAACAAGCATTTATTCTTCAAATTGCCCATGAAGAGCTGCAGCCCTATTAGTGCAAATACACTCAGACAAAACACAGTCAAAATCATCACATCTGAGAGCTTCTTGACAGATTGAATTAGGGCTCCAACAATAGTCTTCAAACCTGCAAAGAGAGGCAGATTTTTATTATAATATTAAATATTGACCTAAATTAAATTGCTAGGTGAACTACACCAACACACTATGAAATACCATGCAAAGCTTCGCAAAACTGGTCCTCAAATATTTTCCAAAGAAAAAGTGCCAATAAGTCTCATTGTTTCTGACAAATTAAGTTAAAATTATAAATGGGAAAGAATGGAAGACATTCCAAAGCACCTGCTATTCAAATGAAGTAGTAACTTTCTATTCATGCTCTCCGTACATGTAAACCACATGTAAAGAAAATTTTTCATGTTATTTTCTTCTTGATGCCTCTTGCTCCAAACCTTAGCCACTGTTGTATTCCAATATACAATATATTGGTTTTGTAACAGCAAAGAAAACTAGAATACAACTGCATTGTAATAGGAATTTGAACGATTGCATTCTATTGCATCCTATTCAACTGGAGGTTGGGTTTGGTGAAGATCGGCATCTTAAGGTAATAAACATATCATGCAATTCCCATGCATCTCTTTACCATCTTACTGCTTTGTTAGGGATTCAACTATAACAATAGACTGAAATGTTCAATCCCTAATGTCTTTGATGAATAGTAACATTTACATTAGAAAGAGAAAAATTAAGAGCACCAATTTTGATCCTTACTGTGGGAGAGAAAATTTGACATAATGAAATGGAAATATACACAGGCTATGTAAAATTTGATTTCTCATGCAAGGATGTATTAAACTCTGAGGCTTAGAGTTTTAAAGAATTATAAAAGGAAATCACATTGAAGTTAAGACTGAAAGCTGGATGCTTCTTTTAAACATATGAATTCAGCTTCTGTGGAACTGCAGTCAGCCTCAGTGTTTAACCTAGCTCTCACCTGGAATGACTGATATTGTTTTCAAAGCTCGGAGAACTCTGAATGTTCTCAACGCTGAGACATTGCCCAGGTCCACAAATTCTGTCACATATCTGTAGTAAAGGATCCCACACACAAACACAATGACAGCACACACAAAATTAAACAGAGGTGATGTAGAGTGCCTACCATTTCACACAGCTACTTCTTACCTGGAATTACAGAAATAGTTTTCAAAGCTCTCAATACTCTGAAAGTTCGAAGAGCTGAAACATTGCCTAGGTTTACAAATTCTGTTATATACCTGTAGGATTAAATCACAGTTATTCAGAATTAAGGTAGATTGTAATTACTTACCCGGACCTGTAATCCAAGCAATTTTTCTTTTTGAAGGACAACTTGAACTGAAAGACTTGAATGTATATTTTCCCCTTTCGATTAAGGTCTCCCTAAGAAACACACCCTTAATTGTTTCCATTGAATGCCAATTAAAAATTAAATTTATTTCTTAGATTTTATTGTTTAAACACTATTTTAAATTGTTCATTCCGTTGTCACTTCTCTTTTGCACTGTGTGATAGTCCACTGTTGTGTGCTACAGTAGTGGAAAATATTAAAATGGAAAACCCTGAAACACAATTCAACTCCAATTCATTCAAAATAAACTAAGATAATCTAAACAATTTATTACAGGTTCTAAAAGGTTCAAACTTACATTTGACTTTAAAAAAAGAAAATATATATATATGTCTGTGTGTACTTACGCAAAGGAGATTACAACAAAATCTAGCCAGTTCCAAGGGTCACGAAGGCAAGTAAAATCATTTATACAGAAGCCTCTTGCAAGGACTTTTACCAAAAATTCAAAAGTATAAATTCCAGTAAAAGTATACCTATAGGAAAACAGTGACACAACATCTGAAGCATGAAGGAAAATTACTCAAACCCAGCAATTAGTTCATGCATTGTAATAGCTGTAACAAACTCACATGAAGTATTCCTACCATTCTTCTGGAAGATAATTCACTTTATTTCTTTATTTGAAACATATTTCTGCTGTTTCTGGCACATAAGATTTCAACATTTCAACACAAATTTTAAAAATAATTATTCCTAATATGCTGAAAGTATTTTTTCTCAAATAAAAATTTCAGTATTGCTGCCATGTCAGAGATAAAATCCATGGGTAAGTGAAACACAGCGTTTACTAAAGTTACTCTGTTGCTGACCAGGCAGACCTGAGAATGTCAAACAATAAGCCTAAATATAGGTGTTTTCTCTAAAGAGGGTGTGTTCCCCATTGTCTCATTTGTCCTACTAAAGCAGGTTCACAGGGGCTACAGATGGCACCCACCACATTGAAAAGCAGTAGTTTCAGGTTGAATGACTATTCTCTTCATGGATTTTTGGTTTGGTTTGTTTTTTTTTATTTAAAATAAAATTATAAAAAAAGCTCAAGAGGGTGAACGCATAAAAACATTACTTTTACAAACATTCTGAACAAAAGTATTAATGCTTTTAAGTGCAGCTAGGATCAAATGCCAGGCTAGAAAGAGAAGAATATACTATTACATACAACAACTATATGGCCTAGTTTTTAATTTAGCTTTTCACTTTTTAAGCCACCTAAAGAATTATTAGCTAAGTATACTTACTCTACATTCTTTGTCCAGTCTGGAAGGTTATTCCATGTCATAAATACACAGTTGGTCAAAATAGTGAGCATAATCAGTATGCTGAACAATGTTGACTGTAGTTAAGGAACATACACTTTTTCAATGCTGGATTTTGTATCAAAACATAACATGAGGAATTGACCAGGCTATAGATTACTTACAATGTATACAACACAAACCAATTTACTATCACTAGCAATGTCATAAATAATGCTAAGATGCTTCGAAATAATGATGGCTACACCACTAGATGTAATCTAGGTTTTCAAGCTTTGCAGCTCTTCCAAATTTAATCAGAGAGCTGAAGTGACAAATCTTTGCCCTATTTAATTTTGAGAGAAAGAACTAAGGGCAGGAACATTTAAACCAAAAAATGCAGTGTTATTAAATATTAGAAAAGGCCAGTAAAACTTTTTAACAAAACACTTGAAAAGGATATGAATGAACCAAAATCTTAATAGCTATTCTTCTAATAATATTGAAAGGAGATAAAAGGTACAAGGCAGGTGTGGCACTGAACCTGAAGATTGTCTTCCCTTTATTCAATACTATAAATGTCTTTCAAAAAAAAAAAAAACACAAGAGGGGAAGGATAGGAAATAGGAAATTGTTATGATACATGTTAGCAACCTTGACATAAATAGAGGCTGCACTTACACAGATGTAAGTAACCAAATTTATTTTTGGTAGAAATATACAAGCAAGTATTAGATACTAAATTTTCACACAAGCAACAAAAACTGAACACTATACATCTTTGTCTCTGTGCTCTCAAACAAAATCTGCATTTCAGTATTTTTCCATCATCATAGAATAGTTCTGGTTTGAAAAGACCTTTAAGATCATCATCCAGCCATTAATCTTGCACTGCTAAGTCCACAGCTACACCATGTTCATAAGCACCGCATCTACACAGCATTTATGTAAAAAAAAATCTGTGAAAACTTTACATCCGTGCAGATGTAAAGGGATTCTAAGAGGAATGATGCAGTGACTTTAAAGAACCTCCTTGCTTTGTAACATACTATTAAGGGAATATAACCTCAAATTCTTCTACCAGCATACTACCTTCTTATTTCTCATGGGGCAATGCAGGGAGGAACTGGTATTAAAATCATCCTGTTGATTCAAATCATGAGGAAAAACACACCGTGGTAGAAAAATCAAATCCTCCCCATAAGACTCTGAACAGTTTCAATGGTCCTAAAGCAAACTGTAGTGTTATGAACTCACATCTGTAAGTGACAAAAGCTCTTACCAAACCACAGAAACCACATCGCATGAAGCTGGCAATACGTGATAACTTTTTTTTAACTTATGTTCCTCCCTAGCTAAACAAGATATAAAATTTAAATTTTTATAAAACAAGTATTTGTATGAGATTACAAGGAATGTTTGACAGTTGACCATTTTGGCAGATGACTGAATAAGCCCTTTGTCCAAAGACTGCCTCACTGAACTAGATCTCAGGTACTGTCTATGTTGCTCAGAAATCCCAGGAAAAGAGTAGCCAGCAACAGAGGAAGTTTTCAAAAGCTTCAGCATTTAATCAGATTTGAAAAGAATAAAGGTCTGCTAATGCAACATCCAGTAACTCAAAATATTAACACATGGAAACCTCTGAAAACATTAAAAGAAAAGCTCTTTTTAAAAATAAATAATCCAAAATACCAACAAAAAAACCAAAGAAAAACCAACTTAAGCAGAATTACATTCATATATTTATAGTCTACTCAAAATATTTAATATGGTATCACATACTGCATAATACTTTCAACTAGGCCTCCTGGCTACCTCCACACCAGAGCATTTATCACTTTACAGTTTGATAGGAAACAGTTGAAATTAGTGTTCTTACTACACTCTAAATATAAAACACTTACTTTTTTATTGATATAATATGGATCCAGGTCCTCCAGGGGCTCTGACACCATTCCTGGAGGGATATCACCATAAAAAAAAGGCAGTGTCTTTCCTGCCTCCAAGTCATTATTTGGCTTTGGGCGATTTTCTTCGTGAGCACAATCATCTTTATGCTCGCCTTTCTCACAATGAGATGCTTCATCCGCAATACGTTTTTCAATAGCTGCAAGAGAGTCTTTGGTGAAATAGAAGAAGCTGTCAGCTCCTGGAGGTGCCAGCATTGCATGTGCCATCTTTTCATTCTGCAAATTTTAAATTATTTTAGGCTGCTGTGCAAGATCCTAGGAGAAAAACAGAAAAAAGAAATATAAAATAGAGGACAACAGCAAATCCCCACATACAAGATTTTGTCAAATTCATCGTCCACATATTTTCTAATTCTAAAGTACTGTAGCATGAAATACTTGAATTAACTTGATACAAAACTAGCTATCTTAGCTTCCTGAAAGTAATGACATAGAAAACAGATATTTTCAGGTGAAGAAAAAAAATGAGTGGGGGGAAAAAAAAAAAAATCAACAATGAAATTTGTATTGAGCTTGTCAACTCAGGTTATTACAAGCCCCACAACAATAAAAAAAGGAAAAACATTCTTTTCCCTCAGCTGAACTTTACATTAAAAAACAACTTATGAAATGGAAAGAAATGTGTTAACAGAGCTAAGCACTGCAGCCAACAGTTACAAGGTCTAACATAGATGTATACACCAAGCTGGGATGGGACAGTACCTTAAAAAAATCTTGCAACTTCCATTATCAAAGAAGATAGAAAAACATGTGCTACTTCGCTTGATCTTTTAATTTCTGATGGCAACACTGCTCCACCTGCTGGCTTATATTATGCTTCCTAAACCAATGTTTATATCACACTGTTAGGTACTATGTAAACACATTGTATTTGTGTACTATATAAACACATTTAAAGATGCATCATGCATAAGCAGAAAGCAACTGGTATGAAGCTTAGTCCCTCCCTTTTTGTGTTTCCCGACTTCCACTTTCCTGATTTTTAATTGTCTTTTTTTCTGGTGCTCTGCTCCACAATTAAGTTATGATGGATGAAGACTTTTAGATTTACATGAAAAACACAGCATACCCTCCCCAAAGTCACGGTACTTTCTCTGAGGCCCAGTCTATTTCCAAACAATGTATTAAGTTACAAACAAGAAGTTTTTCATAGATGGTTTCTTTCTAGGTATCTCTTTTCTACAGTGAGAATACAGTTAATACCCACGGACATAGCATCTTCAGAATAAACTAATTTTATGAACAGAGACAAAATGTAATCCCCTCCTGCTTGACGATGCTGACAAGACCTGTACCTTTTGCTGCCCCTGGCCAGCTGCCCGACTCCCAGCCAGCTGCACTCTCACTCCTGCACCTCAAAAGAAAGAGCTCATGGCTCAGCCATGCCCTGTGATGGGTCGGCTCTCTCCACACAGGCTACCCCTGTAGCCCCCCCCCCAAAACAGGAGGTCCCCCCAACACCCACTACACAACTGTCGTGAACACTGCTCATGGTGCTGCAAGTCCTAATTCCCAAGAGGAAAAAAACCTGAAGCGGATTTGGATGATTTGCTCCATTTGCTATGTGGTTCTGTCACAAAAACTGTCACAGACTGAGCCTGTTCTACCCTGAAGCTGAGATTTGGCTAAAGACAATGCTTTTTCTGGCCACAGGGTGGAATCAATAGTAAAGGTGTGCCAGGAAAGAAATAAAAATTGACATTTTCATGCAGTGTAACAACTTCAAAGTCAATTAACATGACACCATTGGTCCCATAAATCTGACTCTTCTATGCCAGCTTTTAGATAACTTAACGTGAGTTAAAGAAATTTTCTATTTTTTTACAATCTCCCACCATCAACTAAATTCTCAGGGGCATGTGATCTAACATGACACAAGCCATGTCTTCCTCAAAATTAGCCTGCCAAGGGTACAGTGAGAACTCAAATTCTTGCTTTTTCAGCTGAGCTACAACTATTTCTCAGTCCCTAGCAAATACTCTTTACCACAGTAAAAGACAAAAATGGGGGTCTTTGCACAGAAAAGTAAAGAGATGAGAAATTTCCTAACACATAGCTGTAGAAAGCAGCCCTTTCTCATGTCAGCCACAAAGCACTGCAGGAAAACACTGAAATGTTTTTTTTCTGGAACAAAGTTCAAGAATGAGATGTCTTCCCTGATTTATTAATAATTTCATCTGTGCCATCTTAAAGTGATTCATCATTCTCAAACAAAAGGTCTGATTGTTGTTTAGCCTTCTCTGGTGAATACTCTTCAAATCCATCGCACCAGTAGCTCTAACAATCTGCCCAGCCACACTTGGACTGGAACCAGTGTCTCAAAAGGTACTTTTCCTTGAGAAACTGGATGACTTCTATAGCTTTAAATAGCCAGGGAACATGCACCAGTGAAAAGGAAGAGAGATCTGTCTTACAAGCATGGACATCATGATCCTTCACCACAAGTTGCAGTTTTACCTAAAGAGCTAAAGTAAGTAACACAAGTATTATGTGGTACTCTTAAGTCATTTTCTTTAGCTTACAGCTTTGTTTTTCATAAAAGAAATGCAAGGGGTATTATCTATTTCTTTATTTGTAAGCTAAAAATTCACAAGGATTTCCTTAGTGCCAGCAGCTCTGTCTATTTAATTTTTTTGTTCGTTTGTTTTTTTGTGGTTTTTTTTTTTTAAGTCAAGGGGTTAGTTCTTACTAGCAGGGGCTTTTTCCTACACCAAAGTAGCAGTATTAAATTCAATAGGAGGTTTTTCCATTTAAAAACCCAAACATTCCTATATGGTATACTAAAGAATACTAAATGTGTCATAATAGATTCTGAGGACTGCACTTATATAAAGTTTGTCTTTTCTGTATCAAGTGACGCAAACTAGTATCTATATATACAGCTATATGTAATCAGTCTAGACACAGTTATTATCTAAATTGGTTAGATGCTGTAACAGGTGGGAGCAAGATTTACATCTATTAGAACACGACTGCTATCTCAAAACCAAATAAAACAGGAGCTGTACACATGGTGTTGCCCTATTACATGCATGCTGCCCTTCATGGGCTAAGCACGATACAAGTTTTTCAGTCCATTTACCATGGACCAGTCTACCAGCTTTAGAACAAGTAGGGGTGTTCTTTGCAGTCTAATAAATACTTAAGCTACTGCTTATTTTGATTATGATCTTGTAAAACAAAACAGACAGAAACAAACATGTCAACAAAATAAAGGGGAGATACTTTCAGAGAATAATACAATTATATACCATAACGTTAGGTTAGTCTTTTGGAAGATGTTCAGATTCCTTGGAGAAAGGCTTCACAGAACTTTCAAAATAGTTTCTAGTTAGCATCATGAATGTAGGCTCAAAAGATGACTAATATTATGCCTGAACAAGCTGCTTGTACTCAAACATGCACTTGAAAAATGTCACTAATTTATGTTCACCTATGCATCTAGGCTAAATTTACTCTTTACAAGTCTGTAACACATAAAGCTAAATGTTCATGACTGTTCATTTTACCAAATACCACTACGGTAAAGCACTTACAGCACTTTTTCTGAGTTGATACAAATGTTATCAGAATGAAAAACAATCTTTCCGCTTCCGTGTTCATATTCCACTGGTTATTCAGCAAGGCTTAGGTGGTATCCTAAGGGCTGAGATGAACTCAAGTATTCCTCTCTAGAGACATTTTAGCCAATGAGCTAATGCAGCACACCTCTCAGTATTTACATAAAACAGACAAAGGATCTTTTCCAATAGATAATGGGAATATTTTCTACTAATGATTTACCCCAGCATCCTAGTCACAATCCATGCTTGGGAAAAAACCCTCACACATTAAACACATCTTGAGTTAAAGTTCAGTGAGTATTTTCTTTAACAGACTTGCTAAAGTACTGCAAATATATAAAATCTGTAGCACTGTAGAGCAAACAGATGCCATTTGCATCATTACATCATGTAACTCAGTTTATCCAAGAAAGAAATGGAGAGAAAAAATTATTAAGACAGATGGGTTGGTTCAATGACTCTTCAGGAATCTTGATGACTTCTGTATCATGAACTAAGAGGTATTAATATATCAAATCAAAAGACAAGAAATAATGGGAAAACTGAAGAAACTAAAACTAATACCCCTGTCCCCTGAAAGCCCCACAGTTCCTTCTGAAAGCTTCTGCATACTCCACCTCAACCCCCTTCTCATAAAAAACCCAAACACACTCAAAAAGACAACAAGGAAAACTGAAACACAACATGAAAAAAATTGTTTTCTCAGCTATTTAGGAACAGGCTTCTAATCCAATATGGCCATATCATGCATGTAGCTCTGAATGGAGACAAGTAGAACTCCTGAGGCCAGGAACAAGGCAGTAACAAGAAGATACTAACGTGAACATTAATACATTCTTATGGAATATCGTTGAATGTGTAAGAAAATTTTTAATGATGTTTAGAAATACATTTTTAATATATATGAAGAAAAGCACCAAGATCAAATTTATGTCATTTTGGAAAAAGTACATCTCTTACTATTCCTTTTTCTACATTTGGCATGTAAAGACATAGTGGCTCCAATACATTCTCCACCAAATTATGTTAAACTTTTACCTGTAAAATAATATATGACTAGACTTGAGGTTTTGAGCTTGAATGCACTGTGCTAAAGAAGGAAATCATGATGATATTGCTTATATTTTCTATCGGAATTTACAAAAACTTTAACATTTACAAAAACACTGGTCAAGCTTAAACCCAAATCATACAGCAACAAACTGAAGAATTTTTTTTCCTGTACAGATATAATACATCCATATTTTTCAGAGTTAGAAACAACACATCTGTTCTTCGATATTAATATTCAGTGTTCAATATTTCATAACATAATGATTCATTTTTACAATATTATTTTCGATTTTGCTGTACTACGGTACATTTCATAGTACTTAGTACATAGTATTTCATATGAATAACTTGAATAAAGTTTATGGCATACTAAAGAACTTAAGTATTATGAAGTCTCACTTCAATATTACTATTCAGTGACTGCAAAACAAGCAGCAGTCTGGAACACAAATCCAGCAAGTTCTTAGGCAAGTGGGTTCATCTAGAAAGCATCTGCTCTAATCAACAATTATAAATCTAGCATTCTCCCTTTGCCTCTCAGATGATTTCCTGTGTAGATGCTAACAGTATATACAATATTTTTCCACTTAAAATGCTGAAGATCAATAATAACTAAAACATTTCTGAATTATTAATTGGTGTGAGACAATAAATTAGAGCTATGGTACATTTTACCCCTGATACTTCTTGGCATGTGACTATGGCAATGAAATAGAATGAGACAACTCATTTAAAACAGTCTTTTGCCATGTTCTTCATTTACAAACTGTTTCTTTCCCTGTAGCTTGTACACAAAAAAGCTGAAACAGTCTGGAAGACAGACTGAATTTCTGTTTAGTTCTAGGAATTCAACTTCTTATATGGAACTCACTTCACATGACCCATATCTTTCCCAAAGTAATTCCAAACTAGCTATTTGTCACTCAATAACCTAATTGCAATGTACAAGTTTACAGTAATACTCAGAAAATTGCTGAAAAATATTAATATTGCAGGAAATAAAATGTTTTTAAAAGGTAGAGGATGCTACAGCTGATGTTAAAAAAGGATAGTTTATCTAATATACATCCATTTTTAGAATCTGCAACCACTTAGGAAAAATGATCTGTCTCTTTCCTTAACGTCACAAAACATTCATCACATGGAGATCCAGGAAATTCAGTCCTCACAAACAAGCAATCCAATCAGCTGAGGTATCAAAGAGGAAATCTGGGACAGAGCCAAAAAAACTGTGATGGCTTATTATTGCTGGCAATGCAGTGGAAACAGTGAAAAACTACATTGTCAGAAATGCGACATGCATCTATTTTTATTCTAGCAAGTACAATATTTCTCTCATACACGAGTGACTGCCATGACATTTTTCGACCTCAGAAATACTTCTCAGAATTTCAATACCCTGCCTCTAGTTAGGACCAAGTAAGTCATGTAGCCAAGTTCCTGGGTAATAATCCTAATTTAAAGCTTTCTCAAATGTTGATTCCTTTTACAATCTAAAACCAAATTTATGTCAGGTTTGCTCTTACACTAAGACTATTCTTGACTTCAGTAGTCTGTCAGCCACTAGTTATGCCTAGTTTCATGTATTTACAATATAAAATTCTAATTTAAATATTCATCTAGTGATAAAAGTTCAGTGAATCTTTTCAGTGAATCAAAAAAATTGTATCTTTCACTACAACTTATTTTTACATTTCTTGTTTTACATCACTTAGAACAGCATTTAAAACAGCAGGCCTATTCTGCAGTCTTGCAAGGTTTCATTATCAATATGTTGGGCTATTTTTCTCCTCAGTTCTACAGATAACGTTCCTTCAATTTGCCATTCTTCTTACGTGTCATTAAACCAGCTTATGGAAATATAAGACTTTCTGTAGTTGCCAGCAGAGCACTGATAATGTGTGCTAGGTGACCTGTGCTTCAAACCTCTTCTCTTTTATGACACTAAATTGATGATGTCAAATTAATTACATTATGACCTTTATAAGGTTGGACAATTTTTCTGTGTAAATTCATGGCACAGATAACTGTTAAAGCTTTTAAATTAATTTAAACTAAATTTTAAATTTATTTTTAATTGATTTAAATAAACATGCATCTAGCTCCTTGTTTTGATACTTAAATAGAAAAATTATTTATCTCCATGGCTACCATGCAATATACTGTAGCTGCCTTGAAATTAAGCTATGAAACAATACTATCCTTATTTTCAAATAATCTTTGTAATTGCAGTGTTGTTTGTTTGCATTCATTAGCTTAAAGACACTATGAAGGACAACTATCATACAGTACAAATTAATTTTGTTTACACAGAACTTACTACCCAATAATTATGTTCAGCTACAGAACTGAACTTGAACTTGCTTTAGCTATATGAACTCTTCAGAATTTAACTGCCAGATTCCATAAATTATGAATCAAAATGTATTTTATCCAGCAACAGTATGGACTTGATGTTGTACCATTTAAAACCTTTAAGTTTGTCCTGATTTCAGCTGGAATAGTATGTTTGGTCCTCAAAATGATGTTTGGTCTGACAAGAACATGGATAATACACTGATATTTTTAATTA
Source organism: Phaethornis superciliosus (assembly GCA_023637945.1). NCBI lineage: Eukaryota > Metazoa > Chordata > Aves > Apodiformes > Trochilidae > Phaethornis > Phaethornis superciliosus. Next base: position 19,745,753 of record JAJQWJ010000007.1, on the reverse strand, counting down.
TTGCTAGGAAATCAAGGACCCCATGTTTTCCTAGTGTGCAGGGCACAAGAAGCTGAAAGGGAGCACAGCCAGAACAAAGGGTCCACATTGGCCAATGGAATACTCTATAACATATGAGGCCATGCACAATACAGCTGGGGGGGAAAGAAGGAAAGGAGGCTACATTTGGAGTGATGACATTTGTCTTCCAAAGTTACACTTACTCATGGTGGGGATCAGCTTTCCTGGAGATAGCTCAACACCTGCCTGACAATGGGAAGCAGCAAATTAATTCCATTCAACATTGCAAGTTACTTTCCAGAATCAGATTTCTTACAGATTTGCTGCAGTAATTCCAAGAAGTCAATAAATCATACTTTCTTAGAACAAGTAAGTACTACAGTACTTCTAGATTCAATTTTCAGAAGCTCTCTGGCTCAGATTTCAACCTGACTGACTGAATGCCAGCTGAAAAAGAAAGTTCCTTGAAATTAAATTGCAAAGAAAAGAATCGCTACAGGCAGGTCTTGCTTTAAAATGTTCTACCTACATAAATCCAGACATTTATGAAAATCTTACAGATTGGAGTCATGTCATCAAAACTTGTACAAGTGGTCACATCAGATATTATTGGATAATGAAATGCTTTAAAGTAATTTTAAAAATATTTTTGCTTGAAAAGAGTATTTTTCTAGGAAGAATCTGTCTTGTTTGGTGAAGTGGAAAGAAGTCAATAAAAATGAGGTGGTTTGTTTTGTTGGTTTTTTTTTTTTTTAATGGTATCCTGCAAAGCTGTGTAGTCCTTGGAAGGACTCTGATCCACAGATTAAGAGCTAAATATTCACACACACGTACAAAGAATTCCAGAAACTGCACTACTATAAATTGGGAAAATGTTTCTTTCAAGTTCATAAATTCATTTATCTGTCAACTGGTATATTACAACAAACTTAAGACCCAGAAAATGGTGCAAGTTTTTAAGCAAAGAAATCTTATTTGATTTTTCATATACCTATGAGAGCCAAAGCTTTTAACATAATACCTAAAACTGATTATGCAGATCCTCCTTGTATAATGGACCATTTATTGGAAGGTGCTCAGCTACTCTGCTTTCTTGCACAGCAGAAGAATGAGCGTAAGTGTATGCAGCATTATGTTACATGATTAATGGTAAATTGATTTTATCCAAAGCCACTTGCAGTTTCCATTAACATAAAAAGATTTTAAAAAACCTCAACTATGTTTAAAGTGGTTAAGGTCTCCCAAACAGTCTTTGCTATAAGAGTGGACAATTACAAAGAAAAAACACTTGGATACTCTGAACTTGGAAAATATAAGGAACTTTTTTTTTTTCTGAATTAATGAGACACCTTACACAAGAAGTGAATTTGTAAAATAGCAGCATATAAAAACAAGATAATTTTAACACATTAAGTGACATGCTTGGAGAATGATGTGCTAAATGAAAACCGCAGCATTTTTCTATCCATAAAATGAAGACTTCCATCATAAATAAAACAGATAGGGAGACAATATACGTAACATTTGGCCTAACATCTGGGCTGTGTTGTGAGAAGCCTCATTGCAAAATGACAGCCACAATATTTCCAGGTGTTGAATATATTCATTTTGAGTTCAATACCCAAGATAGCTTTAAGCTCGTGTGTAAACTGAAGAGTAGATCTTTTCCACCATCATTTTGTAAAATGAAAACCAAAGCAAAAAAACACCACAGCTACTCTCCCAGACTTTTATCCACCACAATGTTATTTGAGGTTTCAGTTAAATCTCCCCAAAATCAGGGCTGGGAATTCAGGTAATAGACTGAAAACACTCTTTAAGACAGAAGCAATAATGAATAAGGCTGAGGTTCTTCCCATAAACTGTCTGGCAAAAGATGAGTGATAAAAATCTCTAGACATCAGTCAACCTTGCAGTACATTACCACCTTTAACAAAGTCACACAGAGAAGGCCAGTGTTATACTGCAACCAAGGGCAATCAGCCAGACAAATCAAAGAAGTTCTGAAATATCTTCATTCAGAGCTTTAATTCAAGGATGTGTATCAACAGACAATGGCTATTGGATTATTTTAAATAGCTTAGATGAAAAGAAAACACATTTCTTCTTGCATAAAGAAATTTCTATACATTTCTACAGGTAAGAATTTTCTGTTCTCTTAGCAAGAAGCAGCAGTATCTGAAGTGACAGATCTAATTATTTCTGCATCCAAACAATTGTTATTATAGGTTTATGACTTCCTACTTAAGAGAAACAGGGTACTGCTTTAAATCATCCATATGCTGCTTTTCTTCAGAGAGACAAATGCAGAATTTCTTGCCTCCTCCAGCTGCGATTTCATATCTTTATAATCCAAGCAAGAAAGAAATTTAGAATTTTTCTAAACAAATATATGATCTACCTGAAATTTTAAATTACTTTAACTACTATATAATTGACCCCTGAAAGAGAAGACCTCAATATTAATTAAATTTAGGAGGAAGAGTTAGGTCATATTGGACACCATGTCAGCAAACACGATGCAGTGCATTGGAGGAGTCTATCTCAAGCATCTGTATTCACTGCTTAAAGAAAAGGGCCTTTCAAGTTAATCCATAGGATACTCTGGTCTAACTACAGCCTGGTGAGAATGTTACATCAAACACATTAGACAAGCCATTACCAATTTCAGATTAATTTCTCTATGTAATAAAAATAAATAGATAATCCTCCCTTTATGGCTGTTGTTTTTTTTTTTTTTTTCCCACTGCATATTAAAGGATTTAGGGCTATGAAGAACAAAAGAATATGAGATTTTCTTTCACCTTTTTATAGTTAGGTGCTATAATTTTCAAAACTAATCCATTGCTTATCCATTAAAATATATCCACTTGAAGTTCATTTAATATACAGAGACTACCTCAGCAGCGAATCAGAACTGCTCCACATTTTGTTCAGACCTCATAATTTAGCATTAATGAATTTTTAACACTGCAATAAATAAATTACAAGCTCATAATATTGCAAAGTACATAAGCACTGTGCACAGCAAAGAAACTGCATACATCCAGGCACATGGAATTTGTCATTAGTTTGGCACTTACAATCATGGAATCTAAAAACTCTCTTTTAAGTCACATATATCAGAATGCTTCACGTAAATTAGCCAAGTTTGCACATGATACTCAGGCACTGCAGAAACATCTAAGGGAGTTATTCCAACTCATGAAGGTGTAGCATTTCCTGTAATGTTTTTAGACTTTAGACTGTTCCATGGTTCAAAATTGTTATCATTCCAATAATACTTTTATAATCAATTTTACAACAGAGTTATCTTGAGTACATTATCAGATTAAAGTCAATACGTTAGGATCCCTCTGACAGTACCAGCACCGTTTTTACATCAATGAAACTTTCACTAGTGCATAAAGTGTTACGTGAATTATGACTCATTTCATGAAAGTCAGTAAAAAACACTGGATTTGGTTTTTCCACGTAGGGAACATGTATGCCATGTCTGAAACAGATTTAGTTTACTTCAACTGCGCCTACTTGCACCTACACCATCAATTTCCAATAAAATCTTTGCTATTATATTTGTAATCAGTTACGTAAAATAAGATTACAGAAATCAGGGGGAAAAATAAGGTTGGGAGGTACCTTTGGAAGTCAGTCCAAATTCCAGCTCAAAACAGAGCTACAGTTACCTACCTTATGAGCACGAAGAGGAAGAGGCTGATGCTTAATGCTGCCTTTGCCTACATCTTCATTAGTCAGACCAGCTACCCCCAGTGTATTCAGCCCCCTGAGCAGGAAGGTAAGGACAGAGAGCAGAACACCACCCCCATAATCCAGGAGGAAGCAGTTAACATGCTCCAGCACCTGGACACTCACAAGTCAATGGGGCCAGATGGAATCCACCCAGGAATATTGAGGGAGCGGCAGAGAGGAGCTCCTCAAGCCTGTCTCCATCATTTATCAACAGTCTTGGTTGGTAAGTGAGGTCCTGCATGACTGGAGGATTGCAAATGTGACACGTATCTACATAAAGGGCCAGAAAGGGGATTGGGGAACTACAGGCCTGTCAGCCTGACCTGACAGTGCCTGGAAAAATGTCAGGTCAAATGAAAGGTTCATCTTGAGTGTCCTCACATGGCAAGTGTAGGACAGCCAGGGAATAAGGCCCACCCAGCATGGGTTTAGGAAAGGTAGGTCTTGCTTGACCAACCTGATCTTGTTCTATAACCAGGTAAGCTACCTAGTGGACCAGGGAAAGGCTGTGGATGGTGTCTACCTGGACTTCAGTACTAAGGCCTTTGACACCATCTCCCAAAGCATTTTCCTAGAGAAACTGGTTACTAATGGCATAGACAGATGTGCTCTTTGTTAAAAACTGGATGTATAGCTGAGCCCAGAGTGTTGTAGCCAACAGAATTAAACCCAGCTGGCAGACAACAGCCAGTAATGTACCCCAGGGCTCAATTCTGAGCCCAGTCTAGTTCAGTATCTTCATCACTGATCTAGATGAACGGATTGAGTGCTTCCTCAGCAAACTTGCAGATGACACCAAGTTGGGTGGGAGTGTTACCTGCACGAGGGTAGGAAGGCTCCACAGAGGGCCCTGGACAGGCTGGTTCAGTGGGCTGAGGCTAATAATATGAAGTTTAACAAGGCCAAGTGCCGGTGTCCTGTACTTTGATCACAACAACCCCAGGCAGTTCTACAGGCCTGGGGAGGAATGGCTGGAAACCTGACAGGCAGAACAGGACCTGGGGGTCTTGGTCAACATACAGCTGAGTATGAGCCAGCAGCGTGCCCAGGTGGCCAAAAATGCCACCAGCATCCTGGCTTCTATCAGGAACAGTGTGGGCAGCAGAAGGGAAGTGATGGTGCCTCTGTACTCGGCACTGAGGATATTGCACCTCAAGTACTGTCTTCAGGTCTGGGCCCCTCATGATGAGAAAGACACTGAGCTGCTGGAGTGAGTTGAGAGAAGAGCAACCAAGCTGTTGAAGCGTCTGGACAACAAGTCCTGTGAGAAGAAGCTGAGTGAATTGGGAATATTTAGTTTGGAGAAGAGGCTGAGAGACCTTATCACTCACTACAACTACCTGAAAGGAGGCTGTAGGAAAGTGAGTGTTGGCCTCATTACTCAATAATGATAGGACCAGAGGAAATGGCCTGAAGTTGCACTAGGGGAGGTTTATACTACATTTGAGGAAGAATCTCTTTACTGAGAGAGTAGCTAGGTGCTAGAACAGGCTGCCCAGGGAGGTGGTGGAGTCATCACTGGAAGTGATGGTGACTTACAAGAATTACAAGGCTCTTACAAGTCTGAGATACCATGACTGTTCTAGACTTACAGTTCAACAGACCAGATCCACATGATTATTTAAGTATAAACTAGTTAACAACTGTATAGACGAGGCACTTCAGGACATGCTTTTGAGGGCATGGTGATACAGATATTTATTTTACTGGGGAGGGGAGGGAAGAGATGTAGACAGCTGGAATGTGGTTATCTTAGAGGTCTTTTCCAACCGTGACAAATTCACGTGATTTAATGTGATTATATAATCTACAGTAAGAACCCAGGATCAAGGGGTCTTTTCCTGGCTTCTTCTCCACATCCCCCACTGGATCTCTCTAGGACCTCCTAAGATGCCTTCATAAATTCTCCACACTCCATATACCAATCTACTCCCTGTTCCAGCCCAGGATTATTTTACCAGCTCTGTATTAGTGCTCAGCACCATCTACCTCACCAGCTTTCTGGCTCATGTTCTATGAACATGAATGAACTCTGGAATACTTACTGCAGGTTTTTGCTGGTCCGTTATCAAATTCTCCTTTCTGCTTTTTCTACTTAAGTTTTGGACCATCACTAAGACAACTCAGCAGTGCAATGCAACACCAATAAATGATGTAAAACAAGCACAGCTACCAAACAGTGCAGCTGAAAGCTTTCCTCTTGAACAAGAAAAATGAATTAGGAACTGAAAGAAAATGAGCTCTCTGAGCTACCAGACAGGTCCTCTTCAATAATAATAATCTGACAAAAAAACCTTCAAAACAACAAGATAATAACAAGATAATATACAGCAGAACCTAAACCTATTTTCTACTAGGTTTGAAACAGCTAACAAAAATGTTTTCATATTCTTAAATTGAAATTGAAAATTAAATTGAACAGACCCTGGTTTTTATCTACCAGAAAGATCAAAACATTTTTTTCTGTTAGCTCCTATCAACAAAGCACATGTTGATTAAATTACAAGGTATGTTCCTCCATCAACTTAAAACTTCCAAAATTCTGAAGTAATCTTTAAGTCTATTTGTTATTATGGATAATATTGTTATGGCATAATAAACATGATAGCATTTTAATAGAAGTTTTAAAAATCAGTAACTGTGTTGTGCTTTGATTTTCCATGTAGTAAATGAGAAGTAAAATGGTCAGAGAACATAACTAAACAGATAGAATCACAGAGTGGTAGGGATTGGAAGAGATCTCTGAGGTCACACAATTTGAAGTATCTTGAAAAGTAAATGTGCAGCTAGTGCTTTGTCATGAGTTTTACAGACTGCAAGAATTGCATCAGTTTTTCTCCCTCAAATGTTGCAAAAGATTTTTATTATTTATGATTTTTATTATTTTTTGCAAACAGAAAGCAAGAGACAAGTAGGGGGAGAAAAAAAAAAGTGTTACCTCCTCCCCAAAATAAAAGCAAAGATGGTGAAAACTGTCTGCAGAACATAAGACATAAAGCAAGGAGAACAGCCAGACCTCTTTTAGTTCTTTACTCAGCCAGACAGGCTCCCTATACTTCATTTAATGGGCTCATTACTGTAACCTGAGTCTACTTTTTATGCCTGTCTAATTTCCTAGTGAGGCTCAGCTGCTGTTCAGCAAATGGATAAAGGCTGGGGGTGATCGGTAAAACTGATCAAGTTATAGTCATATGGAGACAAAATTCCTTTGTGCAAACATCCTGAAAATGGAAAATTGCATCAGGATCTTCTTCAAAAGGGTCACCTGTCATGATGAATAATATAACCTGTCAGGTTCACCTGCAGTATATTACTGTATTTTCACATGTATTGGGAAAAAAAGCTGCTTACTTATGACACCCATTAAAAAGCCGCGGAAGCAGAATAAGCCTGTAAAGTTGAGATCAGAGTTCAAGACCAATTAATCCTTCTAGTTCAGCAGCCTAAAATGCAGTGCTGTGCTGCTGATAGAGATTTGGGACTGTCAACAACACTGGCAAATTTTAGTATCTGCTTCCCAATGAGCATGAAAGGATGAGGAGAGAAAATTCTTGACATAATGATGGGCAATCACAGGAGATAATGGCCAAAGCATACAAGTAAGAAAAACTATTAAGTGAGAAAAGTTATCAGTAAGAAAAATTCTCATGATAAAGACTTGCTAACCTACTTCCAGTTTAAAGTTCTTTTCACAGTAATGAAATATTTTGGGTGGACACTAATTCCATCATGCTACATCCAATCCAGACAATGAAAGCTTTACTTTCCAAATATTTAAATCTGCTAAAAAAAAAAAAAAATCAGAAACAAATACAACCCAAAAAAAAGCCCCCAGCCCTAAAAAGCCCACCCCCAAAACCCACCAAAACAAACAAAAAAACCCCCACCAAGAAAACCAACCAAACCCCAAAAACCAGCAAACTGCAGAAAAAAGGCTCTGTTACACAAATGATCTGTCAGATTTTTTCTCTGTAAATAATGTTAATTCATTTAGTCTTTCTCAGACATTTTCAGACATTCATGTGGTCATAAACCAGAACAATAAAACCTCAGGGCACATTTGGCTGAATTACAAGCCATATTTCTGAAATACTTAACCTCCATCACCCCTTTTTTTCCTCGGCTTTCCATTTTACCTGGCTCTATATTGTGAGACAGTTCAGCATTAAAATTTCTGACAGTATATCAACTTGCAAGAAAAAAGGAATCCTTTCTCCACTTGCCCCAAACCATATAAAATCCACACCACTGAAGACTCTAAAGGACAGCTGGAAACAAATCTCATGTTTTCATATACTTTTCTTATGTACTCTATTTTGAAAAATTACTCCTGTTCTCAATGGTGGAAACAACAATTATGGACAACAAAAAATTAACTGGATTAGATTAAGTTATTCTAAAACAAGACTGACAAATTAATGCTATCCTTGTACCTGCAGGGGACATGATGAGCAAATAAACAGATATGACAGTATACTCTAAAAGAAACCAAAATCTGCTGAATGAAAAAGGAAATCTGAAATAGTAATTCAGTGTCATAATTATTTTCTTTCCTCAAAAGATGTTTCTCTCTCCACATAGAGAGTTTCAAAATCAAGACTGCACTGTCTGATATCAATTGCCAGCTGATATATGAGTAAGAGGCAACAGTAAAATACGGAATTGTAGAGATATGCTGAAATATTGTCAATTATTAATGAAGCATTACCATTGATAACAATCTAATCAATTAGAGATATACATTCTGCAACCAATTTATGAATCAGATTCCAGTTTAATGAAAGGCATCGCTGTATGCAAGCAGCTTTCAGTAAGTAAGTATAAAAGATTCTTGAAGATCAGTGAGACAAGAATCAATTTCTGTGTTCAATCTCAATTTCATGAGAACCTGTAGACAAATATAAATGTAATGTTCTGGTGCAATGCACTTTACTGGTCATTGACAACAGATAAAGAATTAATATGTTGTGTTTTTTTTTTTCACCTCATGCTATTATGATAGATATCCCAAATATGCTTAAGAACTCAATGATTAAGACTAAGAAGAGAGTTGTTAAGCATTAAGTTGATAGTTTTACTCACACAGCTTTTGATAAATTCTGAAATATTCAAAACGTTTGCAATTATTGTGTCAGCTGCATGACTGAAAAGATAACCTGCCAAATCCTGTTTTACAAAGGATTTGTAACGGTGTTACAAAGTCATTCCACTTAGAAGAAAACAGAAACATCTCTGCCATCATACCTATCCAAAAGTCACAGAACCATCTACTGGCTTGGAATCACCCTTTTCCCCTGCCTTGAACCCAGAGATTCACAACCCTTCTGTCCAAGCCCAGCTATGATTTGGTGTGGTTTAACACGTCAGGCTGGATGGGGCTCTGAGCAACCTGATCCCATGAAAGATGTCCCTTCCTGATGGCAACACAATCTGTCTGTCCCTGCTGAAAGATGTCCCTGTCTCCAATATAGAGATACACACCCTTTTGATCATTACAGGCCCCCCCTTGCACACATAAAAGCACTTCATAGAGTCCTACTTTATTCATACAGTGTGATGAGCACAGGAAATATCCAAACTGATTTCCCTGACAGTTATCAGTGCTTGTTCATTATAAAATTCAGAGCTATTACAACTTCTGCAAATAACTCCTGTTAATCATTTACTTTGCAGTACAGAGCACAAGATGAATACAGGCAACCTACAGAGAGATCTTTGAAAATACACCTAAAGCAAAAGTTTCTAAAAGTAGTCAAAAGCATATAGGACACAGACATTCCCCCAATTCTTCCAACTCAGATTTGAAAAAGGCAGCTGTATCACCATGTGCATTCAAAACCAGACAAACTAGATGAATGTAAAATGATATTCCAGATAAAGGATTACTGGAAAGATGACAGGTAGCTCATTCCATAATACTGGATCAAATTCATTCTTCATGCAATTTTGTCATTTTAAGGGAGGCTCTGGAATCAACCTAGGGCAAATATGCAACTGAAGGAAAGGGTGTAGCTGTTAAACCTGGAGTAAGTGTGGAGTAAAACAAGCCATTACAGAGCTTTTTCCAGCATTTGAAGGAATGACAAGGGTATGAGAGGCCATATCTCCTCCCCAGTCCCTACATCAAAGTTTAGAGAACAGAGGGCAAACTGTAAAAAAAAAAGAACCTCTTGGGTGGATTCAGACATTAAACTTAAAGGAAACTATTAGAAATCATAAGTTTTCTTCATGTTAAAATATTCTTAAAATAAATACTTACATTATAAACAGCTTTTACAAACTCATTGTGAAGATATCAAACATACATTTTAGAAGGTTCAGCAGCACAGCATCTGACATCATGCACCTTGACACAAAAATATTGCACTATTGGCTAATGCTTGCTATACTATCACTTAACTCATATACACATTTATAACTTTTGTGTGAAAAGAAAATAAATGGCGCTGAATTCCTAGTGAGACATGCCAAAATTCAACACCAAACTTCTCTGCTCCCCAGTGGATCGAAGACATCATTTTAGATGGCCATGTAATATTGGAAAAAAACCAAACACAAGCAACTAAAAGACAACAAAGTGTAATTTGGTACATGGACTAATCTATTGTTCCTTGATGCAGGCACACAACTTCTCTTAATACACATACAACAGTAGATAATTTCCTAGAAACAAGGGGGTCTTTCCCCTGAAATGCTGCTTTGCTGCAGAAAGCAACAACAATATTCCACAGCCACAACAGAACTCAAACATAATTCGAAGACACTCATAGAAAACATTTCATTAAAAAAAGCACTATATACAGTGCAGCAGTTAGTGATTATTTTTTTTAACTAGTTCAGCACCATTTTTTTTTTCAGAAAAAATAAAAAAACCCCAGCAGTTTCAGACCAGACCACCAGAGCCACTGCACTTCAGCAGCACTGTGTAATGACACTCAGCTTCAAAACCTTCCATGTTCCTTCCTTCCTTCCCTGCCATACAGTAGGAATACATAATTTAATCAAGTAGTCATCAGGAGAGGAGAATAGCTGATTAGTCTGTGCCTGCATTCCTTCCTCCTCAATTCCTTGCATCTCCTAGAGCTCCAGATGACGTGGAAGTGTATATCTTTCTTTTTATCTGTACATTTTATAGCTTAGCCAAAAAGCACCTCTATGAGCTTAAGAAAAAAATAAACTGCTGAGTATCTCCAAATTAATGCACAGCTTTGTAAAATTAAAAGCAAGTCAAGAATCAGCATAAGCAGGTTGTTACAATTTTTGGAAAAGGTTCAGAAAATTGACATTGCATGAGAAACTAAAAGAGTGTTCCTCAACAAAATGATGAGATAATTGGTTGGCATATTCATGCAGTACTATGTAATTTTAAAGTAACTTCTATAATTTATCGCCTTAAATTTTTCTTTTTTTTTTTTTTTTTTTTTTTTTTTCTGAATAGAAACACTCTCTCACGCTCTGCATTCCTGTTAATGATTAGGTAATTGTTTGAACAGAATGGGCCAATGGTCCATATCGCCCTGTATGCAACTATCCAGCTGAGGGAAATCCACGGAAATTAAGCAAAGCATTGGGCAGCAGAAAGTGCATGATTTACAAAAGCCTCTGGGAAATTTTTGGAATCCATGAAGCAAGATGGTGGAGAAGCATGAACCTACAAGATTTTCTGCCCTTTCTTTTCACAAGAGGTAAAAAGTTTCATAAAGAAAGTGAAGACTTTGTCAAGAATTGAATCAACTTTTAGAGCAGAAAACGAGAGACACTCTTAGTTTCGTAGTGCCTCACCAAAGTCCATTTCAATCTTTTCAACTTTTCTGAACTACCAACTCAGCTATATTGGTGTGCATGTTTCATGAGAACAGTATGTTTTCTATTTAGGATTCTATTTAACCCTAAATAGAAAACCACTATGATTATCTAGAAATAAAAGAAATGAAGATACTTTTGCTAACAAGTGCAGATCACTCCAAATTCAACCTCTGTTTACTTAGTGCAGCAAAGCCTCTGTATATTCCTTTTCATCATCCCTGAAGTAGAACATCACTGCACTGAAGAAAAGAACTCTACTTGAATTCAATGAAAGGACAAAGACAGAGCAAGATGAAAATAAAATATGCCTCTGGGGACTGGGGGATGGAAGGAGAGTGAAGGAGAGAGAGACAAAATAAGTGATCATGGCTATTTGGTGTTCCAGACAAATGGACGCTTCTTTCATTCAATTTACTAAATCTAATTAACAAAACAATCTTTTTTAAGCCACAGAAACTGCTACAAAAGGTCATTAAATATCATATCTGAAATATCATTAAGTATTAACCACAAGTATCTGTACCCTCAAAGCCTTAACTCATGTCTTCTCTGTGCCAGTCTTCATCTTACAAAAAAAGAAATTAAAATTGATACATCACTTGAAGAACATACAATAGATTTAAGTCTTTAAGATTATAAAGGTAAAGAACTGTAATAACTCTAATTATTTTTACTTACTGATATCATCGAATCACAGAACAACCTAGGTTGGAAGGGACTTTAGATACCATCTACACTAAACCTCCTTGCTACGGGCAGGGATGCCTCTCATCTAGACAAGGATTCTCAAGGCCTCATCCAACCTGGCTTTGAACACCCCCAAGGGGGGGGCATCCACACCTTCTCTGGACAGTCTGTTCCTGAGTCTCACCACCCTCATACTAAAGAACTTCTTCCTTATATCCAGTCTAAACATATTCCCCTTCAGTTTAAATCCATTTCCCCTTGTCCTATATATTCTTTAAAGGTCCTCGGAGGCATCACTTTAATGCTGAAATACCTTTACCCACCTAAAACTGAGGGTCATGGTATGAATCACATTAATAACTTGAGAGTAAATAAAGATCTATTTTTGTAAAAAAATCTACATCTTTAACAGGGGAAAACATAGAAAATCCTTCTGAAAAATAGGTAACTTAGCCTTCAAACAGAAAAAGAAGCTTCTAAGAATTAGCATCTATTATTGATTCCAAAAGTTAATTAACATTAGTTTTACTAAATGTGGCATTGAATATGGAGCTAAAGTTATCTAATACAATGGTCCACTTTGTCATGTAGTTATGTCCTTCATGCATGGGATACAGAAAGATACAGGCTACATTAACTATTTTGAATCCAACAGTGACAGGTCTGACTGCAGGCAGAGGTCAAGTACATGCTCTAAAACAGACCATGAGATAGCAGAAGTTCAACACAACCAAGCACCACCACTGCTTTTGTGTAAAGCTGGAGTCCAAGTCCCAGGACAGACGTACAGTAACAGAAAAGGAATGTTTCTGTATTTTTACTGAGATAGAAGAAAAAATTGATTACACTATGAAAATAAGTGTCTCCAACCCAGTAAGTGGCTCTCTTCCTAGATGAGCTCCCTCTGTGCTGAACCTGAGGTCTCTGTTTTAAATAAAGATCTTTCAGGTTTTGATAGATTGGTAAGGAAAGCAGTCACCTCCATAACACCCTGAAAATGAGACTACTCCAAATACCAAGTTTCCTCATCCCCACTGCTCTCTCTATAGAGATGTTTAACTAAACAGTGCCTCCACATCCTCTTTTCCTCAGTATCACCTCACTTTTTTAGAGATCCCCTCTCTCCTTCCACTTTTCTCAGCTGGCCTGTATGTATTCAAAGACAACACTGGAAGTACTCTATCTGGTAATTTCAGTTCCTAAATAATGACTCGCTCCTTCACTCACCAGCTATCTAATTAGGAAAAATCCTTTTAAAACACCCTGTGCACCAGATAAAGAAAATCACTAAAATGAAGCAAATGAGAATTTTTTCAACAAAATGCTGCAAAGCCATTATAAATACCTTGTAGCTACACAATATACTTCAACTGCTTTCCCCTGAAGTAACAATTAATCTGGCTATACATATTAAAACTGTGAAGGCACTGCATATCTTCAATCATTAAATTTATTTCAAATTACTTACATTTCAGCTTGCTGGAAGAGAAGCATTCCCAGATATAATTAGGAGGGAGATACAAGAGCTGAGCAAGCACAGAAAAACACACCACTTGCTGGCCAACCATCACCTCAGTGCTGAGGAAGTGTGAAGATTCCAGGCAGCAGGTACCAGAGAAATCACTGATAGATTTCAGACAAAGAAGCAAAAGTCCCTACTAGGTGGCAGAACTCCAAAATAAACATTTCCTCGTTGTCTGGCCAGCTGCTCAGAAGGCACATTTCTCACTATTATAAATTATTTGCATGATAGCTGATCAAGCCAGATGGCCAAGACACATCCCCACACTAATTATGCTATTAGGTACTAGAAACAAAAAGCTCCGTGCTGGCTGGTATCTGATAAAAAAATCCAAGATTTCCTTTACACATGCAGTTAAACTGCCAGCATCACTGCTGTAGTGGTGTGTCTAACCTGGGAGGGAAATCACCATGGGGGCAGAGGTAGCAGTAGGAGCGTTGGTCAGAAAAGAAAGGTGAAGACACACCTGGCTATGGTAAGACATAATGAAGTGTGAAACAGTCAAGAATTACTACCTAAAGAAAAGACAGAGAGCAAATGGAAGGGGAAGATGCAGTCTTTATATAATGTTCAATAGCCTATCATCAAATTTAGAACTCATTTATACACAGTAAAAATACTGGGACAAAACAATTCTCAAGGATGTTGTAAATTTTCCAAGACACACACATTTAGGAAACATGGAGATATATTAGGGAACACAGTAGGATTTCAAATTGCAAACTTAAGGCACAAACGTTTGTGCCATACCCATGGCAACAACATTGTAGAAAGGTAATTCTGTATTTATAACAGTACTGTGAAGTTACCAGCACCTTAAAATGAAATCAAAATGTATTTCAAGATTGTGTTTGTGATACAGTTATTTTTTCTCCATATCTTCTCACTGTATTATCTGCTCATTTTCATAGCAGGATAACCTGTACAGTAAATCATAGCTGCCCAGATACAAAGCAAAGCAGTGAGTCAGATGCAAAGGGCTTGCCTCGCTTATTCCAGGAACTCAGGCAGCACGACTTGGCAGCCTCTCAGGAGTACCCCCACACAGACCAAAACTGCCAGAGACAACCTGCCTCCTGCTCCTTTGTGTGCAGCATGAATGGCATCAGATCTCTGTGCCCTGGTCTCTCTGCCACCCCAGTACTGCCAGCGCTGCCTGGGTGCAAGGAAGAGCTGCTAGAGAGCATGTGCTGCAGCCAGTCTGTCTGCAGAACCTGGTAATGATGCAGGGGCATAGCTGGACACTTTATGTCTCTCAGCTACTCAGGCTACCATGTCTAGGGTATGGGATTTTAAACAAGAAATTTAAGTACAAAAATTCAGGATAACATTGGTAATAATTTTAAAAGTGCATCATGCAAGAAAGATACCAATTCTGTCTAAAATAAAAGCAAACTACATTTATATGTCAATAACCTCATCAACAGAATAACACAAGAGGATCAACTACACCTCTTGATACATGAGACAGCCTCTGTCACAAATATGTCACCAAAGTGCCTATTCTCAGATACTTGCTGTTTTCCCTTACTTAGCTTGCTGAACTCCAGACAAGAAAACTTCATGGTAAGAAACTTCTTTCAAAGAATGAGTCTAATCTTGACAGAGAACTTAACAGAATTCCTATGGAAATAACTGTATTCAACTTACCTGCTCACATGTGAAAACATATTCAGATTCTGATGTGGTTTTTGTTTTGTTTTTCCGGGATGAAACATTTGCATGTAAGATGGTTTAATTTTTCTTTTAATAATCTTCTGTTCTGCTTATGAATTTCTACAGTGAATTTCTTCCAAGACTTTAAGAAAACTATTTATACTCAATTTACTACATCACACAGAAAAATGCAACCTGTATTTAGAAATGTGAGAAGGGATTTATCTCCTATCTGGAAATCAACTAATCAACAGTGACAAAAACATTAACAAGAGGAACATGGCAATTAATGGAAAATCTCTCTTGATAACAGACCAATGTGTTTGGATACAAGTGCTTCAACCAGCCCAATCACTCAACATTGAGAATGACTCAACTCTCTCTAAGGAACATGACATCTGTGATTATAATTGATAAGCAAATTGTTGTCCTGGCTAAATTAATTTCAACAAGAGGAAAAATTCTGTCTGAAGATTAAATTACACCAATTTTGTCTCCACATGTTCTGTTTTGCATGAACATATTCAGTCTCAAAGGACATGCTGCAAGAGACATGCAACTTAATGTCCCCAGAAAAAAATAAAATTAAATGAGGACATATGCTTAAAAGCTTGGACACAGGGACTGGAATAAGGTGGAATGTCTTATACAATCTGTCACTGCTTATTAGTATTAAGTACGTATGAACAATAAATTGATTTGCTGATATGAAGAAATTCAAAGTATTTATCTTTTCAGCATTACCACAAAGCTTCCCTCTCTGGCTCAAATATGAAAAACGATATTTTAAATAAAATATTGAAAGCAAACTGTCCATATCAATATTGTACTGCTGGTAATAAAATCTGAGATTAACAGATCTATTTAAAAGCCCAGGAAGTTCTCCACAGCTCATACTACTTCTCTACATTTTGCATGCCTTTTAATTTCTAACTTTAAAATCAACAATCTGTTTTACTCATTAATATGTGTTGAACTTCAACTGCAAAAACTACAAATTTAAAACAATGTTCTGAATATGAAAAGGACAATGATTGCTCTTCTGTCTTTTCAGAGTAACATTAAAGTACCTATCAGTTCCTAAAATTCATGTAAAACTTGTGTTTTCATCAAATATGTGTCGACTGTCTTCATTTAGCCCGAATCTGGCACCAAACTGAAGCAATTTACTCTCTCACCTCATGACTCCTCCACAGACAAGACAAATCAGGAAGAGAAGAGAAAGCCAGAGGGCTGAAATATACACGGATTTAATGAAAATAGCAAAGCTAATATAAACAACAACATGAAATCCATAAACTTATACTCAGCCCTGACCTCTGTAATAGCAGAAGAAGCAAAAAAACAAGAGAGAAGAACCCCCCCAAACAGAACATGCTACCATTAACACATCTCCCTTTTTATAATGAGCATGAGGTGAGCTGAGTGGGACCCACCTGTGGGTCAGGCAGTGGCAGCTGCCCCAGCTCAACCTCCCACTTGATTTGGCCTGTCCTCTATGGCAGGCCTATGATCCTGACCCACTGACTAAATACATCTTTAGGAGACCATTTAAAAAAAAAACATTATTTTTTAAAAATATGTAAGCAAGAAGAAAAAAAAAAAATAAAAACAAAAACTACATTACTACACTTTTACAAAATGCATTTTTTAAAATTCACTTCACATGTTCTAGTTAACAGGATTAAATTATCCTCTTGAATCCTAAACAGAGAGGTGACAGGGCTGGAGTGTGGGTAAAATGACATTAAGCCCTTGGGCTGACTGATGGCCAACCTGGCCCTTGTCAGAGCTTGCCACACCCTGTGCACACCTCCATGTCCCCAACCTTCCCAGTGCAACGCACACTGCAGAGCTCTGCCTCCCCACCCTGACACACCCTTCCAAAACCATCAGGATCAGCCAAGGAGCTGCCGTGCTGCGCCCAGCGAGTCACAGCCACAGACAGGATGGACTCTTCCTATTTGCCTGCAACAGCTGCGTTTGGCAACCAACAACAATGCAGCAACTGATCAGATTCTAATAAACAGGAGATTTTCACTGTGTGGAAAATAGAAGATACATGCACAACTGACATCAAAATGGCAGTGTTGGAACTGCCTTTCATTCCATATAAATATTCACACCTTCATATTGCTGTGGTGTTATACATCAAAAAGTAAGCATGTCAGTATGGTAACTCATATTATGAAATACTAATGGATTTTTTAGGGTTTATTGCTAACTCCTACACACTAAAACAAGTTCAACTGTGGAAAAAATTTCCTTTCCACTATTTAGTTTTGGTTTTTGCATCTTACACGAATTACAAGTCTTTTTAACGTATTCTAGAAATAAACAGACATTTTGATAACAAGGATACATTACACAGATTGGAGTCCTCATGTTACACTGTAAAATCTGTATTTATGTAAGTAAGGGAAACATGTAATGAAATTAATTTTCTTGATGAAAACCTTCACACTGCATGGCTTTCCATAAATCAACCATGTACTTTTCTATAAGTGTTGCACTTATCATTCATTTCCCTACCATGATTTTTCTGAGGTTGAAACAGTACCACTCCTGGAAAGCACCAAGTCCACTTTTCTAAATGACTGCTTTTTGTATAAAAGTCACGGCATATAGATAAATAAATAACTTTTCTCTACCCATCGAGCAAAATGGGATGCCAGAAATATAGCATTAGGACAGCAAGGCACGTCAGAACGATTAATGCATCAGGGTTTTATTTTCAGTACAAGTACCTAGCAGAAAAGGCTGCCCCAGATGAGAACACACTGTTCTTCTTCGCTTTTCCTGTTGCGCTCTCTCCTCTGTGTTTCATCCATCTTTCTACAGATGTGGTCACCACTGCTTAGCAACCAAGAGGACATGATGGCAGAGAGGAATATCCTCCATCTGGAGCTCGCTCTGCTCCACCTCCACGTCTGCAAACTCTCTTTCAGAGCAAATTACAAATACCTTTTCTTTGTTGACTCAGAGATACCGAGTGGGACCTCAGAGGTGGTGTGGTGTGAGACGAATTTTCTTCCCACCGTGAGCGTATGGAGGAGAATCAAACAAGCTGGAGACGGGAGAACCTGCGACTCGTCGGTGAAATTGCTCCCCAAAGGCTAACGCCAATTAAAAAAAAAAGAAAAAAAAAAAAAAGGCAGATACCCCCCCGGCGATTGGGGAGAGACAAGGGAATCATCCGAATACACCTCCAACTTCTATTCAGCGCTCCAGCCGTCCTCAAGGGCGAGCCCCGGCGAGGAGGGGCAGAGGCAGCCAGGAGCGAAGTGCGGGCGAACCCCGCACGCCGGAGGGGGAAGGGAAATACTCACTGCTGCCATGCCACAGCTCCGTGCTGTCTGCGCGCTGCAGAAACCGGGACCGGCTCCTCTGCCGCCGCTCCTCCGCCGCTCCGCTCCCGCTCCCCGCCGCTCCGCGCTGCAGCCACCGCCCCCCGGGAGCCCCGCCCGGCCCCGACGGGGAAGCGGCCGCTCCCGCCGCCAACGCAGCGACCCCTAGCGGAGCCGGTGGGCCAGGCAGGGCCGGGCGCGGGCGGCCCGTGGCGCAGTCAGCAGCGGCGGGACCGGGACCGGGACCGGGGCCCTAGGGCGAGAGCTCCCGTCCGTGAGTGCGGAATCGGAGCAGCGCGCAGGGATCCCCGCGGGAGGCGGCACAGTCGGGGATCCCGGTGCTGGCGGCGTGGACCCTTCCCGGCTGGACAGCGCCTTTCCTCCGGGCAGCCGGCACGCTGCCGCCCGCCACTCAGCGCCGGGACCGCGGCGGCTGCTCCTGCGAGTCCCACGGGGAACCTGAGCGGGGAGGCGAGGGCCCCGAGGCGCTGCGAGAAGGGGGCGGCCGGCGCCGGGTGGAGACGGCATCCCCGAGGGGCGCTGGCAGCGGGGGCAGAGCCGGGGCGGGGGCAGAGCCGGGGCGGGGGCAGCTCTGCTGCTGTGCGGGTGCGGGACGGGGCTCACGGTCCCTGCCCAGCGCTGCCGGCTGTTGTGCGGGCACAGGACGCGTCTCGGCCCCAAGCGTGCGAGGGCTGCGGCGTGTAAGCTCACCGGCATGGAGTAGCTCTGGGGCGTTCTCTTTTGTTGTTCCTTCATGTCCGATGGTAAACGGGTTTCCAAGCGCAGGGGATTCCCCAGTGTCTTTTGGGATGGAATCTAAGACACTGGCGGTATATATTTGTCAAATGAGGTTTTAAAAATACTCACTTTTTTTTCTGCTGATGACTGGTTGTAGGAGCTTTTGGAGACCTCGTGGAGAGCAGGCAACAAAAGAATAAGCAGTGGGCAGCTGAGTGCAAGAGCAGGTGTTTTGTGGGTTATTTCACTGAAGAAAGTTCCTCAAAGGTTTTGTGTCCTGCTTTGCCAGTAAAAACGTCCACCATACTTTTGGGTGTGAGAACAATTCTGTACCGATTTGAAGGGGAAAACGGGCACCTAGAGAGCACTGAGAATTGAGGCACTACAGCTCTGTTTCTTACAATGTGTGTGTATGGATAACTAGCTGCAGCCAAACCCACAGCTGTGCCAAAGTAAAAATGCTCTGACCCTAGGTTAAAATGCCACCCACCTGGGCTCCTCAGCACTTTGACTATCAGTGCTTTGCATTCCTGTCGGCCTCCTGCTGCCGCCTGGGTGTGTCTGTACTGATTCCAAAGGCTGATGTTGTTAGAAACACAGGGGATCTTCGAAGGCTGCAGTCACATCTGTAGTTCTTGTCTGTCCTTATAGCATAAGACTATGAAAAATCACTGGGAATACCTTGATTTCCTTGCTGTTTCAGAGCAGTGAAGAGCTACATAGGGTAGTTTTTCATCTGTTTGTATGTCACATAGGTAACATTACTGCAGTGGGATCCAGATCCATGAATATGCTGCGATTCCTGGAGTCATAGACTACAGATGATTTACTTCTTTGGTTCCTGTTTCCACGTGGAGTCCTATACACGCACCATAATGATAATAAAAACATTATTACTACTTCATACAAGTAATAGGATTATAAATGTACTTGCTACTTAATAAGTGAAAAGTGATGGGGTTATCATATGGTACAATTTCCTTCCAAGGCTGAAATGCAATAGCGAGTACCATAGCTCCACTCAGTGTTCAGGCTGGATATAGCTCCAGCATCAGTACATTCCTTGGCAGCTGCAGTGCCACCTGAAGGAACACAGTGATTGTACTATTTATGATCTCACTGCACATATGGCAATGTGCAGCTTAAAATAGGTAGACCATGAGAGAAGTAAAGCCTGGGTACACACATGTGCTGAATATTGTGATGAAATATACTGGAAGAAAAATGTCTAGTACCTATCTTGATATAAAGGAGCCAAGTAGAAGTATTAACAGAAAAGAGATGGCTACAGTTTGTTACCAGGATCATTTCTCCAGAAGCTAGGAAAGAATTTTTGATCTGTTGACTCTTTCAGCTCCTCATCTACTTCCCTGCTTACAATAGTTCATCCTGAAGGACAGCACAGACACCCTCTGCCCACACTTCCTGCCATATGATGTAAAACCATCTAATGCCTCCCTGTGCTGACTTTTCAGTCACGGACATGATCAGCAAGGAGACAATCAATAACTGGCTGCAGAAAGTCTTGCCTCTTGCATGGTATTTCCAGATTGGTATTGTGCCACATTAGAAAACAATGTCTACTAAGCCCATTAAAAAATCCTCTTGAAAACTTTTAAGACTTGGTGCCTATAGTCTCCATAAGAGGGCATCCTTATCTAACAGCTGGATTTTGTACCAAAAAAAAAAAAACAAAAAAAACCCAAAAACACACAAAAAAACCCCCCAAAAACCACTGTTTTTAAATTGGTTTAGTTCAGTTACTACTGATATAGCTGTGGTAGTATCAGTGATAGCATTGACATGATAAAAGTCTGTAAACAGGATAAAATTATTGCCTTTCTACACTGTCATCTTGAAATTGCCATGAAGATGTCTATCCATTTGCTAGGATGTCCAGAAGAAAGGAATGCCATTTAGAAGTGTCAGAAATGTACTTAAGTTTGTGTCTGTTGCAAAAATCTATTGCTCTGCCAAGAAACGATAATTTACCCTTGTCCTCCATTTCACACACATCTCTACAGCTCTTCTGTCAACCTACTGGAACCTATACACAAATAAAGTGCAATAGTACTCATCTTGCTCATAACATTTTTACTTGCAGTAATGGTCAAAAGAAGATTGAGGAACATTTCATTTAACTGAAATTTTAATATATTAAAAATGATAGGGCTACTGAGTCTTTAACAAAGATGTTTGTTATTTAAATATTAACACATCATTAAATATCACTGTCTATCAAAATACAGAGGTTTTATTTTAAATATTTTCTTTTAAAAACTCCCTTGAGGCATTCACTTCAGTTTCTTATTTTGCTAGTTCTGAAGGCAGCCCACATTTTAAAAAGGCAAAATGTGTGTGAAACATGATTATGTTTAAAATGGGAAACAATGCAGCACTAAGATAGTCATATCTAAGACAGATGTTTAAGAAGATGAAGAGAACACTTGAATACATATTTCACAAGTCACTGATTAGTTGTTTACGCACAGTACTGTAAGGGGAATGGCAACACAACCCAAATAGGGGCAAATAAATTGCACTTAGGGAGATTGTCTGAAAAAAAAAAATATTGGAATACCAGAAAAATTTACCATCAGATCTGGGTCAGAGCATGGTCTAACAGATACATGAGCTGCTAACATTTGGATCAGTTTTGCTGCTGTTATCTTCTGTAAATAGAATGGTAAACATATTGAAAATTGTTTTTCATAGAATCATAGAATTAGCCGGGTTGGAAGGGACCTCAGAGATCATCAAGTCCAACCCTTGACCCACCGGAGCAGTTGCTAGACCATGGCACTGAGTGCCACATCCAGTCTTTTTTTAAATGTCTCCAGGGATGGAGAATCTACCACCTCACCGGGCAGACCATTCCATTGCCTGATCACCCTCTCCGTGAAGAAATTCTTTCTAATATCTAACCTAAATCTTCCCTGACACAACTTAAGACTGTGTCCTCTTGTCTTGTTTTAAATTAGAATAAAGTTGAATGACTTGACCTTGACCTGTAAATGAATTTTTAATCATAATTTTTAGTGTAACAGATTACTTTGTATTTACTTCCAGGAGATGTGGGTTGTCTCTGATGAATTTTAGAAATAAATATGCCGCATATGTCGCATATGCCTTAACTTGAAGAAATGACTTGAAGACAGGTTTTTCAATAATGTAATACTGGATAACATGGTTCAAGGTAATTATCCACTTGACGTCCATAACCTATGACTACACCACTGTTAAATAATGTCATTCTTCTCATAAAGTATACATTTTACAGCTGGGTGCAAGTTACATATGAAAAATGAATGTTCTTCAGCAGGAAGGTTTCATCTCACCACTGAAGGATTAGCAAGTTCACAGCAGCACAGCGCTGTAGATAAATTGATTCTAGGAATTCTTTTGCTCCGTACCTAACTGGAGCAATTAATGGGAATAAGTTGCAAGTATTCAAGAAGCCTCAAAGTTCTGACATTTTGGGTCCCACACAGACACCATACACATTGCTGACATCTCAAGTGATCCGCTGATGTTAAAACTCAAGAACTTTGTCAAAAATCTCTACTACATCATTGCCTGAAGGATACCTCTCACCTCACAATTCTGGGCGCTATTTCAAAGAATTTCTGGAGTCTCTAAAAATGAGATTTCACAAAAACAAAAGGATTTCAATTTAATAATAAAATTATGTTCGCTTTAAAAAGCATCTGTTAGACCTCATGTGTTTAACATAAATCTGCTGCTTCTCTGAAGAGAAGTCCAGCACAATGAACACACAAGCAGCAGTGGGAATTCTGCACAAAGCGTAGTCCATGATACACAAGATTCTACCAGACCAGTCTAATATTCTGTTCCTTATCACTGGACAGCAGTTACTAACGCCAGTAATTGCAGCATGAGGAAACAAATGTTGCTGTGGCACAAGGAAACTTATTCCTGTTTTTTAACTCAAAAAGAATATAAAATTCTCTTTTCCCCTCTATATTTTCCCTTAAGGCACACTAAAGTCAAATTTTGGATTTATGCTATACTGTCCTCAGATACTATCGAAACACACTCACGCTCACACTTACAAGCCTCTTCTCTTGAAAAGACTCTACACGTAAACAACTTTCAGTTTTTTCCTTTTATGACAGAATTTTCCTAGTGAAAGAAATACCAAAAAACAGACACTACCTATTCATTAATAAAATGGATAACAGATATTGCAGGCAGTACTTTTTCTGCTTCTGCATCTCTCTCTTAGGAAATTAAATTGAATTTTAAAAGTAGTCAGGTGGTAATACCATGTTTGCATTATGAGTAACAAGTGGACTAACAATGCCTGTAAAAAGACTCATACCAGATTTCACATTTCATCAGTCTCGTTTTATTTTATACTTTTTAAAAAAACAAAAACAAATCAAAAAAACAAAGTGGGTGCAAGAGCAAACCCCTAGTGTACCCTGTACTTAGCTGAACAGTCCTTTAAACTTTCTATTGGGCAAGGAGGTTTAGCCGGAAAGACAGAAAAGTCTCCATAAGATTACTAAAAGAGAGAAGGGAAAAGAAATTAAAACCAAAGAAAACCAAGCGTGGCACACCAGAGCTGGTGGAACATCTCTCCCTCGCTGACCTTTAGAGAGAATCTCAAGTTAGCCAAGGAGTTGAGAATTGCAATGAAAAAGAGGTGCTGCCCATATTTGGGGGCTTTTATGACCTCCTGAAGAGTCATCACAAAAATGTCTCCCTAAGGACACCAGGTCATTTGGGGAGGGGTTACAGAACACGTTCTATCCCGACCTGCTCCTGCCTGCTCCAGAGTTCTGGAAGGCCAGCTTGATTGTGAGGACTTGGAGCGAGCCTAGCAACCAGAACCTCTCTGTGCCTGCCTCAGAAGGCACTGCCTCTTGCCTGCTGTCTTTACCTACGGACGTGCCATCGAGACACACGTGGGCTGAAGGCTCTCTGAGGCAACGAGGAGACATGTAAGTTGGGGACACAGCTGTACCTGAGGGGAAAAAAAGGGGGAAGAACTAGAGCACCTACAGAGGTCCCTGCCAAGCAAAAGAATTCCACAGCTCTAAATTGGGCTGTTTGCCTGATGTCTTCTCAACAGCACTTTTCCTCCAAACTTTTCATAAGTTCTTAAGAAGCCACTAATTTTTACTGCAAGTTCTTTTTCAGTGCAAAAGAACACTGAAACAAAAGCTCTTGCCTCTGGTCTTTGCCACTGCTAAGCAGTGTAAGCTGAGCACACACAGCACAGGCAGAGGTATGGCGGAAAGCACACTTCACCTCCGTGCCTCACAAACTAAGACATTGGCAAGGCAAGCACATGAGAGATCTTGTAACTCTTATCAGATGTGTGTATATCAAGCTCCACATTCATTACCCAAATGAGACCAGTCAACCAGAGAATGCTTAAATTTGTCTTTTTTTAAACAGGCAGACTGTGAGCGCAGCAATGCTGGCAAAAGAAATCTTTGTTGAGAAGAACACCGCGGTAAGACATACTCCCTACAAATATAAAATTCAGAGCTTGGTTTTTTGTTTGTTTTTTTTTCCAAGAGGCTCTCTAGTGTGGAGCCTGATATTGCTCATGCAATAAATGAGAATGAGGGGATAAAAGGAAAAAAAATAAGCATCTCTTGCCTCAAGTCCCAGGAATATGAGGAATGCACTTACTAGTCTACTCTCATTCCAGGAGAAAATACATTGATTTGGATGCTAAGACCCAAAAATTACTGCTCCAGTGTGATTTACCTCAAAATACTCCAAAACTTGCAACATTTGACAGAATAGCATCTGCTCTCCGTCCTTATCTTCCAGCTCAGGAGGCTGATCACTCTGAGGGTAGCTGGTCTGACAAGTAAAGACGGAGGCAGAGGCGGCATTAGGAAACTCAGCCTTTTCCTCCTCTTTGCTTGCAATGTTCCCCCTTGCATCCACTAAGGAGTGGAGATTGGCTCGCTTTTTCTTGTTGATGTATTTATAGAAGTTGAGCTCCAGATGGGCTTTGGCCTTCCTCATTTTCTCTCCCTATAACCAAACGAGATCTCTGTGATCCTCTTGAGTTGCCTGTCCCTTCTTACAGAGGTGGTAAACCCTTCTTTTTTTGCCAAAGTCCCATCAAAAGCTCCCTCTTCACACAGGGCGGCCATTTTCCTTGTCATGTGATACATGAGGACAGCCTGCTCCTGGGCCTTTAAAATTTCCTTCCTAAAGAGCATCCAGCTCCTCAGGTTCCATTGGAAGTGGCTTCTGTCCCAGATGCCAGCCCCTGTTCTGCTCTGACCAGTCACCTCCTGGGGCTTTCAAGCTGCCCCACAGTGGCCTTTGCTGGCACACAGCTGCCTGTCTCTGACCCCAGGTACATGTTCTATTGGCAGGGCACCCTGGAGCTGGCAGACTTTCCCCTGCGGAAGGGCTCCGTAGAGCTCCTCAAGCAGAAATGGGAGTCTGCGGCTGCTTCCAGACCGGGCCCAGTGCTCCCACACTCACCAGCACCACGGGCCCATCTGCCGCGTATCATCAGCTGCGGCAGCACCGTGGCCGGAGTGTCGGCAGAGAGCAGCAGGGCAGACGGGCTCCAGGAGAACCCAGATGGCCCCCAGCAGACCCAGCCCTTCCCTACCAGGGTGAAGGAGCTGCGGAACCGCTTCGAGGCCCTGGCTGGGAAAAAGGTAAGTGCCTGGGCTGGGGGGAAACCTTGAGGGGGCCTTGAGATAGGGCCCAGGGCTGCAAGGCACTTTCCCCAGCCTCACACTCCCTTCCCTCTCCGCTGATCCCGGCAGACAATTTGGATCGGCAAATTAAGACTAAGTGATCCATAACAGAATTGTTGTCAATCCCGCCCCCTTCGCCTCCCCAAGGGAAGATAAAAGGCAATAAGGACGAGAGACTACAGAATTTCTGGTCCTACAGAAATTCATTCTATGCCATTCTGAGGAACACCTCTCTCACAATAGCACCCCCTTTGCTCTCTGCCTTCTTCAAACTCTCTCCTCCCATCAAACCCCACTACTCTTTCCTACCAATGGCTTTTAACACACATACTCTTGATGTCTTTCTCACAGGAAACAGAAAGTGAGAGAAGCTCACTTTCATCAGAGTTGAAGAGTGAGCCTTCTCTCCACCCTCTGAAGGAGTCCAGCGTGAAAAGAGGGCGAGATATCTTTGAGAAGATGTCATCAGGAAATGACTTCAGCAAGATCTCGGAAGGTTAGCAATGCCATGGTGATCTCATGTCTTGCTTTACTCCACGGGAGTGGTCTCCTAATCTTTTTGATGGTGCACCTCTACCAGAAAGACTCTTCTGTCTGATCAGAGACAAGAAAAATGCTCACAGGATCATTTAGTTTTCCCCTCCGTCTAAAACAGGGAAGAAAACTATCTTTAAATAGAAACCATGTTTCTGGGTACAAGGAATTCTTCTAATACAGTCATATGAGTGAACGAAGCAAAGAAACATTTCCTTGTGCTGGTAGTAGCCCAGTGCTACTCTTTCAGGAGTACTCTGAACTGCTGTCTCCACATTTGCCGTGGATGAATTGCAGATGCTTATAGATGACTTTTCACATCTTGAAAGAAGGT
This sequence comes from Phaethornis superciliosus, assembly GCA_023637945.1. NCBI lineage: Eukaryota > Metazoa > Chordata > Aves > Apodiformes > Trochilidae > Phaethornis > Phaethornis superciliosus. Next base: position 19,718,672 of record JAJQWJ010000007.1, on the reverse strand, counting down.
TAAAATGTAGTTTGAAAACTTGAGAAAGTTTTAGATGTACTGCTTTTCTTTCAAGATTTTGAAAAAAGTACCTGTTTCCTTCATAGGTAATACAGTGTGTCTTTCTACTTACAGTGGCTTCCCACACACCTCTACGAGGACGACCTAAAGAGAGCACTCCTGGGACTGATAACACACTTCTGGATTTCCAGGAGACTATCTCCCTGAGAGATAGATTGGCTCTCTACAAGGCTGCTGTGTCCAACAGAGAGACTATCAACTCCTTTGCTGATGTAAGAATTCCATGCATCCTTATCTTCACTCTGTGTTTGCTTTCCAAAATGAAATGTCCTACATCCCCACTGAAACATCCTACCACTATGAGGATCAAAAGTTGAAACCAAATCTGCCTAGTAAGCACATTGATGCATCATTGGTCTTTAGCTCCAACAACTGAGATTTTTCATGTTTTGGTCCTTTGGACAATTGTCTTTAATTCAGTGGAAGGGCTCTTTATTCCACTGTTGCACAAACTGCATTTATTAGGACCATAGGCTTGAGACAAGTTGGCAGTACAGTTATTCCTTCAGCTCTTAATGAGAAAGCCCAGCAGTTTTCTGAATGACTGAAAATATTACTAAATAATAAAATCACATTCAAAACCACATTCAATCCCTTTGCTGTTCAAAAGAGAATCTGAAACTGCAGTATTTTAAAGCAGCAGCTCTATGAGACAAGCTGCATGAATAAGTATTTTTGTAATATAACATATTTAAAATAATTTCACATTTAAATACATCATATTTTTAAGTTAAAAACTTAGGAAGAAAATCCCCAACCTCTTAACTTTGTTTTACTCCTGTCTTTACAGGTCCATCAATAGGGATTAGCTATTTTAGAGCAAAGTTTAACATTAATACCAAGCAGCACACTAAGTATTTGGCTAACAGCTTTTACCACCTGTCAAAAAAGAGCAATACCACTTCACCACACACCTAATTATCAGTCAGAAATACCTTAAATTCAGGTCTTCAGATCTCGGCTCCTAGGTTCTGTCGTATGAAAAAGACAGAAACAATTCTTACAGCTCTCATCCCTGCAAAGACAGAGTATTATTTAGCTGCAAGACATGGCTGATCCCTAAATCTAGAAAGGCAATCACTGAGCCCTTCGAAACTGTTTTGGACAGAAATGGATATGCAACAAGAGTAGCAGCTATTTCACACAGGCCGTTTAGCATCCAGGGTTAAATTCTAGATTGCAAAATCCCAAAAGATTTCCACCTCCCAGTGGAAGGTGCCTGTAAGAGGCTACAGACATAACCATGTTTCCACAAGTTTCCATTTGAAATTTAAAAGCCTTAAAGTATTAAAGCTAATACTGCTATTAATTACTTCCTCCCCCCATCCCCCCCAAAAAAAAATCTCAGCTCATAGGAACACATTTGTAGAGCAACTGGAATAAAACTGGCCTAATTCTATCACTCTAGACTGCAGAGAAAGCCAACTTCAGTACTGTGCCCGGTGGCCTGGCAGCCGTGAGGAAACAATTTGAAAAAGCTCACGTGAACTCTTTAGAGGAGACCTCTGCTCAGTGCCAGCATCAGCACCAACATCTACAGGTAACAATACCATTTTAATACTGACAAGTGAGGAATGCCCTGCTAGATAGCTTGACAAAAATTTATAATTGAATGCTTTACTGAAGAGTAAAGACTTCGTTGTGAACAAAACCTCTCCCCTTGTCCATACTCATAGAAGTTTCTCTTCTGGATTTCAAGGAGGTGCCCTGATTTGAGATGATGGAAGCTTATACATCTCTTATTGCACTAGATATTTAGCAGCAAGATGCACAAGATGTTTAGCAGATTGAAAGGACAGCTCAGATCCCTGTCGCTGTCTCCCCGCCCTCCAGCAATCCCTTTGGAATGCTCATCAGGCTCTGTTCAGGGGGCTTACACTGGTGTTTCACACCACTTCCCAGAATACCCCTCCTGAGGACGAGTCTCTCAAACCACCCCACGGCTCAAATACTCTGTCTCTGCCCTTCTCCTTTGCCATGATTTTTATATAGCAGACAGAAGGAAAAGATGAGGAGACAGAACTTTAAAAGCACGTTACAAAACATCAAATAACCACAAAAACAATTTTAAGTTCAATTAATATGACACTCAATGTAAATGCCATCTCTATAATCCATTCCCACCACCCTGTTAGTCCCAGCTTCTTGAGCTAGAAGGTGATCCACGGCAGTGGGATCAGATCACCAGTCCCTCAGCTGCATAGCTTTGAGCTCTCCTGTCTACCTGACAACTTCTTTCACTTGCTGGCAGGCTTCCTCTAAAGTACTGGTGCTGGTATGGATAGTAATGCAGCATTCTCCATCTCTCACACAGCCTGGTCACACAGAGGATTTGGAGAAATTAAGTCCAAAACGCACTGAGAAGAAGCGTATCAGAAGGAGGGCACGCAGGAAGGCAAAAAAACAGCCTTTGCCAGTGACCACTGAACAACTCGTGGTCACTGATATAGGACGTGGAACATCAGCAAAGGAAAACGTGACCCACACTGAGAAAAAGGCAAAAGGGTCAGATGGAACGCAGCCTTGTCACACGGAGGATTCCATGAATTTAGGTCCAGGAGATAATGAAAAGAAACGCAGGAGAAAGACGCGAAGAAAATCAAAAAAGCAGCCTCTGCCAGTGACGAACGAAGACCTCGTAGTGAATGAAGTGGGACATGGAACCTCCACAGAGGAAAATACGATACACAATGAGGACAAGGCAAAAGAGCTGGATGGAGAACAGCCTTGTCACACCAAGCATTCAGAGAAATTCAGTCCTCCAGCCCAAACATCTCCATTACAAATACAGAACGAAAAGAAAAAAGAAAAGAATAGGAAGAAGCAGTTCGTTTTTTGGTTCCGCATAGGATGTGGATAATTAGATAATTGTAACTTAATTTCTGTATAGATTAAAATTAAATTAATAAAAGATAGGTGTTAAAAAAAATATGCTAGTATCGTTATATTTCAGAACTACAAGCAATTAAAAGTGAACAGTATGCCCTCGACTTCTATTCCAATTCCACGTACGTGGAATTTGTCTAAGATATGTACAGCTCTACATGGATTAAACTTTTAAATACCCCCACTCCTCAAAATTGCTTATTAGGTGAAAGATCACTTTGGACAGTTAGGAATGAGGAATGACCTTGAGGGTGAAATGGTGTGTGATCCTTTAAGTGCACATAGGTAGTTGTGAGCACAGGCAAGGCAATCATTCAAGTAAAAACCAAATACGGTTGCAGGACATTTCCCTTAAGTCAGTGCTTTCCTAGTTTTCATTCTCCTGCACGTTCTGATGAAATCCTACAATTTCAAGGACAGATATCAGTAATGATCATAAGAACTCATTTACACCAAGATACTATTGCCTCTGAAAATAGCCTCACAAAATACAAAACATTTACTTCCTCTAAACAAAATAAAAACACACCCAAATTGGAGTCACAGAGAAAGCATGTTCCTTTGGGCCAGACAGAGATGACTGACATAAAGGCTTTCGGAAAATGGTAGGAAAAATGGACTACAGCAAAACTTCTATTCCCACGGGAAAGAATTTGTAAAGTTAACATGCGTAAGTGACATACAGTAGGGAGCACACCTTCTTGGATAATTCATGATCAAGATTGTGCTTAGCATGGGACAGACACAGAAGTGCAGGGCTTTCCTCTCATGCATTCATTAGCTTTGCACTCCCTTCTTTCAGCGGGTGGCTGTTTCTCTTCCTCCAGGAGTGAGGATTAGTTTTGAAGAAACATTAAGACTTGAAACAAAAGCACACTTGAAACAGTATCCTATCTGTGTCCTAGCATACTGTCCTGGAGTTCTACAAAGCACAGCGTGTGACACACACAGCTCTACCAGACCAGTCTAATATTCTGTTCCTTATCACTGGACAGCAGTTACTAACGCCAGTAATTGCAGCATGAGGAAACAAATGTTGCTGTGGCACAAGGAAACTTATTCCTGTTTTTTAACTCAAAAAGAATATAAAATTCTCTTTTCCCCTCTATATTTTCCCTTAAGGCACACTAAAGTCAAATTTTGGATTTATGCTATGCTGTCCTCAGGCACTATCGAAACACAGGAGCTCACACTTACAAGCCTTTTTTCTTGAAAAGACTCTATACATAAACAATTTTCAGTTTTTTCCTTTGATGACAGAATTTTCCTAGTGAAAGAAATACCAAAAAACAGACACAACCTATTCATTAATAAAAGGGATAACAGATATTGCAGGCATCTCTTTTTCTGTTTCTGCATCTCTCTCTTAGGAAATTAAATTGAATTTTAAAAGTAGTCAGGTGGTAATACCATGTTTGCATTATGAGTAACAAGGGGACTAACAATGCCTGTAAAAAGACTCATAACAGATTTCACATTTCATCAGTCTCGTTTTATTTTATACATTTTTAAAAAAACAAAATCAGATCAAAAAATAAAGTGGGTGCAAGAGCGAACCCCTAGTGTACCCTGTACTTAGCTGAAGAGTCCTTTAAACTTTCTATTGGGCAAGGAGGTTTAGCCTGAAAGACAGAAAAGTCTCCACAAGATTACTAAAAGAGAGAAGGGAAAAGAAATTAAAACCAAAGAAAACCAAGCGTGGCACACCAGAGCTGGTGGAACATCTCTCCCTCGCTGACCTTTAGAGAGAATCTCAAGTTAGCCAAGGAGTTGAGAATTGCAATGAAAAAGAGGTGCTGCCCATATTTGGGGGCTTTTATGACCTCCTGAAGAGTCATCACAAAAATGTCTCCCTAAGGACACCAGGTCATTTGGGGAGGGGTTATAGAACACGTTCTATCCCTACCTGCTCCTGCCTGCTCCAGAGTTCTGGAAGGCCAGCTTGATTGTGAGGACTTGGAGCGAGCCTAGCAACCAGAACCTCTCTGTGCCTGCCTCAGAAGGCACTGCCTCTTGCCTGCTGTCTTTACCTACGGACGTGCCATCGAGACACACGTGGGCTGAAGGCTCTCTGAGGCAACGAGGAGACATGTAAGTTGGGGACACAGCTGTACCTGAGGGGAAAAAAAGGGGGAAGAACTAGAGCACCTACAGAGGTCCCTGCCAAGCAAAAGAATTCCACAACTCTAAATTGGGCTGTTTGACTGATGTCTTCTCAATAGCACTTTTCCTCCAAACTTTTCATAAGTTCTTAAGAAGCCACTAATTTTTACTGGAAGCTGCTTTGTTTCCTACCAAAGAACACTGAAACAAAAGCTCTTGCCTCTGGTCTTTGCCACTGCTAAGCAGTGTAAGCTGAGCACACACAGCACAGGCAGAGGTATGGCGGAAAGCACACTTCACCTCCGTGCCTCACAAACTAATACACCGACAAGGCAAGCACATGAGAGATCTTGTAACTCCTATCAGATGTGTGTATATCAAGCTCCATCCTTGTTATCCAAATGAGACCAGTCAACCAGAGAATGCTTAAATTTGTCTTTTTTTAAACAGGCAGACTGTGAGCGCAGCAATGCTGGCAAAAGAAAACTTTGTCGAGAAGATCACCGCGGTAAGACATACTCCCTACTAAAGTACAATTCAGAGCTTGCTTTTTGTTTGTTTTTTTTTCCAATAGGCTGTCCAGTGTGGAGCCTGATATTGCTCATGCAATAAATGAGAATGAGGGGAAAAAAGGAAAAAAAATAAGCATCTCTTGCCTCAAGTCCCAAGATTATGAGGAATGCCCTTACTAGTCTACTCTCATTCCATGAGAAAATGTATTGATTTGGATGCTAAGACCCAAAAATTACTGCTCCAATGTGACTTACCTCAAAATACTGCTACCTTGCACCATTTGCCAGAATATCATCTGCTCTCCATCCTTATCTGCCATCACAGGGGTTGATCACTCTGAGGGTAGCTGGTCTGACAATTAAAGACGGAGGCAGAGGCGGCATTAGGAAACTCAGCCTTTTCCTCCTCTTTGCTTGCAATGTTCCCCCTGGCATCCACTAAGGGGTGGAGATTGGACCTGTTTTTATTGTTGATGTATTTATAGAAGTTGAGTTCCAGATGGCCTTTCTCCCTATAACCAAACGAGATCTCTGTGATCCTCCTGAGTTGCCTGTCCCTTCTTACAGAGGTGGTAAACCCTTCTTTTTTGGCCAAAGTCCCATCAAAAGCTCCCTCTTCACACAGGGCGGCCATTTTCCTTGTCATGTGATACATGAGGACAGCCTGCTCCTGGGCCTTTAAAATTTCCTTCCTGAAGAGCATCCAGCTCCTCAGGTTCCATTGGAAGTGGCTTCTGTCCCAGATGCCAGCCCCTGTTCTGCTCTGACCAGTCACCTCCTGGGGCTTTCAAGCTGCCCCACAGTGGCCTTTGCTGGCACACAGCTGCCTGTCTCTGACCCCAGGTACATGTTCTATTGGCAGGGCACCCTGGAGCTGGCAGACTTTCCCCTGCGGAAGGGCTCCGTAGAGCTCCTCAAGCAGAAATGGGAGTCTGCGGCTGCTTCCAGACCGGGCCCAGTGCTCCCACACTCACCAGCACCACGGGCCCATCTGCCGCGTATCATCAGCTGCGGCAGCACCGTGGCCGGAGTGTCGGCAGAGAGCAGCAGGGCAGACGGGCTCCAGGAGAACCCAGATGGCCCCCAGCAGACCCAGCCCTTCCCTACCAGGGTGAAGGAGCTGCGGAACCGCTTCGAGGCCCTGGCTGGGAAAAAGGTAAGTGCCTGGGCTGGGGGGAAACCTTGAGGGGGCCTTGAGATAGGGCCCAGGGCTGCAAGGCACTTTCCCCAGCCTCACACTCCCCTCCTTCCCCTCTGATCTTGGCAGACAATTTGGATCAGCAAATTAAGACTAAGTGTTCCATAACAGAATTGTTGTCAATCCCGCCCCCTTCGCCTCCCTAAGGGAAGATAAAATGCAATAAGGACGAGAGACTACAGAATTTCTGGTCCTACAGAAATTCATTCTATGGCATTCTGAGGAACACCTCTCTCACAATAGCACCCCCTTTGCTCTCTGCCTTCTTCAAACTCTCTCCTCCCACCAAACCCCACTCCTCTTTCCTACCAATGGCTTTTAACACACATACTCTTGATGTCTTTCCGGTAGGAAACAGAAAGTGAGAGAAGCTCACTTTCATCAGAGTTGAAGAGTGAGCCTTCTCTCCACCCTCTGAAGGAGTCGAGTGTGAAAAGAGGGCGAGATATCTTTGAGAAGATGTCATCAGGAAATGACTTCAGAGAGATCTCTGAAGGTTAGCAATGCCATGGTGATCTCATGTCTTGCTTTACTCCACGGTAGTGGTCTCCTAATCTTTTTGATGGTGCACCTCTACCAGAAAGACTCTTCTGTCTGATCACAGACAAGAAAAATGCTCCCAAGATCATTTAGCTTTCCCCTCTGTCTAAAACATGAAACAAAACTATCTTTACTCTAAATAGAAAGCATCTTTCTGGGTACAAGGAATTCTTCTAATACAGTCACATGAGTGGAGAAAGCAAAGAAACATTTCCTAGTGCTAGGAACCCAGTGCTACTCTTTCAGGAGTACTCTGAACTGCTGTCTCCACAGTCGCCGTGGATGAATTGCAGATGCTTATAGATGACTTTTCACATCTTGAAATAAGGTTAAAATGTAGTTTGAAATTTTGAGACAGTTTTAGATGTACTGCTTTTATTTCAAGATTTTGAAAAAAGTACCTGTTTCCTTATTACGATGCCTCTTTCTACTTACAGTGGGTTCCCACACAGCTCTAAGAGAACGACCTAAAGAGAGCACTCCTGGGACTGATAGCACACCTCTGGATTTCCAGGAGACTATCTCCCTGAGAGATAGATTGGCTCTCTACAAGGCTGCTGTGTCCAACAGAGAGACTATCAACTCCTTTGCTGATGTAAGATTTCCATGCTTCCTTATCTGCACTCTGTGTTTGCTTTCCAAAATGAAATGCCCTCCATCCCCACTGAAACATCCTACCACTATGAAGATTAGAACTGAGATTTTTCATGTTTTGGTCCTTTGGACAATTGTCTTTAATTCAGAGGAAGGACTCTTTATTCCACTGTTGCACAAACTGCATTTATTAGGACCACAGGCTTGAGACAAGTTGGCAGTACAGTTATTCCTTCAGCTCGTAATGAGAAAGCCCAGCAATTTTCTGAATGACTGAAAATATTGCTAAATAATAAAACCACATTCAAAACCACATTCAATCCCTTTGCTGTTCAAAAGAGAATCTGAAAGTGCAGCATTTTAAAGCAGCAGCTCTAAGACACAAGCTGCATGAAAAAGTATTTTTGTAATACAACATATTTAAAATAATTTCAAATTTAAACACATCATATTTTTAAGTGAAAAACTTAGGAAGAAAATCCCCAACCTCTTAACTTTGTTTTACTCGTGTCTTTACAGGTCCATCAATAGGGATTAGCTATTTTAGAGCAAAGTTTAACATTAATACCAAGCAGCACACAATGTGTTTGGCTAACAGCTTTTACCACCTGTCAAAAAAGAGCAATACCACTTCACCACACACCTAAGTATCAGTCAGAAATACCTTAAATTCAGGTCTTCAGATCTCGGCTCCTAGGTTCTGTTGTATGAAAAAGACAGAAACAATTCTTACAGCTCTCATCCCTGCAAAGACAGAGTATTATTTAGCTGCAAGACATGGCTGATCCCTAAAACTAAAAAGGCAACCACCGAGCCCTTAGAAACTGTTTTGGACAGAAATGGATATGCAACAAGAGTAGCAGCTATTTCACACAGGCCGTTTAGCATCCAGGGTTAAATTCTAGATTGCAAAATCCCAAAAGATTTCCACCTCCCAGTGGAAGGTGCCTGTAAGAGGCTACAGACATAACCATGTTTCCACAAGTTTCCATTTGAAATTTAAAAGCCTTAAAGTATTAAAGCTAATACTGCTATTAATTACTTCCTCCCCCCACCCCCCAAAAAAAAAAATCTCAGCTCATAGGAACACATTTGTAGAGCAACTGGAATAAAACTGGCCAAATTTTATCACTCCAGACCGCAGAGAAAGCCAACTTCTGTACTGTGCCCGGTGGCCTGGCAGCCGTGAGGAAACAATTTGAAAAAGCTCACGTGAACTCTTTAGAGGAGACCTCTGCTCAGTGCCAGCATCAGCACCAACATCTACAGGTAACAATACCATTTTAATACTGACAAGTGAGGAATGCCCTGCTAGATAGCTTGACAAAAATTTATAATTGAATGCTTTACTGAAGAGTAAAGACTTCGTTGTGAACAAAACCTCTCCCCTTGTCCATACTCATAGAAGTTTCTCTTCTGGATTTCAAGGAGGTGCCCTGATTTGAGATGATGGAAGCTTATACATCTCTTATTGCACTAGATATTTAGCAGCAAGATGCACAAGATGTTTAGCAGATTGAAAGGACAGCTCAGATCCCTGTCGCTGTCTCCCCGCCCTCCAGCAATCCCTTTGGAATGCTCATCAGGCTCTGTTCAGGGGGCTTACACTGGTGTTTCACACCACTTCCCAGAATACCCCTCCTGAGGACGAGTCTCTCAAACCACCCCACGGCTCAAATACTCTGTCTCTGCCCTTCTCCTTTGCCATGATTTTTATATAGCAGACAGAAGGAAAAGATGAGGAGACAGAACTTTAAAAGCACGTTACAAAACATCAAATAACCACAAAAACAATTTTAAGTTCAATTACTATGACACTCAATGTAAATGCCATCTCTATAATCCATTCCCACCACCCTGTTAGTCCCAGCTTCTTGAGCTAGAAGGTGATCCACGGCAGTGGGATCAGATCACCAGTCCCTCAGCTGCATAGCTTTGAGCTCTCCTGTCTACTTGACAACTTCTTTCACTTGCTGGCAGGCTTCCTCTAAAGTACTGGTGCTGGTATGGATAGTAATGCAGCATTCTCCATCTCTCACACAGCCTGGTCACACAGAGGATTTGGAGAAATTAAGTCCAAAACGCACTGAGAAGAAGCGTATCAGAAGGAGGGCACGCAGGAAGGCAAAAAAACAGCCTTTGCCAGTGACCACTGAACAACTCGTGGTCACTGATACAGTACGTGGAACATCAGCAAAGGAAAACGTGACCCACACTGAGAAAAAGGCAAAAGGGTCAGATGGAACACAGCCTTGTCACACGGAGGATTCCATGAATTTAGGTCCAGGAGATAATGAAAAGAAACGCAGGAGAAAGACGCGAAGAAAATCAAAAAAGCAGCCTCTGCCAGTGACGAACGAAGACCTCGTAGTGAATGAAGTGGGACATGGAACCTCCACAGAGGAAAATACGATACACAATGAGGACAAGGCAAAAGAGCTGGATGGAGAACAGCCTTGTCACACCAAGCATTCAGAGAAATTCAGTCCTCCAGCCCAAACATCTCCATTACAAATACAGAACGAAAAGAAAAAAGAAAAGAATAGGAAGAAGCAGTTCGTTTTTTGGTTCCGCATAGGATGTGGATAATTAGATAATTGTAACTTAATTTCTGTATAGATTAAAATTAAATTAATAAAAGATAGGTGTTAAAAAAAATATGCTAGTATCGTTATATTTCAGAACTACAAGCAATTAAAAGTGAACAGTATGCCCTCGACTTCTATTCCAATTCCACGTACGTGGAATTTGTCTAAGATATGTACAGCTCTACATGGATTAAACTTTTAAATATCCCCCACTCCTCAAAATTGCTTATTAGGTGAAAGATCACTTTGGACAGTTAGGAATGAGGAATGACCTTGAGGGTGAAATGGTGTGTGATCCTTTAAGTGCACATAGGTAGTTGTGAGCACAGGCAAGGCAATCATTCAAGTAAAAACCAAATACGGTTGCAGTACATTTCCCTTAAGTCAGTGCTTTCCTAGTTTTCATTCTCCTGCACGTTCTGATGAAATCCTACAATTTCAAGGACAGATATCAGTAATGATCATAAGAACTCATTTACACCAAGATACTATTGCCTCTGAAAATAGCCTCACAAAATACAAAACATTTACTTCCTCTAAACAAAATAAAAACACACCCAAATTGGAGTCACAGAGAAAGCATGTTCCTTTGGGCCAGACAGAGATGACTGACATAAAGGCTTTCGGAAAATGGTAGGAAAAATGGACAACAGCAAAACTTTCATTCCCACGGGAAAGAATTTGTAAAGTTAACATGCGTAAGTGACATACAGTAGGGAGCACACCTTCTTGGATAATTCATGATCAAGATTGTGCTTAGCATGGGACAGACACAGAAGTGCAGGGCTTTCCTCTCATGCATTCATTAGCTTTGCACTCCCTTCTTTCAGCGGGTGGCTGTTTCTCTTCCTCCAGGAGTGAGGATTAGTTTTGAAGAAACATTAAGACTCGAAACAAAAGCACACTTGAAACAGTATCCTATCTGTGTCCTAGCATACTGTCCTGGAGTTCTACAAAGCACAGCGTGTGACACACACAGCTCTACCAGACCAGTCTAATATTCTGTTCCTTATCACTGGACAGCAGTTACTAACGCCAGTAATTGCAGCATGAGGAAACAAATGTTGCTGTGGCACAAGGAAACTTATTCCTGTTTTTTAACTCAAAAAGAATATAAAATTCTCTTTTCCCCTCTATATTTTCCCTTAAGGCACACTAAAGTCAAATTTTGGATTTATGCTATGCTGTCCTCAGACACTATCGAAACACAGGAGCTCACACTTACAAGCCTTTTTTCTTGAAAAGACTCTACACGTAACCAATTTTCATTTTTTTCCTTTTATGACAGAATTTTCCTAGTGAAAGAAATACCAAAAAACAGACACAACCTGTTCATTAATAAAAGGGATAACAGATATTGCAGGCAGTACTTTTTCTGCTTCTGCATCTCTCTCTTAGGAAATTAAATTGAATTTTAAAAGTAGTCAGGTGGTAATACCATGTTTGCATTATGAGTAACAAGTGGACTAACAATGCCTGTAAAAAGACTCGTACCAGATTTCACATTTCATCAGTCTCGTTTTATTTTATACATTTTTAAAAAAACAAAATCAGATCAAAAAATAAAGTGGGTGCAAGAGCGAACCCCTAGTGTACCCTGTACTGAGCTGAAGAGTCCTTTAAACTTTCTATTGGGCAAGGAGGTTTAGCCTGAAAGACAGAAAAGTCTCCACAAGATTACTAAAAGAGAGAAGGGAAAACAAATTAAAACCAAAGAAAACCAAGCGTGGCACACCAGAGCTGGTGGAACATCTCTCCCTCGCTGACCTTTAGAGAGAATCTCAAGTTAGCCAAGGAGTTGAGAATTGCAATGAAAAAGAGGTGCTGCCCATATTTGGGGGCTTTTATGACCTCCTGAAGAGTCATCACAAAAATGTCTCCCTAAGGACACCAGGTCATTTGGGGAGGGGTTACAGAACACGTTCTATCCCTACTTGCTCCTGCCTGCTCCAGAGTTCTGGAAGGCCAGCTTGATTGTGAGGACTTGGAGCGAGCCTAGCAACCAGAACCTCTCTGTGCCTGCCTCAGAAGGCACTGCCTCTTGCCTGCTGTCTTTACCTACGGACGTGCCATCGAGACACACGTGGGCTGAAGGCTCTCTGAGGCAACGAGGAGACATGTAAGTTGGGGACACAGCTGTACCTGAGGGGAAAAAAAGGGGGAAGAACTAGAGCACCTACAGAGGTCCCTGCCAAGCAAAAGAATTCCACAACTCTAAATTGGGCTGTTTGACTGATGTCTTGTCAATAGCACTTTTCCTCCAAACTTTTCATAAGTTCTTAAGAAGCCATTAATTTTTACTGGAAGCTGCTTTGTTTCCTACCAAAGAACACTGAAACAAAAGCTCTTGCCTCTGGTCTTTGCCACTGCTAAGCAGTGTAAGCTGAGCACACACAGCACAGGCAGAGGTATGGCGGAAAGCACACTTCACCTCCGTGCCTCACAAACTAAGACATTGGCAAGGCAAGCACATGAGAGATCTTGTAACTCCTATCAGATGTGTGTATATCAAGCTCCATCCTTGTTATCCAAATGAGACCAGTCAACCAGAGAATGCTTAAATTTGTCTTTTTTTAAACAGGCAGACTGTGAGCGCAGCAATGCTGGCGAAGGAAAAATTAATCGAGAAGAACACCGCGGTAAGACATACTCCCTACAAATGTACAATTCAGAGCTTGCTTTTTGTTTGTTTTTTTTCCAATAGGCTGTCCAGTGTGGAGCCTGATATTGCTCATGAAATAAATGAGAATGAGGGGAAAAAAGGAAAAAAAATAAGCATCTCTTGCCTCAAGTCCCAAGATTATGAGTAATGCACTTAATAGTCTACTCTCATTCCTTGAGAAAATGCATTGATTTGGATGCTAAGACCCAAAAATTACTGCTCCAATGTGACTTACCTCAAAATACTGCTACCTTGCACCATTTGCCAGAATATCATCTGCTCTCCATCCTTATCTGCCATCACAGGGGTTGATCACTCTGAGGGTAGCTGGTCTGACAATTAAAGACGGAGGCAGAGGCGGCATTAGGAAACTCAGCCTTTTCCTCCTCTTTGCTTGCAATGTTCCCCCTGGCATCCACTAAGGGGTGGAGATTGGACCTGTTTTTATTGTTGATGTATTTATAGAAGTTGAGTTCCAGATGGCCTTTCTCCCTATAACCAAACGAGATCTCTGTGATCCTCCTGAGTTGCCTGTCCCTTCTTACAGAGGTCGTAAACCCTTCTTTTTTTGCCAAAGTCCCATCAAAAGCTCCCTCTTCACACAGGGCGGCCATTTTCCTTGTTATGTGATACATGAGGACAGCCTGCTCCTGGGCCTTTAAAATTTCCTTCCTGAAGAGCGTCCAGCTCCTCAGGTTCCATTGGAAGTGGCTTCTGTCCCAGATGCCAGCCCCTGTTCTGCTCTGACCAGTCACCTCCTGGGGCTTTCAAGCTGCCCCACAGTGGCCTTTGCTGGCACACAGCTGCCTGTCTCTGACCCCAGGTACATGTTCTATTGGCAGGGCACCCTGGAGCTGGCAGACTTTCCCCTGCGGAAGGGCTCCGTAGAGCTCCTCAAGCAGAAATGGGAGTCTGCGGCTGCTTCCAGACCGGGCCCAGTGCTCCCACACTCACCAGCACCACGGGCCCATCTGCCGCGTATCATCAGCTGCGGCAGCACCGTGGCCGGAGTGTCGGCAGAGAGCAGCAGGGCAGACGGGCTCCAGGAGAACCCAGATGGCCCCCAGCAGACCCAGCCCTTCCCTACCAGGGTGAAGGAGCTGCGGAACCGCTTCGAGGCCCTGGCTGGGAAAAAGGTAAGTGCCTGGGCTGGGGGGACACCTTGAGGGGGCCTTGAGATAGGGCCCAGGGCTGCAAGGCACTTTCCCCAGCCTCACACTCCCCTCCTTCCCCTCTGATCGCGGCGGACAATTTGGATCAGCATAATGAGACTAAGTGTTCCATAACAGAATTGTTGTCAATCCCGCCCCCCTTCGCCTCCCTAAGGGAAGATAAAAGGCAATAAGGACGAGAGACTACAGAATTTCTGGTCCTACAGAAATTCATTCTATGGCATTCTGAGGAACACCTCTCTCACAATAGCACCCCCTTTGCTCTCTGCCTTCTTCAAACTCTCTCCTCCCACCAAACCCCACTACTCTTTCCTACCAATGGCTTTTAACACACATACTCTTGATGTCTTTCTGATAGGAAACAGAAAGTGAGAGAAGCTCACTTTCATCAGAGTGGAAGAGTGAGCCTTCTCTCCACCCTCTGAAGGAGTCAAGTGTGAAAAGAGGGCGAGCTATCTTTGAAAAGATGTCATCAGGAAATTACTTCAGCGAGATCTCTGAAGGTGAGCAATGCCATGTTGATCTCATGTCTTGCTTTACTCCAAGGTAGTGGTCTCCTAATCTTTTTGATGGTGCACCTCTACCAGAAAGACTCTTCTGTCTGATCACAGACAAGAAAAATGCTCCCAAGATCATTTAGCTTTCCCCTCTGTCTAAAACATGAAACAAAACTATCTTTACTCTAAATAGAAAGCATCTTTCTGGGTACAAGGAATTCTTCTCATACAGTCATATGAGTGAAGAAAGCAAAGAAAAATTTCCTAGTGCTAGGAACCCAATGCTGCTCTTTCAGGAGTACTCTGAACTGCTGTCTCCTCATTCCCCGTGGATGAATCGCAGATGCTTATAGATGACTTTTCACATCTTGAAATAAGGTTAAAATGTAGTTTGAAATTTTGAGACAGTTTTAGATGTACTGCTTTTATTTCAAGATTTTGAAAAAAGTACCTGTTTCCTTATTACGATGCCTCTTTCTACTTACAGTGGGTTCCCACACAGCTCTAAGAGAACGACCTAAAGAGAGCACTCCTGGGACTGATAGCACACCTCTGGATTTCCAGGAGACTATCTCCCTGAGAGATAGATTGGCTCTCTACAAGGCTGCTGTGTCCAACAGAGAGACTATCAACTCCTTTGCTGATGTAAGATTTCCATGCTTCCTTATCTGCACTCTGTGTTTGCTTTCCAAAATGAAATGCCCTCCATCCCCACTGAAACATCCTACCACTATGAAGATTAGAACTGAGATTTTTCATGTTTTGGTCCTTTGGACAATTGTCTTTAATTCAGTGGAAGGACTCTTTATTCCACTGTTGCACAAACTGCATTTATTAGGACCACAGGCTTGAGACAAGTTGGCAGTACAGTTATTCCTTCAGCTCGTAATGAGAAAGCCCAGCAGTTTTCTGAATGACTGAAAATATTACTAAATAATAAAATCACATTCAAAACCACATTCAATCCCTTTGCTGTTCAAAAGAGAATCTGAAAGTGCAGCATTTTAAAGCAGCAGCTCTAAGACACAAGCTGCATGAAAAAGTATTTTTGTAATACAACATATTTAAAATAATTTCAAATTTAAACACATCATATTTTTAAGTGAAAAACTTAGGAAGAAAATCCCCAACCTCTTAACTTTGTTTTACTCCTGTCTTTACAGGTCCATCAATAGGGATTAGCTATTTTAGAGCAAAGTTTAACATTAATACCAAGTAGCACACAAAGTGTTTGGCTAACAGCTTTTACCACCTGTCAAAACAGAGCAATACCACTTCACCACACATCTAAGTATCAGTCAGAAATACCTTAAATTCAGGTCTTCAGATCTCGGCTCCTAGGTTCTGTCGTATGAAAAAGACAGAAACAATTCTTACAGCTCTCATCCCTGCAAAGACAGAGTATTATTTAGCTGCAGGACATGGCTGATCCCTAAAACTAAAAAGGCAACCACCAAGCCCTTCGAAACTGTTTTGGACAGAAATGGATATGCAACAAGAGTAGCAGCTATTTCACACAGGCCGTTTAGCATCCAGGGTTAAATTCTAGATTGCAAAATCCCAAAAGATTTCCACCTCCCAGTGGAAGGTGCTTGTAAGAGGCTACAGACATAACCATGTTTCCACAAGTTTCCATTTGAAATTTAAAAGCCTTAAAGTATTAAAGCTAATACTGCTATTAATTACTTCCTCCCCCATCCCCCCCAAAAAAAAATCTCAGCTCATAGGAACACATTTGTAGAGCAACTGGAATAAAACTGGCCTAATTCTATCACTCTAGACTGCAGAGAAAGCCAACTTCAGTACTGTGCCCGGTGGCCTGGCAGCCGTGAGGAAACAATTTGAAAAAGCTCACGTGAACTCTTTAGAGGAGACCTCTGCTCAGTGCCAGCATCAGCACCAACATCTACAGGTAACAATACCATTTTAATACTGACAAGTGAGGAATGCCCTGCTAGATAGCTTGACAAAAATTTATAATTGAATGCTTTACTGAAGAGTAAAGACTTCGTTGTGAACAAAACCTCTCCCCTTGTCCATACTCATAGAAGTTTCTCTTCTGGATTTCAAGGAGGTGCCCTGATTTGAGATGATGGAAGCTTATACATCTCTTATTGCACTAGATATTTAGCAGCAAGATGCACAATATGTTTAGCAGATTGAAAGGACAGCTCAGACGCCTATGGCTGTCTCCCCGCCCTCCAGCAATCCCTTTGGAATGCTCATCAGGCTCTGTTCAGGGGGCTTACACTGGTGTTTCACACCACTTCCCAGAATACCCCTCCTGAGGACGAGTCTCTCAAACCACCCCACGGCTCAAACACTCTGTCTCTGCCCTTCTCCTTTGCCGTGATTTTTATAAAGCAGACAGAAGGAAAAGATGGGGATAACAGAAAGAAGGAAAAGATGAGGAGACAGAACTTTAAAAGCACGTTACAAAACATCAAATAACCACAAAAACAATTTTAAGTTCAATTAATATGACACTCAATGTAAATGCCATCTCTATAATCCATTCCCACCACCCTGTTAGTCCCAGCTTCTTGAGCTAGAAGGTGATCCACGGCAGTGGGATCAGATCACCAGTCCCTCAGCTGCATAGCTTTGAGCAATGCTGTCTACCTGACAACTTCTTTCACTTGCTGGCAGGCTTCCTCTAAAGTACTGGTGCTGGTATGGATAGTAATGCAGCATTCTCCATCTCTCACACAGCCTGGTCAAACAGAGGATTTGGAGAAATTAAGTCCAAAACGCACTGAGAAGAAGCGTATCAGAAGGAGGGCACGCAGGAAGGCAAAAAAACAGCCTTTGCCAGTGACCACTGAACACCTCGTGGTCACTGATACAGGACGTGGAACATCAGCAAAGGAAAACATGACCCACACTGATCAAAAGGCAAAAGGGTCAGATGGAACACAGCCTTGTCACACGGAGGATTCCATGAATTTAGGTCCAGGAGGCTACTGAAAAGAAACGCAGGAGAAAGGCGCGAAGAAGATCAAAAAAGCAGCCTCTGCCAGTGACGACTGAAGACCTTGTGGTTACTGATTTGGACATGTGGAACCTCCACAGACGAAAACAAGAGCGACGCTGAGAACAAGGCAAAAGAGCTGGATGGAAAACAGCCTTGTCACACCAAGCATTCAGAGAAATTCAGTCCTCCAGCCCAAACATCTCCATTACAAATACAGAAGGAAAAGAAAAAGGAAAAGAATAGGAAGAAGCAGTTCGTTTTTTGGTTCCGCATAGGATGTGGATAATTAGATAATTGTAACTTAATTTCTGTATAGATTAAAATTAAATTAATAAACGATAGGTGTTAAAGAAAATATGCTAGTATCCTTGTATTTCAGAAATACAAGCAATTAAAAGTGTACAGTATGCCCCTGACTTCTATTCCAATTCCACGTACCTGGAATTTGTCTAAGATATGTACAGCTCTACATGGATTAAACTTTTAAATATCCCCCACTCCTCAAAATTGCTTATTAGGTGAAAGATCACTTTGGACAGTTAGGAATGAGGAATGACCTTGAGGGTGAAATGGTGGTGGTCCCTTTAAGTGCACACAGGTAGTTGTGAGCACAGGCAAGGCAATCATTCAAGTAAAAACCAAATACGGTTGCAGTACATTTCCCTTAAGTCAGTGCTTTCCTAGTTTTCATTCTCCTGCACGTTCTGATGAAATCCTACAATTTCAAGGACAGATATCAGTAATGATCATAAGAACTCATTTACACCAAGATACTATTGCCTCTGAAAATAGCCTCACAAAATACAAAACTTTTTACTTCCTCTAAACAAAATAAAAACACCCTCAAATTGGAGTCACAGAAAAAGCATGTTCCTTTGGGCCAGACAGAGATGACTGACATAAAGGCTTTCGGAAAATGGTAGGAAAAATGGACAACAGCAAAACTTTCATTCCCACGGGAAAGAATTTGTAAAGTTAACATGCGTAAGTGACATACAGTAGGGAGCACACCTTCTTGGATAATTCATGATCAAGATTGTGCTTAGCATGGGACAGACACAGAAGTGCAGGGCTTTCCTCTCATGCATTCATTAGCTTTGCACTCCCTTCTTTCAGCGGGTGGCTGTTTCTCTTCCTCCAGGAGTGAGGATTAGTTTTGAAGAAACATTAAGACTTGAAACAAAAGCACACTTGAAACAGTATCCTATCTGTGTCCTAGCATACTGTCCTGGAGTTCTACAAAGCACAGCGTGTGACACACACAGCTCTACCAGACCAGTCTAATATTCTGTTCCTTATCACTGGACAGCAGTTACTAACGCCAGTAATTGCAGCATGAGGAAACAAATGTTGCTGTGGCACAAGGAAACTTATTCCTGTTTTTTAACTCAAAAAGAATATAAAATTCTCTTTTCCCCTCTATATTTTCCCTTAAGGCACACTAAAGTCAAATTTTGGATTTATGCTATGCTGTCCTCAGGCACTATCGAAACACAGGAGCTCACACTTACAAGCCTTTTTTCTTGAAAAGACTCTACACTTAACCAACTTTCAGTTTTTTCCTTTTATGACAGAATTTTCCTAGTGAAAGAAATACCAAAAAACAGACACAACCTGTTCATTAATAAAAGGGATAACAGATATTGCAGGCAGTACTTTTTCTGCTTCTGCATCTCTCTCTTAGGAAATTAAATTGAATTTTAAAAGTAGTCAGGTGGTAATACCATGTTTGCATTATGAGTAACAAGTGGACTAACAATGCCTGTAAAAAGACTCGTACCAGATTTCACATTTCATCAGTCTCATTTTATTTTATACATTTTTAAAAAAACAAAATCAGATCAAAAAATAAAGTGGGTGCAAGAGCGAACCCCTAGTGTACCCTGTACTGAGCTGAAGAGTCCTTTAAACTTTCTATTGGGCAAGGAGGTTTAGCCTGAAAGACAGAAAAGTCTCCACAAGATTACTAAAAGAGAGAAGGGAAAACAAATTAAAACCAAAGAAAACCAAGCGTGGCACACCAGAGCTGGTGGAACATCTCTCCCTCGCTGACCTTTAGAGAGAATCTCAAGTTAGCCAAGGAGTTGAGAATTGCAATGAAAAAGAGGTGCTGCCCATATTTGGGGGCTTTTATGACCTCCTGAAGAGTCATCACAAAAATGTCTCCCTAAGGACACCAGGTCATTTGGGGAGGGGTTACAGAACACGTTCTATCCCTACTTGCTCCTGCCTGCTCCAGAGTTCTGGAAGGCCAGCTTGATTGTGAGGACTTGGAGCGAGCCTAGCAACCAGAACCTCTCTGTGCCTGCCTCAGAAGGCACTGCCTCTTGCCTGCTGTCTTTACCTACGGACGTGCCATCGAGACACACGTGGGCTGAAGGCTCTCTGAGGCAACGAGGAGACATGTAAGTTGGGGACACAGCTGTACCTGAGGGGAAAAAAAGGGGGAAGAACTAGAGCACCTACAGAGGTCCCTGCCAAGCAAAAGAATTCCACAACTCTAATTTGGGCTGTTTGCCTGATGTCTTCTCAATAGCACTTTTCCTCCAAACTTTTCATAAGTACTTAAGAAGCCACTAATTTTTACTGGAAGGTGCTTTGTTTCCTACCAAAGAACACTGAAACAAAAGCTCTTGCCTCTGGTCTTTGCCACTGCTAAGCAGTGTAAGCTGAGCACACACAGCACAGGCAGAGGTATGGCGGAAAGCACACTTCACTTCCATTCCTCACAAACTAAGACATTGGCAAGGCAAGCACATGAGAGATCTTGTAACTCCTATCAGATGTGTGTATATCAAGCTCCATGTTCGTTACCCAAATGAGACCAGTCAACCAGAGAATGCTTAAATTTGTCTTTTTTTAAACAGGCAGACTGTGAGCACAGCAATGCTGGCAAAAGAAAACTTTGTCGAGAAGAACACCGCGGTAAGACATACTCCCTACAAATGTACAATTCAGAGCTTGTTTTTTTGTTTGTTTTTT
Source organism: Phaethornis superciliosus (assembly GCA_023637945.1). Lineage (NCBI taxonomy): Eukaryota > Metazoa > Chordata > Aves > Apodiformes > Trochilidae > Phaethornis > Phaethornis superciliosus. The sequence continues at coordinate 19,697,904 of JAJQWJ010000007.1, read as the reverse complement.
TTTTCCAATAGGCTGTCCAGTGTGGAGCCTGATATTGCTCATGCAATAAATGAGAATGAGGGGAAAAAAGGAAAAAAAATAAGCATCTCTTGCCTCAAGTCCCAAGATTATGAGGAATGCCCTTACTAGTCTACTCTCATTCCATGAGAAAATGTATTGATTTGGATGCTAAGACCCAAAAATTACTGCTCCAATGTGACTTACCTCAAAATACTGCTACCTTGCACCATTTGCCAGAATATCATCTGCTCTCCATCCTTATCTGCCATCACAGGGGTTGATCACTCTGAGGGTAGCTGGTCTGACAATTAAAGACGGAGGCAGAGGCGGCATTAGGGAACTCAGCCTTTTCCTCCTCTTTGCTTGCAATGTTCCCCCTGGCATCCACTAAGGGGTGGAGATTGGACCTGTTTTTATTGTTGATGTATTTATAGAAGTTGAGTTCCAGATGGCCTTTCTCCCTATAACCAAATGAGATCTCTGTGATCCTCCTGAGTTGCCTGTCCCTTCTTACAGAGGTGGTAAACCCTTCTTTTTTGGCCAAAGTCCCATCAAAAGCTCCCTCTTCACACAGGGCGGCCATTTTCCTTGTCATGTGATACATGAGGACAGCCTGCTCCTGGGCCTTTAAAATTTCCTTCCTAAAGAGCATCCAGCTCCTCAGGTTCCATTGGAAGTGGCTTCTGTCCCAGATGCCAGCCCCTGTTCTGCTCTGAACAGTCACCTCCTGGGGCTTTCAAGCTGCCCCACAGTGGCCTTTGCTGGCACACAGCTGCCTGTCTCTGACCCCAGGTACATGTTCTATTGGCAGGGCACCCTGGAGCTGGCAGACTTTCCCCTGCGGAAGGGCTCAGTCGAGCTCCTCAAGCAGAAATGGGAGTCTGCGGCTGCTTCCAGACCGGGCCCAGTGCTCCCACACTCACCAGCACCACGGGCCCATCTGCCGCGTATCATCAGCTGCGGCAGCACCGTGGCCGGAGTGTCGGCAGAGAGCAGCAGGGCAGACGGGCTCCAGGAGAACCCAGATGGCCCCCAGCAGACCCAGCCCTTCCCTACCAGGGTGAAGGAGCTGCGGAACCGCTTCGAGGCCCTGGCTGGGAAAAAGGTAAGTGCCTGGGCTGGGGGGAAACCTTGAGGGGGCCTTGAGATAGGGCCCAGGGCTGCAAGGCACTTTCCCCAGCCTCACACTCCCCTCCTTCCCCTCTGATCTTGGCAGACAATTTGGATCAGCAAATTAAGACTAAGTGTTCCATAACAGAATTGTTGTCAATCCCGCCCCCTTCGCCTCCCTAAGGGAAGATAAAATGCAATAAGGACGAGAGACTACAGAATTTCTGGTCCTACAGAAATTCATTCTATGGCATTCTGAGGAACACCTCTCTCACAATAGCACCCCCTTTGCTCTCTGCCTTCTTCAAACTCTCTCCTCCCACCAAACCCCACTCCTCTTTCCTACCAATAGCTTTTAACACACATACTCTTGATGTCTTTCTGATAGGAAACAGAAAGTGAGAGAAGCTCACTTTCATCAGAGTTGAAGAGTGAGCCTTCTCTCCACCCTCTGAAGGAGTCGAGTGTGAAAAGAGGGCGAGATATCTTTGAGAAGATGTCATCAGGAAATGACTTCAGAGAGATCTCTGAAGGTTAGCAATGCCATGGTGATCTCATGTCTTGCTTTACTCCACGGTAGTGGTCTCCTAATCTTTTTGATGGTGCACCTCTACCAGAAAGACTCTTCTGTCTGATCAGAGAGAAGAAAGATGCTCCCAAGATCATTTAGTTTTCCCCTCTGTCTAAAACATGAAACAAAACTATCTTTACTCTAAATAGAAAGCATCTTTCTGGGTACAAGGAATTCTTCTAATACAGTCACATGAGTGGAGAAAGCAAAGAAACATTTCCTAGTGCTAGGAACCCAGTGCTACTCTTTCAGGAGTACTCTGAACTGCTGTCTCCACAGTCGCCGTGGATGAATTGCAGATGCTTATAGATGACTTTTCACATCTTGAAATAAGGTTAAAATGTAGTTTGAAATTTTGAGACAGTTTTAGATGTACTGCTTTTATTTCAAGATTTTGAAAAAAGTACCTGTTTCCTTATTACGATGCCTCTTTCTACTTACAGTGGCTTCCCACACACCTCTACGAGGACGACCTAAAGAGAGCACTCCTGGGACTGATAGCACACCTCTGGATTTCCAGGAGACTATCTCCCTGAGAGATAGATTGGCTCTCTACAAGGCTGCTGTGTCCAACAGAGAGACTATCAACTCCTTTGCTGATGTAAGATTTCCATGCTTCCTTATCTTCACTCTGTGTTTGCTTTCCAAAATGAAATGTCCTACATCCCCACTGAAACATCCTACCACTATGAAGATTAGAACTGAGATTTTTCATGTTTTGGTCCTTTGGACAATTGTCTTTAATTCAGTGGAAGGACTCTTTATTCCACTGTTGCACAAACTGCATTTATTAGGACCATAAGCTTGAGACAAGTTGGCAGTACAGGTATTCCTTCAGCTCTTAATGAGAAAGCCCAGCAGTTTTCTGAATGACTGAAAATATTACTAAATAATAAAATCACATTCAAAACCACATTCAATCCCTTTGCTGTTCAAAAGAGAATCTGAAAGTGCAGCATTTTAAAGCAGCAGCTCTAAGACACAAGTTGCATGAAAAAGTATTTTTGTAATACAACATATTTAAAATAATTTCAAATTTAAATACATCATATTTTTAAGTGAAAAACTTAGGAAGAAAATCCCCAACCTCTTAACTTTGTTTTACTCGTGTCTTTACAGGTCCATCAATAGGGATTAGCTATTTTAGAGCAAAGTTTAACATTAATACCAAGTAGCACACAATGTGTTTGGCTAACAGCTTTTACCACCTGTCAAAAAAGAGCAATACCACTTCACCACACACCTAAGTATCAGTCAGAAATACCTTAAATTCAGGTCTTCAGATCTCGGCTCCTAGGTTCTGTTGTATGAAAAAGACAGAAACAATTCTTACAGCTCTCATCCCTGCAAAGACAGAGTATTATTTAGCTGCAAGACATGGCTGATCCCTAAAACTAAAAAGGCAACCACCAAGCCCTTCGAAACTGTTTTGGACAGAAATGGATATGCAACAAGAGTAGCAGCTATTTCACACAGGCCGTTTAGCATCCAGGGTTAAATTCTAGATTGCAAAATCCCAAAAGATTTCCACCTCCCAGTGGAAGGTGCTTGTAAGAGGCTACAGACATAACCATGTTTCCACAAGTTTCCATTTGAAATTTAAAAGCCTTAAAGTATTAAAGCTAATACTGCTATTAATTACTTCCTCCCCCATTCCCCCAAAAAAAAAATCTCAGCTCATAGGAACACATTTGTAGAGCAACTGGAATAAAACTGGCCTAATTCTATCACTCTAGACTGCAGAGAAAGCCAACTTCAGTACTGTGCCCGGTGGCCTGGCAGCCGTGAGGAAACAATTTGAAAAAGCTCACGTGAACTCTTTAGAGGAGACCTCTGCTCAGTGCCAGCATCAGCACCAACATCTACAGGTAACAATACCATTTTAATACTGACAAGTGAGGAATGCCCTGCTAGATAGCTTGACAAAAATTTATAATTGAATGCTTTACTGAAGAGTAAAGACTTCGTTGTGAACAAAACCTCTCCCCTTGTCCATACTCATAGAAGTTTCTCTTCTGGATTTCAAGGAGGTGCCCTGATTTGAGATGATGGAAGCTTATACATCTCTTATTGCACTAGATATTTAGCAGCAAGATGCACAAGATGTTTAGCAGATTGAAAGGACAGCTCAGATCCCTGTCGCTGTCTCCCCGCCCTCCAGCAATCCCTTTGGAATGCTCATCAGGCTCTGTTCAGGGGGCTTACACTGGTGTTTCACACCACTTCCCAGAATACCCCTCCTGAGGACGAGTCTCTCAAACCACCCCACGGCTCAAATACTCTGTCTCTGCCCTTCTCCTTTGCCATGATTTTTATATAGCAGACAGAAGGAAAAGATGAGGAGACAGAACTTTAAAAGCACGTTACAAAACATCAAATAACCACAAAAACAATTTTAAGTTCAATTACTATGACACTCAATGTAAATGCCATCTCTATAATCCATTCCCACCACCCTGTTAGTCCCAGCTTCTTGAGCTAGAAGGTGATCCACGGCAGTGGGATCAGATCAACAGTCCCTCAGCTGCATAGCTTTGAGCTCTCCTGTCTACTTGACAACTTCTTTCACTTGCTGGCAGGCTTCCTCTAAAGTACTGGTGCTGGTATGGATAGTAATGCAGCATTCTCCATCTCTCACACAGCCTGGTCACACAGAGGATTTGGAGAAATTAAGTCCAAAACGCACTGAGAAGAAGCGTATCAGAAGGAGGGCACGCAGGAAGGCAAAAAAACAGCCTTTGCCAGTGACCACTGAACAACTCGTGGTCACTGATACAGTACGTGGAACATCAGCAAAGGAAAACGTGACCCACACTGAGAAAAAGGCAAAAGGGTCAGATGGAACGCAGCCTTGTCACACGGAGGATTCCATGAATTTAGGTCCAGGAGATAATGAAAAGAAACGCAGGAGAAAGACGCGAAGAAAATCAAAAAAGCAGCCTCTGCCAGTGACGAACGAAGACCTCGTAGTGAATGAAGTGGGACATGGAACCTCCACAGAGGAAAATACGATACACAATGAGGACAAGGCAAAAGAGCTGGATGGAGAACAGCCTTGTCACACCAAGCATTCAGAGAAATTCAGTCCTCCAGCCCAAACATCTCCATTACAAATACAGAACGAAAAGAAAAAAGAAAAGAATAGGAAGAAGCAGTTCGTTTTTTGGTTCCGCATAGGATGTGGATAATTAGATAATTGTAACTTAATTTCTGTATAGATTAAAATTAAATTAATAAAAGATAGGTGTTAAAAAAAATATGCTAGTATCGTTATATTTCAGAACTACAAGCAATTAAAAGTGAACAGTATGCCCTCGACTTCTATTCCAATTCCACGTACGTGGAATTTGTCTAAGATATGTACAGCTCTACATGGATTAAACTTTTAAATATCCCCCACTCCTCAAAATTGCTTATTAGGTGAAAGATCACTTTGGACAGTTAGGAATGAGGAATGACCTTGAGGGTGAAATGGTGTGTGATCCTTTAAGTGCACATAGGTAGTTGTGAGCACAGGCAAGGCAATCATTCAAGTAAAAACCAAATACGGTTGCAGGACATTTCCCTTAAGTCAGTGCTTTCCTAGTTTTCATTCTCCTGCACGTTCTGATGAAATCCTACAATTTCAAGGACAGATATCAGTAATGATCATAAGAACTCATTTACACCAAGATACTATTGCCTCTGAAAATAGCCTCACAAAATACAAAACATTTACTTCCTCTAAACAAAATAAAAACACCCCCAAATTGGAGTCACAGAGAAAGCATGTTCCTTTGGGCCAGACAGAGATGACTGACATAAAGGCTTTCGGAAAATGGTAGGAAAAATGGACAACAGCAAAACTTTCATTCCCACGGGAAAGAATTTGTAAAGTTAACATGCGTAAGTGACATACAGTAGGGAGCACACCTTCTTGGATAATTCATGATCAAGATTGTGCTTAGCATGGGACAGACACAGAAGTGCAGGGCTTTCCTCTCATGCATTCATTAGCTTTGCACTCCCTTCTTTCAGCGGGTGGCTGTTTCTCTTCCTCCAGGAGTGAGGATTAGTTTTGAAGAAACATTAAGACTCGAAACAAAAGCACACTTGAAACAGTATCCTATCTGTGTCCTAGCATACTGTCCTGGAGTTCTACAAAGCACAGCGTGTGACACACACAGCTCTACCAGACCAGTCTAATATTCTGTTCCTTATCACTGGACAGCAGTTACTAACGCCAGTAATTGCAGCATGAGGAAACAAATGTTGCTGTGGCACAAGGAAACTTATTCCTGTTTTTTAACTCAAAAAGAATATAAAATTCTCTTTTCCCCTCTATATTTTCCCTTAAGGCACACTAAAGTCAAATTTTGGATTTATGCTATGCTGTCCTCAGGCACTATCGAAACACAGGAGCTCACACTTACAAGCCTTTTTTCTTGAAAAGACTCTACACGTAACCAATTTTCATTTTTTTCCTTTTATGACAGAATTTTCCTAGTGAAAGAAATACCAAAAAACGGACACTACCTATTCATTAATAAAATGGATAACAGATATTGCAGGCAGTACTTTTTCTGCTTCTGCAACTCTCTCTTAGGAAATTAAATTGAATTTTAAAAGTAGACAGGTGGTAATACCATGTTTGCATAATGAGTAACAAGTGGACTAACAATGCCTGTAAAAAGACTCGTACCAGATTTCACATTTCATCAGTCTCGTTTTATTTTATACTTTTTAAAAAAACAAAAACAGATGAAAAAATAAAGTGGGTGCAAGAGCGAACCCCTAGTGTACCCTGTACTGAGCTGAAGAGTCTTTTAAACTTTCTATTGGGCAAGGAGGTGTAGCCTGAAAGACAGAAAAGTCTCCATAAGATTTCTAAAAGAGAGAAGGGAAAAGAAATTAAAACCAAAGAAAACCAAGCGTGGCACACCAGAGCTGGTGGAACATCTCTCCCTTGCTGACCTTTAGAGAGAATCTCAAGTTAGCCAAGGAGTTGAGAATTGCAATGAAAAAGTGGTGCTGCCCATATTTGGGGGCTTTTATGACCTCCTGAAGAGTCATCACAAAAATGTCTCCCTAAGGACACCAGGTCATTTGGGGAGGGGTTACAGAACACGTTCTATCCCGACCTGCTCCTGCCTGCTCCAGAGTTCTGGAAGGCCAGCTTGATTGTGAGGACTTGGAGCAAGCCTAGCAACCAGAACCTCTCTGTGCCTGCCTCAGAAGGCACTGCCTCTTGCCTGCTGTCTTTACCTACGGACGTGCCATCGAGACACACGTGGGCTGAAGGCTCTCTGAGGCAACGAGGAGACATGTAAGTTGGGGACACAGCTGTACCTGAGGGGAAAAAAAGGGGGAAGAACTAGAGCACCTACAGAGGTCCCTGCCAAGCAAAAGAATTCCACAGCTCTAAATTGGGCTACAAAAAACGTCTGTAAACATTTATTCTTGCTCTACCTACATCTGGTATCAGAGGGGCTGACTGTTGTTTACAGGTATTTTGAAGCAACAGTCAGAATTGAGTAACTATCCAACTTCCCTAGCATCTAGGATTAGATTCTCAGGTCTGTATTTTTTGACTTTTTTTTTCTTTTAAACGAACACGACAATCTTTGCCAATTGCCAAGTTTTAAGATTTAAAATTCTTAATTTTATTTGTACTTCCTTCTTTGAATTAATTTGCTGTAGCCAGTAAACGGTATAGATTGGAAGGCTAGCACTCTTTCTATAGTAATTTTACTGATCAGAAAAATAGTTAAAAAGGCCATAAGCTTCGAGAGATGAATCTAAAGCATTACAGATTTGGGGATGCGGCAGGAACAAAAAAAGGGAAGAAGTAACAACCTCCAAACATAGTTGAAGAAAGCAGAATGAAGGGGAGAGAAAGATCTTTGAAAATCCTACTATCACTTTTCTGTAGGATTTACAGTGTGTACTTTTCTTTGACAAGGTTTTCCAAAACCTTGGAAAAGCAAGTGTCTTTATTATTTAGACAACCCGGCACATTTGAATGTAAGTGGTTTTAACTTGGTCTGAATGATATTGAAGGTACACAGCACTTTCTAATCTGTTTGACTGATGTCTTCCCAACAGCACTTTTCCTCCAAACTTTTCATAAGTTCTTAAGAAGCCACTAATTTTTACTGCAAGGTGCTTTGTTTCCTACCAAAGAACACTGAAACAAAAGCTCTTGCCTCTGGTCTATGCCACTGCTAAGCAGTGTAAGCTGAGCACACACAGCACAGGCAGAGGTATGGCGGAAAGCACACTTCACCTCCGTGCCTCAAAAACTAAGACATTGGCAAGGCAAGCACATGAGAGATCTTGTAACTCCTATCAGCAGAGTGTGTATCAAGCTCCATGCTTGTTACCCAAATGAGACCAGTCAATTAGAGAATGCTTAAATTTGTCTTCTTTTAAACAGGCAGACTGTGAGCACAGCAATGCTGGCAAAAGAAATCTTTGTCGAGAAGAACACCGCGGTAAGACATACTCCCTACAAATATAAAATTCAGAGCTTGCTTTTTGTTTGTTTTTTTTCCAATAGGCTGTCCAGTGTGGAGCCTGATATTGCTCATGCAATAAATGAGAATGAGGGGATAAAAGGAAAAAAAATAAGCATCTCTTGCCTCAAGTCCCAGGAATATGAGGAATGCCCTTACTAGTCTTCTCTCATTCCAGGAGAAAATGCATTGATTTGGATGCTAAAACCCAAAAATTACTGCTCCAGTGTGACTTACCTCAAAATACTCCAAACTTGCTCCATTTGCCAGAATAGCATCTGCTCTCTGTCCTTATCTTCCAGCTCAGGAGGCTGATCACTCTGAGGGTAGCTGGTCTGCCAAGTAAAGACGGAGGCAGAGGCAGCATTAGGAAACTCAGCCTTTTCCTCCTCTTTGCTTGCAATGTTCCCCCTGGCATCCACTAAGGGGTGGAGATTGGACCTGTTTTTATTGCTGATGTATTTATAGAAGTTGAGTTCCAGATGGCCTTTCTCCCTATAACCAAACGAGATCTCTGTGATCTTCTTGAGTTGCCTGTCCCTTCTTACAGAGGTCGTAAACCCTTCTTTTTTGCCAAAGTCCCATCAAAAGCTCCCTCTTCACACAGGGTGGCCATTTTCCTTGTCATGTGATACATGAGGACAGCCTGCTCCTGGGCCTTTAAAATTTCCTTCCTAAAGAGCATCCAGCTCCGCAGGTTCCATTGGAAGTGGCTTCTGTCCCAGATGCCAGCCCCTGTTCTGCTCTGACCAGTCACCTCCTGGGGCTTTCAAGCTGCCCCACAGTGGCCTTTGCTGGCACACAGCTGCCTGTCTCTGACCCCAGGTACATGTTCTATTGGCAGGGCACCCTGGAGCTGGCAGACTTTCCCCTGCGGAAGGGCTCAGTCGAGCTCCTCAAGCAGAAATGGGAGTCTGCGGCTGCTTCCAGACCGGGCCCAGTGCTCCCACACTTAACAGCACCACGGGCCCATCTGCCGCGTATCATCAGCTGCGGCAGCACCGTGGCCGGAGTGTCGGCAGAGAGCAGCAGGGCAGACGGGCTCCAGGTGAACCCAGATGGCCCCCAGCAGACCCAGCCCTTCCCTACCAGGGTGAAGGAGCTGCGGAACCGCTTCGAGGCCCTGGCTGGGAAAAAGGTAAGTGCCTGGGCTGGGGGGAAACCTTGAGGGGCCCTTGAGATAGGGCTGCCCTATCTCAAGTGTGCTACTTTCCCCAGCCTCACACTCCCCTCCTTCCCCTCTGATCCTGTCCCACAATTTGGATCAGCATATTAAGACTAAGTGTTCCATAACAGAATTGTTGTCAATTCCTCCCCCCTTCGCCTTCCCAAGGGAAGATAAAAGGCGATAAGGACGAGAGACTACAGAATTTCTGGTCCTACAGAAATTCATTCTATGGCATTCTGAGGAACACCTCTCTCACAATAGCACCCCCTTTGCTCTCTGCCTTCTTCAAACTCTCTCCCCCCACCAAACCCCACTCCTCTTTCCTACCAATAGCTTTTAACACACATACTCTTGATGTCTTTCCGATAGGAAACAGAAAGTGAGAGAAGTTCACTTTCATCAGAGTTGAAGAGTGAGCCTTCTCTCCACCCTCTGAAGGAGTCCAGCGTGAAAAGAGGGCGAGCTATCTTTGAAAAGATGTCATCAGGAAATGACTTCAGCAAGATCTCAGAAGGTTAGCAATGCCATGTTGATCTCATCTCTTGCTTTACTCCCCGGTAGTGGTCTCCTAAGCTTTTTGATGGTGCACCTCTACCAGAAAGACTCTTCTGACTGATCATAGACAAGAAAGATGCTCACAAGATGATGTAGTTTTCCCCTCCGTCTAAAACAGGAAAGAAAACTAGCTTTACTCTAAATAGAAAGCATCTTTCTGGGTACAAGGAATTCTTCTAACACAGTCATATGAGTGAAGAAAGCAAAAAAACATTTCCTAGTGCTAGGAACCCAATGCTGATTGTCCAGGAGTACTCTGAACTTCTGTCTCCACAGTCGCTGTGGATGAATTGCAGATGCTTATACATGACTTTTCACATCTTGAAATAAGGTTAAAATGTAATTTGTAGTTTTGTGACGGTTTTAGATGTACTGCTTTTATTTCAAGATTTGGAAAATAGTACCTGTTTCCTTATTACGATGCCTCTTCTGCTTACAGTGGGTTCCCACACACCTCTACGAGGACGACCTAAAGAGAGCACTCCTGGGACTGATAGCACACCTCTGGATTTCCAGGAGACTATGTCCCTGAGAGATAGATTGGCTCTCTACAAGGCTGCTGTGTCCAACAGAGAGACTATCAACTCCTTTGCTGATGTAAGATTTCCATGCTTCCTTACCTGCACTCTGTGTTTGCTTTCCAAAATGAAATGCCCTACATCCCCACTGAAACATCCTACCACTATGAGGATCAAAAGTTGAAACCAAATCTGCCTAGTAAGCACATTGATGCATCATTGGTCTTTAGCTCCAACGCCTGAGATTTTTCATGTTTTGGTCCTTTGGACAATTGTCTTTAATTCAGTGGAAGGACTCTTTATTCCACTGTTGCACAAACTGCATTTATTAGGACCATAGGCTTGAGACAAGTTGGCAGTACAGTTATTCCTTCAGCTCGTAATGAGAAAGCCCAGCAGTTTTCTGAATGACTGAAAATATTACTAAATAATAAAATCACATTCAAAACCACATTCAATCCCTTTGCTGTTCAAAAGAGAATATGAAAGTGCAGCATTTTAAAGCAGCAGCTCTATGAGACAAGCTGCATGAATAAGTATTTTTGTAATACAACATATTTAAAATAATTTCAAATTTAAATACATCATATTTTTAAGTGAAAAACTTAGGAAGAAAATCACCAACCTCTTAACTTTGTTTTACTCGTGTCTTTACAGGTCCATCAATAGGGATTAGGTATTTTAGAGCAAAGTTTAACATTAATACCAAGTAGCACACAATGTGTTTGGCTAACAGCTTTTACCACCTGTCAAAAAAGAGTAATACCACTTCACCACACACCTAAGTATCAGTCAGAAATACCTTAAATTCAGGTCTTCAGATCTCGGCTCCTAGGTTCTGTCGTATGAAAAAGACAGAAACAATTCTTACAGCTCTCATCCCTGCAAAGACAGAGTATTATTTAGCTGCAAGACATGGCTGAACCTAAAACTAAAAAGGCAACCACTGAGCCCTTAGAAACTGTTTTGGACAGAAATGGATATGCAACAAGAGTAGCAGCTATTTCACACAGGCCGTTTAGCATCCAGGCTTAAATTCTAGATTGCAAAATCCCAAAAGATTTCTACCTCCCAGTGGAAGGTACTTGTAAGAGGCTACAGACATAACCATGTTTCCACAAGTTTCCATTTAAAATTTATAAGCCTTAAAGTATTAAAGCTAATACTGCTATTAATTACTTCTTCCCCCCCCCCATACATACATTAGTAGAGCAACTGGAATAAAACTGGCCTAATTTTATCACTCTAGACTGCAGAGAAAGCCAACTTCTGTACTGTGCCCGGTGGCCTGGTAGCTGTGAGGAAACAATTTGAAAAAGCTCAGATGAACTCTTTAGAGGAGACCTCTGCTCAGTGCCAGCATCAGCACCAACATCTACAGGTAACAATACCATTTTAATACTGACAAGTGAGGAATGCCCTGCTAGATAGCTTGACAAAAATTTATAATTGAATGCTTTACTGAAGAGTAAAGACTTCGTTGTGAACAAAACCTCTCCCCTTGTCCATACTCACAGAAGTTTCTCTTCCGGATTTCAAGGAGGTGCCCTGATTTGAGATGATGGAAGCTTATACATCTCTTATTGCACTAGATATTTAGCAGCAAGATGCACAAGATGTTTAGCACATTGAAAGGACAGCTCAGTCCCCTATTGCTGTCTCCCCCCTCTTCAGCAATCCCTTTGGAATGCTCATCAGGCTCTGTTCAGGGGGCTTACACTGGTGTTTCACACCACTTCCCAGAATACCCCTCCTGACAACGAGTCTCTCACACCACCCCATGGCTCAAACACTGTCTCTGCCCTTCTCGTTCGCCGTGATTTTTATATAGCAGACAGAAGGAAAAGATGGGGATAACAGAAAGAAGGAAAAGATGAGGAGACAGAACTTTAAAAGCACGTTACAAAACATCAAATAACTGCAAAAACAATTTTAAGTCCAATTAATATGACACTCAATGTAAATGCCATCTCTATAATCCATTCCCACCACCCTGTTAGTCCCAGCTTCTTGAGCTAGAAGGTGATCCACGGCAGTGGGATCAGATCACCAGTCCCTCAGTTGCATAGCTTTGAGCTCTCCTGTCTACTTGACAACTTCTTTCACTTGCTGGCAGGCTTCCTCTAAAGTACTGGTGCTGGTATGGATAGTAATGCAGCATTCTCCATCTCTCACACAGCCTGGTCACACAGAGGATTTGGAGAAATTAAGACCAAAAAGCACTGAGAAGCGTATCAGAAGGAGGGCACGCAGGAAGGCAAAAAAACAGCCTTTGCCAGTGACCACTGAACACCTCATGGTCACTGATATAGGACGTGGAACCTCAGCAAAGGAAAACGTGACCCACACTGATCAAAAGGCAAAAGGGTCAGATGGAACACAGCCTTGTCACACAGAGGATGCGATGAATTTAGGTCCAGGAGGCACTGAAAAGAAACGCAGGAGAAAGGCACGAAGAAGATCAAAAAAGCAGCCTCTGCCAGTGACCACTGAAGACCTTGTGGTTACTGATCTTGTACGTGGAACCTGCAAAGAGGAAAACAAGAGCCATGCTGAGAACAAGGCAAAAGAGCTGGATGGAAAACAGCCTTGTCACACATCGGATTCAGAGAAATTCAGTCCTCCAGCCCAAACATCTTCACTACAAATACAGAAAGAAAAGAAAAAGGAAAAGAATAGGAAGAAGCAGTTCGTTTTTTGGTTCCGCATAGGATGTGGATAATTAGATAGCTTTAACTTAATTACTGTATGGATTAAAATTAAATTAATAAACGATAGGTGTTAAAAAATATACGCAAGTTTCATTTTATTTCAGAAATACAAGCAATTAAAAGTGAACAGTATGCCCCTGACTTCTATTCCAATTCCACATACCTGGAATCTGTCTAAGATATGTAGAGCTCTACATGGATTAAACTTTTAAATATCCCCCACTCCGCAAAATTGCTTATTGGGTGAAAGATCACTTTGGACAGTTAGGAATGAGGAATGACCTTGAGGGTGAAATGGTGTGTGATCCTTTAAGTGCACATAGGTACTTGTGAGCAAAGGCAAGGCAATCATTCAAGTAAAAACCAAATACGGTTGCAGTACATTTCCCTTAAGTCAGTACTTTCCTAGTTTTCATTCTCCTGCACGTTCTGATGAAATCCTACAATTTCAAGGACAGATATCAGTAATGATCATAAGAACTCATTTACACCAAGATACTATTGCCTCTGAAAATAGCCTCACAAAACACAAAACATTTACTTCCTCTAAACAAAATAAAAACACACCCAAATTGGAGTCACAGAGAAAGCATGTTCCTTTGGGCCAGACAGAGATGACTGACATAAAGGCTTTCGGAAAATGGTAGGAAAAATGGACAACAGCAAAACTTTCATTCCCACGGGAAAGAATTTGTAAAGTTAACATGCGTAAGTGACATACAGTAGGGAGCACACCTTCTTGGATAATTCATGATCAAGATTGTGCTTAGCATGGGACAGACACAGAAGTGCAGGGCTTTCCTCTCATGCATTCATTAGCTTTGCACTCCCTTCTTTCAGCGGGTGGCTGTTTCTCTTCCTCCAGGAGTGAGGATTAGTTTTGAAGAAACATTAAGACTTGAAACAAAAGCACACTTGAAACAGTATCCTATCTGTGTCCTAGCATACTGTCCTGGAGTTCTACAAAGCACAGCGTGTGACACACACAGCTCTACCAGACCAGTCTAATATTCTGTTCCTTATCACTGGACAGCAGTTACTAACGCCAGTAATTGCAGCATGAGGAAACAAATGTTGCTGTGGCACAAGGAAACTTATTCCTGTTTTTTAACTAAAAAATAATTTAAAACTCTCTGTTCCCCTCTATATTTTCCCTTAAGGCACACTAAAGTCAAATTTTGGATTTATGCTATGCTGTCCTCAGACACTATCGAAACACAGGAGCTCACACTTACAAGCCTTTTTTCTTGAAAAGACTCTACACGTAAACAATTTTCATTTTTTTCCTTTTATGACAGAATTTTCCTAGTGAAAGAAATACCAAAAAACAGACACAACCTATTCATTAATAAAATGGATAACAGATATTGCAGGCAGTACTTTTTCTGTTTCTGCATCTCTCTCTTAGGAAATTAAATTGAATTTTAAAAGTAGTCAGGTGGTAATACCATGTTTGCATTATGAGTAAAAAGTGGATTAACAATGCCTGTAAAAAGACTCATACCAGATTTCACATTTCATCAGTCTCGTTTTATTTTATACTTTTTAAAAAAACAAAAACAAATAAAAAAAAAAGTGGGTGCAAGAGCAAACCCCTAGTCTACCCTGTACTTAGCTGAAGAGTCCTTTAAACTTTCTATTGGGCAAAGAGGTTTAGCCTGAAAGACAGAAAAGTCTCCACAAGATTACTAAAAGAGAGAAGGGAAAAGAAATTAAAACCAAAGAAAACCAAGCGTGGCACACCAGAGCTGGTGGAACATCTCTCACTCGCTGACCTTTAGAGAGAATCTCAAGTTAGCCAAGGAGTTGAGAATTGCAATGAAAAAGAGGTGCTGCCCATATTTGGGGGCTTTTATGAGCTCCTGAAGAGTCATCACAAAAATGTCTCCCTAAGGACACCAGGTCATTTGGGGAGGGGTTACAGAACACGTTCTATCCCGACCTGCTCCTGCCTGCTCCAGAGTTCTGGAAGGCCAGCTTGATTGTGAGGACTTGGAGCAAGCCTAGCAACCAGAACCTCTCTGTGCCTGCCTCAGAAGGCACTGCCTCTTGCCTGCTGTCTTTACCTACGGACGTGCCATCGAGACACACGTGGGCTGAAGGCTCTCTGAGGCAACGAGGAGACATGTAAGTTGGGGACACAGCTGTACCTGAGGGGAAAAAAAGGGGGAAGAACTAGAGCACCTACAGAGGTCCCTGCCAAGCAAAAGAATTCCACAGCTCTAAATTGGGCTACAAAAAACGTCTGTAAACATTTATTCTCGCTCTACCTACAGCTGGTATCAGAGGGGCTGACTCTTGTTTACAGGTATTTTGAAGCAACAGTCAGAATTGAGTAACTATCCAACTTCCCTAGCATCTAGGATTAGATTCTCAGGTCTGGATTTTTTGACTTTTTTTTTCTTTTAAACGAACACGACAATCTTTGCCAATTGCCAACTTATAAGATTTAAAATTCTTAATTTTATTTGTACTTCCTTCTTTGAATTAATTTGCTGTAGCCAGTAAACGGTATAGATTGGAAGGCTAGCACTCTTTCTATAGTAATTTTACTGATCAGAAAAATAGTTAAAAAGGCCATAAGCTTCGAGAGATGAATCTAAAGCATTACAGATTTGGGGATGCGGCAGGAACAAAAAAAGGGAAGAAGTAACAACCTCCAAACAGTTGAAGAAAGCAGAATGAAGGGGAGAGAAATATCTTTGAAAATCCTACTATCACTTTTCTGTAGGATTTACAGTGTGTACTTTTCTTTGACAAGGTTTTCCAAAACCTTGGAAAAGCAAGTGTCTTTATTATTTAGACAACCCGGCACATTTGAATGTAAGTGGTTTTAACTTGGTCTGAATGATATTGAAGGTACACAGTACTTTCTAATCTGTTTGACTGATGTCTTCCCAACAGCACTTTTCCTCCAAACTTTTCATAAGTTCTTAAGAAGCCACTAATTTTTACTGCAAGTTCTTTTTCAGTGCAAAAGAACACTGAAACAAAAGCTCTTGCCTCTGGTCTATGCCACTGCTAAGCAGTGTAAGCTGAGCACACACAGCACAGGCAGAGGTATGGCGGAAAGCACACTTCACCTCCGTGCCTCAAAAACTAATATCCTGGCAAGGCAAGCACATGAGAGATCTTGTAACTCCTATCAGCAGAGTCTGTGTATCAAGCTCCATGCTTGTTACCCAAATGAGACCAGTCAATTAGAGAATGCTTAAATTTGTCTTTTTTTAAACAGGCAGACTGTGAGCGCAGCAATGCTGGCAAAAGAAAACTTTGTCGAGAAGATCACCGCGGTAAGACATACTCCCTACAAATATAAAATTCAGAGCTTGCTTTTTGTTTGTTTTTTTTCCAATAGGCTGTCCAGTGTGGAGCCTGATATTGCTCATGCAATAAATGAGAATGAGGGGAAAAAAGGAAAAAAAATAAGCATCTCTTGCCTCAAGTCCCAGGAATATGAGGAATACCCTTACTAGTCTTCTCTCATTCCAGGAGAAAATGCATTGATTTGGATGCTAAAACACAAAAATTCCTGCTCCAGTGTGACTTACCTCAAAATACTCCAAACTTGCTCCATTTGCCAGAATAGCATCTGCTCTCTGTCCTTATCTTCTAGCTCAGGAGGCTGATCACACTGAGGGTAGCTGGTCTGCCAAGTAAAGACGGAGGCAGAGGCAGCATTAGGAAACTCAGCCTTTTCCTCCTCTTTGCTTGCAATGTTCCCCCTGGCATCCACTAAGGGGTGGAGATTGGACCTGTTTTTATTGTTGATGTATTTATAGAAGTTGAGTTCCAGATGGCCTTTCTCCCTATAACCAAACGAGATCTCTGTGATCCTCCTGAGTTGCCTGTCCATTCTTACAGAGGTGGTAAACCCTTCTTTTTTGCCAAAGTCCCATCAAAAGCTCCTTCTTCACACAGGGCGGCCATTTTCCTTGTCATGTGATACATGAGGACAGCCTGCTCCTGGGCCTTTAAAATTTCCTTCCTAAAGAGCATCCAGCTCCTCAGGTTCCATTGGAAGTGGCTTCTGTCCCAGATGCCAGCCCCTGTTCTGCTCTGACCAGTCACCTCCTGGGGCTTTCAAGCTGCCCCACAGTGGCCTTTGCTGGCACACAGCTGCCTGTCTCTGACCCCAGGTACATGTTCTATTGGCAGGGCACCCTGGACCTGGCAGACTTTCCCCTGCGGAAGGGCTCAGTCGAGCTCCTCAAGCAGAAATGGGAGTCTGCGGCTGCTTCCAGACCGGGCCCAGTGCTCCCACACTCACCAGCACCACGGGCCCATCTGCCGCGTATCATCAGCTGCGGCAGCACCGTGGCCGGAGTGTCGGCAGAGAGCAGCAGGGCAGACGGGCTCCAGGAGAACCCAGATGGCCCCCAGCAGACCCAGCCCTTCCCTACCAGGGTGAAGGAGCTGCGGAACCGCTTCGAGGCCCTGGCTGGGAAAAAGGTAAGTGCCTGGGCTGGGGGGACACCTTGAGATAGGGCCCAGGGCTGCAACGCACTTTCCCCAGCCTCACACTCCCTTCCCTCTCCGCTGATCCTGGCCCACAATTTGGATCGGCATATTAAGACTAAGTGTTCCATAACAGAATTTTTGTCAATCCCCTCCACCCCCTTTGCCTTACCAAGGGAAGATAAAAGGCAATAAGGACGAGAGACTACAGAATTTCTGGTCCTACAGAAATTCATTCTATGGCATTCTGAGGAACACCTCTCTCACAATAGCACCCCCTTTGCTCTCTGCCTTCTTCAAACTCTCTCCTCCCACCAAACCCCACTACTCTTTCCTACCAATAGCTTTTAACACACATACTCTTGATGTCTTTCCGATAGGAAACAGAAAGTGAGAGAAGCTCACTTTCATCCGAGTGGAAGGGTGAGCCTTCTCTCCACCCACTGAAGGAGTCGAGTGTGAAAAGAGGGCGAGCTATCTTTGAAAAGATGTCATCAGGAAATGACTTCAGCGAGATCTCTGAAGGTGAGCAATGCCATGGTGATCTCATGTCTTGCTTTACTCCACGAAAGTGGTCTTCTAAGCTTTTTGATGGTGCACCTCTACCAGAAAGACTCTTCTGTCTGATCACAGACAAGAAAGATGCTCACAAGATCATTTAGTTTTCCCCTCCGTCTAAAACAGGAAACAAAACTAGCTTTAAATAGAAAGCATGTTTCTGAGTAGCAGGAATTCTTCTAATACAGTCATATGAGTGGACGAAGCAAAGAAACATTTCCTAGTGCTGGTAGTAGCCCAGTGATACTCTTTCAGGAGTACTCTGAACTGCTGTCTCCACATTCCCCGTGGATGAATTGCAGATGCTTATAGATGACTTTTCACATCTTGAAAGAAGGTTAAAATGTAGTTTGAAAACTTGAGAAAGTTTTAGATGTACTGCTTTTCATTCAAGATTTTGAAAAAAGTACCTGTTTCCTTCATAGGTAATACGGTGTCTCTTTCTACTTACAGTGGCTTCCCACATACCTCTAAGAGGACGACCTAAAGAGAGCACTCCTGGGACTGATAACACACCTCTGGATTTCCAGGAGACTATCTCCCTGAAAGATAGATTGGCTCTCTACAAGGCTGCTGTGTCCAACAGAGAGACTATCAACTCCTTTGCTGATGTAAGAATTCCATGCATCCTTATCTTCACGCTGTGTTTGCTTTCCAAAATGAAATGTCCTACATCCCCACTGAAACATCCTACCACTATGAGGATCAGAATTTGAAACCAAATCTGCCTAGTAAGCACATTGATGCATCATTGGTCTTTAGCTCCAACGCCTGAGATTTTTCATGTTTTGGTCCTTTGGACAATTATCTTTAATTCATTGGAAGGACTCTTTATTCCACTGTTGCACAAACTGCATTTATTAGGACCATAGGCTTGAGACAAGTTGGCAGTACAGTTATTCCTTCAGCTCGTAATGAGAAAGCCCAGCAGTTTTCTGAATGACTGAAAATATTGCTAAATAATAAAATCACATTCAAAACCACATTCAATCCCTTTGCTGTTCAAAAGAGAATATGAAAGTGCAGCATTTTAAAGCAGCAGCTCTATGAGACAAGCTGCATGAATAAGTATTTTTGTAATACAACATATTTAAAATAATTTCAAATTTAAATACATCATATTTTTAAGTGAAAAACTTAGGAAGAAAATCCCCAACCTCTTAACTTTGTTTTACTCCTGTCTTTACAGGTCCATCAATAGGGATTAGCTATTTTAGAGCAAAGTTTAACATTAATACCAAGCAGCACACAATGTGTTTGGCTAACAGCTTTTACCACCTGTCAAAACAGAGCAATACCACTTCACCACACACCTAATTATCAGTCAGAAATACCTTAAATTCAGGTCTTCAGATCTCGGCTCCTAGGTTCTGTCGTATGAAAAAGACAGAAACAATTCTTACAGCTCTCATCCCTGCAAAGACAGAGTATTATTTAGCTGCAAGACATGGCTGACCCTAAAACTAAAAAGGCAACCACCGAGCCCTTCGAAACTGTTTTGGACAGAAATGGATATGCAACAAGAGTAGCAGCTATTTCACACAGGCCGTTTAGCATCCAGGGTTAAATTCTTGATTGCAAAATCCCAAAAGATTTCCACCTCCCAGTGGAAGGTGCCTGTAAGAGGCTACAGACATAACCATGTTTCCAAAAGTTTCCATTTAAAATTTAAAAGCCTTAAAGTATTAAAGCTAATACTGCTAGTAACTACTTCCCCCCCCCGAAAAAAAAAAAATCTCAGCTCATAGGAACACATTTGTAGAGCAACTGGAATAAAACTGGCCTAATTTTATCACTCTAGACTGCAGAGAAAGCCAACTTCTGTACTGTGCCCGGTGGCCTGGCAGCCGTGAGGAAACAATTTGAAAAAGCTCAGATGAACTCTTTAGAGGAGACCTCTGCTCAGTGCCAGCATCAGCACCAACATCTACAGGTAACAATACCATTTTAATACTGACAAGTGAGGAATGCCCTGCTAGATAGCTTGACAAAAATTTATACTTGAATGCTTTACTGAAGAGTAAAGAGTTCATAATGAACAAAACCTTTCCCCTTGTCCATACTCATAGAAGTTTCTCTTCTGGATTTCAAGGAGGTGCCCTGATTTGAGAGGATAGAAGCTTATACATCTCTTATTGCACTAGATATTTAGCAGCAAGATGCACAAGATGTTTAGCACATTGAAAGGACAGCTCAGACCCCTATTGCTGTCTCCCCCCTCTTCAGCAATCCCTTTGGAATGCTCATCAGGCTCTGTTCAGGGGGCTTACACTGGTGTTTCACACCACTTCCCAGAATACCCCTCCTGAGGACGAGTCTCTCAAACCACCCCACGGCTCAAACACTCTGTCTCTTCCCTTCTCCTTTGCCGTGATTTTTATATAGCAGACAGAAGGAAAAGATGAGGATGACGAAAAGAAGGAAAAGATGAGGAGACAGAACTTAAAAAGCACGTTACAAAACATCAAATAACCACAAAAACAATTTTAAGTCCAATTAATATGACACTCAATGTAAATGCCATCTCTATAATCCATTCCCATCACCCTGTTAGTCCCAGCTTCTTGAGCTAGAAGGTGATCCACGGCAGTGGGATCAGATCAACAGTCCCTCAGTTGCATAGCTTTGAGCTCTCCTGTCTACTTGACAACTTCTTTCACTTGCTGGCAGGCTTCCTCTAAAGTACTGGTGCTGGTATGGATAGTAATGCAGCATTCTCCATCTCTCACACAGCCTGGTCACACAGAGGATTTGGAGAAATTAAGACCAAAAAGCACTGAGAAGAAGCGTATCAGAAGGAGGGCACGCAGGAAGGCAAAAAAGCAGCCTTTGCCAGTGACCACTGAACACCTCGTGGTCACTGATATAGGACGTGGCACATCAGCAAAGGAAAACGTGACCCACACTGACAAAAAGGCAAAAGGGTCAGATGGAACGCAGCCTTGTCACACGGAGGATTCCATGAATTTAGGTCCAGGAGGCACAGAAAAGAAGCGCAGGAGAAAGGCGCGAAGAAGATCAAAAAAGCAGCCTCTGCCAGTGACCACTGAAGACCTTGTGGTTACTGATTTGGCATGTGGAACCTCCACAGAGGAAAACATGAGCCATGCAGAGCACAAGGCAAAAGAGCTGGATGGAAAACAGCCTTGTCACACCAAGCATTCAGAGAAATTCAGTCCTCCAGCCCAAACATCTCCATTACAAATACAGAAGGAAAAGAAAAAAGAAAAGAATAGGAAGAAGCAGTTCGTTTTTTGGTTCCGCATAGGATGTGGATAATTAGGTCACTTTAACTTAATTACTGTATAGATTAAAATTAAATTAATAAAAGATAGGTGTTAAAGAAATATGCTAGTATCGTTGTATTTCAGAAATACAAGCTATTAAAAGTGAATAGTATGCCCCTGACTTCTATTCCAATTCCACATACCTGGAATTTGTCTAAGTTATTTACAGCTCTACATGGATTAAACTTTTAAATATTCCCCACTCCACAAAATCGCTTATCAGGTGAAAGATCACTTTGGACAGTTAGGAATGAGGAATGACCTTGAGGGTGAAATGGTGTGTGATCCTTTAAGTGCACATAGGTAGTTGTGAGCACAGGCAAGGCAATCATTCAAGTAAAAAACAAATACGGTTGCAGGACATTTCCCTTAAGTCAGTACTTTCCTAGTTTTCATTCTCCTGCACGTTCTGATGAAATCCGACATGTTCAAGGACAGATATCAGTAATGATCATAAGAACTCATTTACACCAAGATACTATTGCCTCTGAAAATAGCCTCACAAAATACAAAACTTTGTCCTTCCCCTAAACAAAATAAAAACTCCCCCAAATAGGTGTCACAGAAAAAGCATGTTCCTTTGGGCCAGACAGAGATGACTGACATAAAGGCTTTCGGAAAATGGTAGGAAAAATGGACTACAGCAAAACTTTTATTCCAACGGGAAAGAATTTGTAAAGTTAACATGCGTAAGTGACATAGAGTAGGGAGCACACCTTCTTGGATAATTCATGATCAAGATTGTGCTTAGCATGGGACAGACACAGAAGTGCAGGGCTTTCCTCTCATGCATTCATTAGCTTTGCACTCCCTTCTTTCAGCGGGTGGCTGTTTCTCTTCCTCCAGGAGTGAGGATTAGTTTTGAAGAAACATTAAGACTTGAAACAAAAGCACACTTGAAACAGTATCCTATCTGTGTCCTAGCATACTGTCCTGGAGTTCTACAAAGCACAGAGTGTGACACACACAGCTCTACCAGACCAGTCTAATATTCTGTTCCTTATCACTGGACAGCAGTTACTAACGCCAGTAATTGCAGCATGAGGAAACAAATGTTGCTGTGGCACAAGGAAACTTATTCCTGTTTTTTAACTCAAAAAGAATATAAAATTCTCTTTTCCCCTCTATATTTTCCCTTAAGGCACACTAAAGTCAAATTTTGGATTTATGCTATACTGTCCTCAGATACTATCGAAACACACTCACGCTCACACTTACAAGCCTCTTCTCTTGAAAAGACTCTACACGTAACCAATTTTCAGTTTTTTCCTTTTATGACAGAATTTTCCTAGTGAAAGAAATACCAAAAAACAGACACAACCTGTTCATTAATAAAAGGGATAACAGATATTGCAGGCAGTACTTTTTCTGCTTCTGCATCTCTCTCTTAGGAAATTAAATTGAATTTTAAAAGTAGTCAGGTGGTAATACCATGTTTGCATTATGAGTAACAAGTGGACTAACAATGCCTGTAAAAAGACTCATACCATATTTCACATTTCATCAGTCTCGTTTTATTTTATACTTTTTAAAAAAACAAAAACAAATCAAAAAAACAAAGTGGGTGCAAGAGCGAAACCCTAGTGTACCCTGTACTGAGCTGAAGAGTCCTTTAAACTTTCTATTGGGCAAGGAGGTTTAGCCTGAAAGACAGAAAAGTCTCCATAAGATTTCTAAAAGAGAGAAGGGAAAACAAATTAAAACCAAAGAAAACCAAGCGTGGCACACCAGAGCTGGTGGAACATCTCTCCCTCGCTGACCTTTAGAGAGAATCTCAAGTTAGCCAAGGAGTTGAGAATTGCAATGAAAAAGAGGTGCTGCCCATATTTGGGGGCTTTTATGACCTCCTGAAGAGTCATCACAAAAATGTCTCCCTAAGGACACCAGGTCATTTGGGGAGGGGTTACAGAACACGTTCTATCCCGACCTGCTCCTGCCTGCTCCAGAGTTCTGGAAGGCCAGCTTGATTGTGAGGACTTGGAGCAAGCCTAGCAACCAGAACCTCTCTGTGCCTGCCTCAGAAGGCACTGCCTCTTGCCTGCTGTCTTTACCTACGGACGTGCCATCGAGACACACGTGGGCTGAAGGCTCTCTGAGGCAACGAGGAGACATGTAAGTTGGGGACACAGCTGTACCTGAGGGGAAAAAAAGGGGGAAGAACTAGAGCACCTACAGAGGTCCCTGCCAAGCAAAAGAATTCCACAGCTCTAAATTGGGCTGTTTGCCTGATGTCTTCTCAACAGCACTTTTCCTCCAAACTTTTCATAAGTTCTTAAGAAGCCACTAATTTTTACTGCAAGTTCTTTTTCAGTGCAAAAGAACACTGAAACAAAAGCTCTTGCCTCTGGTCTTTGCCACTGCTAAGCAGTGTAAGCTGAGCACACACAGCACAGGCAGAGGTATGGCGGAAAGCACACTTCACCTCCGTGCCTCACAAACTAAGACATTGGCAAGGCAAGCACATGAGAGATCTTGTAACTCTTATCAGATGTGTGTATATCAAGCTCCACATTCATTACCCAAATGAGACCAGTCAACCAGAGAATGCTTAAATTTGTCTTTTTTTAAACAGGCAGACTGTGAGCGCAGCAATGCTGGCAAAAGAAAACTTTGTTGAGAAGAACACCGCGGTAAGACATACTCCCTACAAATATAAAATTCAGAGCTTGGTTTTTTGTTTGTTTTTTTTTCCAAGAGGCTCTCTAGTGTGGAGCCTGATATTGCTCATGCAATAAATGAGAATGAGGGGATAAAAGGAAAAAAAATAAGCATCTCTTGCCTCAAGTCCCAGGAATATGAGGAATGCACTTACTAGTCTACTCTCATTCCAGGAGAAAATACATTGATTTGGATGCTAAGACCCAAAAATTACTGCTCCAGTGTGATTTACCTCAAAATACTCCAAAACTTGCAACATTTGACAGAATAGCATCTGCTCTCCGTCCTTATCTTCCAGCTCAGGAGGCTGATCACTCTGAGGGTAGCTGGTCTGACAAGTAAAGACGGAGGCAGAGGCGGCATTAGGAAACTCAGCCTTTTCCTCCTCTTTGCTTGCAATGTTCCCCCTTGCATCCACTAAGGAGTGGAGATTGGCTCGCTTTTTCTTGTTGATGTATTTATAGAAGTTGAGCTCCAGATGGGCTTTGGCCTTCCTCATTTTCTCTCCCTATAACCAAACGAGATCTCTGTGATCCTCTTGAGTTGCCTGTCCCTTCTTACAGAGGTGGTAAACCCTTCTTTTTTTGCCAAAGTCCCATCAAAAGCTCCCTGTTCACACAGGGCGGCCATTTTCCTTGTCATGTGATACATGAGGACAGCCTGCTCCTGGGCCTTTAAAATTTCCTTCCTAAAGAGCATCCAGCTCCTCAGGTTCCATTGGAAGTGGCTTCTGTCCCAGATGCCAGCCCCTGTTCTGCTCTGACCAGTCACCTCCTGGGGCTTTCAAGCTGCCCCACAGTGGCCTTTGCTGGCACACAGCTGCCTGTCTCTGACCCCAGGTACATGTTCTATTGGCAGGGCACCCTGGACCTGGCAGACTTTCCCCTGCGGAAGGGCTCAGTCGAGCTCCTCAAGCAGAAATGGGAGTCTGCGGCTGCTTCCAGACCGGGCCCAGTGCTCCCACACTCACCAGCACCACGGGCCCATCTGCCGCGTATCATCAGCTGCGGCAGCACCGTGGCCGGAGTGTCGGCAGAGAGCAGCAGGGCAGACGGGCTCCAGGAGAACCCAGATGGCCCCCAGCAGACCCAGCCCTTCCCTACCAGGGTGAAGGAGCTGCGGAACCGCTTCGAGGCCCTGGCTGGGAAAAAGGTAAGTGCCTGGGCTGGGGGGACACCTTGAGATAGGGCCCAGGGCTGCAAGGCACTTTCCCCAGCCTCACACTCCCCTCCTTCCCCTCTGATCTTGGCAGACAATTTGGATCAGCAAATTAAGACTAAGTGATCCATAACAGAATTGTTGTCAATCCCTCCCCCCTTCGCCTTCCCAAGGGAAGATAAAACGCAATAAGGACAAGAGACTACAGAATTTCTGGTCCTACAGAAATTCATTCTATGGCATTCTGAGGAACACCTCTCTCACAATAGCACCCCCTTTGCTCTCTGCCTTCTTCAAACTCTCTCCTCCCACCAAAGCCCACTCCTCTTTCTTACCAATGGCTTTTAACACACATACTCTTGATGTCTTTCTCATAGGAAACAGAAAGTGAGAGAAGCTCACTTTCATCAGAGTTGAAGAGTGAGCCTTCTCTCCACCCTCTGAAGGAGTCCAGCGTGAAAAGAGGGCGAGCTATCTTTGAAAAGATGTCATCAGGAAATGACTTCAGCAAGATCTCGGAAGGTTAGCAATGCCATGTTGATCTCATGTCTTGCTTTACTCCACGGTAGTGGTCTCCTAAGCTTTTTGATGGTGCACCTCTACCAGAAAGACTATTTCCGTCTGATCACAGACAAGAAAGATGCTCACAAGATGATGTAGTTTTCCCCTCCGTCTAAAACAGGAAAGAAAACTAGCTTTACTCTAAATAGAAAGCATCTTTCTGGGTACAAGGAATTCTTCTAATACAGTCATATGAGTGGAGAATGCAAAGAAACATTTCCTGGTGCTAGGAACCCAATGCTGCTCTTTCAGGAGTACTCTGAACTGCTGTCTCCACATTCGCCGTGGATGAATTGCAGATGCTTATAGATGACTTTTCACATCTTGAAAGAAGGTTAAAATGTAATTTGTAGTTTTGAGACAGTTTTAGATGTACTGCTTTTATTTCAAGATTTGGAAAAAAGTACCTGTTTCCTTATTACGATGCCTCTTTCTACTTACAGTGGGTTCTCACACACCTCTAAGAGAACAACCTAAAGAGAGCACTCCTGGGACTGATAGCACACCTCTGGATTTCCAGGAGACTATCTCCCTGAAAGATAGATTGGCTCTCTACAAGGCTGCTGTGTCCAACAGACAGACTATCAACTCCTTTGCTGATGTAAGATTTCCATGCTTCCTTATCTTCACGCTGTGTTTGCTTTGCAAAGTGAAATGTCCTACATCCCCACTGAAACATCCTACCACTATGAGGATCAGAATTTGAAACCAAATCTGCCTAGTAAGCACATTGATGCATCATTGGTCTTTAGCTCCAACGCCTGAGATTTTTCATGTTTTTATCCTTTGGACAACTGGACAAATTCATTGTAAGAACTCTTTATTCCACTGTTGCACAAACTGCATTTATTAGGACCATAGGCTTGAGACAAGTTGGCAGTACAGTTATTCCTTCAGCTCTTAATGAGAAAGCCCAGCAGTTTTCTGAATGACTGAAAATATTACTAAATAATAAAATCACATTCAAACCCACATTCAATCCCTTTGCTGTTCAAAGGAGAATCTGAAAGTGCAGCATTTTAAAGCAGCAGCTCTATGAGACAAGCTGCATGAATAAGTATTTTTGTAATACAACATATTTAAAATAATTTCAAATTTAAATACATCATATTTTTAAGTGAAAAACTTAGGAAGAAAATCCCCAACCTCTTAACTTTGTTTTACTTGCGCCTTTACAGGTCCATCAATAGGGATAAGGTATTTTAGAGCAAAGTTTAACATTAATACCAAGCAGCACACAAAGTGTTTGGCTAACAGCTTTTACCACCTGTCAAAAAAGAGCAATACCACTTCACCACACACCTAATTATCAGTCAGAAATACCTTAAATTCAGGTCTTCAGATCTCGGCTCCTAGGTTCTGTCGTATGAAAAAGACAGAAACAATTCTTACAGCTCTCATCCCTGCAAAGACAGAGTATTATTTAGCTGCAGGACATGGCTGGTCCCTAAAACTAGAAAGGCAACCACCGAGCCCTTAGAAACTGTTTTGGACAAAAATGGATATGCAACAAGAGTAGCAGCTATTTCACACAGGCCGTTTAGCATCCAGGGTTAAATTCTTGATTGCAAAATCCCAAAAGATTTCCACCTCCCAGTGGAAGGTGCCTGTAAGAGGCTACAGACATAACCATGTTTCCACAAGTTTCCATTTAAAATTTAAAAGCCTTAAAGTATTAAAGCTAATACTGCTAATAACTACTTCCCCCCCCAACCCCCAAAAAAAAATATCAGCTCATAGGAACACATTTGTAGAGCAACTGGAATAAAACTGGCCTAATTTTATCACTCTAGACTGCAGAGAAAGCCAACTTCTGTACTGTGCCCGGTGGCCTGGCAGCCGTGAGGAAACAATTTGAAAAAGCTCAGATGAACTCTTTAGAGGAGACCTCTGCTCAGTGCCAGCATCAGCACCAACATCTACAGGTAACAATACCATTTTAATACTGACAAGTGAGGAATGCCCTGCTAGATAGCTTGACAAAAATTTATAATGGAATTACTGAAGAGTAAAGAGTTCATTATGAAAAAAACCTTTCCCTTTGTCCATACTCATAGAAGTTTCTCTTCTGGATTTCAAGGAGGTGCCCTGATTTGAGATGATGGAAGCTTATACATCTCTTATTGCACCAGATATTTAGCAGCAAGATGCACAAGATGTTTAGCACATTGAAAGGACAGCTCAGATCCCTATCGCTGTCTCCCCCCTCTCCAGCAATCCCTTTGGAATGCTCATCAGGCTCTGTTCAGGGGGCTTACACTGGTGTTTCACACCACTTCCCAGAATACCCCTCCTGACGACGAGTCTCTCACACCACCCCACGGCTCAAACACTCTGTCTCTGCCCTTCTCCTTTGCCGTGATTTTTATAAAGCAGACAGAAGGAAAAGATGGGGATAACAGAAAGAAGGAAAAGATGAGGAGACAGAACTTAAAAAGCACATTACAAAACATCAAATAACCACAAAAACAATTTTAAGTTCAATTAATATGACACTCAATGTAAATGCCATCTCTATAATCCATTCCCACCACCCTGTTAGTCCCAGCTTCTTGAGCTAGAAGGTGATCCACGGCAGTGGGATCAGATCAACAGTCCCACAGCTGCATAGCTTTGAGCAATGCTGTCTACTTGACAACTTCTTTCACTTGCTGGCAGGCTTCCTCTAAAGTACTGGTGCTGGTATGGATAGTAATGCAGCATTCTCCATCTCTCACACAGCCTGGTCACACAGAGGATTTGGAGAAATTAAGTCCAAAACGCACTGAGAAGAAGCGTATCAGAAGGAGGGCACGCAGGAAGGCAAAAAAGCAGCCTTTGCCAGTGACCACTGAACACCTCGTGGTCACTGATATAGGACGTGGAACATCAGCAAAGGAAAACGTGACCCACACTGACAAAAAGGCAAAAGGGTCAGATGGAACGCAGCCTTGTCACACGGAGGATTCCATGAATTTAGGTCCAGGAGGCACTGAAAAGAAGCGCAGGAGAAAGGCGCGAAGAAGATCAAAAAAGCAGCCTCTGCCAGTGACCACTGAAGACCTTGTGGTTACTGATTTGGCATGTGGAACCTCCACAGACGAAAACATGAGCCATGCAGAGCACAAGGCAAAAGAGCTGGATGGAAAACAGCCTTGTCACACAAAGGATTCAGAGAAATTCAGTCCTCCAGCCCAAACATCTTCACTACAAATACAGAAGGAAAAGAAAAAGGAAAAGAATAGGAAGAAGCAGTTTGTTTTTTGGTTCCGCATAGGATGTGGATAATTAGATTACTTTAACTTAATTACTGTATAGATTAAAATTAAATTAATAAACGATAGGTGTTAAAGAAAATATGCTAGTATCGTTGTATTTCAGAAATACAAGCTATTAAAAGTGAACAGTATGCCCCTGACTTCTATTCCCATTCCACATACCCGGAATTTGTCTAAGATATGTACAGCTCTACATGGATTAAACTTTTAAATATCCCCCACTCCGCAAAATTGCTTATTAGGTGAAAGATCACTTTGGACAGTTAGGAATGAGGAATGACCTTGAGGGTGAAATGGTGTGTGATCCTTTAAGTGCACATAGGTAGTTGTGAGCACAGGCAAGGCAATCATTCAAGTAAAAACCAAATACGGTTGCAGTACATTTCCCTTAAGTCAGTACTTTCCTAGTTTTCATTCTCCTGCACGTTCTGATGAAATCCGACATGTTCAAGGACAGATATCAGTAATGATCATAAGAACTCATTTACACCAAGATACTATTGCCTCTGAAAATAGCCTCACAAAATACAAAACTTTGTCCTTCCCCTAAGCAAAAAAAAAACCACCCCCAAATAGGTGTCACAGAAAAAGCATGTTCCTTTGGGCCAGACAGAGATGACTGACATAAAGGCTTTAAGAAAATGGTAGGAAAAATGGACTACAGCAAAACTTTCATTCCCACGGGAAAGAATTTGTAAAGTTAACATGCGTAAGTGACATAGAGTAGGGAGCACACCTTCTTGGATAATTCATGATCAAGATTGTGCTTAGCATGGGACAGACACAGAAGTGCAGGGCTTTCCTCTCATGCATTCATTAGCTTTGCACTCCCTTCTTTCAGCGGGTGGCTGTTTCTCTTCCTCCAGGAGTGAGGATTAGTTTTGAAGAAACATTAAGACTCGAAACAAAAGCACACTTGAAACAGTATCCTATCTGTGTCCTAGCATACTGTCCTGGAGTTCTACAAAGCACAGCGTGTGACACACACAGCTCTACCAGACCAGTCTAATATTCTGTTCCTTATCAGTGGACAGCAGTTACTAACGCCAGTAATTGCAGCATGAGGAAACAAATGTTGCTGTGGCACAAGGAAACTTATTCCTGTTTTTTAACTCAAAAAGAATATAAAATTCTCTTTTCCCCTCTATATTTTCCCTTAAGGCACACTAAAGTCAAATTTTGGATTTATGCTATGCTGTCCTCAGGCACTATCGAAACACAGGAGCTCACACTTACAAGCCTTTTTTCTTGAAAAGACTCTACACGTAACCAATTTTCAGTTTTTTCCTTTTATGACAGAATTTTCCTAGTGAAAGAAATACCAAAAAACGGACACTACCTATTCATTAATAAAATGGATAACAGATATTGCAGGCAGTACTTTTTCTGTTTCTGCATCTCTCTCTTAGGAAATTAAATTGAATTTTAAAAGTAGACAGGTGGTAATACCATGTTTGCATAATGAGTAACAAGTGGACTAACAATGCCTGTAAAAAGACTCGTACCAGATTTCACATTTCATCAGTCTCGTTTTATTTTATACTTTTTAAAAAAACAAAAACAAATCAAAAAAACAAAGTGGGTGCAAGAGCGAACCCCTAGTGTACCCTGTACTGAGCTGAACAGTCCTTTAAACTTTCTATTGGGCAAGGAGGTTTAGCCTGAAAGACAGAAAAGTCTCCACAAGATTACTAAAAGAGAGAAGGGAAAACAAGTTAAAACCAAAGAAAACCAAGCGTGGCACACCAGAGCTGGTGGAACATCTCTCCCTCGCTGACCTTTAGAGAGAATCTCAAGTTAGCCAAGGAGTTGAGAATTGCAATGAAAAAGAGGTGCTGCCCATATCTGGGGGCTTTTATGATCTCCTGAAGAGTCATCACAGAAATGTCTCCCTAAGGACACCAGGTCATTTGGGGAGGGGTTACAGAACACGTTCTATCCCTACCTGCTCCTGCCTGCTCCAGAGTTCTGGAAGGCCAGCTTGATTGTGAGGACTTGGAGCGAGCCTAGCAACCAGAACCTCTCTGTGCCTGCCTCAGAAGGCACTGCCTCTTGCCTGCTGTCTTTACCTACGGACGTGCCATCGAGACACACGTGGGCTGAAGGCTCTCTGAGGCAACGAGGAGACATGTAAGTTGGGGACACAGCTGTACCTGAGGGGAAAAAAAGGGGGAAGAACTAGAGCACCTACAGAGGTCCCTGCCAAGCAAAACCATTCTGCAACTCTAACTTGGGCTGTTTGCCTGATGTCTTCTCAATAGCACTTTTCCTCCAAACTTTTCATAAGTACTTAAGAAGCCACTAATTTTTACTGGAAGGTGCTTTGTTTCCTACCAAAGAACACTGAAACAAAAGCTCTTGCCTCTGGCCTTTGCCACTGCTAAGCAGTGTAAGCTGAGCACACACAGCACAGGCAGAGGTATGGCGGAAACCACACTTCACTTCCATTCCTCACAAACTAAGACATTGGCAAGGCAAGCACATGACAGATCTTGTAACTCCTATCAGATGTGTGTATATCAAGCTCCACGTTCGTTACACAAATGAGACCAGTCAACCAGAGAATGCTTAAATTCGTCTTTTTTAAACAGGCAGACTGTGAGCGCAGCAATGCTGGCAAAAGAAATCTTAACCGAGAAGAACACCGGGGTAAGACATACTCCCTACAAATGTACAATTCAGAGCTTGTTTTTTTGTTTGTTTTTTTTTCCAATAGGCTGTCCAGTGTGGAGCCTGATATTGCTCATGCAATAAATGAGAATGAGGGGATAAAAGGAAAAAAAATAAGCATCTCTTGCCTCAAGTCCCAGGAATATGAGGAATGCCCTTACTAGTCTTCTCTCATTCCATGAAAAAATGCATTGATTTGGATGCTAAGACACAAAAATTACTGCTCCAGTGTGACTTACCTCAAAATACTGCTACCTTGCACCATTTGCCAGAATATCATCTGCTCTCCGTCCTTATCTTCCAGCTCAGGAGGCTGATCACTCTGAGGGTAGCTGGTCTGACAATTAAAGACGGACGCAGAGGCGGCATTAGGAAACTCAGCCTTTTCCTCCTCTTTGCTTGCAATGTTCCCCCTGGCATCCACTAAGGGGTGGAGATTGGACCTGTTTTTCTTGTTGATGTATTTATAGAAGTTGAGTTCCAGATGGGCTTTGGCCTTCCTCATTTCCTCTCCCTATAACCAAACGAGATCTCTGTGATCCTCTTGAGTTGCCTGTCCCTTCTTACAAAGGTGGTAAACCCTTCTTTTTGGGCCAAAGTCCCATCAAAAGCTCCTTCTTCACACAGGGCGGCCATTTTCCTTGTCATGTGATACATGAGGACAGCCTGCTCCTGGGCCTTTAAAATTTCCTTCCTGAAGAGCGTCCAGCTCCTCAGGTTCCATTGGAAGTGGCTTCTGTCCCAGATGCCAGCCCCTGTTCTGCTCTGACCAGTCACCTCCTGGGGCTTTCAAGCTGCCCCACAGTGGCCTTTGCTGGCACACAGCTGCCTGTCTCTGACCCCAGGTACATGTTCTATTGGCAGGGCACCCTGGAGCTGGCAGACTTTCCCCTGCGGAAGGGCTCCGTAGAGCTCCTCAAGCAGAAATGGGAGTCTGCGGCTGCTTCCAGACCGGGCCCAGTGCTCCCACACTCACCAGCACCACGGGCCCATCTGCCGCGTATCATCAGCTGCGGCAGCACCGTGGCCGGAGTGTCGGCAGAGAGCAGCAGGGCAGACGGGCTCCAGGAGAACCCAGATGGCCCCCAGCAGACCCAGCCCTTCCCTACCAGGGTGAAGGAGCTGCGGAACCGCTTCGAGGCCCTGGCTGGGAAAAAGGTAAGTGCCTGGGCTGGGGGGACACCTTGAGATAGGGCCCAGGGCTGCAAGGCACTTTCCCCAGCCTCACACTCCCTTCCCTCTCCGCTGATCCTGGCCCACAATTTGGATCGGCATATTAAGACTAAGTGTTCCATAACAGAATTTTTGTCAATCCCCTCCACCCCCTTTGCCTTACCAAGGGAAGATAAAAGGCAATAAGGACGAGAGATTACAGAATTTCTGGTCCTACAGAAATTCATTCTATGGCATTCTGAGGAACACCTCTCTCACAATAGCACCCCCTTTGCTCTCTGCCTTCTTCAAACTCTCTCCTCCCACCAAACCCCACTACTCTTTCCTACCAATAGCTTTTAACACACATACTCTTGATGTCTTTCCGATAGGAAACAGAAAGTGAGAGAAGCTCACTTTCATCAGAGTGGAAGAGTGAGCCTTCTCTCCATCGTCTGAAGGAGTCGACTGTGAAAAGAGGGCGAGCTATCTTTGAAAAGATGTCATCAGGAAATGACTTCAGCGAGATCTCTGAAGGTGAGCAATGCCATGGTGATCTCATGTCTTGCTTTACTCCACGAAAGTGGTCTTCTAAGCTTTTTGATGGTGCACCTCTACCAGAAAGACTCTTCTGTCTGATCACAGACAAGAAAGATGCTCACAAGATCATTTAGTTTTCCCCTCTGTCTAAAACATGAAAAAAAACTATCTTTAGTCTAAATAGAAAGCATCTTTCTGGGTACAAGGAATTCTTCTAATACAGTCACATGAGTGGAGAAAGCAAAGAAACATTTCCTAGTGCTAGGAACCCAGTGATACTCTTTCAGGAGTACTCTGAACTGCTGTCTCCACAGTCGCCGTGGATGAATTGCAGATGCTTATAGATGACTTTTCACATCTTGAAATACGGTTAAAATGTAGTTAGTAGTTTTGAGAAAGTTTTAGATGTACTGCTTTTCTTTCAAGATTTGGAAAAAAGTACCTGTTTCCTTATTACGATGCCTCTTTCTACTTACAGTGGGTTCCCACACACCTCTAAGAGGACGACCTAAAGAGAGCACTCCTGGGACTGATAGCACACCTCTGGATTTCCAGGAGACTATCTCCCTGAAAGATAGATTAGCTCTCTACAAGGCTGCTGTGTCCAACAGAGAGACTATCAACTCCTTTGCTGATGTAAGTATTCCATGCTTCCTTATCTGCACTCTGTGTTTGCTTTCCGAAATGAAATGCCCTCCATCCCCACTGAAACATCCTACCACTATGAAGATTAGAACTGAGATTTTTCATGTTTTGGTCCTTTGGACAATTGTCTTTAATTCAGAGGAAGGACTCTTTATTCCACTGTTGCACAAACTGCATTTATTAGGACCATAGGCTTGAGACAAGTTGGCAGTACAGTTAATCTTTCAGCTCGTAATGAGAAAGCCCAGCAGTTTTCTGAATGACTGAAAATATTACTAAATAATAAAATCACATTCAAACCCACATTCAATCCCTTTGCTGTTCAAAGGAGAATCTGAAAGTGCAGCATTTTAAAGCAGCAGCTCTATGAGACAAGCTGCATGAATAAGTATTTTTGTAATACAACATATTTAAAATAATTTCAAATTTAAACACATCATATTTTTAAGTGAAAAACTTAGGAAGAAAATCCCCAACCTCTTAACTTTGTTTTACTCTTGTCTTTACAGGTCCATCAATAGGGATTAGCTATTTTAGAGCAAAGTTTAACATTAATACCAAGTAGCACACAAAGTGTTTGGCTAACAGCTTTTACCACGTGTCAAAAAAGAGCAATACCACTTCACCACACACCTAATTATCAGTCAGAAATACCTTAAATTCAGGTCTTCAGATCTCGGCTCCTAGGTTCTGTCGTATGAAAAAGACAGAAACAATTCTTACAGCTCTCATCCCTGCAAAGACAGAGTATTATTTAGCTGCAAGACATGGCTGATCCTTAAAACTAAAAAGGCAACCACCGAGCCCTTAGAAACTGTTTTGGACAGAAGTGGATATGCAACAAGAGTAGCAGCTATTTCACACAGGCCGTTTAGCATCCAGGCTTAAATTCTAGATTGAAAAATCCCAAAAGATTTCCACCTCCCAGTGGAAGGTGCCTGTAAGAGGCTACAGACATAACCATGTTTCCACAAGTTTCCATTTGAAATTTATAAGCCTTAAAGTATTAAAGCTAATACTGCTATTAATTACTTCATCTCCCCACCCCCTAAAAAAAAAATATCAGCTCATAGGAACACATTTGTAGAGCAACTGGAATAAAACTGGCCTAATTTTATCACTCTAGACTGCAGAGAAAGCCAACTTCTGTACTGTGCCCGGTGGCCTGGCAGCCGTGAGGAAACAATTTGAAAAAGCTCAGATGAACTCTTTAGAGGAGACCTCTGCTCAGTGCCAGCATCAGCACCAACATCTACAGGTAACAATACCATTTTAATACTGACAAGTGAGGAATGCCCTGCTAGATAGCTTGACAAAAATTTATAATGGAATTACTGAAGAGTAAAGAGTTCATTATGAAAAAAACCTTTCCCCTTGTCCATACTCATAGAAGTTTCTCTTCTGGATTTCAAGGAGGTGCCCTGATTTGAGATGATGGAAGCTTATACATCTCTTATTGCACTAGATATTTAGCAGCAAGATGCACAAGATGTTTAGCACATTGAAAGGACAGCTCAGATCCCTATCGCTGTCTCCCCCCTCTCCAGCAATCCCTTTGGAATGCTCATCAGGCTCTGTTCAGGGGGCTTACACTGGTGTTTCACACCACTTCCCAGAATACCCCTCCTGAGGACGAGTCTCTCACACCACCCCACGGCTCAAACACTCTGTCTCTGCCCTTCTCCTTTGCCGTGATTTTTATAAAGCAGACAGAAGGAAAAGATGGGGATAACAGAAAGAAGGAAAAGATGAGGAGACAGAACTTTAAAAGCACGTTACAAAACATCAAATAACCACAAAAACAATTTTAAGTTCAATTAATATGGCACTCAATGTAAATGCCATCTCTATAATCCATTCCCATCACCCTGTTAGTCCCAGCTTCTTGAGCTGGAAGGTGATCCACGGCAGTGGGATCAGATCACCAGTCCCTCAGTTGCATAGCTTTGAGCTCTCCTGTCTACTTGACAACTTCTTTCACTTGCTGGCAGGCTTCCTCTAAAGTACTGGTGCTGGTCTGGATAGTAATGCAGCATTCTCCATCTCTCACACAGCCTGGTCACACAGAGGATTTGGAGAAATTAAGTCCAAAACGCACTGAGAAGAAGCGTATCAGAAGGAGGGCACGCAGGAAGGCAAAAAAGCAGCCTTTGCCAGTGACCACTGAACACCTCGTGGTCACTGATATAGGACGTGGAACATCAGCAAAGGAAAACATGACCCACACTGACAAAAAGGCAAAAGGGTCAGATGGAACACAGCCTTGTCACACGGAGGATTCCATGAATTTAGGTCCAGGAGGCACAGAAAAGAAGCGCAGGAGAAAGGCGCGAAGAAGATCAAAAAAGCAGCCTCTGCCAGTGACCACTGAAGACCTTGTGGTTACTGATTTGGCATGTGGAACCTCCACAGACGAAAACATGAGCCATGCAGAGCACAAGGCAAAAGAGCTGGATGGAAAACAGCCTTGTCACACAAAGGATTCAGAGAAATTCAGTCCTCCAGCCCAAACATCTTCACTACAAATACAGAAGGAAAAGAAAAAGGAAAAGAATAGGAAGAAGCAGTTTGTTTTTTGGTTCCGCATAGGATGTGGATAATTAGATCACTTTAACTTAATTACTGTATAGATTAAAATTAAATTAATAAACGATAGGTGTTAAAGAAAATATGCTAGTATCGTTGTATTTCAGAAATACAAGCAATTAAAAGTGAACAGCATGCCCCTGACTTCTATTCCAATTCCACATACCTGGAATTTGTCTAAGATATGTACAGCTCTACATGGATTGAACTTTTAAATATCCCCCACTCCGTAAAATTGCTTATTAGGTGAAAGATCACTTTGGACAGTTAGGAATGAGGAATGACCTTGAGGGTGAAATGGTGTGTGATCCTTTAAGTGCACATAGGTAGTTGTGAGCACAGGCAAGGCAATCATTTAAGTAAAAAGCAAATATGGTTGCAGGACATTTCCCTTAAGTCAGTGATTTCCTAGTTTTCATTCTCCTGCACGTTCTGATGAAATCCGACATGTTCAAGGACAGATATCAGTAATGATCATAAGAACTCATTTACACCAAGATACTATTGCCTCTGAAAATAGCCTCACAAAATACAAAACTTTGTCCTTCCCCTAAGCAAAAAAAAAACCACCCCCAAATAGGTGTCACAGAAAAAGCATGTTCCTTTGGGCCAGACAGAGATGACTGACATAAAGGCTTTCAGAAAATGGTAGGAAAAATGGACTACAGCAAAACTTTCATTCCCACGGGAAAGAATTTGTAAAGTTAACATGCGTAAGTGACATACAGTAGGGAGCACACCTTCTTGGATAATTCATGATCAAGATTGTGCTTAGCATGGGACAGACACAGAAGTGCAGGGCTTTCCTCTCATGCATTCATTAGCTTTGCACTCCCTTCTTTCAGCGGGTGGCTGTTTCTCTTCCTCCAGGAGTGAGGATTAGTTTTGAAGAAACATTAAGACTTGAAACAAAAGCACACTTGAAACAGTTTCCTATCTGTGTCCTAGCATACTGTCCTGGAGTTCTACAAAGCACAGAGTGTGACACACACAGCTCTACCAGACCAGTCTAATATTCTGTTCCTTATCACTGGACAGCAGTTACTAACGCCAGTAATTGCAGCATGAGGAAACAAATGTTGCTGTGGCACAAGGAAACTTATTCCTGTTTTTTAACTCAAAAAGAATATAAAATTCTCTTTTCCCCTCTATATTTTCCCTTAAGGCACACTAAAGTCAAATTTTGGATTTATGCTATACTGTCCTCAGATACTATCGAAACACACTCACGCTCACACTTACAAGCCTCTTCTCTTGAAAAGATTCTACACGTAACCAACTTTCAGTTTTTTCCTTTTATGACAGAATTTTCCTAGTGAAAGAAATACCAAAAAACAGACACTACCTATTCATTAATAAAATGGATAACAGATATTGCAGGCAGTACTTTTTCTGCTTCTGCATCTCTCTCTTAGGAAATTAAATTGAATTTTAAAAGTAGTCAGGTGGTAATACCATGTTTGCATTATGAGTAACAAGTGGACTAACAATGCCTGTAAAAAGACTCGTACCAGATTTCACATTTCATCAGTCTCGTTTTATTTTATACTTTTTAAAAAAACAAAAACAAATCAAAAAAACAAAGTGGGTGCAAGAGCGAACCCCTAGTGTACCCTGTACTTAGCTGAAGAGTCCTTTAAACTTTCTATTGGGCAAGGAGGTTTAGCCTGAAAGACAGAAAAGTCTCCATAAGATTTCTAAAAGAGAGAAGGGAAAACAAATTAAAACCAAAGAAAACCAAGCGTGGCACACCAGAGCTGGTGGAACATCTCTCCCTCGCTGACCTTTAGAGAGAATCTCAAGTTAGCCAAGGAGTTGAGAATTGCAATGAAAAAGAGGTGCTGCCCATATTTGGGGGCTTTTATGACCTCCTGAAGAGTCATCACAAAAATGTCTCCCTAAGGACACCAGGTCATTTGGGGAGGGGTTACAGAACACGTTCTATCCCGACCTGCTCCTGCCTGCTCCAGAGTTCTGGAAGGCCAGCTTGATTGTGAGGACTTGGAGCAAGCCTAGCAACCAGAACCTCTCTGTGCCTGCCTCAGAAGGCACTGCCTCTTGCCTGCTGTCTTTACCTACGGACGTGCCATCGAGACACACGTGGGCTGAAGGCTCTCTGAGGCAACGAGGAGACATGTAAGTTGGGGACACAGCTGTACCTGAGGGGAAAAAAAGGGGGAAGAACTAGAGCACCTACAGAGGTCCCTGCCAAGCAAAACCATTCTGCAACTCTAACTTGGGCTGTTTGCCTGATGTCTTCTCAATAGCACTTTTCCTCCAAACTTTTCATAAGTACTTAAGAAGCCACTAATTTTTACTGCAAGGGGCTTTGTTTCCTACCAAAGAACACTGAAACAAAAGCTCTTGCCTCTGGTCTATGCCACTGCTAAGCAGTGTAAGCTGAGCACACACAGCACAGGCAGAGGTATGGCGGAAAGCACACTTCACCTCCGTGCCTCAAAAACTAAGACATTGGCAAGGCAAGCACATGAGAGATCTTGTAACTCCTATCAGATGTGTGTATATCAAGCTCCATGCTTGTTACCCAAATGAGACCAGTCAACCAGAGAATGCTTAAATTTGTCTTTTTTTACACAGGCAGACTGTGAGCGCAGCAATGCTGGCAAAAGAAAACTTTGTTGAGAACACCACCGCGGTAAGACATACTCCCTACAAATATACAATTCAGAGCTTGGGGTTTTTTTGTTTTTTTTTTTTCCAATAGGCTGTCCAGTGTAGAGCCTGATATTGCTCATGCAATAAATGAGAATGAGGGGAAAAAAGGAAAAAAGAAAAGCATCTCTTGCCTCAAGTCCCAGGAATATGACGAATGCACTTACTAGTCTTCTCTCATTCCATGAGAAAATGCATTCATTTGGATGCTAAGCCCCAAAAATTACTGCTCCAGTGTGATTTATCTCAAAATACTGCAACCTTGCAACATTTGCCAGAATAGAATAGCTCTCCATCCTCATCTTCCAGATGATGAGGTTGATCACTCTGAGGGTAGCTGGTCTGCCAATTAAAGATGGAGGCAGAGGCAGCATTAGGAAACTCAGCCTTTTCCTCCTCTTTGCTTGCAATGTTCCCCCTGGCATCCACTAAGGAGTTGAGATTGGCTTGCTTTTTATTGCTGATGTATTTATAGCAGTTGAGTTCCAGATGGGCTTTGGCCTTCCTCATTTTCTCTCCCTATAGCCAAACGAGATCTCTGTGATCCTCTTGAGTTGCCTGTCCCTTCTTACAGAGGTGGTAAACCCTTCTTTTTTTGCCAAAGTCCCATCAAAACCTCCCTCTTCACACAGGGCGGCCACTTTCCTTGTCATGTGATACATGAGGACAGCCTGCTCCTGGGCCTTTAAAATTTCCTTCCTGAAGAGCATCCAGCTCCGCAGGTTCCATTGGAAGTGGCTTCTGTCCCAGATGCCAGCCCCTGTTCTGCTCTGACCAGTCACCTCCTGGGGCTTTCAAGCTGCCCCACAGTGGCCTTTGCTGGCACACAGCTGCCTGTCTCTGACCCCAGGTACATGTTCTATTGGCAGGGCACCCTGGAGCTGGCAGACTTTCCCCTGCGGAAGGGCTCAGTCGATCTCCTCAAGCAGAAATGGGAGTCTGCGGCTGCTTCCAGACCGGGCCCAGTGCTCCCACACTCACCAGCACCACGGGCCCATCTGCCGCGTATCATCAGCTGCGGCAGCACCGTGGCCGGAGTGTCGGCAGAGAGCAGCAGGGCAGACGGGCTCCAGGAGAACCCAGATGGCCCCCAG
The DNA here is from genome assembly GCA_023637945.1 of Phaethornis superciliosus. Classification (NCBI taxonomy): domain Eukaryota; kingdom Metazoa; phylum Chordata; class Aves; order Apodiformes; family Trochilidae; genus Phaethornis; species Phaethornis superciliosus. The sequence continues at coordinate 19,657,480 of JAJQWJ010000007.1, read as the reverse complement.
CAGACCCAGCCCTTCCCTACCAGGGTGAAGGAGCTGCGGAACCGCTTCGAGGCCCTGGCTGGGAAAAAGGTAAGTGCCTGGGCTGGGGGGACACCTTGAGATAGGGCCCAGGGCTGCAAGGCACTTTCCCCAGCCTCACACTCCCTTCCCTCTCCGCTGATCCTGGCGCACAATTTGGATCAGCATATTAAGACTAAGTGTTCCATAACAGAATTTTTGCCAATCCCTCCCCCCTTCGCCTTCCCAAGGGAAGATAAAACGCAATAAGGATGAGAGACTACAGAATTTCTGGTCCTACAGAAATTCATTCTATGGCATTCTGAGGAACACCTCTCTCACAATAGCACCCCCTTTGCTCTCTGCCTTCTTCAAACTCTCTCCTCCCACCAAACCCCACTCCTCTTTCCTACCAATGGCTTTTAACACACATACTCTTGATGTCTTTCTCATAGGAAACAGAAAGTGAGAGAAGCTCACTTTCATCAGAGTTGAAGAGTAAGCCTTCTCTCCACACTCTGAAGGAGTCAAGTGTGAAAAGAGGGCGAGCTATCTTTGAAAAGATGTCATCAGAAAATTACTTCAGCGAGATCTCGGAAGGTTAGCAATGCCATGGTGATCTCATGTCCTGCTTTACTCCACGGAAGTGGTCTCCTAAGCTTTTTGATGGTGCACCTATAGCAGAAACACTCTTCTGTCTGATCACAGACAAGAAAGATGCTCCCAAGATAATTTTTTTCCCCCTCTGTCTAAAACATGAAAGAAAACTATCTTTAGTCTAAATAGAAAGCATCTTTCTGGGTACAAGGAATTCTTCTCATACAGTCATATGAGTGAAGAAAGCAAAGAAAAATTTCCTAGTGCTTTTAGTAGCCCAGTGCTACTCTTTCAGGAGTACTCTGAACTGCTGTCTCCACATTCGCCTTGGCTGAATTGCAGATGCTTATAGATGACTTTTCACACCTTGAAAGAAGGTTAAATTGTAGTTTGTAGTTTTGAGAAAGTTTTAGATGTACTGCTTTTCTTTCAAGATTTGGAAAAAAGTACCTGTCTCCTTCATAGGAAATACGATGTCTCTTTCTTCTTACAGTGGCTTCCCACACACCGCTAAGAGGACGACCTAAAGAGAGCACTCCTGGGACTGATAGCACACCTCTGGATTTCCAGGAGACTATCTCCCTGAGGGATAGATTGGCTCTCTACAAGGCTGCTGTGTCCAATAGAGAGACTATCAACTCCTTTGCTGATGTAAGATTTCCATGCTTCCTTATCTTCACTCTGTGTTTGCTTTCCAAAATGAAATGCCCTACATCCCCACTGAAACATCCTACCACTATGAGGATCCAAAGTTGAAACTAAATCTGCCTAGTAAGCATATTGATGCATTGGTCTTTAGCTCCAATGCCTGAGATTTTTCATGTTTTGGTCCTTTGGACAATTGTCTTTAATTCATTGGAAGGACTCGTGTCTTGACATGTCCATCAATAGGGATTAGGTATTTTAGAGCAAAGATTAACATTAACACCGAGTAGCACACAAAGTATTTGGCTAACAGCTTTTCTCATCTGTCAAAATAGAGCAATAGCATATCATCACACACCTAATTATCAGGCAGAAATACCTTAAATTCAGGTCTTCAGATCTCGGCTCTCAGAAACGGTTTTGGACAGAAGTGGGTATGCAAAAAGCAGCAGCTATTTCACACAGGCCGTTCTGCAACCTGGGCTAAATTCTAGATTGCCAAATCCCAAAAGATTTTTATGGTTTGTATTTCCTCATTTTTTGGTTGTTAAGTAGTAGTCCTAATACGGTACAGTGAGATTCAGCAGTTAATATTAACAGTACATAAGTGTTTTGTATTCTGATGGCGATGCTTGAAAACTAGCTCATTACTGTATTTCTTCTAAATGCTGATGTTCATTTATGTATACTGTTAAAACAAATAGGGTTTACAGATTACATCAGTGGAAGGTGCCTGTGAGAGGCTACAGACATAACCACGTGTTTATACAAGTTTCCATTTGAAATTTTTAAGCATTATAGCTAATACTGCTAATAACTCCTTCTCCCCCGCCTCCAAAAAAAATCTCAGCTCATAGGAACACATTTGTAGAGCAACTGGAATAAAACTGGCCTAATTTTATCACTCTAGACTGCAGAGAAAGCCAACTTCTGTACTGTGCCTGGTGGCCTGGCAGCCGTGAGGAAACAATTTGAAAAAGCTCAGATGAACTCTTTAGAGGAGACCTCTGCTCAGTGCCAGCATCAGCACCAACATCTACAGGTAACAATACCATTTTAATACTGACAAGTGAGGAATGCCCTGCTAGATAGCTTGACAAAAATTTATAATTGAATGCTTTACTGAAGAGTTTTCATTGTGAACAAAACCTCTCCCCTTGTCCATACTCATAGAAGTTTCTCTTCTGGATTTCAAGGAGGTGCCCTGATTTGAGATGATGGAAGCTTATACATCTCTTATTGCACTAGATATTTAGCAGCAAGATGCACAAGATGTTTAGCAGATTTGGAGGACAGCTCAGACCCCTACTGCTGTCTCCCCCCTCTCCAGCAATCCCTTTGGAATGCTCATCAGGCTCTGTTCAGGGGGCTTACACTGGTGTTTCACACCACTTCCCAGAATACCCCTCCTGAGGACGAGTCTCTCACACCACCCCACGGCTCAAACACTGTCTCTGCCCTTCTCCTTTGCCGTGATTTTTATATAAGAGACAGAAGGAAAAGATTAGGATAACAGAAAGAAGAAAAAGATGAGGAGACAGAACTTAAAAAGCACATTACAAAACATCAAATAACTGCAAAAACAATTTTAAGTCGAATTAATGTGACACTCAATGTAAATGCCATCTCTATAATCCATTCCCACCACCCTGTTAGTCCCAGCTTCTTGAGCTAGAAGGTGACCCACGGCAGTGGGATCAGATCACCAGTCCCCCAGCTGCATAGCTTTGAGCAATGCTGTCTACCTGACAACTTTTTTCACCTTCTGGCAGGCTTCCTCTAAAGCACTGGTGCTGGTCTGGATAGTAATGCAGCATTCTCCATCTCTCACACAGCCTGGTCACACAGAGGATTTGGAGAAATTAAGTCCAAAAAGCACTGAGAAGAAGCGTATCAGAAGGAGGGCAGGCAGGAAGGCAAAAAAGCAGCCTTTGCCAGTGACCACTGAACACCTCATGGTCACTGATATAGGACGTGGAACATCAGCAAAGGAAAACGTGACCCACACTGAGAAAAAGGCAAAAGGGTCAGATGGAACACAGCCTTGTCACACAGAGGATGCGATGAATTTAGGTCCAGGAGGCACTGAAAAGAAACGCAGGAGAAAGGCGCGAAGAAGATCAAAAAAGCAGCCTCTGCCAGTGACCACTGAAGACCTTGTGGTTACTGATTTGGTATGTGGAAACTCCACAGACGAAAACATGAGCCACGCTGAGCACAAAGCAAAAGAGCTGGATGGAAAACAGCCCTGTCGCACAGAGGATTCAGAGAAAATCAGTCCTCCAGCCCAAACATCTCCATTACAAATACAGAAGGAAAAGAAAAAAGAAAAGAATAGGAAGAAGCAGTTCGTTTTTTGGTTCCGCATAGGATGTGGATAATTAGGTCACTTTAACTTAATTACTGTATAGATTAAAATTAAATTAATAAAAGATAGGCGTTAAAGAAAATATGCTAGTGTCATTGTATTTCAGAAATACAAGCAATTAAAAGTGAACAGTATGCCCCTGACTTCTATTCCAATTCCACATATCTGGAATTTGTCTAAGATATGTACAGCTCTACATGGATTAAACTTTTAAATATCCCCCACTCCTCAAAATCCCTTATTAGGTGAAAGATCACTTTGGACAGTTAGGAATGAGGAATGACCTTGAGGGTGAAATGGTGGGGGTTTCCTTTTTATGCACATAGGTAGTTGTGAGCACAGGCAAGGCAATCATTCAAGTAAAAAGCAAATACGGTTGCAGGACATTTCCCTTAAGTCAGTACTTTCCTAGTTTTCATTCTCCTGCACGTTCTGATGAAATCCGACAATTTCAAGGACAGATATCAGTAATGATCATAAGAACTCATTTACACCAAGATACTATTGCCTCTGAAAATAGCCTCACAAAATACAAAACTTTGTGCTTCCTCTAAACAAAATAAAAACACCCCCAAATAGGAGTCACAGAAAAAGCATGTTCCTTTGGGCCAGGTATAGATGACTGAAATAAAGGCTTTTGGAAAATGGTAGGAAAAATGGACGACAGCAAAACTTTGATTCCCATGGCTTTATTCCACAATGGTATTAATCAAGATCCTTTTAGTGTTTGCCATCTGGCACTATCTGCCAACCTGTCAGGTAAGTCAGTGTGCAATGGTGCTTGCTTGGTATTTTTAGAGGTGAAGAAACTAGATACCATGGTGTCAGAAAAGAATTCTGAAATGGAACAATTTACAAAGACTCTTTTTTGAAGCAATTGCTTCTTATTTGTGGAACAGTATTGACTCCCTTTCAACTGAGAAACCTGCTGTCACTTCACCCACTGCCTTTCACTGACATAAAATGAAAGGTCTGCACAAACCACAACCTTCCTTTGTCATCAGACACTTCACTGAGAAACGTCAGTGGTTTCTTTCAACTATCTGACATGAAGCTGGCCTTTTTAGAAGTTTAAAATTACAGTTTCAGAGAAGTATAGAGGACCAAAAACTTCATCATTTATAATGATCTTAATTACAGCAACTTCAATAATGTTATTTTGCCTAAATGTCTTTCACCGTATGTCACAGCTTCAGCAGTTTGCACGGACCAAAAACCAGAGGACAGAACTGCTGTCAATTCCCCTTCCACCTTCCCGAGGGAAGATAAAAAGGAATAAGGACGAGAGACTTGGAAGTTAAAACTGAAACAGGTTTACTAGCAGAGTGGAAAGGCAGTGACAGATGGGATAAGGAGGAAATCTACAGATCTATGTACACCCCGATGTCGATGCTGTCAGGGATAGGAGCCTGAGGGCCCCTTGCGGCAGGGCCGACTCAGGAGAGGGCTCCAGGGCTCTTCCCAGCACCCGATGGATGCGGATTCTGCAGAGCAGGTGCCGAGCTGGGGGTAAAGGAGCGCAGGGGAAGAGCAGCGGAGCCAGGAGCGGGCGAGAGAGAGAGGAGGGGCTGGGGTCTGCATGACCTTGATAGGGTATGGGCAGGGAATGGGAGGGAATAGACCCCTCTGTGTTCCGCCCCTCTCCCAGTCTGAAAGCCCTCCTCCTCTACGTCCTCTCTACCTCTACCTCTTCTGCACGAAAATTAAAATGTCCCTGCAGGTTTTGGTTGCTTATGGAAAATAATTTCTTACTTGTACAGGTTAAAATATATATAAATTCATTTAGAAGTCCCCTTTTAATAATTTTTTATCCTGCTTTCAATCAAAGATATACTAAAACAGTGTCACAGCTCTGCATTCTTCCACATTCTAATGGCCTTTTGTTTTCTTATGAAACACTCTTTGTTATTGCAGACATATTCCTCTAGGAGTAAATTGACTCTTTTAATCTTCTTGATATGAAGAGCTCCTTATTAAATGATAAAGAACAAAATTTTTTTGACAGCATTCTTCACCCTGACAGGACTGCTAACCTTTCTTTAAACAGTAATTACCCAGAAAGTAAAAGAACTCCTTATTCTGTCTCAGAACTGTTACACTGTAAAACATCTTAAGGTTTCCAACCTACAATCAATATGAAATGTAGAAAACAAGAATCTGCATTATAATATACTTTAACAATGTAAGCATTATCAACTTTTTACTTAAAAATTTTAATGTGTTTGCAAAAAGTGCAGGCTGTCATACCAAGAGTTGATGATACTTAAGAAGTGTGTATACTTACTCAGGTCATTCGCTTACAAATCTTGGCAACACCCACAAAAAGCACTGCTGATAAGGTTTCCAATAAAAGTGTGAACTCCACAGGGATCCAGCTTCTGTGATAGGACAGATTCCTTTAGTTAATACAGAAAGTTGAAGCCAAACTGATGCTGCCGCTAACAATAGCATCAACATCTATGCTCAAGATCTAATAGCACAAAAATACGTAGACGTTATGGATTCCTACACTTGTAACACTGAAAAAGCATGTAAAAAACCTGTGACATAAATACAATCCACAGAAATCTCAGGCTTTGCATTTATGAAGCCTGGACTGTGTATTACATTTTTAATTAATATGCTGAAGGTATTTATAGGTGCATATTAAGCATTTGATGTGTATCTGATTAATGATAAGGACCTTAGATGTTAGAGGTAAGAAAGACATTTACAAATATGTGAAGTATTTTAGTAGTTAAATATTACTCCATGAGATACTTGGCATGAAAGCAAAAACAATTTAGTACATTTTACTATAGTTTTATCAAGTAATGAATGATACAAAAAAATTATTTTTATCACAATATCATACAAGGCTATGAAAAGTTTTTAGGAAACTGCTTAAGTTTTTAACTCTTTCAGCCATAGTACATTTCCATGGGCAGAAGGAAGGAAGAAGGGGGAATGAGCTGATGAATTTTCCTTGTATTTTTGTGGTTCCACCCAGAAGCAATAGAGGTTTGAACAATGTTATAACTGGCTGTATGGAAAACTAAGTCAAGGCCATAAGAAACACAGTGGAATTTTTAAAATTTTACCAAAACACCTTTTAAGGCTCAGTGCAAGCTAACTATATTACAGTAAACTTATGCATTGCTGCACTTGCTCATTAGCCTCATGTTCAGAGAAAGACTGTCAACTACTGAAACTCTGCTGCAGTGTCATTCCTGCATTGTAACTCAGCCTGGCCACAGAGCTTATCTCACTGGCACTGTGCCACTGTGTCATTTCTGAGTGGGATGTACAGTGTGAAAAAAGTCTATGACAGACTAGTGAGGAAGGGGATAGGGAAGTCTCTCTTCACTACAGAAATCTCTCTGTTGCCATACCCTCCAAAAACACTTCCCCAAATAGCCAAGAAAATATACTGCCAACTGTAAAAGCAATTAGAGAATAAATCAATTTAGTTTTAAACCAATTCTCTTCTGTAAACCTCCTCAGTGAAAGGCAACAAACACCACAGTAGCACCACCTTTACATCTAGCCACCTTTAGGTTTTCCAGTGTGTTGGTTAGATCTCCTGGCCTGTCTGCTAAAACTATCCATCATATTCAAGATTACCTTTGAAACTGAGTTCCATGTAAGCACAAAAGCCCATCTGTATCTGGTTTCTAATCCATCACTTCATGTTTTCACCTTTTCTCTTTGTCGTCTTTAAACTGTTCTCCCACCAATCCCCACTCCTCTTTCCTACCAATAGCTTTTTACACACATGCTCTTGATGTCTTCCTCATAGGAAACAGAAAGTGAGAGAAGCTCACTTTCATCAGAGTTGAAGGGTGAGCCTGGGAGCCCTTCTGTCAATTCTCTGAAGGAGTACAGTGTGAAAAGAGGGCGAGCAATCTTTGAGAAGATGTGACCAGAAAATGGCCACAGGAAGATCTCTGAAGGTTAGCATTGCCATGTTGATCTCATGTCTTGCTTTGCTCCAAGGTAGTGGTCTCCTAATCTTTTTGATGGTGCACCTCTACCAGAAAGACTTTTTTATGCCTGCACTCTCAATATTTGTGTATGTATTTATAGACCAACATTCTACATGTACTACTCTGCTGATGCATTGTGTACATTGGACAACAAGCAGACATAGATTTTAGAAGACAATGAGTGAACTTTCTAAAAGAATAGTTCCCATTAGAAAGAATTCATTTACAAAAAATATGCAAATGTATTGCGTGGGATAAGCATAATATTAAACAAAATTATCCTCGTTTAAGTTATGAGTTAAGATCACGTAAAAACACCAAGAAAGGCAGCATGTTTACATTGACACCACTCTTCCATCCATTCCTGCAGCTCTTTCACTTTTACTGAAGATTAGAGTTGGTTCTTATATTTGCTTGCTATTTTTTGACCATGAGCAACGATGTGAGCTAATCACTTTCAGAGTGAGCAGGCAGAAAACCCCAGTGTTCTGGTGTCATTACTAAAAATCCATCTTCGTGAAGTCTTAAAATTCCCTTCCTTCCCAAAAACTATTGAAGTGCTGTTTATTCAGTGTCATTCAGCACAATTTTCCATGTAAGGCAGAAAAAAATCTTGCTAGGACAAGAGGAAATTCCAGACTGAGTTTATATAAGCCTTTTCTGTCTCTAACCACAGACAAGAAAGATGCTCACAAGACAATTCCTTTTATCTTTTTATCTCAAAGATAAATCAAAAATATCTTTACTCTAAATTTAAAGCATTTTTCTGTGTAAATGTAATTCTTCTAATACAGTCACATGAGTGAAGAAAGCAAAGAAACATTTCCTAGTGCTAGGAACCCAGTGCTGCTCTTTCAGGAGTACTCTGAACTGCTGTCTCCACATTTGCCGTGGCTGAATTGCAGATGCTTATAAATGACTTTTCACATCTTGAAATAAGGTTAAAATGTAGTTTGAAATTTTGAGAAAGTTTTAGATGTACTGCTTTTCTTTCAGATTTGGAAAAAAATATCTGTTTCCTTATTACGATGCCTCTTTCTACTTACAGTGGGTTCCCACAAACCTCGAAGAGAACGACCTAAAGAGAGCACTCCTAGGACCGACAACACACCTCTGGATTTCCAGGAGACTATGTCCCTGAAAGATAGATTGGCTCTCTACAAGGCTGCTGTGTCCAACAGAGAGACTATCAACTCCTTTGCTGATGTAAGATTTCCATGCTTCCTTATCTTCACTCTGTATTTGCTTTCCAAAGTGAAATGTCCTACATCCCCACTGAAACATCCTACCACTATGAGGATCCAAACTTGAAACCAAATCTGCCTAGTAAGCACATTGATGCATTGGTCTTTAGCTCCAACGCCTGAGATTTTTCATGTTTTGGTCCTTTGGACAATTGTCTTTAATTCATTGGAAGAACTCTTTATTCCACTGTTGCACAAACTTCATTTATTAGGACCATAGGCTTGAGACAAGTTGGCAGTACAGTTACTCCTTCAGCTCGTAATGAGAAAGCCCAGCAGTTTTCTAGATTACTAATTATTATGGTACAGTGAAATTCAGCAGTTAATATTAACAGTACATGTGTTTTATATTCTGATGGCGATGCTTGAAAAATAGCTCGTTACTGTATTCTAAAGGCTGATGTTAATTCATGTATAATGTTTAAAGAAGTAGGGTTTACAGATTACATCAGTGGAAGGTGCCTGTAAGAGGCTACAGACATAACTGTGTTTCCACAAGTTTCCATTTGAAATTTATAAGCCTTAAAGCATTATAGCTAATACTGCTATTAACTACTTCCCCCCCCCCAAAAAAAAAATCAGGTCATAGAAATACATTTGTAAAGTAACTGGAATAAAACTGGCCTTATTTTATCACTCTAGACCGCAGAGAAAGCCAACTTCTGTACTGTGCCTGGTGGCCTGGCAGCCGTGAGGAAACAATTTGAAAAAGCTCACATGAACTCTTTAGAGGAGACCTCTGCTCAGTGCCAGCATCAGCACCAACATCTACAGGTAAAAATACCATTTTTAATACTGACAAGTGAGGAATGCCCTGATAGATAACTTGAGGAAAATTTATAATTGTATGCTTTACTGAAGTTTTCATTGTGAACAAAACCTTTCCCCAATGTCCATACTCATAGAATTTTCTCTTTGATGATATACTACAGGAACTGTATTTTTTCTATGCAGATGCATACTCACTATAGGCAATCCTGGATTCAAAGCAAATGGATGAGTGAAGCAGATTACTCCCATAGCAGTTTTTTATACTGGACCTTTTCTGTAAGACTTCATGTCATTACCAAGTATCATGGTGATACTTTGCATGTATTGCACTTGATGTGATGTTATTGCTATTCTCCTTCAAAAGGGGTTTCCTGTTTCCACTGCATTAAATCTAATCAACTCCCCTAAGCAGATAAAAAATTGCACAAAAGAACCCAGATGCTACACAAAAGTAAAACAAAGCAGCAGCTGTTATTAGATATAAAAGGTCTTTAGATTGTATTACTTCATTAACATATACCATGAAAAATCCTTGTAAAAGATAATGATTTTGTACCATGTGAAATCTTCTCTAATAAAATATTGCACAGTCTGTCCTGTGCACTCTGAAAACCAGAAATGGAACGTTTAACATACAAACAAATAAAGGGATCAAATTCCCACAAGCATAACTGAACCAGTATTTAATCTAGATCATGATCTGCAGCTACTAGAGATTCACTACTGGAGGTGCATCTTAGCCTGGTTAGTAAGCTAAGAGTAACCTTAACCCATGCAGACCATCAAATAATTCTACAGAAAATTCTCCAAAATCTGTGGGATTAACAAAACATGACACATGGCATTTTAGACAGCCATAGCTGCTGCATCAAATAACTACAGTCGTTTGCAATATGGTAAATACTCATAAGCAGTACCAAAGTCACAGCAATAAAGCAGTAGTGACATTCAGATTAGATTAATTTAGCTTAATTATATTCCTTTTTAATACCCCACACCATAATGACACATAATGACTATCAGGAACATATTTTTTTTCTCACGAATGAGTTAGCTGAGATGCTGACACATACCTGCTTTGCTTCCTCCTTTACCACTTGGTACAGCAAGATCTGGATGCTCTGCTGACAGCCTGTTGCAAGACAAACCTCACTTAAGGCACGATGCTCTGAGGTCAAACACGTTCCAGCAGAAGCTGTTGCCCTCAGGACTAGTTAGCCTGGCTCAGTGCTACTGCTCCAGACTCAAGCAACCTCTCCTCTCCTCTGCCTTGCCCTGCAATGAGCCCCCACCTCTGCTCCAGGCCACCCCTTTTATTGGCCTCCTAATCCTGCTCATGTGCAGTTGGGGTCAGCCCAAACCAGGTACAGGTGGGCTGAATACAAGCTCATGCCCACTGCCTGGCAATTAGTGGCACCTGGTTGTTGCCTCATTTCACTACAATAGCCTCCCTCATTAGGCAGTACACAATAACTTTTTAAAGGTGTTTTATTTGGTGTTTTTAATTTATGATTGGTTTACATGGTAATGAATTAGATTTACTATTCCTATTTTATTTGATCTAACACTTTAAATGCAGTTACAGAAGTATGGAAACTTCTTATGTGTTGTACTAAATCCTGTAGTAAAGGAACTTTTGTACACAGGTTTCTCATCGTGAGCAAGTTACTGATGAGATAAAAATGTCTTCTACATTCACTCAGACTGCTCATGAAACAGGTAAGAAGGGAGATGAGCATATCAGAAAGGCACTCAGGACATTTGAAATTCAGCTTTTACCAGTCAACAATGAAGATACCGTGGCAATTCAAATAGTATGTGGAACCTCCACAGAGGAAACCTTGAGCCACGCTGAGCACAAGGCAAATGAGCTAGATGGGACACAGCCTTGTTGCACAGAGTATTCAGTGAAATTAAGTCCAGAAAACACTGAAATTAATCATATCAGAAAATTAAAATTCAGCCTTTACCAGTGACCAAGTAAGACCTTGTCGTAATCCAAGTAGTGCATGGAACATCTACAGAGGAAAACATGAGCCAGGCTGAGCAAAAGCCAAAAGAGTTGGATGCAACACAGGCTTGCCACACAGAGGATCCAGAGAAATTAATTCCAGAAAGCAGTGAAGAGAAGCATGTGAGAATGGCACACAGGACATTAAAAATGCAGCCTTTCCTGGTGACTAATGAAGACATCCTGGTGACTGAAATCGGACATGGAACCACCAGAGAGGAAAACATGATCCATGCTGAGCACAGTGCAAAAGAGTTACATGGAACACAGCCTTGTCAGACAGACTCAGAGAAATTAAGTCCAGAAGGCACTAAAAAGAAGCATACCAGAAAGGCACACAGGAAATCAAAAATGCAGCCTTTGCCAGTGACCCATGAAGACCTCGTGGTGACTGAAATGCGACATGGAGCCTCCACAAAGGAAAACATGATCCATGCTGAGCAGAAGGCAAAAGAGTTGTATGGAACACAGACTTGTTGGACAGATTCAGACAAACCAAGTCAAGAAGGCACTGAAAAGAAGCATACCAGAAAGTCACACAAGAAATCAAAAATGCAGCCTTTGCCAATGTCCAAAGAAGACCTCATAGTGACGTGTACATAGGAGTCCCCATGCAGCGGGGGCAGAGCCAGGGCGGGGGCAGCTCTGCTGCTGTGCGGGTGCGGGACGGGGATCGCGGTCCCTGCCCAGCGCTGCCGGCTGTTGTGCGGGCACAGGACGCGTCTCGGCCCCAAGCGTGCGAGGGCTGCGGCGTGTAAGCTCACCGGCATGGAGTAGCTCTGGGGCGTTCTCTTTTGTTGTTCCTTCATGTCCGATGGTAAACGGGTTTCCAAGCGCAGGGGATTCCCCGGTGTCTTTTGGGATGGAATCTAAGACACTGGCGGTATATATTTGTCAAATGAGGTTTTAAAAATACTCACTTTCTCTTTTTTCTGCTGGTGACTGGTTGTAGGAGCTTTTGGAGATCTCGTGGAGAGCAGGCAAGAAAAGAATAAGCAGTGGGCAGCTGAGTGCAAGAGCAGGTGTTTTGTGGGTTATTTCACTGAAGAAAGTTCCTCAAAGGTTTTGTGTCCTGCTTTGCCAGTAAAAACGTCCACCATACTTTTGGGTGTGAGAACAATTCTGTACCGAATTGAAGGGGAAAACGGGCACCTAGAGAGCACTGAGAATTGAGGCACTACAGCTCTGTTTCTTACAATGTGTGTGTATGGATAACTAGCTGCAGCCAAACCCACAGCTGTGCCAAAGTAAAAATGCTCTGACCCTAGGTTAAAATGCCACCCACCTGGGCTCCTCAGCACTTTGACTATCAGTGCTTTGCATTCCTGTCGGCCTCCTGCTGCCGCCTGGGTGTGTCTGTACTGATTCCAAAGGCTGATGTTGTTAGAAACACAGGGGATCTTCGAAGGCTGCAGTCACATCTGTAGTTCTTGTCTGTCCTTATAGCATAAGACTATGAAAAATCACTGGGAATACCTTGATTTCCTTGCTGTTTCAGAGCAGTGAAGAGCTACGTAGGGTAGTTTTCATGTCAAGAGTATGAAAATTCAGCAATTTCTGAGTACAGTTAAAGTGGAATATTAAACTAGAGAAAATGACATGCAGAGAGAGATTTCTTTTTTCTCCTCTCTCAAAAATCCCAAATAAAGCTTTTTTGCCCCCTTTTTACTATATTGTGTCAAGTTGTTTCCAGTTTTTTTTTTCTTTTATAATTTTGACATTTTACAGCTGATGTCCATTTGCTTTCAGAATGTCTGGTTGATGTTGAAACCTTGTAATATTTCAGTATCTAGTGTTACTGGAACAAGTCATGTTTGTCAGCTGTGGCATTTTTCATCTGTTTGTATATCACATAGGTAACATTACTGCAGTGGGATCCAGATCCATGAATATGCTGTGATTCCTGGAGTCACACAGACTACAGATGATTTACTTTTTTGGTTCCTGTTTCCACGTGGAGTCCTATACACGCACCATAATGATAATAAAAACATTATTACTACTTCATACAAATAATAGGATCATAAATGTTCTTGCTACTTAATAAGTGAAAAGCGATGGGGTTATCATATGGTACAATTTCCTTCCAAGGCTGAAATGCAATAGCGAGTACCATAGCTCCACTCAGTGTTCAGGCTGGATATAGCTCCAGCATCAGTACATTCCTTGGCAGCTGCAGTGCCACCTGAAGGAACACAGTGATTGTACTATTTATGATCTCACTGCACATATGGCAATGTGCAGCTTAAAATAGGTAGACCATGAGAGAAGTAAAGCCTGGGTACAGACATGTGCTGAATATTGTGATGAAATATACTGGAAGAAAAATGTCTAGTACCTATCTTGATATAAAGGAGCCAAGTAGAAGTATTAACAGAAAAGAGATGGCTACAGTTTGTTACCAGGATCATTTCTCCAGAAGCTAGGAAAGAATTTTTGATCTGTTGACTCTTTCAGCTGCTCATCTACTTCCCTGCTTACAATAGTTCATCCTGAAGGACAGCACAGACACCCTCTGCCCACACTTCCTGCCATATGATGTAAAACCATCTAATGCCTCCCTGTGCTGACTTTTCAGTCATGGACATGATCAGCAAGGAGACAATCAATAACTGGCTGCAGAAAGTCTTGCCTCTTGCATGGTATTTCCAGATTGGTATTGTGCCACATTAGAAAACAATGTCTACTAAGCCCATTAAAAAATCCTCTTGAAAACTTTAATAAGACTTGGAGCATATAGTCTCCATAAGAGGGCGCCCTTATCTAACAGCTGGATTTTGTAAAAAATAAAACCAAACAAACCCCAACAAACAACAGAAAAACAGCAACAACAACAAAATCTAAAAATAGAAAGGTCTTTCTAAAAGCATTTGGCAGGGGAGGAAACCTATGGGGAGTTTTGAAAACTTTCCTTGGAGCCTAAAAGTTAAAATAATGTAATTAGGTCACCAGAATTACAAAGCATTTTTAGCACTGTCTAGCAAATTAGGTTTATTTAACCAAGACAAACTTGCTAGCAGGAGCAATGCAGTTAAGGTAACACATCCTCAAGCAAGAAGAACATTCCCCTGCCCACTTTGTTTTGTATTCCATCTTAGCACAGTAAAGTCAGGTTTTCTAATTTTGCTGGTGGAGATCAGTATTGGTAAGAGTGTTAGCTGCTACGTTTAATTCAGTTACTACTGATACATCTGTGGTGGTATCAGTGATAGCACTGACATGATAAAAGTCTGTAAACAGGATAAAATTATTGCCTTTCTACACTGTCATCTTGAAGTTGCCATGAAGATGTCTATCCATTTGCTAGGATGTCCAGAAGAAAGGAATGCCATTTAGAAGTGTCAGAAATGTACTTAAGTTTGTGTCTGTTGCAAAAATCTATTGCTCTGCCAAGAAACGATAATTTACCCTTGCCCTCCATTTAACACACACTTCTACAGCTGTTCTGTCAACCTATACACAGGTTCTGTCAACCTATAGGTTCTGGAACCTATACACAAATAAAGTGCAATAGTACTCATCTTGCTCATAACATTTTTACTTGCAGTAATGGTCAAAAGAAGATTGAGGAACATTTCATTTAACTGAAATTTTAATATGTTAAAAAAGATGGGGCTACTGAGTCTTTAACAAAGATGTTTGTTATTTAAATATTAACACACCATTAAATACCACTGTCTATCAAAATACAGAGGTTTTATTTTAAATATTTTCTTTTAAAAACTTCCTTGCTGTATTCACTTCAGTTTCTTATTTTTCTAGTTCTGAAGGCAGCCCACATTTTAAAAAGGCAAAATGTGTGTGAAACATGATTGTATTTAGAATGGGAAACTTAATGCAGCACTAAGATAGTCATATCTAAGACAGATGTTTAAGAAGATGAAGAGAACACTTGAATACATATTTCACAAGTCACTGATTAGTTGTTTACGCACAGTGCTGTAAGGGGAATGGCAACACAACCCAAATAGGGGCAAATAAATTTCAGTTTGGGAGGTTGTTTGAAAAAAAAAAAAAATTGGAACACCAGAGGAATTTCACCATCAGATCTTAAGCTTTCTACACACTCTTTTTGCACCCTTAGAGACTTAAGTCCACTGAACTCCTAAAGAAATTTTTTTAATAACTTTCAAATGCTGACCTGTTAAGAGAACTTCACAGAACCAGTGGCATTCTTCTGCAGCTGCCCTTCTTGGAGTGACTCTGGACCACACAGCACGGTCTGACAGATACATGAGCTGCTGACATGTGGATCAATTTTGCTGCTGTTATCTTCTGTAAATAGAATGGTAAACATATGGAAAATTGTTTTTAAATGAGAATGAACATAAAGTTGAGTAACTTGTAAATGAATTTTTAATCATATTTTTTAGTGTAACAGACTACTTTGTTTTTAATTCCAGAAAATGTGGGTTGTCTCTGTTGAATTTCGGGAATGAAATTACCAATTTCCAAGGGAAAACCAACTTAATTCAAGCTAATATTTTATTTAAGGATTATTAATTCCATTATCTGCCATTTACTGCTAGGAAATCTATCAAATGGAAGGAAATTCATGTCCATTCTGTTTTGAGCTGAGCAACAGTTTCTTTAGATTCTTCTTTTACCTCGTCTCGCTTTTGGTTTTGGCTTTGGTTTGGGGATATTTAAGTAGAACACTGTTAACTACTTTTTTCTACCTCAGACTTTACTTGGCCTAATTTCTTTTTCACAAGCTGCTCTTACTAGACCAAGATATATGACAGTTACTTTAGACTCTATTTGGTAAGGAAAACTTTCACAAATATTTATGCGTATTTGCTCCCTTAGTTCTGAGACTTAATTCATCATCTCTTCTAGACAGGTTTACAAATTTTCCTTCTTCACCATATGCATATGTTATATACAAGCAAGTGATGTCCTTTCAGCATCAAAAATAAGTAAGCATTTTTAGTTTTTGAGAGGTATTTAAACTATGAAAAATACGTATGATGCAAGAGTAAGGCCAGCGGCAACTGACAGCTGAGACGTGAGAATCAGTAGTCACTGACATAGTGTATTTTGTGTATGTATTTGTACACCAATTAGGGTATTTTATTTCCCTCATTTTCCTGTTAAGTCTTTATGAAAAATATTGTCATTAATACTTGGTAGGCAACCACATGTGTAATACATACTTACATAAGCAAGACATAAATACTAGTAGTCTAGCAAACTTACCACTACTCCACTTCTTTTTACTTTATAGAAACAAACTATTTGTTATCCAGGATTTTTCTTTCACTCCAGAAGAAACAATTCGGGAGAACATGCAAAATACCCAAGTTCTCCATGATGCCTAGAGACAGCAGTTGATAATCTATTTCATTAACTTCTATCTCCAAAGAGCTCTTAGTAGTCACGGAAGGCATTGAACTGATTTTCCTGGAGATCGAAAACTCTAATTTACAGCAAAGCAAGCTTTCCTTATCTCCAGGAAAAGGGGTAAGGGATAGGGGGAGACCTTGGGGAGGCATATAGTTCAGTCTCAAAACTCATTCTGACCAGAGATCAGAGATACGAATGGTGATGGTGCTTTTCATGCCCACTGGAAGCTGACCTACATTGCAAAAGCAGTGGCACTACATTTCTCAGTGCAGCAGCTTGCTGCAGTGATTATCCCATCTATCTTTAATGTTACCTTGAGTGCATCCACATAGGCATTACAGCTGACAGGAGTACAACAGCAGGGTCATAAGGAGAATGCCAGTACTCATAAAAAGCCAAATTTGACCTACTTATCCAGAGATGAGTATCATCCTTTTTTCAACCAGTGAAAATGGATGACTCCCCTTATCTACATAAGCAAGACAGATAAAAATAACAGGTGAGAGGTGAGCTGAAAGTATAGCTGACTGCTATAAAACTGGAATTAGGGGGAATGTGAGAGAATGAAGGTGAATTTGGAGGAGGATGAGTGAAGAGATAGCCCCACCCTTGGCTTATGACCTTCCTTTTTCCAGTACTGAATATTCAAAATTCTCTGTTCCACTCGATTCAGGCAGTAGAACAAAAACGTATATGGCAGGGCTAGTTAAATAGTGCCTATGAGGCATCACTGACCAATAACATCTGCCAAATGTGAATTTCACCTTTCTCTACGTGCCTGTCAGGTATACATATTGATCAGACTATTTTTATCATGCCACTAGATACATATGTTGATGGCACAACCATTCTGGTTCTTGCAAGATTAAAGTACAACTGTGATTATGTTTATTGTGTTAATTATTCCAGCCCATTCAAAATTATTAAGGTAGAGTATTCCTCTTTGTATAACAGATCTAAGCTTTTATACTTGCTTTTAGGGATCCTCTGCAACTGGAAATCCTGAAAGGTACACTCAACTTATATTAACCTGGTCTTAGGCTTTCAGAGAGGAGCATACAAATAGATAAAGGGCAGACTCTCAGGACACAGGCCAAAAGTTCCCACATTAAAGGAACAAAGAGCAAACAAGTCCATTTTGTAAATGGACTATGCTTTTAAAGGCCCAAGTGTAGGAGAGTTGTGAGCTCTTTGGAGTTTCTTGCTATTAACTGCAAGATTGCAAGAGGAAACTTAATGAGACACTGTTTCCTATCAGTCGTTCTCTAAGTAGGAATTTTCTTTTCAGCAAGAGCTTTCTAGACTAGCTTTTGTTTCAGAGGCTGAAACCAAGCAGGAAAAATGGGAGATTTGTGCTATGAATATAAAGACAATTAGGTTTTCAAAGGGAATTGCTGTGTCACTTTTACCTGAGCATCCAGATTAATATCTAAGGATTATTATTGCTCAGATAGCTGTCTGAAACCACGTCTTACTCTTTTTTGTTCGGAAGAGAACAGTAGTATCTTCACTCTGATGAGTGCAATTGTATTATTTTTGCAGAGAGAACCATACCTAACAGAACTTAAAACTAAACAATATCACTTACTTATGCTTTCAATACAGTATGAAAATTTTATTACATCATGTAAGAACAAGTTGCAGTTCTTTGACAGGAGGCAAACTGTATCGAGCAAGTTTGAGGAGAGAAACCAGGAGGAATACTGGAAAGAAAAGGAAAATGTAAAACACAAGAATTTTTTTGTAGGGAATAGAAGAGATAAGAAGCCATAAAAATCCAGGTAAGTTGAAGCAACTTTGAGAGCACCTTGTAGAAGAGTTCAAAATAGACCTGGTCAAACTTTTCAGATTTCATTCTGCTGGGGAAGTTTTCATTCAGAACCAAGGGGGAAACACAGGAATTGTGGAGCTTCCCATGGGTAGGAAAATTAGACTCTCATTTCATCACATCCCATCTTTGGAGCTCCTACTGATTTGTTTCCTGAAACCCATGAAATCTACCAGCAAAGTTTCTGATCCATGAAAAAACGAACTGTTGAGGTCTTAGTATGGCTGTGACTCCGAATCTGCAGAACACTGCATCTCCAGCTACAACCACATCACAAGCAAGAATGCTGAGACACCAGCTGTGAAGAAGGCAGCCTAGAAATGCAGAACAAAAGATTAAGCCACGGCTAAGGATTCAAGAATGTTCATTCTAAGAACGTGGCAGCAGGAATCAATCCTCCAAGCACTGAAAGTTCTGGTTCAAGCTTCCATGCTGCAAAAGTTGTTCTTGAGTTTTTGCAGTAACTTTAAGTAATGATGCATGCAGAATCTACTGACTAGGCAGATTAAAAAGCTAGCTTCAGATTTTCCAAATAAGACCTGAAATAAAGGAAAAACCCCCAATCCCCATGGATAATACACCTTAATTCACTCTCAGTGGCTCTGATAAACAGAATATAATGATCCATTTTGTTTCAATGGCCACAGAAGGTAGGATGAACCAGTTTCTTACAAGCCATACTATCTTTTATCACATTTTGATAATGAGATTCCCTCCCCCACCAATTCAGACTGCATAACATTCACTGTCTGTTTAACCAAAATGGATTATCTGATGATAGATACTTCTAAACTGAATTAAATTGACTGTGCAGCTGTTTAAACACTGAAAGCACTCAAGTGACTGCTTAGCCATTATTACTAGAGGTACTGCATTCTGAATCAAACTCTTAACTAGGAAGTTGTGTCTTTCATACAGTTTTCATGAAATCTGCATTCTGAAACAGATTTACAGTGTAGGTATTTCCATGAATATGACTTGTAGAAAAATTATTTTAGAATTACACATTTTAAGTCTATTTTGGATCTGATCTTTCCTTTTCTTGCTTGTTGTGGTTTTGGGGGTTTTTGGTTGGTCGGTTGGCTTTTTTGTTTGGTTTGGTTTGGTTTTGGTTTTGTGGGGTTTTTTTGTTTTTCATTACCTACTGATTGTGTCCAAGTATCTTGTGGAGGGAGACTGCTAAAGTATCTTTAACCCTCCTTCTCCTACGATAATTCTTACATTATACCTTACATAGCAGGGTCACTTTTGTCATGTCATTTGATAGGTATTCAAAATAACCTGACAAGGGAATGTTGTAAGAGAAGGAAGAAACTTGGAAGATCAGTCTTATCCTTTGAGGTCTGGACTAAACTCACAGCCAGCTAAGAAAATAGCATGTGTATTAAGCTTAGCAATTAAGAGCACATATTCTTGAAAACAACTCAGAACAAATGCTGGTTTTATTACCTTCATATTCCTCAGAGGAACATAATGATACAGAATTCATTCCCCTACTCTCTGATATAAATGATAAGCCTCCATTAATCACTCAGTTTTACAAGTGCTTTTGCATATGGGTAAACTGCACAATGCTGTTTCTCTGGAAAAATTATAGTTCAAATAATAATGAAACAGCATTTTATGAAAGATATATTCTTTTGATTTGTTTTACCGTCATGAAATGGCTGACTGCATGGAAAATATATGCACAGTTTGTCAAATTGCTTTCCTATTTCAAAAAATATAACTGTTATTCTTTCTGATCATGGCAATAACAAATATCTTTGCTTTTTAATCAGAAGGGTTTATATAGGGTTTAACTATTAGGACGATAACTGGGCATGTAGAAATCAGCTTTCTGGAGGAGACTTGTAAGTGCTTAGTATATGAATAACATCTTTTTTGGATTAAATAATTTGGAATATAAATGAAAATACCTAATATGGCACCTGCTTAAAAACCAGTGCTCTTGCCTACAAAATATAAATTTTCATTTCTAATCTTTTTTAAACTTGCATTCTCTAAAATAGAGTATAATTACAAGTAATGCATATTAAAGATAATATTGACAATTTCCGGTTTTAAGTCAACAAATTTCATAATTTGACAAATTGTCACATTAGCAATTTGTCAAATTCGTAATTATCAAATTGTTCTTATTGATGGCATGGTCAAATAGATGCAATTTGAGATATACAAAGTACTTTGCATTCATGGTGTACTTGGTTATGTACCTTAACTTCAAATGGACAAAATGGCACCTTGGGAAGGCTGAAATATTACGATGTGAAATGGAAATGGAATAAGAGAAAAGAATGAGAAAAAGAAAATTTATTCATTCTTTTATTTATTCTTTCCTTTGCAAGAAAAGAAGAAATTAATACTGTGCTGTTTCTTTCTCCCCTTACAATCTCTGTTACAACAATAAGGTGTAACAGTCTTTAATGTACTTAATTGGTAGGATGCTGGTCAGTCCTAATTCAGTCTCAGAGGCTTTTATTAAAACTGAGGCAAGAAAAAGCTCACCATAGGCTTTGGCTTGAATTAACAGTTTGAAATCTCATAGACTATATTTTAATATGGTGGTAGCTTGTCATGAAAATAGCTGTGAGAATTACAGATATCACAGACAACACTAATTTGGTTCTTTTTGCATTCTATAAAGACGGGAAGAATGGCACTGCTCGAGAGGGGCAAAGAAAAAAGAACCTGTTTATAATGTCAAACCTTTCAGCCTTGCAATCTTTTCCCATGAAAAACTAAAGGAGACCAAGAGAAATTGCTTTGAAATATAGCAAATAGTTATGCAGAAGTCTTAACAGCTTTTCAGAAACACACAAAACAGCTGTAATTTGGTATGGAAAACTGATAGTGCACTACTGACTCCCAGCTGCAGAGCAGACAGATGGCAGCATGTGGCCATACATTAGTGAAATGAAGTAGAATTTCAACACTGACCTTCTGAACCAAGATCCAAGGCTATGCAAGTTTGACAGACTGACTCACTATGGCTTTAGAGTCTGCTTACAGGTTGGAAAAATTAAAAAAAGGTGTTCACTGTCTTTACTGGCACCTTTTGAGAATAAAAATATAGGCAACTGGAGGACAGATTGCAAGAAGGAATGATAAACCTGACATAAAACAAAAATGCTGTTTATAGTTTCCCAGAAATACAAGCACATATATATATTTCTTATTATATTTTTTTAGTGGGATATCTGTCCTCATATGGTCTCATGAAAAGCAGTTAGATATGTAGACTAACATATGGTTTCCATTTGAATTTATGCATTTAAGGCGTTGTTTTATTTTAAAACTTTTGAGCGTTGATACTCATACACATGCAGATTCCCAGTAACTTCAGCACATTACACATCTAAATCAGGGATTATATTCATGCTGGTGACTTTCCAGACAAGCAGGACATGTGCAAACACATTTAGAAACATCACATGAGACTGTCAGTCTCCAGTAGGATTTTGGCAAGAAACTGCAGCAGAAAATATATGCAGAAATAATGCTTTATGGAAAAAAAAAGAAACAAAACAATAACAAAAAACCCACTTTCATTCTGACAGCAGAACCCATATTGCTTAGAAATTATTTACACGGGGTTCATAGGGTAAAGAAGATGAATAGTAAATATTGAAAATTATTCTCCTCATCTACCAAAGGAGTCCAACACTTGAAGAAATTCATCACTACTTACTGAAAATTACTCCCTTCATGGCCTGCCTAAGAGGAAAGTTCATGCTGGTGTAACTCGACAGGAACAATCTCTGTAGCAAGGATTTCCCAGAAGAAGCTGTAAGGTATAGCAGGGGTAAGGAGGGGGTTATAGTTCAAAAAACCTACAGGCTGAAGTGGAAATACTTATTCTGTCAGTAGGCTTGTCTTGTCAAAAGACTATCATCTGGCTGGAAGGAGAGAAGACACTTTCTCGTCATAGCAGTCAACAACAAATGTTTAAAAGTATTATTTTCTTTCTTCTGCAGCTTTTAGCAAGATCAGTGGGGCCTCCAGCAACATAAGACATAGGATATTAATTTCCATCTTATTAGGTATTGATGCAAGAAAATTGTACCTGCATAAAGGATGTGTCACCTAGAGAGCACAAGGTTAAAAAATAAAGATGCATATTATTTAAAATATAAAGCAATATTTTAAAAACAAAAAATCTTAAAAGGGAAAACATTTTAAACCTTCAACATAAAAAAAAAAAAAAAAGAAAAAAAAAAGACAGTCACAGAGTCTGCAAAAAATATCCTTTTCAAACTGTATTCCTTGCCCTGCTGGGGAAGAGATGGGGTGAGGGAGAAAGGAATTCTCAGACTTGCATTTCCCAAGTTTGGACACACAGCTTCATACACTAGACAGAATTCAGTGCTTGCTGAACAAGCTGATAAGAAAAGATTCCTGAGGTCACCAGCAGATGAAAACAGGAAAAGTTCTGAAAGACACCAAGAACAAAGTTTCCACAAAGAAGGGAGTTGATCATCAGATGTAAAGGACACACTATGGAAATATGGGTGAAAGCATATTGCTAGCACTTTTATTTTGGAGCTTATTTCTTAAGGATAGTAAGAAACATTTGTTTCCCTGCCTTCCTCCAAGTGATTTTTTTTAAACACATTGACTAAACTCAGATTTTATAAAAGTAAACTTGTTGACTATTAAGGAGTTTAAAAGTTTCAGGCCACTACCAGGTATGCAGAAGGAATATATGTTATTAGTACCCTCAGTGAGAGAAGGACTGGCACCTGAATACAAGAGGTATTAGGCAACAGAGCATCCAGATGGGACAGAACTGGTACAAATACTTCAAGTTTGTATCTCACTCAAACCCAAAAGTATTGAACGCCTTCATAAGTTAAGTTCTATTATTTCCAGTATGCAAAAAAAATAGTGGAAATGTCTTTTTGATATCATACAGCTTTTTCATATCTTCAATGTGGTTTACATGACAATAAATATGTAAATATGCACATAGAATAAATTTTTCAGAGAATTCATATTTGTACACAAGGAGTGCAAGATGAAACAGACAGCCTGAGATTGCTCTTCTGAGAGGAATCTTCTCTAAAAAAAAAAACCAACTAGAAATACTATTTTCTTTTCCATTTTCTATCAGTTCTGGTTTCAGGCCAATGACCTGTCTGTCTTTTTAGGCATTGGAGTCATTGCTGTAAATATATTCAGACTTATTGGACATGGAAGAAAACAGAATAAAGACTCCATATGACCTGTTGCTACATCTGAGTAACAATTAAGAGGAAGAAAACTGGGTTTCAAATTAACAGGCTGTAGTGGTTTACAACTACTGTGCTTTTTTAGGAGAACATCTTTGGGAATAGACCTATTTCATGTTTTTGAATGTCAGGATTAATTACTTTTATTGCTTTGGGAATCTTCATCCAAACATGTGCAACTGTTTCATGCTTGCATAAGGTTTGGAATGAGTCCTGAGCTAGTTAATCACCACGGTGTCATCTAGACTATCCAGTTAAATCTAGAGGCTTTGCTAATCTGTCTGCCAGAAAGGTGGCAAAACACAGGTAGCAATGTAAGCAGCTGGATTCCTGTATCTTGTTAGTTGATGAGTTGGTTATACTTTAAAGCTTATTTTTTTTAGCTAGTGATTTACATCGTAGGAATCCAAAGAGATTTCATCAAGTACTTTGCTTCCAAGTCTGCTGTTCGAGTTGCCCTTCCTAAGTCAGTTTTTTCAAATGTAACTGCTCTTGCCCTCTGATTCCCACAGAGATGCAGCACATCTAGTTTGTTTTTCAAAGCTTTTGCAGATGAGCATGGGGTTCTGAAAGCTCTTCCTAAGTGGCAGCATAGTGTTTCTCAGGTTGCCCTCTGCTACTGACAGGAGCATGCTTAGAAGAAATCAATATTTGTGGCTACCCTGATTTCCAAAATGAACTGTGGCCACATCTTATTCAACTACCCCTCTGAAATCAATGCAACTCCATTTCCCTCTTCTTTTTAATAGACTTAAAGTCTGAACTGCAGGATGGGCCACTGAAGTGCATAGTGAAATGGGTTCAGACAGTAGGAAGAATTCAGCTGAAGCTCCTCCAGTATTATCGTAAATGCATAGGAATGTACCTCATAGCAGCACATACCCAAACCTGTTACACAAGCTGGATGTAATCTATGTCATTTTTACAATAGTAGTAATTACATCTTTGTGAATTCTTGCCTGTTACTAATGGCATGGTTCATGGAGGTAAAGCAGGCAAGGTAGGGAGGAAGGGAAGCTGCCTGTATCTCCAGAATTGCAAAGGAGATGGCATGAACATACACAGAAGCGAAATAGTGTGACAGAACAGAAAGAAATCCATGGATTAGTCATTAAAATTATTTATAGTCTTTCCTATGTCTGTGAACATACATGTATTAATGAGGGGTAGAAATATGGTCATATTTTTGACAACAAAGCTTGCACATTCACTTCCCAAATATCCTTTTTTCAGGCCAGTTGCACCACCATAGCAGTGGGGAAAAGTCTTGGTTTTCCTTTCCAGTAAGTGGAATGCAGAACTGGTCAAGGTGACATTTTGGATAGAGCTGGAATTCTTTAGCATACATCTGATAAAACGTATAGTATAAAAAAAACAATTTCAATGTAAAATCCCAGCCGGTTTCTAAATTATTTCTTCCAGTCGGACTAATGAATACACTGGGTTCCATTTGTAGTTCTTATTTATATAGTTAGATTTAGAATCCCTCTCATAATCCTCCTTTAATTAATCCCCATTTATGTCCTCACTTTAACTGTGTATCTTGCAGATTTCTATTTTGTATTTAGGAGGGCAATCCAAATGGACAATCGAGGAAGCAACAGCACTGGAAGAGTATTTCATAGGTGAATATTCAAAAACATATTGGTGAAAAAAATAAAAAAGCAATTTTTTTCATGGTGTAGTTATCATGCTCTAATTCCTGCATGCACTGAGGATAGAAGGAGTCTCTGTATATCCTATGACATGAGCTACCCTAATTCTCTTAGGAGGTCAGTGCCGTGGTTCAGAAAGATAACACTGTAGTACCTTTGCCTAACTTCTTATTGTCATCCATAAAAATGTTTTTAACATTACCCAAGAACTGTACCATAACTCTGAAGCTGACCCTGCATGTAAGCCAGCAGACTTCCAGATCTCACAGGCCTTTTCTTTGAGTTTCATTGATGCAGTGGCAGGACATACAAACTGTCTGAGCAGCATGATGAAAAGGGAGTTGAGCTGGAGTGGAGCTGAAACACATCCAGGGAGACTGGGTCACCTCACAAAAACTGAAGTGGGGCTTTGTGCCTGATTTTTGTCCTAGTGCTGTCATCATGATAACAGGCATTTTTTTCAAGAAGTAACATTTTGGGGAGGAAGCGATGTGCATATTTACAGATATAGAAAAAGACTCTGTCCCCACAGGTTATTTTGGGTACCTTAATGTATCTTATTTGCTTCTTACCATTCCTGCTTGGTGGCCTTTCATTATCTCTCTGGCAACACTGAAACATTGCTGTCACCTTTTTGAAATTCTTTTAAGTGTAGGCATCTTCCTCTACGAGTTTGTGGCCAAAGCGGTATTATGAATCTTAACATGAAGGTATGAAGATATATTAATTCAAAAATTTTGTTTGTAGCAAAAATTCTAGCATGTAAACTATGAGATAAAGAATCATATTTAAAATTAAGACAAAAGACTTAATTGTATGGATACAGCCAAATGTATATTTCCTGACTGAGTGATCACATGTGGTAGTTGGATATATTTTACTTTATATACTTTCCTACTTTACTTCCTTATTTATTTTTTTTTTTAAACTTTATATACTCACTTATTTTGTAATTTATTATTATATAAAGCATTTCATATAGCTGGACTGGATCAATATGTTTTTACTTGCTGCCTTCTTAGAATAACCTGACACAGTCTCCTTCTGGTTTTGGCAACAGTTCAAAAGTGGCTGAATATTTTCAAGACATATGAAATAATAAAAATAGTATTTTATACATTTCTTAAATATTTTCCCACTTAATTATGTTATTATATAATAATGTACAACTAGGGGGGAGAAAAACTTCCTTTTAAATTCCCAGTATCCTTTCCCCATCCCAGTTTAATAGGACAAATATTTTCCCCAGTACAAAACTTTACAGCCTGCAAAGTATAAGCATATTAGAGGTCTTTCTATTTTATGTTTGGAAACAAATAGCACTATGTAAGCCATCTTCATCTTTCAAAATTCAGTCCACCATCCCAGATAATTATACTATTCCAATTACCATACCATCTAAGAATCTGTTTAATAGTAAGAGCAATTATAGACTGCACATTTGAAACATAGTATCTTAAAAAGTCAGTTAGAAAACATAGATGCAAAGTCTTAATTTTATGTGGATTTTCTTTTTTTAATAATTATTCCCCTAGTTTTATAGTTTGGTAGTTACTGAAACAAAGTAATTACTGCCAGCATCCAATAAAGTATTTTTAAATACTTTTTGAAACTGAAAATCATCAAGTCTGTACCTCAAAAATTTGCAAACAAAGATGAAGAATGAATGCAATGATTCAGAAATTATTTAATACTCACGTGATATTTTGGCTATCTGCAGGAAATGCTTCCAAATTACTGACCATTTCATAGTTCTTTTTCAAAAGTGAACACTTTTGATTTAAAGATTCAACATATTTGTGAACAGTGTTATCTGAAAATAAACTGTCTGTTTCAAGTCATCCATATTAGTTTTATATTTCATGTGGCATATGCCTTAACCTTGAAGTAATGGCTGTTGGTAAAAAGAGCTGTAGGATATCTGAACAAAACATAAGGCCATTAGGGGAATGTTTTTAAGCACAGGCCTAGGCTGTGCTTCATTACTGTGTTTCTCTCAAAAAAGAAAAAAACAACTACTTCTTGCTGCAATCAGCATATATTTTCCCTCTTGAATAAGATGCCCCATTTGAATTTCATTTTTGTGTGAGTACTATCACCAACACCCTCCCCTGGGTGCAGAGAAGCAATAACTTTTCATATCAAAATTTAATGTACAGCTTTGTACTCATGTAACTCTACATGGTTATGATTAATGACCTACCATTGCATTTTTGTAAGGGCTGGAATTTCAATGTATCAGGTAAAATATTGACCTCACTGAAGTCAATAACAAAATCCCACTGACTTAAGTTTCAGGATCTCATCCACTGTTCTTTGATTTCACATTGCTCTTGATTATTCATTTGTTTGACTATTTAGGAGATGAGATTATATGAAAAATATGTATTTTCATCTATTTGTATTATTTTAGATAAGATACAAAAAGATGTTGTTTCTTAAACACATATGTATTCTTGCTGTGCACAAAGAAACCTGTATTTCAAATCCCTCTGTCAAAGTCATGGGAAAGCAACACAGCATTGATATTTCTCGTCATACCTAGCTACAATTATGTATTCATATATTTTAAAATTGAAATGCAGTTTGGGTATTTGATTGTGCCATGACCTGAAGATCAGAAGTTTAATTTCTTTCCAAGTCTGAAAATTCTTTAAATGCTCTCTTACAGATCACAGTTTTCAGTTCTTAAATAAGTAATGGTTCAATCAGTCCCACATCTAGTAAACATGGGAATCCAGTAGTAAGTAATCAAAAAAGTAAATCTCATACTAAGTAATAATAAAATGGGTAAGAGATATAAAGCACAGACAAAAGGCTTTTCAGCATGTTCTTTCATTTGGCCCACTGTGGGGTGAGAGTGTTGCAGAGCTAGAAGCAGGGCTGCAGGGACAAAGCTGCTGTTCCTCTCCTGCATGGCAGCATGGTTGTGTTGTTCACTGTCTATGACAACAAGGACACTAATTATACAAATTATAAAAATAAATACCAACCCCACCTTGAGTCATCATTACTACCTGACGTTCTACATCCACTAAAGTCCTTGTCCTTTGTCCTCCTGATGTTTTTTTGCTGATGGATCCTTATATTCCTATGTGCCTTCATTAACTGTACTGGGTTTCAGTGTGATCCTCTTAATGTGGCAGTGTATCCTTCTAATTAAGTTGCCTGATTACAAAAAAGATTGCTAAACACGACAGTACAAAAAGAAAAAAATACACAGCCTCTAAGACACCAGGAGACAGAGTTTATGCTTGGAATGAGTTTTGTGCCTTCATTTTCCTGTAAGACTGGCATTCACATGCAAAGTTACTATAAAGACATCTTGTGATAGTCAATATCTCAGTATCCTGGGCAGAAGGGGATATAGAATTATCACAAGCTAATACTAATAGAACTATATAAGGTATTTTCCTTGGTAATAATGTCCACACTAATGTATTAGGTTGTCTTTTAACCATCTAAGGAAAAATTAAGCACAAGCAATTAGATTAAACTTTGATCCCACAGAGAAGAGATTGACTGATCCTAAATTATATTGTACTGTGAAACAAGTGCTCAGTAGCATCAGAGCAGCAACAAATCTCTGCTCTTGAAATCTACTGAATCTCAGCAGCATTACCTAACCTTTCTATTTCTGTCCCTAGTATATATCAGTGCTGCCATCAGAAGAAAGGTACTAGAAGTGGAAAACAGATTCTTACCTCAACAGCACAATTATATCAGGATTTGAATGGTTGTTCTTCCCAGTGGAGTGCTAGATTTGCCAGGAGAGAACCATATCAAACTAAGGGCAGAAATATGTATATGTACCTGTGCAGTTGGCCTAGAATAGCAAAACATATAAACAATAATTTGTAACTGTAACTATCACACAGAGTAGAGTAGCATCTGAAATTGTAAAAAGCATACTAAAATGCTGACAGCAGTCTTAGAGAAGGTATCCAAGGAGGTCTGCAGAATCCCATTTTATGCTTTTGCTTGCAAGAAATATGAACACAGAGATAAAAAGCTGGCATGTTTCATCTTCGCTCCAACCTGACATGGGCTAATAAAATTCTGGCTATCAATAAAATAAAAGGGTGATTGAATTTTGACACTCTTCTTGTGAGAGTGAATAATGAAACAGAAAACCTTCATTTTTCACCATGCTCCAAGAGAAGCTCCCCCTGCATTTTATGTGTAGTCCATATTTGATGTGATTTCATTTTAAAATTTGTGATATACACTATCATTTGATAATAATAATGACCCCAGTTCAATTTGATTAGATGTGCTTCAGGTTATTGTCACATTCATTAGCTACACCCACTGTCATGGGAGTGTAACACTAATCTGCTTGTTGGGATTAATTTCCTACAAAAAAACAATCTGGGAAAAATTTAAGTGCTCTTTCTGGGTCTTATAGATATGAAAATGAAGGAAATCAAATTCTGAGTCAAAAGTGTGAACTGAAGTTTACTTTCCCTGCTGTTAAGATAGGTATAAAAAAATGAAGTTCCAACAAAGTGCCAGGCTCATGGTATTTACATTACTTATCATGATTCACCAATCGATTTTCTGGCCTTACATATCTTTGAATACCAGCTGAGCTTTTTAAATACCATCATTTTTCATAAGCTGATGAGTAAGACTGAGATTTAGAGCCCCCTAGCAAACATTCTTGCCATGATCCACTTATCAAAAGAACATATTTACAATATGAATTCCTCAATTTTGTTTTTCTGCTGTACATTGTGAAACTCCTCTAGACTGCCAGGAGCATTTGTTTCCTGTATTCACACAAAGATCCTCACCCTTCAGCATTTCTTTTGCAACTGAAGCTAACAGGAATTGGAAGTACACAGGGAGTATGTATCTGCATAAAAATTATATCTTTTTTTTGGGGGGGGGGGGTTTGTAGGTTTTTTTTAGTTAAAATATGGGTAAAACTTATCACAGGATAACCGCTAATTCTTTTGAGATCTACTTAAATTTATCTTGATTCAGAATACAGGCTGACATTAAAATTAAAGTCTTATAGGTGGCCCCAGACCCATGTACAAAAGCAGACCAATGAATCCTAAGTTACTTAAGATTCAGTACTGCATATATAGGATCCTAAATAAAGCAGCACCTTACAGGAGAATCTCCTGTACCTCAGTATCTTATGATCTTAAATACTCAGTTCCTTTAGAAAAACAGCACCTGCCCATGATCTTACCAGAAGGCAACTCTGAAGGACTCTCCAAAAAAAAAGTCACTGTTGAAATGCTGATTACTTGAACACAGATATTTCTGTGCTAAACTGAGAAAAACTGCATAGAAAAACTGCACAAGGGATATTTGGATAACAAGATATAATGTTGAATAAAAAAAGCTAAACATCATCCAAACACCCATTCTTGAGAATTCTCACTCAAAAAGGAATCATTGTTAAGATTGGCAAAATTTAAGTTTTACGAAAATTACTTCAAGACCCAAATAACAATAAGAAAGATTAAGTTTAGAAAAAGAAGCATAAAGAGAAAAAAGTGGCAAATTGTCTAACAATAATTCATATTTTAATTACAATTTTTATCAAACTGTAATCTGATTTTTTTTTAAAGAAAGGCATCACAGGGATGTATCTTATTACAAAGCAGTAGCTACTTGAACTCTTTTTTCAGGCATGTGCAGGTCCTCAAACTCCCATTGCCACAAGGTGTCCTCTCTCAGTGGCTGTTCTCTAGCAGAGCCAGGGAATAGTGCTCCCCTTTCAAATTGATTTTTCCATTAAATTCCATTCTCAGTCTCTGAATTTAAGTTAATCTCCTCTATTATACTCATTTAATTCTACTACACAGGTGTTTGAAAGTAATTTGGAAAAACAGTTACATGTCTAAGCATCGAGTTTCTACATTGCCATGTTACCCTTGTATGGCAATGCATAACTCATTAAAACTCATACAGCGATAGCTATGTAGATTCTGTGGAATTTATTATTTATCAAATACCTTTTAATAAAGGAGTCACCAAAAGTTCAGATTTGCCATAACAGTTATTTTTCAGACAGCCATCACTGCATCAGTGGTATTTTGATTTTACATGGAAGGTTTTCTGCTCAGCCAGAAGAGTCAGCATTGTTTCATGCCTCTGCTTCTCTTTGTTGCTCTTTCATTAAGTATCCAGGCTCAAACTGTGCAAAGCTGCTGGGTCTGAGTTCTCACTGTTGTTTTGCTAACCCCTGCTGGGACAGTTCAGGCACTGTTCCTTCCCCACACCTGTACGGATCTCACAAAGCATCGCTCAGGACTCTCTTAACCTAAAATTGTATCCTCCCTAATAAAGTCAATCACTAGGTAGAATTTATCAAGCATGCTATGAAGGTGCCCCACAAACCACCACTCAGTTCAAGTAGAAAAGGGATGAGAGAGAAGTAATGGGAAAAATTGTAGGGCCTTTAGTGAAGGCAAACAATAATTCATTCAAATTCTTATCGTAGCCATAATATGTTCCAGTGGTATCCAAGAGGGGAGAGTAGAAGAAGAAGGATAAAATGTCTCTAAGAATATATATTAAGAAGAAAAAATATCCATGCACATCAGGGCCACAAACAGCAAGCATATTATTTTTTAATATAGGCCTTGCTATTTATTTTAAGAAAAAATAGTTCTTTCTTCCTGTCCCATCCATTTTAAGCCCACTGGCTGATGGGACAGGAACACTATTAAAAATATACATGAACTAGCAATTATTCCTTGGTATTTAAAAGAAATATACCCTGAATTAAATTTTTCCTTTATGAATTTAGCTAAGTAAATGCCATAGGGAGTAAGAACAAGAGTAAGCACACAAATTTCCTGGCTTCTGCTGGTCCTAATGACTTCCAGCATTTTTCTTTCAAGTAATAGAAATTCAAATTTCGAGTTATAGTATTTGCTTCACAAGCATTAACAGGTGTTTGTATTTTGAGTTTGGAATGGAAACTGTTCAATGTAGGAAAAAAGTATTTCTGTTTTTCCATTGTCAAAACACAATACTAAGATATTTTCTTAGGTCTTATGTGAATTGAACTTAATAGGGTGAAAAATGGAGATTAGTACCCACTACTGTAAAGGGATCTTGGCATGCTAAGTGGAAAACAGTAAATCTAGGGTCTTTAAGGTCATGAAGTAATGTGTAATACATGTGTAATACAGTCCCTCTGACACCACAGTTACTGTTATCACAAAAGTCAGCACCATCCCACATGTCAAGACCAATCTTCTACCTAGACTTAAAAAATTACATTTGGTTGTATAAAGATTCTCAACTGCAGCCATATGGTTTCCTAGAGGATGGAAAGAGAGGTACCTAACCAGCAGCTGATCCATTGCTCTCTGTAAGGGGCCAGATAGAGGAACCATTGTATTCCCTCCTTGGAATGCTCTTAGCACCCCAATGGAACTGGTTTGAAGGGAGTGGGCACCAAGCCACCTTTGCAAACCCCTGAACAAATCCTCATTAGCATTTCCAAAGGGATTGCTGGAGAGGAAAGAGACGGGGTCTGCATATAGGAAGGAATAAGGATCTGCATATGTCCTAGGGCCTGCATAAGATAGAGATAAGGATGGTGAGGGAAATTAGCTGAGGTCTGCTCCAGTTGTTCAATCTGATGTCTCAACCAGGCTAACAAAGCAAAACAGGCTTATAAAATGAGGGGCTGCATTGGGGGGCTTCAGGAGTTTCTTTGACACCAACCCTCCCCCGTTGTCTGGGACAATGCTGGATCCAGGACCAGTGATTTCCTGTTACCTGTCTCAAATTTCCTTCTACTCTCTTTCTCCTTCTCTTTCTCTTCCCCTTCCTCTTCCTCTTTCCTTTCTAAAATCATTAGGTAACCATAATTTTTTCCCAGGTTACTCAGCATTACCATCCTTGTATTGCAGCTTTTGTGATCTAAATAATCAGCCTTGGTGACTGTGCAGCCTTAACATAAATAACAGATGAAGCATCAGCTTTTGTGCTTTTATTCCTTCTGTAGTTCTAATTAAATCTGGTGTTTGGGTGCAGACCTTGAGTGTCATTTCACCTTAATCTGATAAAGAGGTGTCAGGATGGTATGATGGGGCCATCATTGTTTGGTTACTCTCAAAGGATGAACTTTCTCTCAAAGGGAAACCCAGGCCTCGGAGGTCGAATCTCCCTTGGTTGTCATCTGGGCTGGGTCACGGGACGTGACACTATCATTTGCCTAGATGAAGATAAGCTACAGAGCCAGTTCCTTAAAAATCAGGATTGTGTCCCATAAAGTCAGATATGGTTCTTTGCTGCTGTGCTTTGATTTCCAAGTTTGTTATGTGTAGCCAGTATCAAGCAGTGCCTCGTTCTGTTGCCTTGTGGGTGACAAGCTGAAGCATTAACATGTGGAAAAGTCAGACCTTCACAGACTAAAAAATGAAGTATATTGAAGGCTCTTGCCTCATGTCCCTTTCTCAGTTATTCTGTATCTTACAAAACAGTGTCACTTTGTCAAACATTCTGTGCTGCTTCTTATGTCTGTATCTTGAAAATTTCAAAGACGTTTGAATAGTAATACACAATGATCAGATAGACATCTGTCAAGCCCAGACATACCAGAAGCAATAATTTCCACTGGCTGGTTTGGGACAGGGTGATTGATCAGATATTCTCTTTTGCTGTGACCTCCTGTAGAAGTCACAAGCAGAGTGTTTGCAGAATACATCTCCTTATTCATCCTCAGCCAAATTTGGCTGTCTTAAAATTCAGAACAGTCCTATATGCATAACAGAAAAAGCTACCATGCTAATGCAGATCCTGGGAAGAAGAACAGATATCTTTTTCTACTAGCAGTATCAAAAATACATTGCAAAAGCATTTACAAAACTTGAGCCAATAATATATTATTAATTGCAGGAGTTTAATTTCTTCCTTGCTGGCAAAGCTTTTAAAATCTTATCCAGCATATGTCATTGTGCCTTTGATTTTTTCTCCTTGCTGGGATTGTTGCAAAAATGAATAATAAAGTGTGCTTGCATAGCATAGGAATTTTGGTTTTATTTTTTTATTCGCAAGGTGGAATCAAATCCTGTAACTCTTAGCAATTAACATCTTAAAATAGGATTTACTAAATCCTGAAGCTCTTAAGCTAGTATACTACTAGCTCATACTACTTAAGCTCATATACTGCTTTGGACATTAGAGATTAATGGAGTCAAACATTATTTGTCCTTTACCTTAGTGGCAATATGTCAGGTGTTTGCTAATATTGAAAGAGCTCTCAGTGAGACTGTCAGTCATCCATTCATTTGGGCATACCTCTAATTTTAGGGATGGAGCCAACTTTTACGTGAAGAGAGCAATGCTGCTCAAGACCTTGCTGGATCAAAACCCAAAAGGGCTTCATTTCAATCTACAAGGGGAGCTGTTAGAAAGACTCCAGTGTAAATCACTTGCGAATAAGAACTGCAGTATATTTAAATCCCTTCTGTACTTCTTATACCTAGAGACACAAGACTCCAGCATATTGGAGCCCAGGCTTATGCTTCAATATAGTGGCAGAAACAGGAAAAAGTCTGGTTTCTCAACTAATACCTGTGAAATACACTATCTGCTTCCCTGTTATTCTTCCCTTCCATTTCTGTTCTCTCCTATCACTCCCTCCTACTCCTTTCTTCTGCAAAACAGGTTAAATGAAAGGTGTACAGAAAGGTCAAGGACAGAGAGTTTTATTACTGACACTTCAAAGAGGTTTACAGCTAAATACTGACAAGTACAGTTAGAAGTCATCCAGCTATATTCCCTCCTCTGAAGAAGTATCTACTAGAAAATACATGCTATGGCCTTAGTACATCCTATGGGTGATAGGTAGTAAAGCACCAACATAATATACTACCCTTCATTATTATCCTTTATTTAACTAAACATTTTTTTCTCATCTATCAAAACATTTGATATTACTTTCTATTTTATATGACACTTATTATTCCTGGGGAAAAAAAGAAGCATTCCTCATTGGTATGGCATATGGCACATGGCACAGTCAATAGAAAAATTCAATTTCTCGCTATTTTAATTCCATATTGTCTGTGTTTGCCACCATTATTTTTCTGCAGCTGTACTGACACACTCTGTACTCAAAACATCATGACTGATGCATTTACAGTGTTGCTGCCTAGATGACTTTTCTGTGTGTGTGTGTGTCTCTGTATTCTTTGATGGATCTGATTGCTTAGAAGACAATGATCCAATGCTCTTAATTCCCCACCACCCAGTCTATGTTTCTTCAGTTCTTAGAGAGAACTGAAATTCCAAAACATCCTACTTTTTATTGAAGCAAGCCCCCAGATACAAATCTGGTTTTAAAAATATCCAGCTTCCTT
Source organism: Phaethornis superciliosus (assembly GCA_023637945.1). Lineage (NCBI taxonomy): Eukaryota > Metazoa > Chordata > Aves > Apodiformes > Trochilidae > Phaethornis > Phaethornis superciliosus. Next base: position 19,621,479 of record JAJQWJ010000007.1, on the reverse strand, counting down.
CTTCTCAGATTTTGAGTGTATCTGAAAACAGGAAGGCAGGGAAAGGAAATATTTTTTTTTTTTCATTAAAAAACAAAAACAAAACCAACACACAGACATACATATGAATATTATTGTTCAACCATGCTACAAAAGAAAGGAAGAGACAACTTCTTCTCACTTGTGCACTGTGATAGCATGAGGGGCAATTTGAAGGAAAATAAATATGGATTCAAGATACAGCACAGGAAGTTCCACCTCAACATAAGGAAGAATTTCTTTACTGCAATGGTTACAGAGCCTTGAAACAGGATTCCCAAAGAAGTGGTGGAGTTTCCTTTTCTGGAGACTTTCAAGACACATATCGATGCATTTCTGAGTGACCTGACCTACTTTTGGTCCTGCTGTGGCAGGGGAGATGTATTTGATGATCTTCAGAGGTCCCTTCCAACGCCTGACATTCTGTGATTCTGTGATTCTTGGAACTGAGCACAGAATTGTGGCACAGTGAAGGTGAATTCCAGAGGAAAGATGACTTGTGCTGATGTGCTGTACTGGGCCTTGTATGATCTTGTACCTATTCCCAACTCTGCCCTCAACTTCACCTAGAGTCACAAATGCTTCTTTAGTCAACATTCCAAAGGTGCTTAGATATTTGAAGATGCAGAGAGGTGCTTAGCAAGGTTTTAAAAAATGTAACCACACTGGGCAGTTTTATCCTGTTTCAATTGCAGACCTGATCTCAAATTTATCTCACAAATGATAGGCAATACCTTATCTAAGATTCAAACTGGTCATCACACCTCAGCAATTGAATCAAAAACTCAAGTCAACATCTCCTGTCTCCAGGGGACAGTTCACATTCAGTGACTGATAGGATATGAGTTGCTGTGATTTAGGGAATAGTTAGGCATCCATAAGTCTTCTGAAGATTTCCTTTCCCTCCACCTCCCACAGTCACTAAGTAGAGAATTTCAAATAGATATATGCCCTTTGGTTACCACAATAAATCCCATCATTTGGTTATGGACATCAACTTCTGGTTGAGGCTTCTTCAACTTTTTTTTTTCCCCTCAGTATGGATGGAGGATAAATGTACTAATGTTCTCTGAAGAAGTTCTAAATGGATTAGACAGCAAATTGTGAGCAGAATCATGTGTCACGATGAGGTTAGACATACTCTATGAGAAAACAGAATGCAGTTTCTTCTCTGTATAAATAATTAGGAAATCAGAAGCATTTTAATTTTATTATTTACTCACATAATTATTTTAATTAGTGCAAGTCACTGAAGCCCACAATCATCTTACACTATTTGGAAAACCCACTGACATGAAGACTTTTTCACCTTTGTTAACGCTTCCTGGTTAAATAATTTCAAGTCAGTCTAAGTGATAGCATAGATATGAGTTATCCTCTAACCTAGCCTGTTAAGCTCCAGAACTTAAGATCCAGGAGACTGAGAAATTCCAAGAGGTAATGTTTTTCCAAGTTGATCTTGAGGGCAAGTGTGGTAGCTTGTGCAGGATATTTTGGCTGCTTTGATCAAGGATCTTCTACGTAGCCAATGCACTGGGCTACAGATGGAAGTGAAAGGGAGGAGGATGAGAAGAGCAGAGGATAAAAACTACAGCTATTGATATGATAAACTCGGGACTGGGTAATTCTGCTGAACAAATACACTGTGTATGTTGATGAACTGGATGCTTTCCAAGAATTCTGCGAACAGAATGCCCTTGTAGCCCTGAAATAACACTCAAGGTCCACATCGGCACAGATCATACTCATTATTCTTGATAATGGTCTGATGAGTCATGGCAGTGGAGTACAGGTGCCAGCCCTAAAACACGAGCTGAATACTCACAAGCATCCAGTACTATTGACAACACTGCAAGATCACCAAAGTCCTTTTGAGTGTCTACCATCAGCAACATGCTACACTGAGAATGCCAGCAGGGGAGAAAAAAGCCTCCTGTTAGATGCAGTGCTAGAAAATAGTGCATTCTATTCCCAGGTTTTTCAACATACACACAATACATTATTGTAGTAAAACCACAGGAAGATGTTAAAAAGGGGGGGGGGAAATGAAGATTTTTCATGGCTGGTCTCTTTCAGTCATTTTTAGGCATGATGCTAACCTACACCATTTGTTACAAATTCTTGCACTGTGTAACCAGCCAGTTAGTGGCAGTAGAAACAATGTCTGAATGGTCACTGGCTCAAAAAAGAGTTTGTCTGCAGAAATATTATGATGCTCCCCAGTATCACAAGAGAAGCAAGCTGTAGAAGTGGTAGCTAAAAACTGAATTTATAGTATCATATATGTTCATGAGGCAAGGCAAAATAAGGGAGCATAATAGAAGATGGTCTGAAGAATTTCGGAAACAGTTTCTGACTCTGGAGAGGACAAAAGACACATTGGAAGGAAGTTCATTCAAACTGGATGGTAAAATGGCAAAGAATAGAATGTATTTCAAATGTGAATTTGAGATTTTGATGGAACTGAATACTTAAGCGGCATGTATACACATTTACCAAACTGTATTGCTTAAATATATTTGTGGAAGTCAAGTTGCTGGATTTTTTTCACTTTGTTCAGAAAACTAAATACTTTATAGCACTTTATGCAGTGAAAGGAGGAAATCAGGTTCTTAGAACCACTGAATGTACATCACAACCCACGTACAACAAGATTTAGTAAAATGAAAGCAGATGAAGCCAGAAAGAAAGTGTTAATGAAGCGAATGGCCCTTGTCACTTCTTGGGTGACTAAGTCACATGAGGAAGTATTTGGACAGCTCTTCATATGGCCATAAAATCTTATTTCTGCCCACTCAGCAAGCAAATAAATATTTCTGAAGAAATACTTGTAATAATATGACAAGAATACATGTGCCAACTTACACTACTAGGCAATAAGAAAATCCTGTATTTTGGAGGAGGAAGAACCCTTTACCTTTAAACATAAATAATACCTTATATATACACCATAATTCATATACCACCTTTTTCCTGACCAAAGTTTTATACTCGTCTTTGATCATGAATCTTAAAGCAAACATAAAAACAGCTGGACTGGAACATTTCAAAGCAAAAGCTGAGTTGTTTAAATCCACTGAAAATATAAATACAAAACCTTTTAATTTCAGAAGTTAAAATTCACCTTTGAAAATTTCAACAGAGAAGACAGTCTCTGCTTTTTGCCAAAACAGAAGCATCAATTAAGAATCTGAGCTGTTTAAAAGATCAGGCAGGGTTTAGCTAAAATTCTGTTGGGTCAGCTGGCATGGACGTGAGAGCCACCTCATCTTATTTCTGGTTAGAAAGAATGGAGATGATTTTCTTTTTATCATCCTCCCCTTCCAACAACATTCCCCTGATGATTTCTAGATACATGTAGAGTTTCAAAATAAGCAACTGAATGAATTTTTATGTTTAGGAAAGAACTGCAGCCTTCATACTTGATGGGTATTCTATCGGAGTTCCTACAAGGGTTCTGCTAGCAATAAAGCAACATTAGCGGAAATATACCACCAGAAAAAAAATTCAATCTCTCATTTATGTATATTTAGACATGTACAGCTTGACTCAATTTAGAAATTTAGATGAGTTTGTATGTAATCCTAGCCTGTCTGAAATTATAGCTATAACACGAAACGATCAAAAGAGACATGAAATGAGCACTGAGACAGAAAACTCAAGTTATTTACTCTTTTCCGAAAATCGAAATTAGAAATTCTTCTCCTTCATTAGGTAATAATATAAAACAACTCACAAGAAGGCTGGAAAAGAACATGGGAAGAAATCTTAAAATGATGATCACTGAATGAAACTGAAAGAACTGTTCAAATATCCAACTGAATGAAAAAAAGGTAGTGTCATTATTTCCTTAAAAGTTTATACAAAAGGTAAAAACATTAGTTTAAAATAGAGATTCAACATACAAAGATGAAAATGCCCCTAGAAAATAGCAAAGTATTTTGAACACTATCAAAATTATCAAAATATTTTAAAACCACCAGAATATTTACTCTAAAGAGGGTGATCAGACATTGGAATGGGCTACCCAGGGAGGTGGTGGGTTCTCTGTCCCTGGACTTTTTTTAAAAGAGGCTGATGTGGCACTAAGTGCCATGGTCTGGTAACCACAGTGGTAGTGGAATAAGGGTTGGACTTGAGACCTCAGAGGTCCTTTCCAACCCAGATGATTCTGTGAGTGATACTCCTGTAATGTAAACCATGGGAAAGCTGTTTCAAACATTTACCATAGCATCTAGGATGTCAGCACTGTACAGCCCCAGGGAGTCACACTGTTGCTAAGCCCATGGCCACATCTACACTCAATAAAGTGGGAGAAATTGCTGTAGCCATAATAATCCTTAATGGAAAATGACACTCTAGTGAAAGGACATTAATACACTGAGAAGAGACATCACTGCATTCTGGTGAGCAGTTACCACAACATGATATGGTCAAGGAGCTCATGTGCTCCCAAATACTGCACAAATCATCCCAAATGTTGGGATGGTACTTGCATATAAACACATACATATTGTCTCCATACAAGATAAATTAATAATTAAAATATGTAAAGAAAACAGACTAAGCTGTTTGCTTTGCTATTTAAAACAACAGGTTTACACAGCGCAATGAAATATTTATTCATTGTGTTTTCCTTTTGCTGATCTATTTTTCTGGATTGATTACCTCTGAAAGCTTTCCTGACATGAGCTATTGTACCCTAACAAAGAGGAGGTGAAGCAAAGCATCTTGATTAGATACAATGCAGATCAGCTTCTAGTCAAGATTACCAGACCAGGAAGAACAGAGAGCATATGGTCATAAGACTGCATCTATCCTAAGTTGGTGTTATGGGAAGTGAAGTGTTTCCCTGTATTATAAAGTCCTGGGCTACTTGCTTGGGAAGAAAAAAATTTGGGGATGCTTCAGGAAAAAAGACACACTCAACTCACTGAAATCATTATCTGCAGCTAAGCTACATTTCTCGAGCCATCTCAGCTTTAGCATCCTCAACATCTCAATATGAAACTTCATAATTATCATACTTGAAATTCTTGAATGTCACACTTGAATTCTGCTTAGCCAAAAATTTAAAAGCACAGAAAGGAAAAGCTAACTTCCCAATTCCCCATTTCCCTGCCCCTGCCCAAATATAACACTCTTAAAATTGAACTAAGTTCTGTGCTTCAGTCTTTCCGTGGTGGGAATGACTTGTTATGTCATCATTCACATTTCTCTGAATGCTCATTCATTTGTGGCTCTAGGACAACAATAAGTCTGGATGTGCTTTCATTCTATACATGGCGTTTACTCATGTTCTCTGAAACCCCTCTCTGCTGAGGTTCTCAGCAGAACCTCAAGAACATCTCTACTAAGACTGGAAAAAATGTGTATATATTTATTTTTAGTATCACTAGTTAATACTTCATACTTTTCTTTTATATTGTTATTTGAACATATTCATCTATTCAGTTAAAATGAAAGTTATATTTTAACAACTAATAGCTGTAAAATGAAATTTCTGACAGTTACATAGAATACCTTACCAATACACTTCACAACTTTAATTAGGATTCTTGGTCCTAAGCTACCTAGGATATGCCAGATACCAGAGAAACGGCAGGTAAGCCACCCTGCCCAGCAGAGCTGCTTGTCTACAATTCTGGACAGATCAAATGGATGGCTAAATAGACAAAGAGAAATAGGATGGATGTCTGCAAAATGAGTGAATCTGCAGACACTAGCAAGGCAAAATTAGGGCAGAAACAGACAGAAATGACATGGGCATGGTGCCTTGAATAGAAACACAAACTCTTTTGAAAGAGTTATTTTGGAAAACTCCTTTATTTTTACCATGAAAGTAACTGCGTTCTGGATCTAAGGTAGATGAATTGAAATGAAAAATATATTTATATCTGACAAGAAGAGTGCATTTCTTATTTGGTGTCTCTCAACAATTGAGTTCATTGCTTTTAAGTAGCTGAATTTTCCAAAAGATGCAATAGGTGAGATCACTGTAGCCTGTCAGCAACTATCACAAACTTTGTGCAACAAAGTATTCAATTTTGGTTTTGAACTTTTTCTTAAAAGGTAAATATTTGAAATTGGGCAGACTGAAGACATTAACAGAATATTTAAAAAGAAGACACACCACAGGAAAACACTTGTAAAAAAGTGGTATGAGCAAAACAAATATTACAAAGATATAACATAAGAAAAGCTATACATCATCTGTGGAAAAGACAGACTGATTTCAGTCTGAACGACAACAACAACAACAAAAAAAAAAAAAAAAAAAAAAAAAAAAAAGGAATAAATTGTGTCAGGAAAAGTACACAGGGATCAAACTGATAGAAAGTTATGTACATTAAGAAATTAACTGTAGCAATAATATTTGGGTGTTGTGGTGTCTTATTAGAAGAAAGAAAGAGACAGTTGAATGTCCATGGATTCAGAGGAATGCAGTTGACTAAAATGCCATGTGAGTTCTGTTGGAAAGTGTAATGTTAGAGCACTTAAGAGATGCACAGAAAACAACAGTGCCATGTGGACTAAGTCCCTGATTTATTCTCTGCATCAGAATACTACTGGGTTTGTCCAATGGAAAATCCAGTGGAAATTAAGCATCACAGAGCAGGTTAACTTGCAAAGAGAGATTCTGCTATATATTCTGCACAATGATTTTGTTCATTATTCAACTTAAGGTAGCTCAGAAACACTAAGTTAGACTAAATAGGTAAGAACATAAATTAAGGACATCACTGTATCTACAGAAATGACATGGTCCTTGCAAGAGAAAGAGAAGAAGTAAAGCATTAAATAATTCAGATCACCAAGCACTTTGCAAAAAAAATGCTCGCTGTGAATTGAAGATCTGGTTTTATGCCTGGAAAGCTGATCTCGAAACTCTAGAAAAAAATTTAATGTCATTAATTTTAAATTCAAAGTTGTATTGAAAAGAATTGTATGAAGATCAATAAATAACTAAAATCATTGAGGAAATCTATGAATAAAGCATTACATTGCAGGCTGTAAGCCTCTAGGCACTTTGAACCATTACGTATATTTCTATTTTTTAATCTCAGTTTGCTTTGAAAAAAGGAAGAAATTGAAGGACTTTAGAAGAAATTTAATCTTCTACTGAAATAAAAAGGACTTGGAACAGCTTCTTTGTTTTCAATAAAAATTACATTGTGATGAAAGCCAGCTTCTACTACCCTATTATTTAAGTAAAAAAGAGGGGGAATTTGCTCAACAAGGGAGAATTGCAGGGCATAGTATTTCCAGTAGAGCATGTGCATTCGTGGGTACAATACGTATATTCTTATGTACCAAGTTTTCAGAACATTGCCATACAAAAGTCTATCTCAAGACAGTAAAAATTAATTCCTAGAAATTCAACTCAAGCAGCAGGTAAGAACAATTAGTATCACTTCACATCTTGTTGAGATCTCATGGTCCCTTCAAAATTTAGTTTGAAGCTCTCTTATTTCTAGATTAATTAGATGAGAAAACTGTACAATCTTTTTATGCTTAGCATTTAATAGTTGCTGTGCAGACTAAACTAAAACGTTTTTCCATAAGTATATATGTTGTATACAATCTAAAATAAATCATTACTGAATTTTGTGTATTTTTTTAAATGTCATTTCACTATGTAATGACAGGTGGTACAGCAAGTATGATGTCAGTGCAGGAGACTATTATAAAAGTATGTGCTGTAAACTGCATTAATCACAGAACTACTTTTAATGTAAACAATGCTTTTTGTCTTAGTTTAAACATTTATACCCATCTTTTTTGTTACCCAATCAACAAAGTGCAGGGTTTCTGCTTTCTGATTCTTCTTAAAAGCTGATTAACTTTTTTGTCATTTAAATTTATCAACTCACTTGTTTTTACATCATTAAGTAGTCATTTCCTTCTATTCAGTGTGCCTTTTTTCAAACACTTATTTTGCAAATACTCAGAGTGTCATTGCAAATTTCTGTCAGGTGATCTCCATCACTGGCCTCATGTTGCCTTAATTACCCACAAGCAAGCATTGGTCACATGCTTTGAAAAACCACAAGGCAGCACACAGCTCAGTATCAACTTGATAGTGTGCACTGTTCAGCAGTTCCTCTAATGCAACAAAACATAATAATCATGTGCTAGTTTTTTTAATATAAAAGTAGTCCTGTAGGGGAATTAACCATATATTTTAAATCAATAGGAAAGATAAGTCTACAGCCCACACCCCACATTTTTATATTTACTATTAGTTACTGTCAGATTAAGGTAACTGTTTTCATTTTCAGCTTCACAAGGCATTCTCTCCTGGATCCAACCCCTTTCATCATTTTAGCACTCTGTCCTTTTGCAAGACCTTGAATTTTCCTCACCCTCTTCCTTCCACAACATTCAGAAACCCTTTTCTGATTTATTGTCCAAATACCAAGGTCTGATCTGTCAAAGGTAGTGACATTCCTACATTGAATTCAGGAGACTTCCTAACTGGTGATAACTGAGACAGGGAGCTACAGGGTTTGTTTCACAAATGAGGCACTCTTCTACATTTATGTACTGAGAAAATTGACTGCACTGTTACCAAACCAAAAATACTGTTTGGATAAATGGTATAAATACAAAAATAACCATACTTTCTAATGCAAATCACACACTACTTACCTGTAACTTATGGGGGTTACCAGGCCAAGCTGGAAATGTTTTAATTCCAGCTCTTTAAACAGAATATGGGTATTAAATCTTTTGTAAAGCATGATCACTGAACCCCTCTTCACTTCATGCACAAGGTGTTTTATCCAGTGAGTAAAGCAATACTGGAAAAAGGCCTGAAAGAAACCACAATTTGCCAAAGGAAGAGAACAAGAGAGGTTCAGAATACTGACAAATCGTAGAACTGTCCTGGATCAAATTAAAAGTCTGTCAATTTTTTTTTTTCCTGCTTTGCACAGTGGCCAAAAGATCATGAAGGAAGACAGGAAGGAAGAAGTCTTTAAAGTGCTTTGAAAAAGGATAATCTCAGCAAGAACCAGAACCTGTTAGGATTTATTCAACTGCTGAACTACAGTTTGTAATAATTTTCTGAGTCATACATCATAATATATGGGTCCAAATTTAACACTGGAATCTAAAGGCAATCTCTAGCCAATGTCAAATTTTAAGATGGAGCCTTAGACAGTCAGGGTTTTTTTATTTTATTTGCACGATTAACACAAATTAACAAAGTAAAAAAAACAGGATGAGAAAAAGAATAGTAAATTCTGTTAACTGTTTTTTTAATTGCACCTTCATGTAGGGAACTAAGAATTTGAATATTCCATTCTTATAGCCAAATAACTCCAAAACAAAAAACACATGGCAGTACTCTGTTGTAGTAGAGCAGTGTTTACTAATGTAGGTAGTAACAGCTGAGTTGCTACCTACATTTGTGATGGGTTTATCACTGTTACAATGCCAAACACTGAGAAGTGCTAGAAAAAAAAGTAAGTATTGTGTCATTAAATGGACCATAAGGCTCTAGAACTGGCCTCAAAATAAAAGAGAAACAACAGATGTGATCCATGTTACGCTGAATCTATTCCTACATAATTGACATTTTAAAAAATATAGTATCTGTCACAGAAAATTAGCTATTTGACTATGTTAGTGCTTAGAAAGCTATTTCTGCTCTTATACTAGTTTAGATCAGAACAAGATAGCAAACTTTAATGAATTTTAGCATTCTGCTACAGCAGAGAAAAGCAAGTGCCACTAAGATGGCACCAAAGTAGAAATAAAACCAGTATTTTCACTAATTACTGACTGTAAGGGTGACTAAAAGTGTTTGTATAACAGTACTTATAATACACTGCAGGCAAAAATAATAGCACTAGAAAAATTGTCACTATTTCAGAACATACACAATGCCCTTTTGGTGACTGATGCTTCTCTAGCCTCTCTTGTGCCAGTGTTGATACTGCACTAAAGGTAAGTGCAGTGAGCCCTTTGGATCTGCAAGTGAGCCTCTCAGAAGCCAGCCAACCTGCCTCAAATGTTGGAGCAACATCCCTGCACTTCTGCCTGAAGGCATGATTACATTAACACCTCCAACACCTGTTTTTTGACAATAAGTTATTTTGGTTTCGTCATACAAATGATGTAATTTTACTGTCTTCCATTTCAAATGAAAGCATGCATTCTAGATTTCAATAGTTGAATTGCAGTAATCACTTTCTCATAGAATCATAGAATGGATAGGGAATTATTTGCAAAATTGTTGTGCTTTGCTTTTTTCAGTGCAAAAACCTAGGAAAAATACTTCTTTGTAAGCTTAGTGACTAAAGAAACCATATGAACTATATCTCTTCATCTTTTCTGCTGTCTGGGAGCATGCTGGCCATCTGGAATCCTTGTGGTTTGTTTCTGAATTGACTGATATTATATCTAATAATTGCATACCTTGAAGCACCATGCCTTTGAAAGGAAAGGAAACCAGAAACCCAAAGCATGGCTTGTCTCTGAAAGAAGATTTGCATATATAATCTAAAATAAACTCTGGTTCAAATGAAACAATTTATTTTCACAAAAAAATAACACATTAGCAAGACTACCTATTACGTTATCAATTAATAATTATTAGCCATTATTAGTTTTTGTACTAAGAGAAGGAAAGCACCTACAAGCAAGAAATGGTTGAATGGTTATGCAAACATCTTGCACACTTCATTTTTATAGAAGACATAAATAGAAAAGCTAACAATCCTCTTTCCTTTAGACTTTCATGCATGGTACTTTCAGGATGTCTCTTAGTGTGCCCCAGCTCCTATTACTAATAAATGTGAAAGACTATGGCAATCCTACACATTCAGATGTTTCAACAACAGTTTTAGAAGCTGCATTCTACACAGAGCCTCTCATAAATATCTTTGTTCTTTACAGCTGAGCTGCAGTGTGATGTGTCCCTACCATGTAGCTCCTGGTGTAAAACCTGAAAATGGGTGAGTCATGATGCTTTCATTACTCTCTAATCCCATTACCCATCCACACCTCCTCTGTCTACCTAAACATCTTTATTACCCTCCTGATAGATTCAATGAGCAGACAATCAGCCTAGAAATCAGCACAACTGTAACAAATGTCTTCCAGTTTATCAGCTACTTAAATTATTAAGTATCCTGCTGTAGTGAGTCATTTGAAATTTGCCATATTATAACTTGATACCTTGTTGAATTTTAAGGAGATAAGCAGAATATGTCTAAATCTTTACTTCCTCCTCCATGAATTTCCCCATACATTTCCTATAGGTACATCACATCACCTATTATTCTTTAGTTTTTCAAACTGCCTAAAGATACAAGAAACATAAAGGCACACATGCATATATAACAATACAAGTACATGCATCTCAAATGTTCATTTTATTTACATTAATACTTGTGAGAGTTCTTCTTACCTGCCCAGATGAATGCATAGTATTAAACATTTACCATTTTGTTTTGTCACATGCATCTTGTTAGAACACATACCTTGTCCTTTTAGAGGTCAGACTGAGCTTCCATCTTTTCTTTCTACAGAAGAGTTCTGCAGTAGGATTTCTTGGCTCAAGCCAATAGCTCATGGACAGCAAGTGGCATTTTTCTGAAGATCTCCACTGACTCTCTCCCTCACCATCTTCAGCTGAGACCACAGGATTTTCCAGTGTCACATGCAACATCCTCTCTCTTGGGACACAATTGTCTTGGAGCTATTTAAAAAAAAAACCCAAATATTTCTGTTCATTTTTCTAGCAGTTTGAGAGTTTGGAGGGTTTGTTTTTGTGGTGCTTTGGGTTTTCAGAGCATGTTTTATGGCTTTTTTATTTGTTTGATTGTTGTTTATTTTTTTAACAATCAAAAAACCAAATAAATTTTATTATTTCAGATAATAAAATCATTCTGTACTTCTACAGGTATTTTAATCTTTATTTTAATGCCATTTCTCATTCAAAATCACTATGTGGTTAAAATGTGCTCTCTTTTATTTAGCTAGTATATTCATATCTTAATGAATAATGGATTGTTCCCTTTATAATCTTATAAGGACAGAAAAAAACCTGAAAATTTACTTTACTAGGACACTTCATAAGACACAGAGCTATATGCACATAACTTTCTTTAAAAATTATTTTAATTTTTTGACCCAAGAATCAAAGAAAAATTATGCTAATTATCCAAGACATTTAAGTTTCTGAATGGGAGGACAAACAGTATGTACATTTAATATCAACACGCTAAAAAGCAGTACTTGGTCTTTAATAATTAGCACCATGAGGAGGGAATTGACAATTAATTCTTCATAAACAACAAACTGCCATATGTTGTGTGCCTAGAAAAAAAGTATGCTAAAATTTCAATGAGGAATTAGAGAACTGTGCCCCTTGTCCCTAGTTTCAGAATACATATTTACTTCCTGTTTTGTCTTTAAAATAATTGAAGAAATATTTTATGATCACTACTTTTATAGGGGAAGAACAGCAAGAAATTGTGGGAGGTGGCAAAGTTAATGTGGGTGATAAGAAAGGAATGTGCTAATGAAGTATGTTTACAAGAGGAATGGTGGAAAACTACTGGAAAATCGTGGAAAAAGACTGGACCTTGTTGGGAGGAATGTGGGAGGATCTGGTGGGAGGACCCTGGGAAAGTATGAATATATGTATGGACCCTCAGTTCAATAAACTGTCTCAGGAAGGAAAGCTGAGTCTGTGAAATCAATACACCACAAGAAGTACAAACAAAAGGAGAGATGGCATACAGAAAGAGATTCACAGACAGGTCATCACATCCAGTGTTTCTTATTAACTATAGCTCCCTTGACAACAGCAACTCTTTGTGTATCACCTGTTGATAAGCATGAGTCAAGATTCTGCATTAATTGCTAGAAGGCTGGTAGACATTCAAGGAGAGCAGACAACAGATCACATAAGCAGTAGCAAACAATACAATAATAAAGCAGCAGAACTCCAAGTACTTCTAAGAGTACCAATTGATTCTTGGCAAGTAACATAGTATGTAATGTCATAATATACATCTTACTGGTGATTTTGCATTGCCAAAACTAGGCAGCAGTTCACTCATATGTACAGTATTTTCTACTTTCAATTCTTACAGTACTTCTACTACAGCCAACTCAAACCACCAAACTCAACTTCAAACTCAAACAAACAACTCAAACTCAAACTTCATCTTTTATCTTACAGATACTTCAGGTGTTCAAGAATTCCACCATATCTTGTAAAAATACCATTAATTTTCATTATGATCCTCTTGATATTGAAGTAGTACCTGCCTACAATAAATCAACACTAGGGCTCAAAAAATCCTCAAATACAGTAGAATCCAATGCCATATCCATATTTTCTTAGACATGATGGAAATTAGCACTGAGTTTACAGATCATAACTGATGGAAACACTGTTGCTGCTCATGAAATTGTTAAATATAAAGCCCTTTCCAGATAGCTGGAGAACAGGTTCACTAAGGCTATTTAAATCAGGTAGCATGGGAATCTCAAATGATGTAAAAATCATTGTAAGCATCATGCATATGCTCTTGGAGACCAAAAGGATGGGGAAAGAAATATAACTTGCAGTAGCTCTCAGATGTCTACAAAACACAACCAGAGAGGAGACAAGAAGGGGTAAGGCAATCCCTCGCAGCCATGAAACAAATGCAAGGTCTTAATCATTCCTGGGTTTTCCTGAGTGCCTAAATGGGTAGAGGAAAAGCTGTGCTACAAAAGTCTTTGATCCTCTTTTCCTATCAGAAATCTAGATTGGTACTCAGAACAGTAATGCTGCTATGCTGGAGGAACTACAGAGGCATCCCATCTGACAGTCAAAATAAATGCACTATGTTTTGACACAGCACAGAAATTATGTACTTCCACAAAAGAATGATAAAGAAAACCATGAAGCAAACCTGAAAACCTGAAGCAGACACAAGGCTGGCACTTCAGCTCCCAGCGCAGGTAGAGGAAACAGCAGGGACACTGTGGGTCTTTCTCTCTTTCCTGTTGGCAGGCAGCTATTTAGAGGCCATTTGGAAGAGTTTAAAGTATCTCCAGGACTGTTCTGAACTACTGTAGTGCATCAGCACGTACACCATGCCTCTTTTTCCTCAGTGGTCTCTTGTTTAGAGACTCATTTGATTTATACTCTTCAGCTGGGCACCCACTGGTGCACTTCATACCTACAGAACTAAGAACTAAGACTCAGGTGTTTCCTAACTGTATGTGATGAATGAGCCCTTACCTACACTGGTTTGCTGGAAAACTGCTATTTCAAAAGATCCCCTTGTAAATGTGCTTCATTCTGTTGCAGATACACCTTTTTCACATGACAACAAACAGGAACTCTCTGACACACTATGGTTTTTCTTAGATATGATGCTTATCAAGAACGTGCATAAAGCAAAAGAAAGCAGGCAAAAGGAATCCTTGAGAAACAGACTTCTGTTCTTTTAAGCTGAAACACATGCTCTGCTGTAACCTCTTCGTGTGGCAGGCAGCCATTTCAGGAACTACTTTTCCAACAACACACTCCCTTGTCCTTCAAAGGAGTTTAATAACCTTGCCTGTTAAGTAGAAGATAAAGTGGAGTCAAGGAGTGTGAGATAAAGGCCAACAACTAGAGAAGAGTGAAAGACATGCACACAGCACGTCAGCGAGCACCAAGGGGCAGCTGCTCTGCAAAGGAAGGTGAACTGGGAATAAGGACTGTCACGTTTCAAAGGCTGGAAATGTGGAGATTATTGTTAGATCCCACAAGGACAAATTAAAGATCATACAGTATCTGGTGCAGCTACACAATTTTACTGAACACAGACAGAACTGGTAGGCGTTAAAACTATATCTCTTAGCCTAATCTTATAGAGACAGAAGGGGGGAAGGGAAGGGAAAAGAAAGGAAAAATTCCTGCCGAGGGAGTGTGAATCACTGCCAGGCCTCTCCATACTTATATTTACACCGATGCCCCCTGTGCCACAAAAGTTTTAACAGTTTAGCTTCTTTGATTGCTGCATATACATCACAATCACAAATAACCTGTGTGTCTAAAGTTAAATCCACCCCTTGGTCACAGGCCCATTGGTATGTTGCATCTAGCCCTGGGTGATCTGCAGTGTCCAGAAAGCTAAGAACAGTTCACTTCTATGCTCCCAATGTAAATCTGTTTGAAAACAGTTTAGCTGCCTGGTCCACCTGATGGTTTTGCCAGTGTTCTTCCCTGGCCTGACTCTTAGGTACATGGGCATCCACGTGCCCTGCCCTCACTGTCAGTCTCTCTAACCAGGCAGCAATATCTCGCCACAGAGTGGCAGCCCAAATAGGCTTCCCCCTGTGCTGCCAGGGGGTTTCCATCCCTTCAGCCACCCCCACAAGGCATTTGCTGCCATCCAGGAGGCAGTGTAGAGGTAAAGCACTGGCCACTTTTCCCATTTATAGCTAAACCAGCTTCTAGTAGTATGCAGATTACTTTCCTGCCTTTTTCAAAGACTTCTTCAGCTGTATCACCCCCACAACAACATCATCGATGTACTGCAGATTGTCTGGAGCTCCTCCCTTCTCCAGTGCAGTGTGGATCAGACCACGGCAGATGGTGGGACTATGCTTCCACTCTTGAGGTAGTTGGTTCCAGGTGTACCTGGCACCCCTTCAGGTGAAAGCAAATTGGGGCCTGCACTCTACTGCTATGGGAATGGAGGAAAATGCATTAGCAATGTCAATAGTTGCATAGCATTTGGCTGCCTTAGACTCCAGTTCATACTGGAGCTCCAACATATCTGGAACAGCAGCACTCACTGATGATGTAACTTCATTCAGACTACGGCAGCCCAATCAATCTCCATTCTCCATCAGACTTTGAAGGGTGAGAGGGTCTTGCTGATCACCTGTTGGATCTCTAATTGGCAAATATGATTCTGTATGGGGAGCAGGGAGGCTCTGTTGGTACAGTACTCTGACAATGCACAGTGTTAGAAGAGGATGGGACCTGCTGTTCCTTCACCCTCATCAGGCCCACTACAGAAGGGCCAGGCAAGGTGGACAGTTGGTCAGTGCCCTCAGTTTCCACAGCTGCTACACCAAAGGCCCAATTATACCCTTTTGGGTCCTTGAAATACCCTTTTTGGAGAAAGTCTATATATGCATGGATGCACGGATCATCTGGGCCAGTCACTGCACAGGGGGTCTCCCAGACATTTCTGATCAGGCTCAGTTCAGCCTCCAATATAGGCTGCTCTTGAGAATCTCCTGTGACTCCAGAGATGGTAATAGAGTTTGCTCCTTTGTGATTTGACAGTAGCAAGGTGCACTGTGCACCAGTGTCTACCAGGGCTCTGTATCTCTGTGGTTCTGCTGTGCCAGGCCACCAAGTCCACGGTGTCCAGTAAACCCAGTTATCCCTCACTTCCACCTGGCTGGAGACAGGGACCCTCTTACTGCTGCGTACAGTGCCCACACTGAACAGAAGGGTTTGTGTGGCAAACCAGACTCTCACTGCTACTTCCTTGACGCATAGTTGGGTTGGAGACCCAACTGGGGCCAGCACTGGGTGTTTCTTGGGAGACTGGAGTGGCCAGACTTCTGGAAACATTACCCCCAGTGGTCTTACCTTGCAGCTCCCTACTCTCACATAGAGGGTCACAGTGGATTTGCCATCCCATATACTCATGTCTTCACCAAGGTCACATAGGATCGACCACAGAGAACTCTGTGTTGAGTTCTGCTTACTCTGTGCATTGCCCATTGTGTCCATCATTCATGTCATTTCATAGAATCATAGAATCATAGAATTAGCCGGGTTGGAAGGGACCTCAGAGATCATCAAATCCAACCCTTGACCCACCGGAGCAGTTGCTAGACCATGGCACTGAGTGCCACATCCAGTCTTTTTTTAAATGTCTCCAGGGACGGAGAATCTACCACCTCACCGGGCAGACCGTTCCATTGCCTGATCACCCTCTCCGTGAAGAAATTCTTTCCCCAACCAGAACCTCATACCTGTTTTTTAGGGGCACCCCGGGGGGTGAGGTGGTAAGGAAGAAGCTCGTCTCCTGCCTCGACCCTGAACTGGCCTCCACTTGCTCCTTCATCCATGTTACTACCTCTGGTCTGACAGGGGCAGGATACAGGGACCCTCTGATCCCATTTCTGTTCTTGGGAGGGCAGAGCCTGGCTCCAGCAGTCTATCTCCCGTTCAGCCTCCCTGATCCCCCTCAACCTACCACCTTCCTTCGGGAGTTCCGTAAGGCGGAGGCGGCAGGGATCACCCCCCAGCTGGCAGCGCACACCGCTGTGACCCGAACTGCCATCCGCTGCCAGGGAAAGGCGCTCACACTCCTGCAGCCCCTGACCTGGACGGCCGCAGATTCTCGGGGAGCTCTGGCAGCCGCCGAACGCACACCCCTCTTCCCCAGGGGTGCGGGCACCCTCACCCTTCACCCCTCCCGCTGACTGAGCCGCCGCCCCGCCCGCCTGCGCCCCGCTGGCACCGCTGCGGAACCCGCGCAGGCCGCCACCTCGCCGCCGCCTGAAACCTCCCGCGGGTTCCCGGCCACGGCCACGGCCTGCAACCTCCCGCGGGTTCCCGGCCACGGCCCCGGCCGCCTGGCCCGCTCTGCCCCACGTGTGAGAGCTGCCGCCTCCTGCCGGGTCTCTCCTTTCTCCCTCGGCTTTCCCTGGCTCCCGAAAGCCCCTGATCACTTCAAAAACGCTGGGTCACAGAGCTCACGGTGCCGGGGTGGCTTTTCGCTGTGATACAACTCTGCTGTTGCATATAGAAAACCGTTATATTCCTGATAATGCTACATTCTGATTTTTCTGCTTTTCCAAGACAATCTGAGTCCTTACTATTGCATTAGTATGGACTTTAGACTCCTTTCATTACTATCTCCTTCAGAACAGAATGCAGGAAAATATCTTGACCTACATTTGAAGAGGCAAAATCGCCTGACTTCATTATAGAAGCAGAGGCTTTGGGAGGACCAGAGTTTATATCAGCAACTAGAGCTGGATTTTATGTCGAATACCTAAGCAGATAGGAACATCTGGAAGGAGAAAAGACTCTACAAGAACTAATTACATTGCCAGACTTTTATTTTTCCTTGGCAATGAGTGTCATAGGCAAAAACTCTGAACTCCAGCAAGAGAAGGAGAAACTTTCTGCTCATGATTCCTAGAATGCTGTCAGTAAAGTTTTACTAGAAGCACTTTGTAGTTTGTTTTGCTCTGGGGGGCAAAGTGGTGAGACCAAAAATGCTGAAAGGATATTTCATCTTTGCACTGAAAAATGCTCTCAACTTTCTAAACAGGCATATACATTACCCCTACCATTCTTTGCTGTTCCAAAGAAAGCCAGCAGATGAGATAAATCATAGAAACCCACAGCACTGACAGCTGCCTGCCTCTTAACCTGGAACTCATTAATTGACTTTCCCTTCTTGGTCCCTATTCTCCATTTTGGCACAGTTCCTATTACCATTTTATCTTTGTTTTGGTTTGCTTTTTTCTTTTTCCCTGATAAATTGTATTCCCCTAAATTACTTATTTCTCTCCAACTTGTACGATTTTGCTAGACAAGACGGTTTGCCACTCTGTATTACAAACAAACATTTTCCTTGTTGATGCAGAGACAATCCAAGAGCTAGTAACTCCTTTGGTGAAGTAAGGATGATTAATGCTGACCAGAAGATGCAATGTTTTCCTCTCATTCCTGTGAAATTCCATGAAACTCTATGTTGATAAATAAATTACGAATATTTCAATAGAAACAAGCCCATAATATCTAAATTCAGATTGCTTTTAGAAGTATAAGCAACGTGCATATGAAGTGTACTTTTTGTGGGTTTTTTCTTTTTTTTTTTTTCTTTTTAGTTCTTCATAAAGTAAGGACACAACCAAAAAACTTTTCCAAAAGACAGGTTTTTCAATAATGTAATACTGGATACAGTGTAGGGTTCAAGTTTATTATCCACATGAGGTCCATAACCTGTGACTACAGCACTGTTAAATAATGTCAGTCTTCTCATAAAGTATACATTTTCCAGCTGGGTGCAAGTTAAAATAGTTTGATATTTATGTTCTTGTAAGACTGAAGTGCAGATGAACGTAAAATTTGTCATGGAGCCCAGAGAAAAACAGGTCTCCAGGTGCCTTTTTTCTACCATAGTCATGTACAACTCACTACATGCTCTGAAGCATTTAGTTCTTCTAAAAACAGTGTCAGCAAATTTTCTGGGTCTCTTCCATGAATATTTTAAAAATTTTAGTCAGGCTGAAACATGAATGTTCTTCAGCAAGAAGGCTTCATCTCACCACTGAAGGATTAGCAAGTTAACAGCAGCACAGCGCTGTAGATAAATTGATTCTAGGAATTCTTCTGTTCCATACCTAACTGGAGCAATTAATGGGATTAAATTTCAAGCATTGAAGGAGCCTCAAAGTTCTGACATTTTGGGTCCAACACAGACACCATACACATTGCTGACATCTCGAGTGATCTGCTGATGGTGAAGCTCAAGAACGTTGTCACAAATCTCTACTACATCATTGCCTGAAGGATACATCTCACCTCACAATTCTAGGAGTTATTTCAGAGAATTTCTGGAGTCTCTAAAAATGAGATTTCACAAAACCAGAAGCATTTCAATTTAATAATAAATTTATGATGTTTTCTTAAAAAAGCACCCATTAGACCTCATGTGTTTAACATAAATCTGCTGCTTAGGTTTTAGAGAAGACCAGCACAATGAGCACACAAGCAGCAGTGGGAATTATGCACAAAGCGTAGTGCATGATACACGCAGCTCTACCAGATCAGTCTAATATTCTGTTTCTTATCACTGTACAGCAGTTACTGATTGCAGCACGAGGAAACAAATGTTGTTGTGGCACAAGGAAACTTATACCTATTTTTTAACTTAAAAAAAAAAAAAAAAGAAAAAGAAAAAAAAAAAGAAAAAAATTTTCTTTTCCCATGTATATTTTCCCTTAAGGCACACTAAAGTCAAATTTTGGAAGTATGCTATGCTGTCCATACCCACTAAGTTATCTAAATATGGGAGCTCAAAGTTACAACTCTTTTTTCTTGAAAAGGCTCTACATAGTTTTCAGTTTTTTCCTTTCATAACAGAATTTTCCTAGTGAAAGAAATACCAAAAAAATGGACACTACCTATTCATTAATAAAATGGACAACAGATATTGCAGGCATTTCTTTTTCTGTTTCTGCATGTCTCATATGAAACTAAATAGAATTTTTAAAGTAATCACATGGTAATACCATGTTTGCATTATGAGTAACAAGTAGACTAACAGTGTCTGTAAGAAGACTCGTACCAGATTTCACGTTTCATCATTCTCATTTATTTTATTAAAGAAAAAAAACCAACAAATCCCAGAAACTCCAATAGATTACAGCGCTTTTTCATCATGCTCTTCACAGACATTACAGAAAGTCTCCAGAGCAGAGAGCTTATAATCACTCTGTTCCTAGAGGATTTTTAGGCACACGCACTGTGTGAAGCAACAGCCAGAACTGAACAAAGGGCTAACTACAAAAAGTACATTTCAATTTCTTTATGGCTTGTAATACAAATTCTGGTATCATAACTATCCAGTTTCCCTAGCGTCTAAGTTTAGATTCTAAGGTCTAGTTGTTCTTTTTTTTCTTTTAAACCAAACAGGACTACCCTTGTCAATTTCCAAGTTACCTGCACTTTACAAGTTTTAAGATTTAAATTTGTTAATTTTATTTGTACTTCCTTCTTTGAATTAATACGTTGTAGAAAATAAGCAGTTTAGACTGGAAAGCTAGCACTGGTTCTATGGTAATGTGAATGATCAGAAATACAGCTAGAAAGGCCAAAAGCTTCTACAGATGAATTATTACAGATTTGGTGATGGGGGTGGGAAGAAGGAAAAATTAAAAAGTAACAACCCTCTAACAGTTGAAGAAAGCAGAATGAAGGGGAGAGAAAGATCTTTGAAAATCCTACTACCTATTTTTGCTGTAGAATTTATAATATGTAAATTTGTTTGACAATGAAACCTTTGAAAAGCAAGTGTGTTTATTGTTTAGAGAACCAGACACATTTGAATGTAGTGGTGTTACATTGTCTGAATGTTATTGAAGGTACACAGTACTTTCTAATCTGTTTGACTGATGTCTTCTCAATAGCACTTTTCCTCCAAACTTTTCATAAGTACTTAAGAAGCCACCAATTTTTCCTGGAAGGTGCTTTGTTTCCTACCAAAGAACACTGAAACAAAAGCTCTTGCCTCTGGTCTTTGCCACTGCTAAGCAGTGTAAGCTGAGCACACACAGCACAGGCAGAGGTATGGCAGAAAGCACACTTCACCTCCGTGCCTCACTAAATAATACATTGGCAAGGCAAGCACATGAGAGATTTGGTGTCTTGTAACTCCTATCAGATGTGTGTATATCAAGCTTCATGTTCGTTAGTCAAATGAGACCAATGAATTAGAGAATGTTTATATTTGTCTTCTTTTAAACAGGCAGACTGTGAGTGAAGCAATGCTACAACCAGAAAAGTTGACTGAGAAGAACACAGAGGTAAGACACGCGCCATACAAATATAGAAATTAATGGTTTTGGTTTTTTTTTTAATGGGCTGTCTAGTATAGAGTCTGGTATTACTTGTGCAATAAATGGGAATCAGGGGATAAAAGGAAAAAAATAAGCATGTCTTTCCTCAAGTACCAAGAATATGAGTAATGTACTTTCTATTCTTCTCTTATTCGATTTCACAAAATGCATTGATTTTGAGGCTAAGATAAAAGAATTAGTGTTCCAGTGTGATTTACCTTAAAATGCTGGAACCTTGCAACATTTACTAGAATAGGGGTTTTGCTATAATTTAGAGTTGAAAACATTTCCTTAAGTTTTATTATTTAGCTATGCATATTTGTATCAGGATAAAGGTTGGCATGTTATATGACAGACTAAATTAATCTATTTTATCTAAATAAGCGTATGGAAGTGCTTTAGATTTTGTAGTAAACAAAATCTATTATAACTCTTTTCATAAACGTGTCTGAGCTGTTCTTTTGTCAAGAAGTGCCTGAAAAGTAAATGAAGAAATGTTACTTGATACTTGAGGCTCTGCTTCCATGCAGAAGAAATTGGAAGCTTATCAAGCAATGCTGTCAAAAGTGTGCATCTAGCAATTGTGAGCACATTTTAAGAGTCTATAGGGGAAAACAGATTATTTACTTAAACAGCCAATAAATATTGCAGTTGGACTAGGCAATTGTTGTAGATTTCTTCCAACTGAACTATTGTGTTCTATTATTTACTAGATGGAGGAGAACTTAGGCAGCTACTAGTCCTCTCTTTAATCCCCCTGCCTCCCCTCCCAGCATTGCCATAAACTAAGGGGTTAGCTGCTTTTTGTTCTTTAACTTCCTCTGGATCCTAGAGGTTTTTCTTCAATGCTATGGAAAACACATTGGTTTGTGCTGTCTTTGTTTACAACGTGTTGGTCCTTCTCTCATAATTTATCCTCTGGCCTATGAGACAGATAATAAATGACCTATGAATCCTCATGCCAGTCATTACTGAGAGTGCAGACTGACTGGAACCATGTATCCAGGCTGGGATAGAAAGGGAGCTGTCAGAGGCAAGAGCTGGATGACGTAGTATGGGAGGTCATGAAAAGGACTTCTCAAATCTTGTCCTCAGTAGATTGTTGTTTTTGAGGGGTTTTTTGGTTTGTTTTGTTTTTTATTTTTTTTTAATTGAGAAGGAAATATAGCCCAATATGCAATGACAAGTGGCAGCTGTTTTGACTATAGACTCTTCTGTTGTCAGAAGAGGACTCACCAGTACAATATCCATGATTATATCACGACACACCTAGCAACACTGTTCACAAACAGTTCTACAACTGTAACAGTTTACTGTTTTTGTAATTTCTATTTACTTGCTTGCTAGTGAGCCAAGCATTTACATGTAAGAAGCATTTAAGATACGAAGAATATGATGAAAATACAGGTAGCCATTTTGGGAAAGGAATATACAACAGAACTGATAGTTTTTCTCAACACATCTTTTAATTACTTGCATGAATATACTCACCAATGGAAGCAGCCCTTTTCTACTGTTGGCAGACTATATCATTTACAGTTTGAGAAAAAAATACCATTTAAATGATCCTACTGTAAAGACATTTGCCAACAACTTCAGGTATTAAAAAAAAAAAAAAAAAAAAAAAAAGATACTACTAGATATCTTCAATTCATGAGCCTACAAAATGTACAGGCCTTCCTACAGCTTTCTGCTCAGGATGTATATACATTTATTAGATTTATTGCATGCAATGAAGAATTACTGAAGGCCTCATAAAATTGGTGGGAGAGAGATCCCAAAGATCCCAGAAAAGAAGCATGAAAAAAGTAAAAACCTACATTTTGATTGCAGTGTTTGAATGCTGTACTGTCACTGGCCTCATAAAACAAAGACATTTGTGCAAAAGGTTTATAGGTATCATTCACAAGAACCTATTTTTGAAGGATATATAGCACTTAATGTAGTTCCTTCACAAAAATTCCACCATGAGTTTCTGATGACTGCTTACTAGCTAACTTAGCTTGTTTGCTACTGCTATTTTCTCTCTGTGATACATCACTTTTGGCCACAGAAGCACACTTAAGTCTCCCAAACCAAAGAAAATGAAACAGCAATGCTCCCTCCAGAGTTTTAACCTGGCTGAAACCTTTATAAAATCACAATATTTTTTTTTTTTTTTAAGATGTTGTTCATTTTAATGGGCTGTTACCTGACTGTACTGAGCAGGGGTTTGGTCCACTGGGACTGAAAACATGAGCCTAACTACTAAGTTCTGCCTTGCCCCAAGTCCTGCAACATGGGCAGGGTCCTATTCTGCAGCTTGGGAAGAGGATAGTCACAGACCACAGATGTGAATTTGTCTGCAATTTCAGCAGTTTGTATAATGTAATATGTTTATTGTCACTTTTGGAGAATAAATCAAAGTAAGTTTGGGGGAGGAGTAGATAGACCAGAGAACAAATATAGCCAGATAGTCAAGGACTAAAAAATAGTGGATATGAAAGTGGACATACCACCACCACAATAGTGGACACTATACCACCTACTCTGAAAACCACTGAAATCAACAAAAGGACCCACTAGCAATGAAGCAAAACATCAGTGAATGTGCATGTTCAGTAAGCACTCACCTGAATTAGGAAAAACATATTTCACAGCCTTAAATGCAGTGTAAATCAGTAGTATTTCTAACATATAGCTATGAGTTAGATAGGACATTCTTGTAACTGGTGAATTCAAGAGCTGTTCTTTATTTTTGGTTAAAAGCCATTTGAAATCTCTGATGGAGCCAGATAGCTTAGAATAGGTACATGTAGCAGAGAATGAAGAATGTTAATCTTTTGCTTGCAGGAAGAGTAAAGTATGGAAGACAGCTTGCATCAGTCAAGGGGAACTAGCAGGAATTAGTCATAGTCACAACCTAGTGCTCTCGAAAAGCTAAAAATCACAGAATCACAGAACTGTTGTGGTTGGAAAGGAGCTCTGAGATTACCGAGTCCAACCATACACACATGCAACCAGGAAAAAAAAATATCAACCCCCTCCTACAATTGTGGCCACGAGAGCCAAACCTCCAGGGATGGTGACTCAACCACCTCCCTGGGCTGGTTGCTCCAGTGCCTGATCCCTATTCCGGTAAAGAAATTCTTCCCAAAATCAAATCTAAAACTCCCCTGCTGCAACTTCAGGCCATTTCCTCTGGTCCTGTCATTATTCACGTGAGAGAAGAGACCAACACCCACCTCCCTACAACCTTCTTTCAGGTAATTGTAGAGGGCAATGTGGCCGCCTCTCCAAACTAAACATGCCCAGTTCTCTCAGCTGCCCCGCACAGGACTTGTTCTCTAGGCCCCTCACCAGACTGGTTGCTCTCCTCTGTACATGTTCCAGCACCAAAATGTCCTTCTTGTAGTGAGGGACCCAGAACTGCACACACAATTCAAAGTCCAGCCTCACCAGTGGGAGTGTGCAGTCCCTCACATTGGGACAGCCTGCTCCTGGGCCTTTAAAATTTCCTTCTTGAAGAATGTCCAGCCTTCCTGGACACCTCTGCCCTTCAGGACTGTCTCCCAAGGGACTCTCTCAACCGCTATTCTGAACAGGCCAAAGACTGTTTGGAAGACTAAGGTGAAGGTTTTGCTAACCCCCTCCTCACATCACTAAGAACTGAAAACTTAACCAATTCATCGAGCCCAAGACGGCCTCTGATCACCCCATCTCCCTCTAGTCCTCTGTCTGTGAAAAGGAGGTCCAGTGAGGCACCTCTGCGGTAGGCTCAGCTACCAGTTGTGTCAGGAAGTTATCTTCCATACACTCGAGGAACCTCCTAGCCTGCCTGCTCTCTGCTGTGTTACATTTCCAGAAACGTTTGGTATGTTTAAGTCACCAACCAGATAAAGGGCTGATAATTGAGAGACTTCAGCCATGCCCTTACTGAATACTCATCTGCCTCCTCATCCTGGCTGGGTGGTCTCTAGCAGACTCACAGTATATCTCCCTCATTTGCCTTGCCCTTCATCCTTACCCATGAACACTCAACTTTATCATCACTGGAATCAAGCTCTATACAATCAAACACTCCCTAATGTACAGAGCCACATCACCACCTCTCCTTCCTTGCCTATCCCTTCTGAAGAGCTTATAGTCATTCACTGCAACATTCCAGTTGTGACAGTCATGCCACCACGTTTCTGTGATAGCAACTGGTCATGGCTGTCCTGCTGCACAGTGGCTTCCAGCTCCTCCTGTTTGTTGCTGATGCTACACACATTAGCCTAGTCACACTTGAGATGGGCTACTGATTTCAAGCCCAACCTTGGCCTTTTACACCTAGGCTTATCCCTGGTTTTATCCCCTTCCTCCTTTGAGTCTAGTTTAAAGCCCTGTCCATGAGGCCTGCTAACTCTTGCACTAGTGCCCTTTTCCCCCTGCAGGATACGGTTTTCCTATTTGTTGTAAGGAGGCCTGGTACCTATAAATCAAATCATGATCAAAAAAACCTAAGTCCTGCTGGTAGCACCAAGTTTGAAGTCAGTCATTTATCTGCCTGGTCATCTTGTTCATCCATTCATCACTCCCCAGGACTGGAGGGACAGAAGAGAACTTCTACTCCCGATCCTTTGACCAGCCGTCCCAAGACCCTGAAATCTTTCTTCATTACCTCAGACTTCTTCTCTCTACCTCATCACTGCCTACCAGAAAGATCAAAGAGGGTAGTAATCTGAGGGACATATCAGACCAGGAAGTTTCCTGCTTAAACCCCTAACCTGGGCCCCAGGAAGGCAGCAGACCTCCCTGTGGAAAGGGTCTAGCTGGCCTAGTGGACCCCAAGTTCCCCTCAGAAGGGTATGTCCTGTAACTATTTCCCTCCTCTTGCTCTTCACAGGAGCAGTTTTAATGTGTGGAGCTGGCTGCTTTGGCAACTTCTTCAATGGGTCTTCATAAACATCCTCATTTGCTCGATCCTCTATCACCAGAGCCCCATATCTGTTCTGTAAGGGCACCTGGGAAGGTGGGGGAAATCTGGAGAGGACTCTCCTGCTACCCTGAGCAGATACCTGCTTCCACTTCTCTCTGCCACCTAGTTCCCCTCCTTCTGCCCTGCGACTAAAGGGCAGGGGATCCTCTACCTCTCATGGAGCCTCCACCTGCTTCATTTTCCATAAGGATGGCAGGGTGTGCCTCCAGTCTATATCCAGTCTATATCCACCAGTCTATATCTCTTTCATATTCCTGTATGTTCCTTAATCTCACCACTTCTTCCTTAAGATCATTTACCTAGTCAGAGCACACAGAGGGGTTTTCTTTGCTGTCCTCCTGGAAGAGCAACAGGTTCAGACATTCCACACAGCCTGTCACCTGAATGGCTGCATATCTCTGCAGCAGCTCAGCTTGGGTCACCAGACTGCTTTTGACTGGGGCTTTGGACCAAAGTCATGGTCACTTTCTAGTTAGAAAGAACATAAAAGCTGTAAGCCAAGACACTTCTCTTCCTGTTTTGTTCAAGAGAAGTGGAACTCGAGCTTCCTTTTAGAAATATCCTTGGAGCACATCAAATACACAGTACTTTGTACTTTTTCCTCCTAAACAAAAGATTACAGACCACACTAATGCTGGTCTGCAATTGACTCAAGAAACCCCCAAGATCAACTCCCAACAATGTTTATTTAAGCTCAATTAAATATAAGGATGTTACAGGACAAACTCACAGCAATCTCACTTGCCTAAGGGGCTAATGACTAGCATTTTTAGCTTGTAGTTAGATCCCAGTTCTTAACATTTATTTTTCTTCACTATTTCATAATCATGCTCTTTCTAATCAAACTCATTTTGAATGAGAGATGGAAAGTTACAATTGAGTATTTGCTGCAGGGAAGAAAACCCTCAAACCCAGTATCTTAGGAGCTGATTTCAGCAAATCGGTAGCAGGTTTCAGCAACTGGTACAAAACGATAGAATATCAATTTTCCTTCCCAAGCATACTCTAAGAAAGATGGAATAAGCCTTTGTGAGAACACAGTCAACTGATTAGAAAGATTTTATATCAGCACTTACATTTGATATCAGCGATTTACCTGCCAAAAGTTATAGTGCAACAAGAAGCACTGCATTGCAATGTGTTTCCAGACCATCCATGCACTCCCACATCCAATGCAGTAGCCCTTCGGTCTCCTGGCTGCATTAAAATACTGTCTTTTGCTCTAAAATACTGACACCTCTACTAAATCTAAAAGAAACCAGCAGTCACCTATTGCAACACCTTTTAGTGTAGCACACACTGATTACCAAGTACTCACTCATTAAGCCCCACTTTGAAATTCTCCCTAATTGTGTGCTTGCTGCTCTTTCTATTTGTGATAGACAGAAATTCTGATGCCAAACTTATGAATAACATATCTGAACACCATCCTTAATTCACACCTTAATTAACATATTCCTGCTGTATGAAGACAGTGAGCCCTTTCACTGACTCTTACTGGATCTGGGTTTACTGGATCTCACTTTCCATTGGAAGTGGCTTCTGTCCCAGATGCCAGCCCCTGTTCTGCTCTGACCAGTCACCTCCTGGGGCTTTCAAGCTGCCCCACAGTGGCCTTTGCTGGCACACAGCTGCCTGTCTCTGACCCCAGGTACATGTTCTATTGGCAGGGCACCCTGGAGCTGGCAGACTTTCCCCTGCGGAAGGGCTCCGTAGAGCTCCTCAAGCAGAAATGGGAGTCTGCGGCTGCTTCAAGACCGGGCCCAGTGCTCCCACACTCACCAGCACCACGGGCCCATCTGCCGCGTATCATCAGCTGCGGCAGCACCGTGGCCGGAGTGTCGGCAGAGAGCAGCAGGGCAGACGGGCTCCAGGAGAACCCAGATGGCCCCCAGCAGACCCAGCCCTTCCCTATCACCGTGGAGGAGCTGCGGAACCGCTTCGAGGCCCTGGGTGGTAAAAAGGTAAGTGCCTGGGCTGGGGGGACACCTTGAGATAGGGCCCAGGGCTGCAAGGCACTTTCCCCAACCTCACACTCCCCTCCTTCTCCTCTGCCTCTGTGGACAATCTGGATCAGCATATTAATACTAATTGTTCTACAACTTTCTTTATTCCACAATGGTATTAATCAAGATCCTTTTAGTGTTTGCCATCTGGCACTATCTGCCAACCTGTCAGGTAAGTCAGTGTGCAATGGTGCTTGCTTGGTACTTTTTAGGGATGAAGAAACTAGATTGTATGGTCTGAGAGAAGAATTCACTAACGGAACAATTGACAAACACTCCAAAACTTTTTTGAAGCAATTGCTTCTTACTTGTAGAACAGTATTGACTCCCTTTCAACTGAGAAACCTGCTGTCACTTTACCCACTGCCTTTCACTGACATAAAATGAAAGGTCTGCACAAACCACAACCTTCCTTTGTCATCAGACACTTCACTGAGAAACGTCAGTGGTTTCTTTCAACTATCTGACATGAAGCTGGCCTTTTTAGAAGTTTAAAATTACAGTTTCAGAAAAGTATAGAGGACGAAAAACTTCATCATTTATAATGATCTTAATTACAGCAACTTCAATAATTTTATTTTGCCTAAATGTCTTTCACCGTATGTCACAGCTTCAGCAGTTTGCACGGACCAAAAACCAGAGGACAGAACTGCTGTCAATTCCCCTTCCACCTTCCCGAGGGAAGATAAAAAGGAATAAGGACGAGAGACTTGGAAGTTAAAACTGAAACAGGTTTACTAGCAGAGTGGAAAGGCAGTGACAGATGGGATAAGGAGGAAATCTACAGATCTATGTACACCCCGATGTCGATGCTGTCAGGGATAGGAGCCTGAGGGCCCCTTGCGGCAGGGCCGACTCAGGAGAGGGCTCCAGGGCTCTTCCCAGCACCCGATGGATGCGGATTCTGCAGAGCAGGTGCCGAGCTGGGGGTAAAGGAGCGCAGGGGAAGAGCAGCGGAGCCAGGAGCGGGCGAGAGAGAGAGGAGGGGCTGGGGTCTGCATGACCTTGATAGGGTATGGGCAGGGAATGGGAGGGAATAGACCCCTCTGTGTTCCGCCCCTCTCCCAGTCTGAAAGCCCTCCTCCTCTACGTCCTCTCTACCTCTACCTCTTCTGCACGAAAATTAAAATGTCCCTGCAGGTTTTGGTTGCTTATGGAATATAATTTCTTACTTGTCCAGGTTAGAATATATATATATATATACATATATAAATAAATGAATTTTAAAATCCTCTTTTGAATAATTTTTATCCTGCTTTCAATCAAAGATACACTAAAACAGTGTCACAGCTCTGCATTCTAACACATTCTAATGGCTGCAGTTATCCCTGTAAGTCGACTTAGTCATTTACCATTATAATTTTAATGTCTAGATTCTGATTTTAAATCAATCTTTAAAGCGAGATCGATTTACATCTGACTTTCTGGTCCAGGGATTGGAGATCAGAATAATGCATGTTAACTGTGATACAATTCATACACAAAAGTCCCTTGTTAAAAGATAGTAGAAAGCTTCTTTTATGTGAACAAGGAAATCAAAATACATGTGATTCATGAAAAAATCATTGACTTCAGACACATAACAAAAAAACCATGTACAAATAACCAGTGGTTAAAACCATATGGGACTGTTGAGCACTTTCAAGGCTATTTAAAATAGTGATTGACAGCTGCAAAGTGACATACTTAAGTGATTTTAAGGCAGAGACCACTTTGGTTGATCTAACTTATTAACATTTTTAAATAATTGCAACATCAACTTTTTGTGTTCTTATGAAACAGTCTTTTTGTTATTGCAGACATATTCCTGTAGGAGTAAATTGACTTTTTTAATCTTCTTGATATGAAGAGCTCCTTATTAAGTGATAAAGAATAACATTTTTTTGACAGCATTCTTCAACCTGACAGGACTGCTAACCTTTTTTAAACAATAATTACCAAGAAAGCAAAAGAACTCCTTATTCTCAGTCTCAGAATTATTACACTGTAAAACATCTTAGGGTTTCCAACCTACAATCAATATTAAATGTAGAAAACAAGAATCTGCATCATAAAATACTTTAACAATGTAAGCATTATTTCAACTTTTTACTTAAAAATTTTAAAGTGTTTGCAAAAAGTGCAGGCAGTCATACCAAGAGTTGATGATACTTAAGAAGTGTGTATACTATACTTACTCAGTTCATTCGCTTACAAATCTTGGCAACACCCACAAAAAGCACTGCTGATAAGGTTTCCAATAAAAGTGTGAACTCCACAGGGATCCAGGTTCTGTGATAGGACAGATTCCTTTAGTTAATACAGAAAGTTGAAGCCAAACACTGATGCTGCTGCTAACAATAGCATCAACATCTATGCTCAAGATCTAATAGCACAAAAATACGTAGACATTACGGATTCCTACACTTGTAACACTGAAAAAGCATGTAAAAAACCTGTGACATAAATACGATCCACAGAAATCTCAGGCTTTGCATTTATGAAGCCTGGACTGTGTATTACATTTTTAATTAATATGCTGAAGGTATTTATAGGTGCATATTAAGCATTTGATGTGTATCTGATTAATGATAAGGACCTTAGATGTTAGAGGTAAGAAGGACGTACAAATATGTTAAGTATTTTAGTAGTTAAATATTACTCCATGAGATAATTGGCATGAAAAACAAAAACAATTTAGTACACCTGCAGAAGATACATTTTACTATAGTTCTATCAAGTAATAAGTGATACAAGAAAATATTTATATCACAATATGATACAAGGCTATGCAAAGTTTTCAGGAAACTGCTTAAGATTTTAACTTTTTCAGCCATAGTACATTTCCATGGGCCGAAGGAAGGAAGAACGGGGAATGAGCTGATGCATTTTCCTGGTATTTTTCAGGTATTTTTGTAGTGGTTTCATCCAGAAGCAATAGAGGTTTGAACAACATTAGAACTGGCTATATGTAAAACTAAGTCAAGGTCATAAGAAACACAGTGGAATTTTTAAAATTTTACCTTTTAAGGCTCAGTGCAAGCTAACTATATTACAGTAAACTTATGCATTGCTGCACTTGCTCATTAGCCTCATGTTCAGAGAAAGACTGTCAACTATTGAAACTCTGCTTAAACGGACCATCTCTTGACTACTCAGACTTTCAAGACCAGGGCTCATCTTATTTCATTATTTCATCGAAAGAATAGATTTTATACTAAGAGGACAAATCGCCACCAATTAAAAATTCTAAAACATCTCATTCAGGTTGCATTTCCATTGTAGTGCTGTTATTTGTATGTGTACTAAATCCATAGAGAAAAAGCAGAGCATATAAATAATATTATACCATGAAGTGACTTCTAAACATTTAGATCAATCATATCTAGAATCTTCTGCTGTGAAAGCCATTATTATATGCAGCTGCAGGTATTTTTAATTCGGGGTGGCTACGTGTTGAAGTATGCCCAATCCTAATTAGTTGACTGGAATTAACGCTTCATATAGCAATAAGGAACATAGAAAAAGAATAAAAAGAGTCAGAGAATAAGTTTAATAATTTTGTAGCTAAATCACTTCATGAAGTCAAATTACTTTTTCCTGAGTTTATCCAAGTGGAACGTGGATGTTATTTCCTTCTTAGGAAGGAATAAGTTAATAAGTTAATAATTAAGTTTGTTGCTGGAGCTTTTTAAGCCTTTAGTATTAGGCCTGTCCATATCTTTCTATTATTTAGAAATTAACTGATGTCCTATTCTGAGAAAATGCAAAGTATTTTCCCCCTTCCTATAGGAAAAAAATAAATGTTTCTTAAGAAGTCATAATAGAATAAAACATTGATTTATGACCCCATGAAGCTATTACTCTAGTTTATTAGCACTCAAAGACATTGGAATGTTAAAGCAACTAAGGCTTGTGTTTGCTGGAAAGTGATTATGTATATCTTTCTTAAAACATGTTCAAGCATCCCAGCTGAGAAAGAAATTTTCATGCTTCTTGGAGAAACCTGTTCAAAGAACTCATTCAAACCATTCAATTAAATAATTTTCTCTATGTTCATTAAGCTGTGTCCTTTGCAGAAGACACACAATCTGCTGCCAGAGAATAAACAAAGGGTACAAATGTTTAGTGTAAAACTTACACCTGCATTAAAATTGTTTAAACAAGCAGCATCTTTTTTCACTTGACACTCTCAGAAACGCTTATAGTAATTTAGCAAAGCCATGCAGTGCAGAAAAGAATGGAAAACTCCTAACAACTGTAGGTCAGTTTTATACCTCATGAGCTTTTACATCATTTGGATTTCTGTTAATAGATGAATTAAAGTGAATAGTAAGGAATACATGGGAGTGTTGTATCATCAGCTTTCTGGATTTTGTCTTCAACTCTTTTTGGGACACAATGCATTCCTCCTCTTTGTATTCATGAACTTTCTTCTAATGGCAAGATACTCCACAACAAACAAAAGCCACCTTGTCTATGGGACTTGATCATGAAGAACAGTTTTGGGTAAAAGAATCACTACGGGAGGGAGGACGGAGTGTTTGGGTTTTGGTTTTGTTTTAGTTCAATGTTTCATGGAGTTCAATTAGCTTATACTAAAAACCCAGTTTTGACAGTGAATTAAATGCCACTTCCCTGGATGACTGACTTTCCTAGAAAGGCAGTCCAAAAATCTGGAATTTCTTTCTGGAACAGGGAAGTATTTTAAATAGAAGCATTTAAAAACATTGGTCATTAATGGTAATTAATTATGGTAATGAATCCATCACCTTCTGAGACCCCAGTAAAGCTGTACCTGGGCCAAGTTATGCTTAGATGGCATAACAAGTTCATCCTCCTTAAGTCTCAGTTATTGCCCATGGAGGAATGCTGATGCATTATAAGTATTTGGTCTAAACTTGAGAAGGAAATTTTAATTTTAGGCTAGCTTTTCATCCTGTTCTCCACATACCTATGTGTTTGCTTTCAGAAGGGTGAGTTTCTATGTATATTTAGTTTACTGGATCCAAATATTTCTGTTTGTGTGTTTATATGTTTTATGTGTACATGTACATGTATTTTCCAGCTGAAGGTAAGTCGTTGTAAGTTAGTGTGAAACTTGTGATGCTCACACCTGTAATGAAATCCCTCTTCAAATTATTATGTAGCAGAAATTACCTTCCTGTAAATTCAGGATTATGGCAGACTTACTAGTCTTCAACTAAAGTCTCCAGAAAGCAGAGAAACGCAGAGGAGCTCTGCCTTCCATGTGTGGATGCTATATCTAGTCTGACTGTGTGCTATTAAGCAAGTACAAGAGAGCAGAGAAATGAGGAAAGTGTACCTTGGGGCTTCTTAGGAAAAACATACACACATACAAGAAGTCATTAAAGGGTTCTTTTTTAAATATATGATCACTTAGAATAGACCCAGAAATTGGTTTTCTTAGAAATAATCTGCAGAGATCAATAAATTTAAAATTTCATAACAGAGAAGTTGCATGTGATGTTCATTGAGTTTTGTACAGTTTTATATAGAGAATTGTGAAGAATTGTGCTTTCTGGGTCACCAGAAAAATTACCTGTTCTCTTGCTAGACAAATAACCCAGTAAATACCTTGCTTTACCCAAGTCCATTTTTGTTGTATGGTTTCCAACCTATTAGGCAGCCTCATCAGAGCTTGATAACCGCTGTGGGAAACTGACCATAAAGCACTTGGAAACAGCAAAAAACGCTGTTTGGAAAAATATGTTCTATTTATAGCATGTTCTTTGACTTCATCTCTGCATTTAGTTTAATTTCCGTTTGCAATATTTTATAGAAAATTCTCCTCCTCTTAAGTAACTTCTTAAGTCTTTGATACTTGCGGCAGAAAGCAAAAACTTTTAAAACATTTTCACTGTCATTCTGACTGCTGGTATTTACCAGCCTGTGGCATCTTAATTCTTGAAGCATGAATATGATGTGAAAAGATGGGGAGTAAATACATCCATGTCTAGCATGTCTTGTGAAACAGGACTTGGAAGAAAACATCACTGGATTAAGTTGCCTTGGAAGGAAATAAGTTTGTGCCGTAAAGTTTGAGAAATCCACAGGCATGCAGGGGAGAGCATATCTATAAATTAAACAGAAGTGAGAGACTTGCTGTTACAGCACATAATGTGTAGTATGCCAAAGAACAATTTCCAAGTTAACAATCAAATAAGCACCTGCACCAAAACATAGAACTACTGACTATTTCCATAGGCTATTAGAATGTAAACCAAAATCTCCAATGTCTGTTCCTGTTATCTTTACTCCAATCTGTATAACATTTGTATGAACAAACTGTTAACAATTCTATTATTCTCTGACAGGCTCCAGTAAAAAGAGAGGTGGACTCATCACGTTTTCTGAAGCTGTTAACATAAGGTTGAAGTAAATAGGTCCAAAATTACCATTCTCAGGAGTTTCATGTTACTGTTCTGAATCTTCATGACAGATTAATTCTTAAGCTTTCAAAGAGAAGTACAGCAGAGAATACTTTCTGTCTTTTTATGTCCAAGGTACAGGTAGTACTGGTACATGAATAGGTGCCAGTGTGGGCCATTCCGGAACAGAAGACACAAATGACCTTCTAAATATACTGTACTACATAAGCAGTCTTAATAGAGGAGATCCTTCAGGGATCTTTTATACAAACCAGATCTCTCCTGTGCTTCTGTTTGTGCTCATCTAGCTATGTGTCGTCTCCCTTTTGTCAGTTCTTTTTGCTCTATTTGTTTTTGTTTCTTTTTTGAAGAAAGTTCTGTGAAGATGGGATGCTTTTTAAATGTTTGCTGCCTAGATTTAAAGTAACATAGCATGTTATTTTAAAGCTGAACAATCTAAGCATTTAGCAATTGGAAAAGAGAAATTAAATTACTGTCCTGCTTCTGAAAGTACTATCAGTGGACTCTGGGAACTAGCATGCTCAGCAACAGTGGAAAGTCTTAAGCCAGGGTATTTTTTGGAAGGAAACAAAGTGGAAGGTCAAAGGAAAAGACAGGTGGATAAGGGACTGTGCAGCTAAATAGCCTACTAAAGAATAGAAATACCAGTAATTTTGCAAGTAATTTACTTCCCCATACTGCTGGTGCTTTGTTTCTGCTTTGCTATTACTTGCTTTTCTTTCACATCACAACATGCTTCCAGTTATTTCCACTAATTTAAAATATTTTTTAAAATAACGAAATAGCAAATAACTGGAAAATGACAACAGAATGTAAATGTCTGCAGCAATGCTAGAAACCAAGTGATAACATTAGAAAACACCACTTCCAAAATGGTTGTTTTGTTTTGCTTAAAGGCAGAGACACACACAGATACTTTAAAGCTGTTAAGTGTTCTAAACTGTTAAGTCTCTGAATCCAAGTAAATTTCAGCAATAAAATAGGTAAAGAAAGCCATATAGTAGTGAATTTACAAAAAAAAAAAAAACAAAAAACCAAAAAAAACCCCCCCCCCCCAAAAAAAAAACCACAAAAAAAATGAAGCACACACACACTCTGGTGAGACTCCAGATGTGTAACTTGCTTTTTTTCCAGTCCTATACCTGAAATTAACTGTAGCACTGATTAAAAAGTTCTTAAATTTCCACTGTAAGGGTGAAAACATAGAGTTATAAAATTACATCCCCAGACAGGGGGATGCAAGAGAAAAAAATATAATAAAGAACCAAAGCATAAAATGAGAGCTGATATGAGAATTTAGTATACAGCAGAGTTCTTTTTGAAATTGCAACACAAAGAGTTTACTAAATTTATTGTGCTAAAGCTGAGCAGGATTATTTATAAAAGCTTTTTTTTTTTTTTTAATGTTGTGGTAAAACTTTTTTCCAGTTACTTCGGATTTACTATATAAATAGAAAGGACGAATGATCCTGTTTGACTGAAATTCTTGGTATATGCTTGTAAATAAAAAAGTGAAAACAGCAAGAGGAAACTTGAATTAAGGGTTGGACTTGATGATCTCAGAGGTCCTTTCCAACCCAGATGATTCTTTGATTCTGTGACTCAAGAAGAAAGCTACTGTGTTGAATTTCTGCTATGCTGCATTCTTAATACATGCCTCCTGTGCAGTGAGATAGCATTTTATGCTGCTACAGGTCATGATTTTGGAAACAGAACTCTGACATTATTCTTGGTTACTAATCGCGCTGGTTTAGAAAACAGATTCCATTATCTGAATCAAGGCTGAAAAGTGTAGCCTGTTAAGGCTGGTTAGAAAGTTATGATGCTTGTACACTTTCCTGTCTTTTGTCACTGTTCTTTCTAGTATATTTTATATTAGATGTAGTTGTCTCAGATCTAGACTTCTTATTCTTCATGTTTTACTGGTAATGCCTTGCTAGTTATTTATATAAACTTCTAGTAAGTCTACTAGCAACTTGGTATAAATTCTGTTTGATTTGTGTGTGATTATTCCAATTTGCTTTAAAAGCTCTAGTTTGATTTAT
This sequence comes from Phaethornis superciliosus, assembly GCA_023637945.1. Taxonomy (NCBI): domain Eukaryota; kingdom Metazoa; phylum Chordata; class Aves; order Apodiformes; family Trochilidae; genus Phaethornis; species Phaethornis superciliosus. Next base: position 19,584,452 of record JAJQWJ010000007.1, on the reverse strand, counting down.
TTCTACAAGCTTTTTATTTTGCAGTCTTCATAAATTTTATCTTAATTTTTTACAGATATTGTAGGTGGCTACTTTATAGTCAGTCACTGAAAAAAAGCTCATTATGATGTTTGGTCAATGTTAAATTACTTAGCTGAAGCCTCAGTTTCCATATGTGCTTCTAACACACACCACTGTTTTGTCCTCCAGAAATGCCAGTAGAGATGGACTGCACAGTATAATTTTAGGAAGATAAGTTTCTGTAGCTACTCTATGCCCGGTAGTTGTCTATCTAATACATTGTCCAGTTGCTAATTTTGCACAAATATTCATTATCATACTGTGAGAAGTGCTATGAAGTTTCAAATCAACCTTATACAATAAGCTGATATTCTTTCCATGGGACAGAGTCTGAACAGTGCAATCCCTTAATGTATGCCAAATGCTGTTAACAATTAAAAGATTTTCCCTTTTTGGCTCAAGGCATTAGGCCACTGCTTTTTAAATTGTAAGACCTGGACCCTGTATTAATCATGCCATGGTAATAAAATGTCAAATCTGAGGGAATTTTGGTCATTAAGAGTGAAATTTATAGAAATTTCAAAGCAGAACTTAGTCCTTCAGTGTTTTTTCTTAGCTAGCGTAGAGTCCCATTCTGAGATGGCAATTTTACAAATGGATGGTTTTCTTCAAATTGATAACAAGCTCTTTCCAGGACCTCTGTTCTGTGTAAACAGCAGTTATTTTGTACCCTTCCTCCAAATGAAAATACTGTCTTATTTTAAAACTGTCTGTAACAGATGAAAAAGATAAGCATCTCTGGAGTTGGTCTGGGGATAAAATAAATGAGCAAATTCCCAGCAGCTATAGGGTCTTTTTTAAACTCTTGAGAAATTCTGTCTCAGTGAAGTGGTGCATTGCAGAGAATCAACCAAGAACTGTGGTTTTGTCTCAACAGTTTACTTACTGGCTTCATAGGGTTTATACAGCATTATACAGCAGGTGTTATTAGCAGTACTCTGTAAAAGTCACTTTAGGGGATTTGTCATCAATCTTAATAACGCCATCAGCATTCCAGATGGTAGACATGATTCCATTCACTCCCTGCTTCTAAATTGCACCAGAATGGATTTCCATCATATTTTTAATTACAAATGAAAAATATATCAGAAACAGACTTGTCTCCTGATGGCATTTCCAAAGGCTTTTTCCAGGCAGGCAAGGACTGTGTTGCTTTATCTTTCATTTTATTTCACTCAGATTGAGTGATTCACAAGAGAGATTATCAGCTCATTCAGCCCTAGAATTAACCTCAAATCATTACTGTGTACTCTCCAGCAAAGCAGTCTGTTACTTTGAATTGGAACTGAGATGCCAGCTTTTTGTAGGTAATAGTAAATATTAGGAGCTAGTCCAGCAAAGCCCTTAGACATTAAGTATGACTTGAACTGCTATTGAGAACAGTTGTGTGAACAGCAAATTTCAAGCAAATAAAGTTACAATCAAAATGAAATGCATTGATGGATCAAGATTTTATGCAACTATTTTTAAAGCAACAGATTTTATTTCTAAACACTTATCCTACTGCTCCATTTGTTTCCCACCTCATTTTCCATTTATGGATTTTACTTTTCCACCTATGCTTTTACCATTTCTATTTGGGCCTGTTCCTCCTGCCTTTCTTTATAATTTCTTACACATGTATTCTTTCAGTAGAGACCATAATAAAATTAAAATTGGGTGTTAGCTACCTTCCCTTTAGGTAGCATATGTAACAGAAGTAGTTAAGATGTGATGGGACAAGAATGAGAAAAGATTGAATATTTTGAACATTAGTAGCAGCTTTTGGCAATCTATTTAATATAAAAATCCTCTTCCAGTCCAAGGTAATTCTACGTATAAAGAAACAGTAGTAGTAATTTGGTAAACAGTTTTCCTCTATTTAAAACTTCATGTATTCTGGCTTACTGACTTTTAGATTAGTACAGGACAGAATAGCAAGTGGAAAATCCACTACCTAATGAAGCATACTCACTCATTAGGCCACTGAAATTGGAATCCTATAGGTGACATTTCTAAACGTAATGACTGCAAATTCCTTGAAATTTGGCACTCCAGTGCTTTATTCTTTTGATCATGTCTGGAGTATGAGATCAGAACATAAAAATAGCTTCTTGTGTCACCCTCTTCTGAGAAGCTCATTCAAAAATAGAATATAATACTAGAGCCAATAGGTAAAACTGAATTAATTACATGACAGAAAATTACTTAAATATAGACAGATTTCAACAAATTATGTCCAAAAAAATGGAATAAATGATGTTAAGCAGGGTGCTCCACATAACAGTCTATGACCCAGCTGAGTAACTGCTCCCACCAAGAACACAAACAAGGTTACAAAAGCTTGACATTAATTGAACCCTGTATTAACCAGAAAGAAGAAAAAAGAAAAAGAAAAGAAAAAAAAGAAAACAACAACAAACCAAACCAGTTTTCCTATAGCAACTTCTGCAAAAGTTGCATATATTGGCCTCTAATTAAGCACCTCTTGGCATTACTCTGGTGCTTTTTTGATAAGTGGCAGTTATATTAATTCTATCCTTAAGCAAATGTCTTTGCTATTCACTGCCATTAGGTTAGCTTGGTAGATACTCAAATAAAACAATACACAAATTTAATTTTTCCTAATTAAAAGGAGTTTCTGATAATTGTATGTTTTTCAGTAACTTTTTCACAGTAGGAAATATCTTTTTCTGAGAACAAAACTGAGCTGTAGCACTCCAGATAGAGCGAAACTGCAAGAAAATTATCCTTCAGAAGCCCCATTAAGACTGGGATCCTGTTTGCAGAATGGGGCTAGAGTATTTGGAGACTAGTGTGGGGGGTACAGTGATGGTGAAAGGGGGGAGCACAGTCACAGAACTGGCTTGTTTAGAACAAAAAGTTCTACACAGTGCTAGGCATGCAGTTCCTCTGCCCCAGATGATGACGACTGTGTATCAGAACAGCATTATCCTCACAGCAACCCCTAAACCATTCACCTACATAGGGATTCACCATATCAGGGATTTAAATAACATTGCTTAACTGTGGAACATTGTGCCAAAAGCTAAAAATAGCTGTGAAAATAAAGAGAACTTAATTAGAAACTAAAAGAAAATTAATGTATTTAAAATTATAGATGTTGAAATTGTAGTATATTTTGTGAATATATTAGTAATCCCTCAAAATATCTTTGTAATTATAGAGTTAAGAAAAATGCAAATCAAATATTGGCCCTTAGCTTGCAACAATAAGAATAAGAAACAGCAAATTATGAAGTTTTTTAGTTATTACAGGTAACCAGAGGAAAACAGAGTAGGAATTTAAAAAACCTAGATGCATTGGTTCTGACAGATCCCAATGGTAGCTGGAAACTCAGTATATTTTGAGTTTTCTATTTTGTTTATAGTGCATAACTTAGAAACTCATAAAGTGAGTGTTGACTACTGAAAGCACATACAATGCTGTGGCAATATGATCCTAAGGTTAATTTATGCCAGGTACTGCCTGGTTGTATAACTGGAGAGGTAGAATACAGACAAGTTCAGGCTGATCTAACAGCATGCACAGCTGCATTTTTTTTAATTTCTCCTCTTCCTCCCCTATTCCTCATCTCTCCTTTGCACAGCCATTTCTACTTCACAGATCATCCTTAACAGATTTCAGACATAGTGGTCAGCTTTTCAGCTGTTAGAAACCAAAATACCATCATCAATAGTGGGTTTTAATTGTAACTAATAACCAATTCTGAAAAAGGGCACAGAACACATAGCGGTTTGAAGCCATCGCCCTTACGACATGAAACACCCTATTAATTTGAGCCACCTGCTGTCTCCTGATACCCTTGGCACGTAAGTATCTCATTCCTTTCAGCTTTACTGAGCATTCCTCCATTCTGGGCAAGCTTGCTGTCCTGTGCTGCTGCAGTGTCATTCCTGCATTGTAACTCAGCCTGGTCACAGAGCTTATCTTACTGGCACTGTGCCACTGTGTCATTTCTGAGGGGGATGTACAGTCTGAAAAAAGTCTATGACAGTGAGGAAGGGGATAGGGAAGTCTCTCTTCACTACAGAAATCTTTCTGTTGCCATACCCTCCAAAAACACTTCCCCAAATAGCCAAGAAAATATACTGCCAACTGTAAAAGCAATTAGAGAACAATTCACATTAGTTTTAAACCAGTTCTCTCCTGTAAACTGGCTCAGTGAAAAGCAACAAACCTCACAGTAACACCACCTTTAAATCTAGCCACCTTTAGGTTTTTCAGTGTGTTGGTTGCATTTTCTGGCCTGTCTGCTAAAATTATCCCCATATTCAAGGTTACCTTTGAGGTTCCATTTAAGCAGTAACAGCAGTGGTCCTGGTGGAGAGGCAGGGGTGAAGTGACACTGATGCAACAAGATAGCTGATAACTGGTGATACCGCAGCCGTTTTTTCTGAAAAAAAGGAGGGTTACAATAATCATAGTAATAAAACATCTTCAGCTTCTACAGTGCAATCAGTCAATTGTTTCAGCTGGCACATTATTAAAAAATCTCTAAGCTAATCTCAAAAAAAAGCTACCATAGCTCACAGTAGTAGAAAGAGTCTTATAAAATTATGAGTTTCCACAAGACATAACCTATTGTACATGTACTGGAAGGAATATTCTTTCAGATAATGACTACAGGTCAAGACATGAAGTACAACACATATTTAAGATAAAAGCTATCATCAGCTATGACAAAAACATAAAATTTATTAAAGATGGGTGAAGCAAAACTGCCCTTGATTGCTAACGATGCACTCATTTTAAAAGTGTTGGGTGAAGCAAAACTGCCCCTGATTGCTAACGATGCACTTACTTTAAAAGTGAATTTCCAATGCTTATTCACTGTTGGTTGCATAACACGGAAGGTCAATGTATAATTGATAATATATCTGTGAAAATGTTCAGGTTTTTTTATATAATTTTCTCCATTAAGAGTTCTATTTGAGGATTCATTAAGTTGCATTGCGTTAAAAATATATTTTTATTTTATTAACTAGTTACTGGAAAACGCTCTCCAGTGGAGGGTCAAATTTTGCTGTTTGTTACACACCCTGCATAATACCCAGGTCTAGAATCTGATCAAAGTTACTTTAATGAGTTCATGTACAAGAGTAGCATTACATTGGTGTATGATAATAAAGCTGTCTGCAAACAATAAAAAGGAAGTAGCAGTCTAATGAGGGCAGTACATTTTGAAAACTTCTGCCATTTAGGCAGTTGAGAGCTCCAGCAAATAAGTTCTGCAAAACCTTCCTGGAGAGATTTATGCAGTCACCTATCTAGTCTCTTTTTGGATATCACCACCTCTTTTATAGGGCCAGTGGAAGTGGAGACACAGTGGACCTTTTGTGTTACTCCCCTGAAAAACAAAACAAACCAAAACAAAATATGTATTTTTGCTACTCCAGCTCTTTCACTTGCTTACTTAATATAAGAGCTGTAGTTGAGATTTTACAGTCATTACATATTGCATGGAAGGAAGGAGAACCCCAAAACACCAGCTTGTCAGCAGCATTGAGGTATTACTCATTTTGCCTCAAAGGGCTGAGGCAACAGCGTGATAATGAGATACTAATGATATTTCATCATATATAGGTAAATATGACTTTGTCAAATATCATCAAACTATCTGTATGGAAGATTGACCCATTATTGTGATAAACTAAGTTCAGTCCATAGGTCACAGGAGAATTGGAAATCAATTACCTGAAACACAAATGCCCATGTGTCTGGTTTCTAATCCATCATTTTATATTTTCACCTATTCTTACATACCAATAAATGAAATTAATACAATCCCCTCCATCAACTTCTCTATCTGCAGATAGCATTTCAGTTAATGACAGGTGTCTCCACTGTGATCCATACCAACTCCACCACACTTCTCTTGTGGAAGAAACCATGTGCAAGAAATTAAAAAACTGCCCAGCATCTCTGTCTGTTGAATTATAAACTGAGCTTATAAACCACAGGCTGTGGTGCTATAGAAATTCATTCTATGGCATTCTGAGGAACACCTCTCTCACAATAGCACCCCCTTTGCTCTCTGCCTTCTTCAAACACTCTCCTCCCACCAAACCCCACTCCTCTTTCCTACCAATAGCTTTTTACACACATGCTCTTGATGTCTTTCTGATAGGAAACAGAAAGTGAGAGAAATTCACTTTCATCAGCATTGAAGGGTGAGCCTGGGAGCCCTTCTGTCAATTCTCTGAAGGAGTCGAGTGTGAAAAGAGGGCGAGCAATCTTTGAGAAGATGTCATCAGAAAATGGCCACAGGAAGATCTCGGAAGGTTAGCATTGCCATGTTGATCTCATGTCTTGCTTTACTCCAAGGTAGTGGTCTCCTAATCTTTTTGATGGTGCACCCCTATCAGAAAGAGTTTTTGGTGCCTGCACTCCCAGTATTTGTATATGTATTTACAGATCAACTTTATACATGTACTATTCTACTAATGCACACATAGAAGACAATGGATGAATTTTCAAAAATAATATTTCACTCTAGAAAGTGTTCATTTACAGAAAATGGTTTCCTCCTGCACCCCAATGGACTCTCACATAATCTCTGGGGAGTGCACGTCCCACTTTGAAGTGCACTGCTTGATGGTATCAGAATGTATGTATCTGTTGTTTGGTTTGTTCTAACAGAGGGAGAAAATGGATGATACCATTTTCAGAGAGAAATTCACTTACTGACTTCTGAGTGCCTAGGACTTTACTTTATGTAAAACAACAGAGTACCCAAATAAAATTGCAGAAAAGGACCTGTCCACTCTGCCATTAAGATTAATAAGCCATCTGAGTAGTATGAACCAGTTACTGACTCCACTATTTTTCGACCAGAAAATGTCTAGCCTGTATGTTTAGCAATTCCAGGCTCTAGCAGATCAAAGGAAAAAGGAAATTGCAGTGCAGAAGTCCTTTTCTAGCTAATGCTGCTAGGTTTATTATGCTTATTGTTCAAACTAGCTACCTGATCTTTCATCACGTTTAACTTTGAGCCCTTGGTTATCTTTTTTTGTCCTTTTTCTCCTACCAAATTAAAATGATCTTTAACACCTGCTTATTTCTTCTAGGACAGGTGATTATACATTATGACACCGTATCAATCTATAACCTTAATTTCTGTCAACTAGATACAGCTGCAGTACTCCATGTGGCAATATTTCTGTTTTTCAGCTATCTTTTTCATAAATTGATGTAGGCATCTTTAGTTTTTTTCCTTCTCCTTTTAGACTTCCCTAGTTCAAAGCCCTTCTTCTTCCTCCCTAACAAGATAACAGAATCCTCCATTCCAAACCCGCTTTGCCTCTGAGTCTAAGTCAGACACAGTATGCTTCAGAAGCATTTTTTGGTCCATCAGGAATAACAAAGAATATGAACTATGTGAAAATGCACAGTCAGCACTTCATGTCTCTTACAAATGAAGCTTTTTCTAAAAATGTGACAGACCCATAGGGGATAATGTTTTTCTGTGCTCCTATGAGAGCTATAATACCCCATTTTGTATTCAAGACAGCCTTATGAGAAGTAAATTCCCTATAGACTCATTTGAGTGTTTGAAAGCATTGATGAAAACTCTTGAACTTCTGACAGCTGATGCTAGGCACCGAAATCTGCAACTCTGCACTTGAATAAATGTTCACATCCTGAAAAATACAAGATACTGCTGATCCATAGATTATTTCTTGCATCACTGTGAGTTTTGAGTTTTCTATAACTAATGACAATATATGTCAGCTTCCTTCAGATTTTCAGCTAGAGCAATACCCTTAAACCACTACAGTGCTATGGAACTTTTTGCTAAATGTTTCAATTATGCCCAAACCTCCTTTTCCTAGGAGACATATCAAACAACATTTACAGCTAGCTCTATGACTGTGTACCAACAACTTCTGTTCTCTCCACTGAAAGACCATGAAGGCAATACTCATACTCCAGTGGAAACCTGGAGAAGCCCATAAGGGATAGCTAACGTAGTCACAGCATTGGAAAAATTGGCAGAAATCCAGAATTCTCTAGTCCTATTATCCATGGATGACTTGTCAAGCTCCATTTACTTTACAGAACTGATGTAACTTGTCGTTAGTAAAATAATTAATGTCTCCACAATTGATACAATTATGAGTGGCATATCACTCAGGCAGAAAGTTTTTTGTTGACTTACCTCACCTTCATAAACAGAAAGGTCTTCTTACAAACCATTTCATCACAAACCCACATTTATACCTGAAAGAATCAAAAGATATTGCACCTTTAAGTGTTCTTCTCAAAAGCTGAGAGCAGAATAAGCAAAATCTTAGGTCATATAATCTAATACCAACTCAAAAAGTTTCACATTTTTCATTTCAAGCACCAAAAGAGAGGGCATTTCCTGTTGTAAAGCTAACAAGAGAATAGTTTTTATTTTCTTTACTTCCCCAGGTGACTAGTAATATGTATCTATTAGCATGTTTTTAAAAACAGTTAATTAAATTAATTGGCCCCAAATCAGAAAGGATTTAATCACACATTTTTCTTTAAGCAGACAAATAGTCCCATGGGGTCTAATGAAACTATTCACAGGATTTCTATTAGGTAAAAATCCAAGAATCCCTTATTGAATCAGAGTAATACCAACAAAGTTTTTATACTCTTAAACATTCTTGAAATCAAAAGCAGTGGCTTACAAATATTAATCTGGTAGTGTCTGTTACAGACTTCAGTTACTCTTTAAAAATGAACTGACACTGTTTGACTAATGGTGGACATTAGCCAATGGTGGACTCTGGGTTGCTGAAATATGCTTTCAACTTTTCCACTGTTTGGTTAGATTCAGATACACTGTATGTTCTTCCTTGAAGATCAGAATTTTCACTCTCACAATTTCTTTCCTTGGTAACCCTTTTTTCCTTCCAGCTGATTTTCACTGATTGTTACTTCCACTCTTATTCTTTCTTGAACTGTAGCAATTCCTTTGTCTATCATGATTGCATGCAATATGCGAATGTTGCATGGGATAAGCATAATAAGAAACAAAATTATCCTCATTTAAGTTATGAGTAAGATCAGGTAAAAATACTAAGAAAGGCAGCATGTTTACATTGACACCACTCTTCCATGGGTGCCTGCGTCTGTTTCATTTTTACTGCAGATTAGAGTCGGTTCTTATATTTGCTTGCTATTTTTGAACCATGAACACCTATGTGAGGTAATCACTTTGTTACAGTGAGCAAGCAGAAAACCCCAGTCTTCTGGTGGCACTACTAAAAATCTATCTTCCTGAAGTCTTAAAATTCCCTTCCTTCCCAAAAAGTATGGAAGTGTTGTTCATCCAGTGGCATTCAACTCAGTTTTCCATGCCATGTTGAAAAAATCTTGCTAGGACAAGAGGGACTTCCAGCCTGTGAGTTTATATGAAACCTTTTCTGTCTCTGACCACAGACAAGAAAGATGCTCACAAGACAGATTTTTCCCCTTTATCTGAACCATGAAAGAAAAATGTCCTTAAACTAAATTTAAGGCATTTTTCAGGGTACATGGAATTATTCTAATACAGTCACATGAGTGTAGAAAGCAAAGAAAGATTTCCTAGTGCTAGTAACCCAATGCTGCTCTTTCAGGAGTACTCTGAACTGCTGTCTCCACATTCTCCGTGGATGAATTGCAGATGCTTATAGATGACTTTTCACGTCTTGAAAGAAGGTTAAAATGTAGTTTGTAGTTTTCAGGCAGTTTTAGGTGTACTGCTTTGCTTTCAAGATTTGGAAAAAAGTACCTGTTTCTGTTGTAGGAAATACAGTGTCTCTTTCTACTTACAGTGGGTTCTCGCATACCACTAAGAGGACGACCTAAAGAGAGCACTCCTGGGACTGATAACACACCTCTGGATTTCCAGGAGACTATCTCCCTGAGAGATAGATTGGCTCTCTACAAGGCTGCTGTGTCCAACAGAGAGACTATCAACTCCTTTGCTGATGTAAGATTTCCATGCTTCCTTATCCTAATTCTGTGTTTGCTTTGCAAAATGAAATGTCCTACATCCCCAGTGAAACATCCTACCACTATGAGGATCAAAATTTGAAACCAGATCTGCTTAATAAGCATATTGATGCATTGGTCTTTAGCTCCAGCGACTGAGATTTTTCATGTTTTGGTCCTTTGGACAATTGTCTTTAATTCATTGGAAGGACTCTTTATTCCACTGTTGCACAAACTGCATTTATTAGGACCATAGGCTTGAGACAAGTTGGCAGTACAGTTATTCCTTCAGCTTATAATGAGAAAGCCCAGCAGTTTTCTGAATAACTGGAAATATTGCTAAATAGTACAATTATATTCAAAACCGCATTCAGGCCCCTTGCTGTTCAAAAGAAAGAATTTGAAGTGGCAGCATTTTAAAACAGCAGCTTTATGAGACAAGCTGTATGGATATTTTTTTTTTATTACAAATTATTTTTAAATGGTTGTTATGTGAAAAACTTAGGAAAAAACCCTCAACCTGTTATTTTTGTTTTACTCATGTCTCTACATGTGCATCAATAGGGATTAGGTATTTTATAGCAAAGTTTAATATTAATACAAGTAGCACATGAACTCTTTGGCTAACAAATTTTATGATCTTAAAATAGAGCGAAACCACTTCACCACACACTTAATTATCTCTCAGGCATATCTTAAAGTAAGGTCTTCAGATCTCAGCCAGGGAAATCAAGAAAATCTGCCTCAGTTCTGAAGAAATATTTAGGGATAAAAAATGTATTGTCCCCATACCTTAAAAACCTCCCATCTCCTCTTGACACAGGAGATGGAAGCATTCTGTTAGCTTGCTGCAACATTAGAATGACAACAGTCTATGCATGTTTTCCAACAATACCTATTGAAAAAGTACACAGAAGGACAGCTAGCAACTCTGAATCCACAAGAAGCTAGGAAGAGGAGGATTGCTCTGGAAAGTGATAGCTACTAACAATCAAACAGATGGGACCTACTCCTTTTGATGCTAAACACTGAGACCAAACATGCACCTTTTTCAGATATACACAGGCCTTTGGTTCTACAAATCACAATGTATGTTTCCTGTGCAGTGTCGTATGAAAAAACAGCCAGAAACAGTATTTATGGCTGTATTTATTCTTGCAAAGACAAGAATATTTATTATTTATTTATTTAACTACTAGAGTATTATTTAACTGCAATACATGGCCGATCCCTAAAACTACAAAGGCAACCACTGTGGCAAACACCGAGTGTTAAATTCTAGATTGCAAAATCCCAAAAGAACTTTATAACTTGTAGGTCCTCATTTTTGGTTGACAAGTAGTAGTCCTAATATGGTACAGTGAGATTCAGCAGTTAATATTAACAGTACATAGGTGTTCTGTATTCTGATGGCGATGCTTGAAAAATAGCTCGTTACTGTATTTATTCTAAATGCTGATGTTAGTTCATGTATACTGTTAAAACAAGTAGGGTTTACAGATTACATCAGTGGAAGGTGCCTGTGAGAGGCTACAGACATAACCATGTTTGCACAATTCTCCATTTGAAATTTATAAGCATTATAGCTAAAACTGCTATTAACTACCTACAAAAAAAAAAAAAAAAAAAAAAAAAAAATCAGCTCATAGAAGTACGTTTGTAGTGCAAATGGAATACAACTGTCCTTATTTCATTACTCTAGACTTCAGAGAAAGACAAGTTCTGTACTGTACCTGGTGGCCTGGCAGCCGTGAGAAAGCAATTTGAGAAAGTGCGGATGATCTCTTTACGGAAGACCTTTGCTCAGTGCCAGCATCAGCACCAACCTGCACAGGTAACAGTACCATTTTTAATACTGACAAGTGAGGAATGCCCCGATAGATAACTTGAAGAAAATTTATAATTGTATGCTTTACTGAAGAGTTTTCATTATGAACAAAACCTTTCCCCAGTGTCAATTATAGAATTTACTTTTTGACATATACTACAGGAACTGTATTTTTTCTATGCAGATGCACACTCACGATAGGCAATCCTGGATTCAAAGCAAATGGATGAGTGAAGCAGATTACTCCCATAGCAGTTTTTTATACTGGACCTTTTCTGTAAGACTGCATGTCATTACCAAGTATCATGGTGATACTTTGCATGTATTGCACTTGATGTGATGTTATTGCTATTCTCCTTCAAAAGGAGTTTCCTGTTTCCACTGCATTAAATCTAATCAACTCCCCTAAACAGATAAAAAAATCGTACAGAAGAACCCAGATGCTACACAAATTAGAACAAAGCAGCAGCTAAGTGTTATTAGAGATAAAAGGTTTTTACATTATTACTTCATTAGCATATACCATGAAAAATCTTTGTAGGAGATGATTTTGCACCATGTGAAATCTTCTCTAATAAAACATATTGCACAATCTGTCCTGTGCACTCTGAAAAACTGAAATGGAACAGGAAATAGCTTTACCATCCCGCACTTTTTGGAGAGATTTTTAAGCAATATGGCTCTCCAATTTTGTGGGCCAGGAAATATCAACATTTTTCACAGGTTTATTTTCATTGCATGTGTCATCATATCTACCAGTCATTTCTCCTGACTTACACATTAACACCAATATCAACATTTTGCACAGACAATAAGCAAAACTCCAGTTTTTAAGGGAAAAGACACAGTTTGTTGCAGCTTTACTGAAGTATTTTAAACGAAGCAGAAAAATTCCCAAATTGTTGGACATAATCATACTGCACACACTTGTCTGATGACACGGTCCAAACTAGCTGCCATTTATCTGGATGATGAAATGAAGAACTCTGTAAAGAAGTTCCCTTACTTTTTCTAAGAACTAAATTATTTCTTTTCTATGCTGGCCTAGTAGTGTCATCTAGATCCCTACAGAGCTACTATCATAGTTCCACTTCTTCAAAAAAGATGTGACCTCTAAGCATACTTAGCCAGGTATTTGTCCCCTGTGGCTAGCTGAAGAAGCTCTCTCAAATCATCAGCAGAACTAGTCACGTTCACAGGAAATCAAATCACTCGGACTATAAGGAGCAATCTTTAAATTTAGGTTAAGCAACTTACTGCAAAGCTATAAAATCCCATTTCTATTTAACAGTCCTGCATTCTCATGGAAAATGGGATTATATGTTTAGGTAGTTGAGAGATTATTCAAGGTCACTGACTTAAACCTGGGTTAAAACAGAGAAATCGTATAGTTTGAAGGCATATCTCTAGATCTGGAGAAATTACAACTATTAATCCAAGCTAAAATAAAGGAGCAATTAAATTGTTAAACAGTAGTCTAATAGCTGAACATTTTACTACATATTCAAGTATTGCATGAAGAGTGCATGGCTTTTCATTCAAAATATTGACATCAAATATATAAATAATAACTTCCTGGTTTTCTCAGGCAACTATCACTCATAGCTTTCTTTGTTGTAAGGGAGAATGGTGCCCTGTGAAAAGTGGCATAGTACTAGCAGGCTGCACTCAACTCTTGGCTAGAATGATGGGCAGCAGTGAAAACAAAATTGCTATGTGCTCACAAACTCAACCAGAGTTTGTTTAGAGATTTTCTCTTCAATTTGACCACTTTTATGACCTTTTGTGGTCAGCCACCAAGCTGAGAAGAGGTCATAAGCTCGATGTTACTGTTGTGCAAAATCTGGCCTACAGTGGTTTGCCACACCATCTCAGCTACCTACCTGCTCAAAGTCTCACTGGCCAGCCATGTCTAGCAAGTGATCTGAAGGACAAGTAGAATATATTTAAAGAAGCTGATGCTCATTCAACCGTTTAGTATCATGTCAGGAATGACACCTCTTATATTGAGAGTCATTCCTTGCAATTGCCATTTTTTTGGCAGTGGCAGATGGCAAGATTGAATAACAGGACAATGTTAGTTAATGGTGAAAACTTTACCTTTCATGAAAATTTTCCATGTAGTGCCAAAAACACCCAGAGCACATACATGCAACTAAGCAAGGCTGTCAAATCATACAGATAAAGTGCAGATAAGAGAAATTCTTGTATGAAATTTCTGCAAGACTCTCACAGTGCAGATGCACAGATGATACTGTCAGGAAGAACATAAATAGGAAAAAAGCACAGCTTTGAGGAAGAAGTTAAGATCCACAACAAGTAAATAATCAGTCTGTCATTTTATTGGTACCAATTTTGTAGCTGAAGATTTTAGCTCACTATTTACTTCCACCAGTCTCTGAAGAGAGCTGCAGTTTTGTACATGCTGATCATTTAAAACAGTAAGGTCTAGAAATGCCAATACATAATCGATATTGTTTTATCCAGCTTCCCACAGAGCCAATATGATGACCATAAGGTACAGTTCAGCTCAAAGCAATATGCTTCACATGTGAGCCAGTGAGAGGCATTCTTGTGCCTGAACAAAGTTTTGGGCCATTTGATCCCCAAAAGCTTGTTCAGGAATTGTACACAGAATTGCACATACGCTTTTTAAGTAAGAATATAGCATAGCATACATGTTCTGAGCCTCAGCACAAGTTTTTGAAAGAGTATATTTTGTCTGTTGTCAGAACAGAATGAAATTGCAACTATGTCAACACAAAAAGGCAAGCTTTGGTCTAAAATATACAGAACAGTTACTGAAAATTCAAATGTTGGCACATTTTGCAATAAAAATTCTATCTAAATTAATTCAGCACAGAGGCATTAAAATTGTTGTATGGTCCGCTACCATAAAACATGTGTAGCAATTACAGTTCTCTTCAGTAAAGGAATCCGAATGCCTACATAAAAATGCACTCTTCTAACGGAATGCTAACAGATCTTTCTCTCATATTTACAGCTTTAGTTTTCAAATGGTATTGTGTTAGGTTAGAATTTCTTATTATCCAGAGACACAGCAGGACACTACAGCCCTCTGTACAAAGTGGCATGCAGATATGCATGGGAAGGCCAGCAACCCTCATGAAGGGTGACTTGAAAGAGACGGAAGAGAATGGAGGGTAATTGGAAGCTTGAAATAAAAATAAAATTACCATGAGTTAACAGCATGCCAAGAACAATCCAGCTCACAGTGCTTTTTGAAGCTCACTCATGATATGGCATAGCATAAACAAAAGGTAATTGCAAGGTGATTTTTGGGCCACAGGAAAAGCAAATGTAATGGTTGTCTTTTCACTCCTGGCACCACGAAAGGCTGAGTCCTCTGCCTTGCTCCCCTGCCATACAGCTGAAGGAGGGCTGTTCTCTCCTGACACTGTGATGCTAGATCCGGTTAATTAAATAATCTTTCTTGATTTACATCAGGAGCTGTATATTCCATAGAAACAAATAAAGGGATCAAGTTCCCACAAACATAACCGAACTAGTATTGAACCTATATGAACATATATGAAGATCATGATCTTCAGCTACTAGAGGTTCACTACTGGAGGTGCAACTTAGCCTGGTTCATAAACTAAGAGTAACCTCACTCCATGCAGACCATCAAATAATTCTACAGAAAATTCTCCAAAATCTATGGGATCAATAAAACATGCCACATACCCTAATGGGGTGTCGTGGGTTGACCCTGGCTTCATGCCAGGTGCCCACAGCAGCCACTCTCACTTCCCTCCAGCTGGACAGGGGAAAGAAAATGTAACAAAAGGCTCAAGGATTGAGATTAAGAACCAGGAGAGGCCATTCACCAACTACTATCATGGGCACAACAGACTCAATTTTGAGAAAATCAGTTTAATTTAGTGACAAACAAATCAGATTAGGTAAATGAGAAATAAACCCAAATCTTTAAAATATCTTGCCCCCAGCCTTCCCTTTTTCCCAGGCTTAACTTCACTCTTCATTTTCTCTGCCTCCTTCCTGCCAGTGGCACAGGGGCATGGGGACTGCAGTCAGTTTGTCACACTTTGTTTACTGCTGCTCCTTTCTCCTCAAAAGGAGCACTCATCACACTCTTGCCCAGCACCAGTGTGGGATCTCTCCCACAGGACACAGTGCTCCACCAACTTCTCCAGTGTGACTCCTTCCCATGGGCTGCAGGTCTTCATGAACTGCTCCAGCATGGGGCCCTTCCCTGGGAGGTCCAAGCCTCCTTCAGATGCATCCACCTGCTCTAGCTTCACGAGCTTCAGGTGAATATCTGCTCCATCATTATCCTACACAGGGAACAGCCTGTCTCATCATGCTCACCATGGACTGTAGGGGAATCTCTGCTCTGGTGTTTGGAGCTGCTCCTCCTCTTTCTTCACTGACTGTGGTGTCTGCGGAGCTGTTCTCACATATTTTCACTCCTCTTGCTGCATTTCCATGAGGTTTTTTCCTCTTCTGAAGTGTTATCCCACTACAAGGCACTAAAAGGGTTTGGCCTTGTCCAGTGGCAGGTCTGTCTTGGAGCTGGCTGGCACAGGCTCTGTCAGACATCGAAAAAGCTTCTAGCAGCTCCTTACAGCAGCCACCCCTGCAGGGCCCCCCCCCTCCTAAAATATTGCAATTCCAACCCAATACATGGGGTAGACTAAATTAAGCCTACCTACAGGATATCCTAGCCTATCTCCAAGAGTTGGCCATTACAGAGGAGGGATGAAGCCACAGGTCTTCCTGTTCTTCACTTGTTTGAAATAATAAACAAGCCCCATTTTACTCTCTGTCATTGGAATTTCAATTAGCCATCATGACAGACACAGAAACATAAGAACATCCACGTCCCTCTGCCTCCCTGCATGCCCTGAGCAAAGCTGGGCAGTTCTATTGTCAAAATGTGGCCCATAATGTTTAGGCTGCATTTTAGACAGCCATAGCTGGCACATCAAACGATTACAATCATTTGCAATATGGTAAATATTCATAAGCAGTACCAAAGTCATAGCAATAAAGCAGTAGTGACATTCAGATTAGATTTGCTTCCCAACTATATTAAGCTTGATTATATTCCTTTTTAATACCCCACACCATTCAAAAGAAACATAATGACTATCAGGAACACATTTTTTTTCTCATGAAAGAGCTTTTCCAGTACTTAAGAGCTTGACTTACATATCTAAAGCATGCACATCAGAACAGAATATCGTATCTTTAATAATAATTTTTTAAAAGCTTATATAAGCATACATATATTGAAAATCATACCCATCTAAAATGGAAAGGCTTATTTTACATACATCTACATATAATCATTAAACAGAGAATAGGCAGAAAAATGTGCACTTCATTTTCTTTGAACTGCCTCTTTTCAGCTTGGTACAGGGTTAGCTACACATCTCCTCATGTTGTGCAGCTCCCTCACAACTGTTACACATACAGAACCTGTGAGTGTAAGCCATGCTAACACTTGCTCTCCTCGAGTCTCATCTCACTTTGACAGTTCAAACTTTGTGCTCTACACAATTAATTTTGATACTGGTAATGCACTAACTCTATGCTTTATCATGGGATGGCTGAAGGAGAGCACTAATTGATTGCCCCACAATTAACTGGATTTCAAGGAGGTGCCCTGATTTGAGATGCTGGAAGCTTAGAGCTCTCTCATTGCAGAAGATGTTTAGCAGCAATCTGAGAAACACAGTGCTGCCTTCATTGATGCTCACATTACACTGAACACATGGGAAGCTCCAGCTGAAGGGACAAGAGTTCCTTTCATTTGAAGGCTTATGATCAGTAGAAACTCACAGGCAAGCTTCTGTCTCACAAAGGAAGACAATTTCATTTGTTGCAAGTGAAATTATTTGTCAGATCGTCTCTCTGGGCATGCTAGTGTGCTAGAAAGAGGAAGCACAGTTCTGATATCTTAACTAATCCTTAGGATTTATTTCTTCTAACCACTAAATCTCAAAGTACTCCATGGCCACAGGTAATGTGATGTAACAGACAGGCGAAAGAGTCTTCCTAGTCACCTTCATCCCCTTCCATCAAAGTATCATGCAGATTTCTGTATCTGCTGGTCAAAATCTGACTGCAGTAACATGAAGGACTTGCCAATGCAATCTTGTAAAAAAGCCTGTTGTACTTTTTATGGCAACAAATATCTATCACGAGAACAATGGTAGTCTGCTTTAAAATTGCTGTTATAGTTACACCACTTCCATTATTTATTTGTGAAAGCCCTTCATAGGCAAAAAAAAAAAAAAAAATCCAATTATTTATTTACTTGTCTTTAGGAAACACCAAGTAGCAGGAAGCACACAGGATCAAGTAGCACGCGGGAAGTTAAGTGCAATGAAATGACCTCTAAAGAAAGTCAAACGGAAGGCTCTCAAACACAAGAGGTAAATACATCAATTAATAATTATACCATTAGACAGTTATGCTGAGATGCTGACACATACCTGCTTTGCTTCCTCCTTTACCACTTGGTACAGCAAGATCTGGATGCTCTGCTGACAGCCTGTTGCAAGACAAACCTCTCTTAGGGCACGATGCTCTGAGGTCAAACAGATGCTCCAGCAGAAGCTGTTGCCTTCAGGATCAGTTAGCCTGGCTCGGTGCTACTGCTCCAGACTCAACCAACCTCTCCTCTGCCTTGCCCTGCAATGAGCCTCCACCTGTGCTCCAGGCCACCCCTTTTATTGGCCTCCTAATCCTGCTCATGTGCAGTTGGGGCCAGCCCAAACCAGGTACAGGTGGGCTGAATACAAGCTCATGCCCACTGCCTGGCAATTAGTGGCACCTGGTTGTTGCCTCATTTCACTACAATAGCCTCCCTCATTAGGCAGTACACAAAAACTTTTTAAAGGTGTTTTATTTGGTGTTTTTACTTTATGATTGGTTTATATGGTAATGAATTAGATTTACTATTCCTATTTTATTTGATCTAATACTTTAAATGCAGTTGCAGAAGTATGGAAACTTCTTATGTGTTGTACTAAATCCTGTAGTAAAGGAACTTTTGTACACAGGTTTCTCATCGTGAGCAAGTTACTGATGAGATAAAAATGTCTTCTACGTTCACTCAGACCGCTCATGAAACAGGTAAGAAGGGAGATGAGCATAACATCTTGCAAACAAGCACAGGCAAATGTCTTTACTCACAGAAATGTATTGCTCAGCATACAAATATGAAAACACCCATTGCTCCCAATTCTCAGTAAGGCCCATTCATTGACTTCAATAGGACTTCAGAGACAATGTACAAATTCAGTATTAAGAGATGGCTTTTACAAAAGGTGGTGGCTTTAAATTTATGCTCAGATGCTTGAAAGAACTGGAGAATTAAATTGCCTGAAAACACAGGCAAGCCCTAGCCCATGTATGTACAGAATGGTGAATGAGAAAGGCCGAATTTAGAGCTGCACTGAACAGCACTGTAGAATATGACCATAGTGTTAATATTATGCTGCATTTCAATCCTGCTATTGGAATTCACTCATTATATTCACCCACAAACCCTAGTCAACCTTTAGCCCTGCCATACCACTCAGGTATGTTAAAACAGTAAGTGATAACTTCTCCCTCAGCAACTATTCTGTTGCACTCTCTATGGATTCCTGTTCATGGTCAATTGACTCGCTAGACTTCTGCAAGGCCAAGTGTGAATTTTGTAATGTCATAATGTTTTATGATTCTCTGATTAAGTCAATTTCATAGAATGCAGGGTGGAGGAAAAATCATCTTTCTTATTCTTTTTCCCATTGCAGTCATCAATGCAGCTCAGAATGAAGAGCTCCCAAAGACCGTAACACAGATTTTAAAAGAGCACATTGAAAGCACAGCTCAGGACAAGGCTGTTCACTCTGAAAGAGAGACTGCAACATCTACAAAAGAAGTGAAGGTCTGTGCTTTACAAGTGGGATCTTTATGCGAATTAGAAGTGGTGAATTTAAGTCATTGGTCCATCATGCAGTCCAGTTTCTATTTTGACTGTGATTAAAATGTAACCTATGAAAGTATTGGGAATGAACACATGGACTTCAGAAATGAAGTGTACATAACACAACAAATGTAACACATAACATAGCATGAAGTACCTTAGGAATCTCAGCAAGTACTTTAAGTGCGTAACAAACACACTTAGAAGTAGACCTTTTGCCATGACCCAGATAGGGCACCCAGGGAGACACAGATTGGACCCTGTTGGTTTCAAAACTCCTCAGAGAGGAGGTGTAGCTGGATCCAACCCTGTAGTGTCAGACCTGGCCCTCCCAGGGAGAGTGACTTAAATGTTACGGTCCAAGAAAATGCTCGACTGTCAGATACCCCTTTATTGGACTGAGGTGAAATGACACTCAAGGTATGTATTGGAACATAAGATTTAATTAGAACTGTGGAAGGGATAAAAGCTGATATGTTGTTATATATACTTAGGCTGCACAATCATAAAGGCTGATTATTTAGATCACAGAAGTCACAATACATACATGTTTATGCTGTGCAACCTGAGCAAGATTTGTGGTTAACAGTGAGTTACTTGATGATTTTAGGACAGAGAAAGTGAAAGAGAGAGAGTAGGAGAAGAAAAGTTGAGAGAGATGACAGAAATTCACCAGTCCTGGATCCAGCACTGGGCCAGCCAATGGCAGAGCTTTAGTTTGGAGAAACTCCCCAAATCCACAAGTGCATCCCCTTGTTTTTTAGGCCTGTCTTCTCTGTTTTGTAATGAGTGAGCATGATTGAGTCACCACAGCCAAGCTGCTAGAATCAACATCAGCCCCTTCAGCTCCTCAGTTTTTTTCATTCTCAGTGTTACTGTTATCATATGCAGGGCCCAGACCATATGCAGACCCCTATCGCTGTCTCCCCCCTCTCCAGCAATCCCTTTGGAATGCTCATCAGGCTCTGTTCAGGGGGCTTACACTGGTGTTTCACACCACTTCCCAGAATACCCCTCCTGAGGACGAGTCTCTCACACCACCCCATGGCTCAAACACTCTGTGCCCTTCTCCTTTGCGGTGATTTTTATATAGCAGACAGAAGGAAAAGATGAAGCTAACAGAAAGAAGGAAAATACGAGGAGAGAGAACTTTAAAAGCACGTTACAAATCATCAAATAACCACAAAACCATTTTTAAGTCCAAATAATATAACATTCAATGTAAATGCTATTTCTACAATCCAATCCCACTACCCTGTCAGTCCCCCCTTCTTAAGAAGGAAGGTGATCCATGGCAGTGGGTTCAGTTCACCAATCCTTCAGCTCTATAACTTTGAAGAGTTCTCCTGTCTACTTGACAACTTCTTTCATCTTCGGGCAGCCTTCCTCTATAGTAGTGGTGGTGGTATGGATAGTAATGCAGCATTCTCCATCTGTCATACAGCCTTGTTCCACACAGGATTCAGAGAAACTAATTCCAGAAGACCACTACAAAAAATTTATCAGAATAGCACTCAGGAGATTTCAAATGCAGCCTTTACCAGTGACCAATGAAAACCTCATGGTAATTCAAATAGTACATGGAACTTCAGCACAGGAAAGCATGAGCCATGCTGCACACAGGGCAAAAGGGTTAGATGGAAAACATCCTTGTCACAGAGAATCCAGAGAAATTAAGTCCAGAAGGCACTGAAAAGATGCATATCAGAAAGGCACTCAGGACATTTGAAATTCAGCTTTTATAACAGTATAACTGTTTGTTGAACACAAATGAAGCCTTAGAACTGAAAGCTGAGATACCAGTTAATTTTGTGAAAATTAACCTTTTCACAAAACAGATAGACTGATGAGTTAAAGATAAATCATAATATGTGGCTTAAACTAACTTATAACTCTTTCATCATTCAAGAAAACACAGATTCAGGAAAATGAAACATGCAGACTCTGTCAACAGAGAGTTTACCCAATGGAATGCCTAGTTGCTGACAAGCAGAATTACCATAAATCATGTTTCCGATGTAACCACTGTGGCAGTCAATTAAGGTAAGAAATAACTGCATGTTCACCAATAAAACTGTCTAATTCTGCACATTACTTCCTGTTGTTACAGATCTTCAGTAGAGCTCATGAACTGGAAACAGTACACACAGAAAGTTGGGTGGGAATTAAGATATATCTGAAAGCAACAATTTTTCTCTCATTCTTCCTTATCCATAAAAATTATGGTGGCCCTCTGCATTAGCAAACCACTCTTATAATGTTTATATGATAAGCAATATATTTACTGCTCTCTCAGACTGTAAAGGCTAACAGTTCTGATTTAAACATCTTTGAGGCCATTGAATTTACTCTTTTTGCTCTTTCTTTGTATTTACTGTGAAGTAGGGGTACTTGAAATACCTAGTCAAGTGTAAAATTCACAATAGATTTAAGATACATAAAAGTATAAAACAAATTTTCTTTCATTTGGCAGTTTGGGAAATTATGCATCTCTCCATGGAAAAATATATTGTAAACCACATTTTAAGCAACTTTTTAAAGCAAAAGGGAATTATGATGAAGGTTTTGGATATAAGCAGCATAAAGAATTATGGAATTCGAAAGATCAGTGTAGCTCCACTGGCAATATTCAAGCTGAAGAAGTAAATCCAATTAACAGTACACCTGTTGATCCTAAACCAATTACAGAAATCGATCAAGACCTGCACTCAGGTACTGAAAGTATTCATCCTGATGTTTTGGATAATAATTTGAAAATATCCACAGAAAGAGGTAAGTTAAAGATGGCATGGCCTCCTTCAACAAATGATGAAACAACAAAGAAAATTTTTTCTACTGAAGAAGTGGCTAAAGTATATAAACCAATGTGGCCTCCAGAAGGTTGTGTTCAAGAAGGTTCTAGTTCACATACAAATAAACCTCCAGGTAATAAAAAGGACGTTCAGGAAAAGAAAACTGAGACTGCAAATGCACAAAATCAGGACTCATCCCTTAGCTCTCTTCCTGAAAAAGAAGCTACAAATATCTGCAAAGCAAATCAAAATGAAGCCAGCAATAAAGACAAGGAAGCTGGGAAGACACGAGACAACTTGAATAAGAAAGGAGGATCACAGAGCAGGAAAAGCAGAGCAGATGAAAACGATATTAATGAGAGTGAGAATGTGATTGTGCACAATGCTGGAAAGGAGCGAGTGAAAAAAATTAATGAAAGTAAGAATGCAGAAGTTGTACAGGTTACTAACATTGATGATATAACAGTACAGAAGAATCACAAAGAATTCAGCTTGAATAACAACAACAACAATAATGCCACTTTTACATATCTAAAGAACTGTAGGTGGGAAACAACTCTCTCAGCTACACCTGAGTCAGTGACAGCATTAAGCCATGCAGCTTGCTCTGTATCGCAGCATGCCTTGGCAAAGCTGGAAAACCAGGTCTGAAAATGAAGAGATATACGAGATGTATCAATCTCACAAGAGCTCTCCTACCAATACTGTGACTGTTTCATGGGATAAATGGAACTCAAAAGATGGACAATGCTGTTACCTCTAATAGTCTTGCTCAATTTAAAAGAGATGCCACTTGTCAGAATTCTCATACTAGCAGCACACTAGTTTTAAAGAAGGCAACTAATACAACATTACCTGTTGATAATGAGTTGGTGTGCATTGCAGAAGAATGAAAATATTATAAATTTTTATATATTATTTTATCCGACACTCTGAAAACAACTTTTCTTAAAAAAGACCAGTTGGTGTTAGACTGTGGTCTGACAGACTCTGTAGACATAGCTAAAAAGTTCTGAAGAACATGGGAACCATGATACAAATCTGAATGATATTAATAACTATGAAGAAAAGAGAGCCATCTAAGTGTTAGAGAATGACATAAACACAAGCTTAGATTTTCCAAGCTCAAGATATACAGCTTTTCCATCATTCCAAAGAGAAAGTCAAGTGCAAACAGTTCACTGTAGAAGAACAAATGAATAGAAATATATTCTATGATGAAGATTAGTAAAACAGCACTGTGATCAGCCACATATGTCACTTATCAAGTATGTTATAAATAAGTGCTTCTTCAGTCCACGTATTTTATAGTCATTCTTAAAGAATTTAATATCCAGAGATTACATAGGAGAATTTGTATATTGTCAATTACTTGGATTTCATTTACTTTATATTTAAGGCAATGCAGATGCAGGAAATAGAATTTTTCAGATATAATCAAAAAAACTTTTCTCTCTATGTTCCTGAACATTCCAAAAAATATTTTACTACATGAATGTTCTGCAGAAAAATAGTAATTCTATGGTTTATCATTCATAACAAATTAAGCTGTGAGCTGTGAGCACCTGGTGTGCACCAAAAAAGAACAAATATTTCCATAGCGTTTTTCTTGGGTATAGTTATTATTTTAACTGAGCTGTTGCTCCATGACATATTATTTGCGTTTGTTGTGTTAGTTGGGGGAAATTAGTTTTTGCCCTTTTTTTGTTTGGTTTTTTTTTTTTGCAATATCTTGCAGTACTTCATTTGAAATTAAATCATTATTGAATAGCATCCACAATTGGTTGATGAGTAAGACTCTAGCTATATTGCTAGAGATGCTGCTATGGCATTGTATTTACTGAGAAAAAAAACGGAAGTACATAAATTTTAACACAGCATAAAACTAAACATCCCAGGTAGAACTGGAATATGATTGGGAACACTGGGCTATTAGGACTAGTGGTTATTTCAGTAACTAATTCAAAGTTCTCTTAACTGAAGCAGCTCTCCAGTTTTATATTCAAAGCTCTACAAACTTAGGGAGATTTAGCACTTTTTTTTCTTAACATGTTTATGAATTAACATTTGCTCTCTTAACACTATTCTAGCTTGCATGAAACAACAACATAATTTAACTGTTGACAATGCATAATAAAAAAGCACTTTACAAAAAAGTATTTTGTGAAGTTTTTTAGAATAAATTTATACATAGTTTTCCTTATACAGTTTGTGAAATTCATCAGCAATAATTTAAGTGTATGTCAGAGTGAAGGGGAAGGATAATTAAAATATGGCTTTCAAAGTAATTTCCCAAGTATCTGACAAGACAGGTGTTTAGACTAATTTACAGAAAAGGCAGTTTCAATGTTTAAGAAATTATTGTGCAAAGTTCTGGAACAAAATGCCTGCTGCACTACAACTTATGACCCAAAGCAATGAGACTGCAGTTAAGTGTGGTATCCACATGTGACTCCTCTTCTATGCCTACATAGAAACTGCTATAAGGTATAAACACACAAGAAAATACTTCAAGAGAATGGAGCCTTTTCTTTATGCATCAGGCTTCACTCCTCTTAAGTACTGTCATGGAAAAACCTCCTAAAATGACTGTTCTCAGATGAATAATTAGCCTTCTGGCAAGGCACTTGGATACCTGTGTTTGATAACTCTGAGAAAAGGTATTAGCCTAAAGGCCACTGTAAACATTTTACAATTATTTTGGGAAGATCTCTCTATCTTCCTCTGCCATTTGGTTGTAACCATGATTAACTATTTTTAAAAACACAAGACATTAGGAAATATATCTAAATTACATTGTTTTTTCAGTAGGTAACAGAACTGAAAATAACAGCAGCAAAATTCCTGCTAAGACAAAAAAAAACCAAAAAACCTCAGAATATATATGTGGAATTTGCCTAAAATATGTAGAGCTCTACCTAGATTAAACTTTTAAATATCCCCCACACCCCAAAATCTCTTCTTAGATCAGTTTGGACAGTCAGGAATGAGGAATGACTTTGAGGGTGAAATGGTGGGGGTTCCTTTAAGTGCACATAGGTAGATGTGAGCACAGGCAAGGCAATTATTCAAGTAAAAAGTGAATATGGTTGCAGTACATTTACCTTAAGTCAGTGCTTTCCTAGTTTTCATTCTCCTGCACATTCTGATGAAATTAAACTCGTATCCTACAATTTAAAGGACAGATAACAGTAATGATAATAAGAACTCACTTACACCAATAATAAGATACTATTGCCTCTGAAAATAGCCTCACAAAATACAAAACTTTTTGCTTCAACAAAACAAAAACACTCCTAAAAACACCAGAAAAAGCATGTTCCTTTGGGCCAGCTAGACATGACTGAAATAAAGGCTTTCTGAAAATGGTAGGAAAAATGGACTACAGCAAAACTTTTATTCCCACGGGAAAGAATTTTAAAGTTAACATGCGTAAGTGACACACAGTAGGGAGCACACCTTCTTGGATAATTCATGATCAAGATTGTGCTTAGCATGGGACAGACACAGAAGTGCAGGGCTTTCCTCTCATGCATTCATTAGCTTTGCACTCCCTTCTTTCAGTGGGTGGCTGTTTCTCTTCCTCCAGTAGTGAGGATTAGTTTTGAAGAAAAATTAAGTGATACTGCAAAAAATATGTATTTGAAATACAAACGAGGGGTTACATCATACCATCTTGGAGTTCTCATACAAATCATACGGATGCCACCTGTAAACCTGTTCTAGAGAACAAACAGCCATGGATAATAAAAAAATTCAAAATAATGTAAATTATTTGGGAAAAAAAAAAAAGAAGTAGCACAGTTCTTTAGCACTTCAGGCAAAAGCTTAGAGCAGGAGCTCTATGAGAGACAAGGTAAGTCTGGAACTCACTGAGATGAGCGCGTCTTACTCCCTTTTCCAGTGAAAAGAGAGGGGAGATGGTGTATACCTGAGTGTCAGAGCTTAGCAGTTTGGACGGAGCAAAAACCAAAGGACGGGATTATTCTCTATTACCCCCCCACCAAAGGGAAGATATTAGGGGAATAAAGACAAGAGACTTAGAAGTTGGAAATGCAAAAACCTGGAAACAGATTTGCTACAGGGGAACAGGGGAAACAGAGGAACGGCACTAACAGAAGTGATAAAGAAGAAAAATACAAATATCTACAGATCTATGTACACCCCGATGTCGATGCTGTCAGGGATAGGAGCCTGAGGGCCCCTTGCGGCAGGGCCGACTCAGGAGAGGGCTCCAGGGCTCTTCCCAGCACCCGATGGATGCGGATTCTGCAGAGCAGGTGCCGAGCTGGGGGTAAAGGAGCGCAGGGGAAGAGCAGCGGAGCCAGGAGCGGGCGAGAGAGAGAGGAGGGGCTGGGGTCTGCATGACCTTGATAGGGTATGGGCAGGGAATGGGAGGGAATAGACCCCTCTGTGTTCTCCCAGTCTGAAAGCCCTCCTCCTCTAGGTCCTCAAACTATGTTACTGGGCCACCCATATGTGTAGGTAGATTATCACTACAGGTGCCACACTCTTAAGAGAATGCGTATGGCAACTGAGAGTGAGACTGGGGCAAAAGCTGTAGGTAGAAATTAGAAACCTTAGAGATTTGCTGTAAATAAAATGATGAATTAATGTAACTTGTTCGCTCCCAGAAATCCTTATGTATTGGGGGAAAACCATATGGACTTACTGCAACCAAGGAGCCAGTCTTTATAGTTTTAAAAGAACTATGATCCATTAGAGCTGTATTTTCATGGAAGAAAGTTTTTATTCTAAGTTTAAGTACCTTAACCTCTAGGCTAAGTTTTAATACCCTAGTTTAATTAACCAGTCATCAGGTTGTAAAAGTCCCATGCTGTGAGAAGAGGCTTCATGGCTCCCACGATGAATCGTGGTACCAACTCCCCCAGTTGTCTCAGCAGTATAATTTCCTGAGGTTATTTGTAGGTTTCACATCTTAGCTCATGGACAGGACATTCAGCTGTGCATTCAACTTACAGTCATGGAGGGCAGAGCTGATCCAGCATGGCTGCAGTTATGGACACTTCAACAGCAAAAGTGCACTGACAAATAGCAGTGAAATGAAATTTCTCTGCATCATTATTTAGAGCAGGAGAATTGCAGTCTAAGAATTCTTTTTTCACTAGTTATTATCGGTTAGTGAAGATGTTCTGTTGCTTTCAGAACACAGCAGGGTTCATATACTCTTCTATACTCAAAAGCACCAATTAGAGAGATTAAGGAGCCTTTTCTAATGTCTTGTTATGGAGATTCTGAATTGCTGGGCCAGCACTGGACTTAAGAGGACTCCTAAATTTGCAGTCCCTTTGCAGCTTCCTTAATATATTTGGCATGAAGACTTATAGCTACTTAAATTGTTTCTTTAGAAGCAGCATACCAACTGATCCCTTTGGAGTATTTGTAGAGTCTGTGGCATCCTCAGAATTATAGAGGGACCTATATAACACTTCTGCTCTGCTGCTGAAGTGGACTCCTAGGTTAGGAATTTGCTGAAAGCAAATACTTGATTACAGCAAAAAGTGTACTTGCGTTGTCTGTTAAGCATTTATCTCTTTCATACATATTAAAAGGCATTTTAATACATTAGTATCTTAAAAGACAAAGTGCTCAGCATGGACATTAAAATCATGCTAGGTATCTGCCTTAGTCTAATGAGGAGCATTTCTTGTAATATCACACCCATAAATAATTATGGTTCAGTACTTACTTTCAAAGTACAGGATAATTACCAGAATTATTTTTGTAAGATTTGGGTCACTTCAGCCAAGTACACCTCCAGCTGTTAAATATAATTGCAAAAACATTAACTACTCTGGACACACAACAAGCAGGAAAACATGAAGTCAAAAAGCAACAGATTAAAACCTTTCTCACCATTCATGCTTTCATCCATTAAAAGGCACCTAAGCTGAAGTCTTTTGGTGAACTTTACTCGCTTTCACAAGCAGTGTTTCACCTTGCATGTGGGTTACATTTGATGATTTTGACATGAAAAGCATTTTAAAACATTTTAAAGAGGAACTGTGCTAAAATAAGCTTAGGAATGTAACCAGACTGACCTATAATTTTAGGCTTTCTAAAACATTAAATGACAATTTAAGCATGAAAGATCTCAATTTTCAGTACAGTCTTTAAACAAAAAATGAGGAAACTATGTACTGCTTCAGGAAAAGAGGTGAAAAATTCAACATCTTACATCTCTGTTGACCTATTTCCTATACCTTTGTCACCTCCTCTCTCTTAAGGTGTGGAAGAGAGCAAGAGAATAAAGCCTTCACATGTATTACAAACATGCTGTTCATTAACTGAGTACATCACAATTTTATTGAAAACAGACATGAAAAATTTGCAAAGGTGATTTTCAAATCTTATAATGTGGTTAAATTTAAAAAAAACAAAAACAATAAAAAAACCCCACTCCACAATCCTAGAAAAATGTAGAGGGGACATCTGTGTGATGACAGCTGATTTTGAATCCACTTTTAACTTTTGTCTCTTGACTGTAACTACTACAGTACCCATTCAAAATTACTTTTAGACTTAAGTAATGATATGTGCGACAGATGCTGGCAAAGAATAATGTTCTATCACAACAGGTACCTTGAAAGGGCCATTCCTTCCCCCCAGAAACAGCATATTCTAAACTGAAAAGAGGGATGTTTTTCCAGTAACTCTTGTTTAAAAAAGAAAAACAAACAAACAAACAAAAAAACCCCCAAACAAACAAAACCCCACCAAATACTTCACAAATACTTAATGATAAAAAGTTAGCTTTTAACAAAAAAAGGAGTATGACTTCAGTACAAAAGGTGAAATAGGTAAAAATTGTGGGTGAATAGAAGTATAGCTATACCATGAGGGAATGGAACAATAAAAACAGTACTTCAGCACACTGCTTGGTGAATTAGTGGATGCCATCTTACTTTTAATACTGGTACACATACTATAACATAAAGAATAACTAATCTATAAGGAATAGTCTCTTACCATGTAGAATATGCTTACAATTTCTCTCTGATCACAGTTAAAAGCTCTACAGGATATTATATTAAAAGGAAGAAATAGCTATGAATTCAGCATGCATAGCTGGACACAAAAGTAATTTTGTAGTTCCAAAGCTAAGAGCTTTTGTACAGCTTTTCAGAAAGCAATATTAGAGTGGAAATAGCATGTACACTGTGCCATACTCTGGTTAGGATCTCTTTTTCTTTATTGTCTCCTATAAGCTGCTGTTCTAATTTGTAGGGCTGGTGCTCTTGTATTGAAGGTTACAGACTGAGTCTTGGTAGCTTTGACTGAGGAAACTGATTTTGCCAAAGTGGGCAGTGGGTTATTATGTGCCTGGAGAGAAGGTAATGAAAATATCTTTAACAGGCTCTGGCAGCTGTCCATGCTGACAGCATGCCATAAAGGAGACACAGCATGGGCTCACCTTCTTAGGCCAGAATGTGAAGCCTGAATCATTTTCTTTAAAACAAACAAAAAAAGCATTATGACAGTAACCAAGAAAAAGTTCCTGAAGGCATCATGATGCGAACATTTGGCTAATAATATATGGCAATCTATATTTGAATATGTTAATGTTAAAAAGTAATGTACAGCAGAGTCCTCCAGTATCTTAGTTGTTTGGTGGGTTTTTTAGGGCTTTTTTGTTAAAGAAAGTATATGGACACTACAAACAGCAAGCAAGACAAGAAAATGAGGGAAGAAATTAATAGCCATAATTTCCTTTTTTTTTCTTTTGTTTGTTTTTTTTCTGAAAGTTTGTGTAAGAAAACTCAGCTCAATAAACTGCCCAATAACTTCCAATAAATGTGGTGAGGCTGGGATTAGATCTCCTGACATTTATCACAGAATCATCCAGGTTGGAAAGGACCTCTGAGATCATCAAGTCCAACCCTCAATCCACCACCACTGTGAATACACAAATTTCAGCACCACTGCAGCACTCCAGAAAATGAAACATTTTCTTTAACTAGTTACAAATTTCATCATCACCTCCAAGAGACCGAAATGACATAGCAATAAAGGGCATTATGTTTCTGTGCTCTGATTATTTTCATTTGATAAAGTAGGTCACTATGGTCAAATGTTGTGGAGAGAAATTGAAAGGAACAAGAAAACATTCTGGATTTGCCAGTCCTCCACCAGCCCCAGAACCTTTGGGGTGTGAGACACATACATGTCTTTATACAGTCACTCTTAAGTTCAGCACCAAGTGTATCCAAAATGAAAGACCTATGTACATGTATTACTGTATTTACTAATATTTGCTATATTACTGATTCTCTGTTATATGTCAGTAATTAAAAAAAAAATATCATAGTTCACAAATGGACAACCCAATCTTAATTTTACCATTTGCTAATTATCTAAGTACTAAATTTTAAAACTTCCGTGTTCCTGTATTTTCTGAAGACATACATACATATATGCCAAATACAATTACAGTGGTTGAGTTCTGGAAATTCAAAATCTGAATTCACTCAAAAGTTCTGCAAACTGCTAAAGCCCCCACAAAAAATAGCAGGCTTTATCAACTTTTTAGTTTTATAATAATATGAGTAATTTCTCCCCCTGGTTCAAGTCTTGGTATAATTAAAAAATCTGAGAATTTTGAGCAATTTTTCTAGAATTATTATTCTTTCTGTGGTGACTTTTGTATACATCACACTCCTAGTCAAGCTATACTATCCTGCTAAGCTCTGATGCTAAATTCTGTGTTTTATTGTATCAGACACAGTCATTTATTGCAGGAAAAGTATTCTAGTAATAGTTTTGTATGCTTGGAATTTAATAAACACTGTTTTCAATTGCAAATTATTTTGTCTACTGCTATCTATTTGGGCTGAAGCTTTCCTTACACAGGCAATAACTGACTGATTCCTTCTTCAAGCTTTCCAAAAAGACTTCCTCCATATCCAAGAAAAACTTCTGGTAGAAGTATTGAATTTTGCCCATGCCAAAAAATAACTGTCAGACAAATAAACTTAAATCAGTCTAGTACCTCGATTTTGATATGGTTATATTTTGACAATATTTGCAGTACAGTTTTCAATTTAAATTTCAACATTTCCCTTTTTAATTTTTTTTTTTAAGGTGCAGATTTTGTCCTGGTGATACATAGCCAGGAGAATGTTTTTATTAGGACTTTGTTGTGAATTGCTGAAGAAGCTAGCAGATACACAGGAGATTGTAACAAATAAGGCCTGAGGTAATAATTTTAATAATTCAACAAATCAAAATATTAAATAATTTTACAAGTAGCAGGATTGGATTAATCCCTTCTATGCTCTGGATAAGGTAGGAGTCCTAAGAAAAACACTGTGCTCTGACAAAACTGAAGACAGCTTTTGAGTTCAGGAATTCTCACTTTCAAATTTAATGTTCTTTTAATGCAATAGATGAATATATCTTTATGTGTATAAATAGGCAGATACTCATGTATACATAAGCAGAACCACAAGCATTCAGCAAATTACTTCAACAACAGCCAGGTATATATAGAACTAGCAAGCTCAGTATCACAAAAATGCTTCATAATGTGCTGCTTTCACTTTTTTCCTTTCATTCTTTCTATCCATGTATTCTTTTTTTTTTTTTTTCTTTTTTTTCATTCCTCTACTTGTATTATAGGCTTTTAGGGGCCAAGACTATGGAAAACTTTTTCTTCATGGTAAGCAAAACCACAAAGCCAAATATGCCTAATGTAGCTGTTCTATCGTTAGTTTGAATAAATGTTGGCAGCAATGTCTTCAGCCCTTTTCCTGGCAGATGACATGATCTACATGGATGCCACTACAGAAACAGAAATGTGCCAGTAATTTTTCCTAAAATGTTCTTCAATTAAAATAAGGGTGACAGAACCAGACTCATATGTCAATTGTGAAACAGTACCACTGATAACAATTCCAGGATTTGCAGTGCTAGTACCAAGGGATGCAAATCCTGAATGTTGGTAGTTGGCTTCTTTGAGAAAATTAAACTTAATGTCAAGTCCCATCCCTCTACTGGTCAAATATCCCTGTTGGTAAGAAAATCAGATGACATCTTTATCGGATGACACAGAACCAACGTCTCTGGTTTATGAATATCAATTGCCAAATCATCCTGCAAGAGCCTTAAAAAGAAAATTGCAGGCAAAATTATAAAATAAGGAAAAACATTAATCATTATTAAACAGAACCACATTGATTTTTGCCAGCTGGATTCAGCCACTGACTGTGATGTGAAGGCTCTTCTCTCTTTGTTAACCTAGTTGAGAGCTGGATTAATTTTTTTCATAATTAATTTCTTGGGTAGTTGTGCAAATGTTTGTCAAAACAGATGATTAAATAGTGGGTGGGGGACAATACAATCTGTAGTATATTAAAAACAAAGATAAAAATACCTAAATTGACTGGACTAATGGAGGAAAAAAAAAAAGTTCATTCTATACCCTCATCATTCAGGCAAAACAGAATTGCTCGAATCCAGAAAATGCTCCAGCACCCATCCTTTCCTCATCACAAAAGGCTTATCTTACATCACTATTCAAGGCAGTCAAAAAGAAATCTATATTTATGGAGTCTTTAAATACTTCAAAGTATATTCATTATGATCCTAGTGACATTGCTATGAAGGACACTATATAATTGGAAGCTGTGCTTGCAACTGATAAACAAACATCTTAAAGGACTCACCCAGCTCACAAAGGAAGTTTCCTTGCTTTGTTTAGGGGGAGATGAGCTCTCTTCAGCTGACATAAAAGATGGTAGATAAAACAATGAAAGGAAACTTCCTCATGCAGTGTGAAATCAGATCACAATACACTTCCAGAAGAGGTCATGTGAGCAAACTGTTTGGGGCAAGACCCTTGGTTTTTTACTTGTCTGTGGAGCTCCTAGCACATAACAGATTTGCATACATCTACCTAGGATTAACAAATTGCCAAATGAGACTGGATAACTCTAGCAAATCATAATGTATTTAAAAATAAATAACCAGATATTCCTCCCACAGATCTGTAAAGACAGTGCTGCATTTATGGAAAACTCAAATCTTACCAAAAGGAAGGAGTGAAACAGCATTTATTCCTATGATGGTATTTTACAGTTTGTAAAAAAATTGCCCAGCAGAAGGGCTCAGTTAGTACCTTTTGTGCCTTCTGACATTAACTGCCAATACACAGCTGGGACAGATGACCTCACCTGACCAAGGAGTGTTCCATGCCACCTAACTTGGTGCTTGGCTGGGGAAAAGGAGAAACAGGATGGACATCGATGGTTACAAGGTTTGCCTTTTGAAACAGTCACTCTGTGTACTAAGATCCTGCTTCCCAGGAAGCAGATGGACATCACCTGCTGATGGGAAGATCTGCTTAGCACCTGTGGGCTTTTTTAATTAAATTGCCATTATCTCAGTTCTCAAGCTTGTCCATCTTATTTTCTCCCCTTCTTCCTGTCAAGGAGGGGGCAGCTAGCAGCTGGTCAAGGTCAACCTACCACAACAGGGAATATCCAAAGTATTTTGTAATTTGGAGGTTCTGTCAGCCTGTCACCATCCCAAGAATGGGTTTGTGCTTTCTGGTACTCCTCCCAGACATCAAACCCATACTGCAGTTACTCCTCCCTGAAAGCTGGTTTGTGATAGACTCACCTGTTCCCATACAGTTCTATCTCAGTAATTAAAAATTATCATTTCAGAAGGCTCTTATCATTTCAGAAACCTTTTTAAGAAGGTATGAAGGCATTAGGAACTAGTAAACCTCCATAACCTTTCAAATCAGTTGATAAGGCACAAAACTGAATAAAGAGTGTTTCTTGATGGGCAAATGCCAAAACACTGAACAAAGACCAACAACACTGAAAAGAACACAGCAGTGAAACATCTTCAGAATGTTTTCAGTGATTATTTACCTGGCTTTTTAGAAAGAGTCGAAAAGAGGGAAGAGAAACTTATTGCTACTGTAACTGAAATCTTAAAGAGCCTAACCATTATTTACAAAACAAAAGTTACAATAAAATTGTTACTGTATCCCTACCCTACTGCTACATACACCCTTCCACTGCTCCACTAGATCCTCAAATCATCTTCATTCTGGGTTAGGAATAGGGGGCCTACAACTCTTAACTTTTGAACATTTGGAGTCCTAAGCCAAAAGTACAATGTTCACGAGTAGGACTTCCTCCTCTAGGATGTACTCAGGATCATTTTTACCTTTTACACCATAATTGGTTGGCAGCTCCAACTCTACACTTGATTTTTTTATATGTTCCCTTTGAATATGTTAGGTATTTGTTATCTCCAAACCCACTTTAGTTCAGCTCCAGGTCTCATGTCTTTAACTGCCCGCGGGTTACATGTTTATAGCCATAAGGTCTCCAGTACCACATCTGTGCCCCTTCCCTTATGACCCTATGCCAATACACCTCTATGGTGCATCCTAGCTCACTTCTCCAGAGCTTCTGGTACCCTACAAGGCGTGTCAACCTCTACACTACATCACTGTGGTTATGAAACCCCTCATTCTATACAGAGTAGCAGTGATGCAAACCCATGGCTGTACCCCGTAAACACAAGTTGGCCACAGACACCCGGTCCACTGGCGAAACTGCTGCTACAGCTGAGCCAAGGTGCAGGCAGGTCAGGCCCAGCAGGTGGGACAAACCTCAGTTCTGCAGAACCGCTGCAAACCTCCCCGCACATCGCCAGCCATGGGGAGAGAGGCTACAAGGGTCCCGGAGGCAAGGCAGGGCAGGGCAGGGCAAGGCGGGGCAAGGCGGGGCAAGGTGGGGCAGGGCAGAGCAGGGCAGGGCAGGGCAGGGCAGGGCAGGGCGGGGCAGGGCAGAGCAGGGCAGAGCAGGGCAGGGCAGAGCAGGGCAGGGCAGGGCAGGGCGGGGCAGGGCAGGGCGGGGCAGGGCAGAGCAGGGCAGGGCAGGGCGGGGCAGGGCGGGGCAGGGCAGGGCAGGGCAGGGCAGGGCAGGGCGGGGCAAGGCAAGGCAGGGCAGGGCAGGGCAAGGCGGGGCAAGGCAAGGCAGGGCAGGGCAGGGCAAGGCGGGGCAAGGCAAGGCAGGGCAAGGCAGAGCAAGGCAGGGCAAGGCAGGGCAGGGCAAGGCAAGGTGGAGCAAGGCAAGGCGGGGCAGGGCAGGGCAGGGAGGGGCGGGGCAGGGCAAGGTGGGGCAGGGCAAGGCGGGGCAGGGCAAGGCGGGGCAGGGCAAGGCGGGGCAGGGCAAGGCGGGGCAAGGCAGGGCAGGGCAAGGCAAGGCAGGGCAGGGCAGGGCAGGGCAGGGCAAGGCAAGGCAGGGCGAGGCAGGGCAGGGCAGGGCAGGGCAGGACAAGGCAGGGCAGGGCAGGGCAAGGCAAGGCAGGGCAAGGCAGGGCAAGGCAGGGCAAGGCAGGGCAAGACAAGGCAAGGCAAGGCAAGGCAAGGCAAGGCAGGGCGGGGCAGGGCGGGGCGGGGCAGGGCGGGGCAGGGCGGGGCAGGGCGGGGCAAGGCAGGGCAGGGCAGGGCAGGGCAGGGCAGGGCAGGGCAGGGCAAGGCAAGGCAGGGCGGGGCAGGGCGGGGCAGGGCAGCTCCGCCCCGCCCCGCCGCGGTCCCTGCCTGCCTGCCGCGGCGGCGCCAAGGTCGGCGGCACCTAGAGCCGCGGGCACGGTTTCAGCCCCGCGGGATTCTGCCGAGGAAGATAAGATACGTCCTCTCCCTCTTTTTTGATTTTTTCAAACCAAGCGCCTCGGCTTGAAGTTTGATGTTCCCGGGCAGGCGGGGGAAGGGCGACGCACGCTTCCCACCTGGCAGGCCGGCCCTCAGCCCTGCTCCCGTTTTCCAGAGCAGCTGAGGAAGGGTGAGAGCGGCCCCGCCGCACCCGTGCCCGCAGCCCCGCAGCCAGCAGCCACCGCTCCGTTCGCTGGAGCGAGTCCCGGAGAGGTCGAGGGCCCGCGCCCGCTCCCACCCCGCTGGGGCCCTGCCCGACGGGACAGAGCCATCCTCACACCGGCGGCGACCCCCGGAGCCGCTCCCCCCTCCCGGAAACAGCGCTGCCGCGGGGGGGCGAGCTCCCATTGGCCTTTCCTCGTCACAACTTCCCGCCTCCTCGGTGCTGCTCGGGTGCCGATTGGCCACCGGCCGTTGTCAGTCGGGGAGGGCGAGCCCCGCCGGTGCCTGGACTGCGCTCTCGCTCTCTCTCTCTCTTGAGGCGGGCGCCTCTGCCGGGCTCCGCGGCGGCTGTGCGGCTGCGGGCGGAGCAGTGATGCCGGCTGCGGGGCGGCGTGCGGCAGCCCGGCACGGAGCGGCGGGCGCGGGCGGCCAGCGCGGCCGGTAAGGTCCGGTGTCGGGGAAGGCGGATTCCCGTCTCCGTGTGCGTCCGTTACGCCTCGTGATGAATGGGCCGGCGGCAGCGCCGGGCAGCAGAACCGGAGCGCTCACGGGCGGAGCGGCGGGCGGGCAGGATGCTTGGGGCGGGCCGTCAGCGCCGGGCGACGGTGGGCCGCGGCGGACAGGGGGTGGCGGGAGGACGGGCGCGGTCCCCCTCGCCGTGCCCTTCGTCTCGGCCGTTTGCCCATCCCGGTCCCCGGTTAGGACCGGCGGCGCGGTGGGAACTTCGGCGCCGCCTCTCGCGGTTGCTGTGAAGGGGGCGACACCGGTCCGCCAGTCGGGACTGCGGTGCTGCCGGAGGGCGTGGGGGCGCCGCTGGGAGCCGCCGGCGAGGGGCTGCTGCGGGGGGGTGATGGTGGTGGTGGTGGTGGTGGGGGTCCCCGGGAAGGGCCGCGGAGGAGCGCGGGGGGCGGGTGGCTCCGCGCTGCCCTGCTCTGGGAGCTCGCGTGCCGGGAGCGCCGAGCGTCCGCGCGGAGGCGCGCGTGGCCCCCGGTGTCTGCGCGGAGCGGAGCGGAGCGGGGCGGTCCCGGGTCCGAGCCCCCTGCGGCGGGGGTGAGGGGCGGGAGGGGTCCCGGGAGCTCGGCTGGGAGATTGGCGGGCGGGGGAAAGGAAGGGAAGCGGTGGGTGGTCTCCCCGGGCCGCGGGCTGTGTGCTGAAGTTGTTGGAACAGTCAGCGAGACGGAAAGTTGTTTGAAAGTGGGAGTGAGGAGGGTGCGGGTTCTGACCGCTGCCTGTGCAAACGGAGGAATCCCGAAGGTGGAATCCCGTTTGTCCCTGCACGCTCTTTTTCGTTGTTCTTCGACCTGCTGTACCTCTGGCGGTTTAATGATAATGTCGGAAGGCCTTGAAGTATTGTTAGTTTATGAAAGAACAGCCTTTGTGCGCTCCTTATAGGTACTGATGCCAGCATTCCGAATCTTGATTACATAACGTGTTAAGGACTCGTTAGGATGCTGCTGGGCTTCCCGGTGACGGACCTGATCCACCAGTCATGGAAATAGAGAGGAGTTTTGGCGTTGGTTGAATAGTGAGCAAGAGAGCATCCACAATTAACACTCGGAGAGGAAATAGTCTCTTATATCTCTGGATTATTTTGCATGCGATGGATCGGGCATTATAAACGTTATGAGGCAGGGTCGGCAGAAAATATGGAAAGCGTTCAATTTGATTTTTCATTCTTTTGTACCTGTAGGCTTCCTTCCCTACTTTCTAGGAGTGTATGGATTTGGTTCTCTCTTTCCTGATACAGAGCACTCTGATACATTAATTCGGTATAGGGACACACTCAGTCACGTGATGCGTCTCATGCTTTCAGAATTTTTAAAAATCATGTGATAGATGGCAAGGATGGGTAACCAGGGTAAGCCTCACTGTTGCAAATACCATCTCTGCTTTGGAGAGCTGGAGCCCGTTTTTACAGCTGGGAGTAAGTGTAGAAGATTCATGAAGATGTGAAATTTATAACTGATACAGGTTGACTTTGTCCCCACCCTGCATACTTATATCCTTAAATAACATTTTTGACAGAACACAAATTGCTAATGAAATTTCACTTTCTTGTACATCACAGATTCTGGAGAGATCCAGATAGATCCAGCAAAATGTCATATTGGCAAGCCTCTTTTTCAGAAACCCCACTTAGTTAATTTGAATCAATGTCTTCTTTTTAATTAATTTTAGGTTAATTTAGATAATCTTGATCCAAGTACATTGTACGTAGTCATGATGCAGTGTCTGAGATGTGCTCAATGGTTCCACTCTGCCTTGTATCACCTGTGTTTTCCTTATGGGCTTTCTTAGGAAACAAACCCCCACATGTTTGTGGTGGTTTTGTGGCTGAGACTAATGGAAATTTTGCAAAGGTTGTATAGGCTGAAAACACTTTTTTTTTCCCCTCCTCCTTCTGAGTAACACCAGACTTTAATCTAAAAATCTAGTTTATGAATGGGTAAAGTATAGAACCTTTGGTACATGAGTAGACTTTATTTGTGATACTCATTTCACTTGGATTCTCCTCAGGAGGGCACATGCCACTGTATTTGCAACAGA
This sequence comes from Phaethornis superciliosus, assembly GCA_023637945.1. NCBI lineage: Eukaryota > Metazoa > Chordata > Aves > Apodiformes > Trochilidae > Phaethornis > Phaethornis superciliosus. The sequence goes on along the minus strand of JAJQWJ010000007.1, from coordinate 19,545,447 downwards.
GCCTATCTTTGTCTTGAGTACTTTTTTTCCTGAGTTCTTGAAAAAATTTTTGAAAAGAAAGAAATGTTTTGGTAGTATATCTTCACAAGGATAATCAAATGAGTGTTGATTATTCTTTGTCTTTTAGTAAGTAATGAACATTTTGGAGCAGGCATCATCCCATCACTAAAGTGAGTATGTGCATCAATTATTTACTTATTTAAAATATTCATCAGATTTGGACTTACTAATATTCATAATTATTATGTTTCCATAATGTTCATACCTAGTTAAAACTAGAGAAGAGCATGGAAGTTTCAGAGTTTGCTAGCTTGTTCTTCATAGTTTCCTTCTATGTAAAAGAAAATGAGTCCATCTGTATGCCTCCCAACTGCTAGGACACTCATTAAAGTAACAAAGAACTCTTGCATTTTCCTAAGCTGCTTTTGTAATAGTAATTTTTACAGGGAAGCGTTGCTATATGTAATATAATAAGAAATCTGGTTCTGAAGCAGTCAATGCTTTCTCATTCTCCAACCTGCTGCCTATTTATTTGCTTAGATAAAGATGCATGCTAAAATATAATTGATGTAATTTGCTGTGAGTAGTAGGAAAATTATTTCTTTTGATACAGCTAAGGAAAACAAGTGTCATGCTTTTTTAGAAATAGCCTCATATGTACACTTAGTCGAACTACTGAACAGTTGCAGAAGATCATAGAAAAAAATTATTTATCTCCTTCTAGTTGTATTAGATCATGCAAATGGTAAGCTCATCTTTTACAGAAAAGGTAATGCTCTTTTTGAAGTGTAGTTAAAATAGTGACTTTTAGGTCTTGCTTTGCAGTATTCCAGATAAACAGAATAATAAAATGCCTCCACATGCAAGTGTTCCTGTTTCACTTACAGGCTTTGGATGTTTCCAAATGGTGACAGTATCTGCTGCTGCTGCCTAACACTGGCACAGGTGTATGGGTATGACCAAGGCTGCTCTTCATCTGCTCCTGTGTCTCCTCTGAATGCTTTCCAGGGCAGTTAACAAAAGGCACTCTTAAGCAGCACATGGGAATTCAGCTCCTGATGCTGAGGGCACAGCTTTTCCAGAGAGTGGCAGAGGGAGAGAGGTGAAGACTGGCAAGTCATTATTTGACTGATAGGCAGGCAGGCATAAATTCTGGCAGAGCTTGTGCAGACTGCAGATGTGTTGGTGGCTGAGATCTGCTTTCTAGAGTTCATCCAGGAAAAAAAAAAAAGGATAGCCCTCCTGCGTTGTGATTTTTGTAGCTCTTAATTTGACCTTCAAAATACCTGCTATAGTTACTTATTGCTAATGGTGAGTGAAGAAAACACTGTACAATTGAAGTCATGTGAGAGTTCCGTTGAGCTACATTTATTCATTTCTGTGGAGGGTTGCCAACATACCTTCTCCCTTTGCAGAAGTGTTCTGTATTATCAGTAACCTCCTTGGAATATTTCAGTTATAACATGCCTATTTCATGTATAAATACTTTCTGTAGAAGAGGGCAGAAAATACCCTACAGACACTAGCTTTTGCACTCAGTTTAAGACTGCCATCTGAGTACAGCAAGCTTTAATTATTACTATCTTTTGAGACTTGCTGTAGTAAAAATATGAAGGGCTTACAGGCATAACCTTGCTTCCCTTTGAGCTGTTCTGCAGCTCTGCTGTTAGAGGGGCTGATGTTTGTTTCTTTTGTCCCTCAGCAGGTGGCTACATTTTCCCTGAAATGGCTGATCCTGCTGTGGAACAACATCTGTGGCACTGTGAGGGTTACAGTGGCTGGAGTAATTAAAATATTTCCTCTTGCGTTTGACCCTTATTTTTGTTGGCAGGTATAGTGTTAGTTCATTTGTTAAAATGTAATATTATATGTTAGAATTTATACTGAAGGTCTGTTGTTACTCAGATCTCTCCTATATCTTTCACAGTCAATAAGAAGCAGGGGTGTAACCTTATTTTTTTGTTGATTGGATTTTTTATGTGTGTTTGGTTTTGTTTTTGTTGTTTTTGTTTTTCCCAGAGCTTAACAGAAGATATTAGAGAAAATTACACTGAAGAATATCAAGAAAGCTCTGCTGGGTTTGATCAGCGGGCCTTCATACTCGTGGTTCAGTGCCTGATGTTAAGGGATGCTATTTAGGGGCTGTGTTGCCTCTTCATGTATCTGTTCCATTGTATGCTTCCCACATACTTAGTTTTTGTATTAGGGGTAATAGGTGTATGTAGGTTGTCTTAGGGATAAAATTACCTGTTTGGTGATTTTAGAGCCTGTTTGTGGACCTGCCATGCAAGAACTTCTCTTATTCTTGGTGATGCGTGCTACCTTCACAACATCCTGTGGTGGCAAGTTCTAGAAGCTTACCACTAGCTTTTCAAAGAAGCAGTTTAATCTTTCATACATTAATAGCTTAAATAACTTTGTTAAATGTCCCTTAGTTTTATCATTGGAGGGTTTAGCAAGCTGGAATTTTACGTTAAACCTTCATGGTTTAATGGATCATGTCTTGCTTCAGCCTTCTCTCCATCTGAAGGGCCTCTTTAGTCTCTTTTTCTATGGCAGGCACTTCATCCTCTTGATACTTCGCCCTTCTCTGACTAGAGGCTGTCCTTGAGATGCAGAGACCCAGAACTCCACACACTACTTGAGATGGGGATGGACCAAAGCTGTACAAACGTGCTCTATCTTATTCTCAATGCTATTTCTCATGATGCCTGATGTTTTGCTAGGTTTTTTGGTTGTTGTTGAACATAAAATTGTTAATTCCTGGGATCTGTCAATAATGACTCCTGGATTTCTTCGAGTCATTTGTCAGCATGGTATGCATGTCATTTACATTTTTCTTGAGATGAATTAGCTTACATGTGTCTACACTTAAGCTCATTTATCATCTCAGCTCATTTATCATTTATCAGTTCAGTCTACTCTGAGTTTTGCAAGGTACTTCTGGAGTTCTTTGCTACCAGCATGGCATTAGTTCTGTACTCAAAGGCAACTTTTTTTCTGTATCCTGATTTTGCCTTATGATTGTTTTTGCCTGTATGCCTGATGTCCAAGAGGGGTAAAAGTGTGGCAAATCAGTCAAGATGTTAATATATCTTAAAAATAGCTTGTGCACAGCGCAGCTTGCTTTTTGTTGTTGTTTTGTGGGGGGGGTTTTGGGTTTGAAAACCCAGCAAGCGTGAGCTCAAAAGAATAACAGGTTAAGGCTGTGTCTTGAAACTGAGAGCAGATAAAAGAACTCTGAAATATGCCATTCATACCACTTAATCCAACTGTGCTGAATGGGGAAATGAGGGTGGTGGTATATGGTATTAGATCCACATTGACTGCCATTAAAATTATGCTTAATTAAAACCAAAGAAGCTCTAAAAAATATCAGAGTGGAAAGTGATGTTTACTTAAATAACTTCACTGCTTTCCTGGCCTCTCTACAGATTCAGTACACAGCAGCATTAAGTCAGTACCATCTAGTCAGTCACCTTCTATTTGTAAACTACATTTCATAGTAACATGAAAGTAATTAGCAAAGCTTTTCCCCTCCTCCCTCTCGGTTTTATTAGGTGATAGGCTGGAAGCCCACCATATAGAAAGCATCTCTTCATATTCTTTGTTCAAAAGCAGGCTAGACATTTGATATTCAAAGCATATCACTTACAAGAGCTACTGCACTGCAAACAGCATGGACAGTGGCATTTAAAGAAACATTAGAAATGTACTATTAGTGTTGCATTACTTGGTGTCACTTAGTAATAAATGTGGTTTCACAGCAGCATGACTCCTGTGGTGTTTCTGTGATGAGACTTTCTTCCCTTATATCAGCCACAATGACTCCATCCTTCCTAATCCTATGCAGAAAGCACTTCAGCACATTAGTCTGGCAGAAGACAGTTCTTCCCCACTGGTTTAAAAACAAAAGCAAAACCAAAAAAAAAAACCCCAAACCAGGAAAACAGTTTCTGCCAGCTTGAATCTGCTTCACAGATGACCCTATGAAGGCGAGGACATAGAATCTGAAGGTAAATGTGAGAGGAGAGCAAGACAGTTGACAGGCAGCAGTTAAATTGCCTTATGTGCTTGTCAAACCCAAGCCTGAAGTGCTGTTCTGTTTCTTGATTTATTGTTGTTAAAGTACTTGGCAGAAGTACAGGAGTATTTTAGTAGTCAACCTGTGACTGTATTAATTTAAATATTTAGCTTAAAGAGTTACATTTTACATTCTTTGAAGGAAGGCCCCAGCTGTCCTACTATCCATTGACGAGGTCATCTGCTGTGTAAATCTGTCTGTCTAAAAGGCTGTGATACCAACTCTAGTTACTTGCAGCAATAGGATTCTTACTGCTTTTTGTTTTCCAACATAAAACAGTTTATGAAAAGAGCTGTTTTCAAGTTAGCATATATTCAAGTATGCAACAAATACAATATTGCTACTATTTGAATATGGTAATAGATGGTTAAAAGACAGATTCCTGATCTATTTAGTAGGTGCAGCTTGCCAGAATCTGTAGCAAGCAAAACAGCAGTTCTTTGCCACATGAGGTTTTGGTGAATCACTTCTGCAGGGTCTGCTTGACACTCACCCAGTGCAATGTCATGACACACAGGTCCTTGTGTACTGTAGCTGCAGAGTCATGGTCAGCTTTCTGTTGGCTGATACAGCTTGAGATGAGTTTAATGTGGAATAGTGAGTTCATGGCAGACTGTAAGGATGTCACAGATGGACATGAACATCATTAGTGTATAGTCTGCACGGTTGTCTTTTTTTTTTTTGTTCCCTTCAGTACTTGTAGGTAGTGGTAATTGATGAATCTGTGCTGCATACTGATAGAGCAATGCCACTCACACTGCTTATCTGCTTTAAACAGACCATCATCATAAAAAGTGGAACTTGTTTTCCATTGTTCAGTTATGACAAGGCCTTCTTGTGTCAAGATGTATTCAATCATCCATATAACATTTTTATTAGATGCTTCATAATCATCAGCCAAGTGTTAATATGTTCTTCCCAGAAAAAAGAAACCCCAGCAAAATTTTATAGGTAGGAGGTAAAGGAAACCACACTGCCATGGGGATCCATACAATAATCTAAAACAGTTGATTTCTTCTGTATACATTTTCTACACTATAAATCTCAAGAAATCATTGGTCTGTTAGGCAGCTTGTATGTGCATAGCATTGTACTATAAAAGTTTATTTTATAAAAGTGTATTTAAAGCTTTCAGAATTTGTAAGACTTTCATATAGAAAAAAAAATTTTGCTTGGATCTCAGACTTCATAGAAAACCCAATAGATTTTCTTTTCTGCAAAGCTTTTGAGTATGCTAGGTGTTTGTTAAAAAAGCTGGAGAAAATGCATCTTACTCATCTCAAATGTAATCATAAACCAAATTCTGTTACATGTAGTTCACTACTGGTGCTTAAAATAAGCAAGGAATTAACACAGCAGTGCTTGAAAGTTGGCTGAAAGATTCAAATGTATGTGCATAGCTGATCAACACAACAAGGTTTTCATGACATGATTTAAGCTTTAAATGAGTTTCTCAACAAGTTTGTGGCAACTAGGGCAGGTTGAGTCTGGTGTCTTAAGTCTGTGTGTGATTGCTAGGGATTCACCTCTATCAGTCAGTTAAAGAGCACACTGCTACCTTTGCTCTGTAATACCTATTAAACAAATAGTTAGCTATGTTGTAGCTCAGGTGAAAAAATGTTTTGCCAAGAAACTGGTCTGCTTGTTGGAAATTTTCATCTGCAGATTTCAGATTACTGCACCAAGTTAAACATTCCCATTGGTAAATTGGGGGCTGAAATAGATTATAAAAGTCTGGAATAGGATTCGAGCATCCAGTCTGCTACTGATGTTGCAAGCTTGATCATATTAAACGTTTCACTGGATAATATACTGTTACTGGGATAAAATTGCTTTATCCATATGTTGTCTAGTTTATGAAATTAGAACTCAAAGAGCAGAATTCAACACATTTTGTCCTTGTTACAAGTGAGGAAGAGATATTAAAGTACTATATGATGGGTATCTTACTCTGAATATTTCTCTGGATAAAATCTAGATAGGTATCAGACTATGCATCAAGACATAGTAAAATGTGTGAAGGAATGTGGATAATGCAGGAGAAGCTGCTGCTTCTGGTAGATGGTGCAGCAGGGAGACTGTCACAATAGTCTTCTATATTTTGTTTGCCCTGCAAGGACTTCTTGGAACAAAGACACCCACCTGGAGGTAGAAAACTTCCCTGAGCTTCTGCCTATTGCTGTATTTCTCTGACTTGCTGTCTGGATTCTTGTAGATCAGTTCTGCCTGTCTGTCATAGGATCACAGATCTACTTAGAGGTGGGCACCAAGGCACAGGAGATTGCAATTGGTCCAGATCATACCCACGTCATATAAATTTAAACTATAGGTTACTATAATAGCCATGTAGTCTGGGGAAGCCATGTACTGGTTAATGATTAGAGATTTGTTGCTGAGATCTCAAGGAAATAATCATAATTTGAAATTTTTGAGAAAGGAAAATTGCTTTTTAACACAGCACATGTATGCAACATACGAGCATTTGTATGGAAGTAATTTTTACAGTTTTAACAGCATGGTTTCAAGCAACTGTATTTAAATATTGTATGTTTTTACTTTTTAATGGTGCTTTGTATTTCTCTTTAAGATCTCGAATTTGTGTGCAGATTAAAAAAAAAAAAAGTCTACTATCATGTATGTTGAAACATCCTGTGAGTCAAAAATACAGTGATAATGAAAATCAGTTTCAGCATTATCAACATTACTTAGTAGTGCTTGCTTTTAGTAGTATTTGTTTTTTTATAGTCTTTGAGACATAGGCCAGAGGTCGTCAAGAGCTGCTGTCCTGGCTTGATGTAGTGCATTACTTTCCAAGTTTCATTCTGGCCCCTGCATGCTGTGACCTCCTGGTCCCAGCCTCTAGAGAGCAGCTGGAAGAGCCACGTGAGATCGGCTCAGTGTAGAAATTGCTCTCAGACACATGCACATGTACCTGGTGACAATGCACTTGCTTGGATGGATACTACAGCTTGGACCCCTGGGTGCCTTAGCCAGGTGTCATGAGCCAGATCTGTATTGCATCTGAAGGCACTTCAGAGTCAAGAAGTGCTTAACTGGCTTCACAAGAACTTGCTTCTCTTGCAGACTGCAAAACTTCATGCCCCTGAGGACCATGGAGATGACAGAGTTTAGACAGTGTATCCCAGATTCGTTGAATTGAGGACTTGCAACTGAAAAAACATATCGTTTTTTTAACTAGTAAAACTTAGACTAGATGTTTTTCAATGAGATGCAGTTGCAAGTTGAAAATCAAGTACATGTTCTAACTATAAGTAATATAACAATATATTGTAATGAAAATTCAGGAAGTGTTCCCTATGAAGCTTAGCACCAGTATTTCATGTGTAACCAATATAGAAGTGATTAAATTGCTTTACAAGGAAAAGTTGGTACCAGGGTAGCAACAAATATTATAAGATAATACTGCCTCTGCCTGAAGATGTATTGGTTCGTGTTAATGAAATATTTTAATAACCGTGCACACCTCTAGAGAAGAACCTCAACTATAGCTCTTGAGTCATTCTTCAAACATTATGGTTTTTTTTCATTTAAAAAAAATGCAGAGAATTGTTACAATAAATGGAACTATAGTAATGAAATTACCATATTCAGTGTTAACAAATTCATAAAAGACAGGCTAATTTACAAGAATGAGATGGAAACAAAATTAAAAAAACCTGAGAACTACTGATTGCCTTGTGAATTTCACATTAAAGTCATTTTTTGGAGCTCACCCAGACTAACTAAAAGTGAACACTGAGACCTCAGTTATTTTCAGTCAACATGGAGTCCTTTCCTCTCTCCATGAGAATGCAAAGACAGGACTGTGATTTTTCAGTGAATCCAGTTTTCAGCTGTAGGTACTTAGTACACCTTCAGTACATTTAACAGCTTTTCCTTAAACACAGTGTTGCAAAGATTTGTAGTTTTCTCCCAAAACTGCCCCCTGTGGGGTCAGCACTGTACTGTATCTGCTTTATCAATCATCATGTTCGTTTCACCAGAGCTTGGGAGGACTTTGCTTTCACAGTATTTGTTTACTGTCAGGAACACCTTGCTCAGTTTTTGTACTAAATTTGTTCTGGAAATAATGGTAGACAAATCAGCAAAAACTATGTGAGTCTGGGATAGAAATTGAAGTTTCTAGTTTCACTGGTGGCAGTGACAAATGACTTCTTAGAAAATGGAAGTTTATTTCTCCAAGTGAGATAATCCCCAGGACAGTGTTCTAGGGTCTTGTTAAAAGTCGGCATAAACTTGTATGTTAAGTTTTATGTGCACTTTTTTTCAGGGTCAGTTGTACTAAGGGATACCAAGGAAGATTCTTGAAGTGTAGCCACATAAAACACATGCTGTGCTTTTTATCAGAGATATAAGTCAATAGATGTTTATTGTCTTTCTCTGTCCTACTGAAAGGAGAGATTTCATTCCCTCTAGAGCTCTGTAATTGTTGCGGAGATAGAATTTTATAAAGAGAAAGGATAAGTCTGCTCTGCTTTTGCTATTTGCTTTTTCCTCTTCTGCCCTGGAATTACTGACTCCTTGAGCATCCACAGGGCTGCATGCCACTGGAAGATGATATAGTTCCTAAATTCTTAAGCCTTTATAGGATTTCTCTATTGAATTGAGAATGCAAATTGATAATGCATGCAAATACTTATTTTTAGACCATTCGCAACTGAAGCACATATGCTTCACAGCATGACAGAAAGGGTAGGGGAGAACTGGTTAGGCATGATGAGCAGTTTTGGAAGCATGAGGTGTATGTGCCTTTTAGAAAATAATGTTCTAAAGAGGTGTTTCTGGAAGTGTCAAGTAGGATTTTTCAGTTGAATTTGGTAGTGGTGAGCAGTGTTGACATCAGTAAACATGAGCTCATGTCTTTATCCACAAAACAAACACAGTACAAGCACCAGCAACTTAAACTCATCTCCTCTGTCCTAATATTTTTATTTGGCTTTTATAATTTAGTATCAATGCCCAGTGAGCAAAATTATGCACATGCTTTATTTTTTGCTTAGTCACTGCATTCAGTTAAAGGTTTTTCAGTGTTGATTTTAACTTGACAACAACTGTGACAATAGCAGTGCTTTTTCTTTTTTTTTTTCTTTTTTTTTTTCTTTTTTTTTTCTGTGTGGACAAAATATGCAACAAACTAAATGAAAACAACTACCCTGAAACTGCTTGCTCTGTGTACAGAAGATGCTCAAATGACTTCTATACTAGAAGCAATGTAATCACAATAGCATGAAGCTCCTTATATATTAATTGACTTAGTTGAGAAAATTAAACTCTGTAAGGATAATGTAACACCTGCATTGAGTTGTCTACCTCTTCACTGAATCAACAGTCAGTCATGTGACTTAGGGATCTTGTCTTTTTTTTTTTTTGTTGAAGTAGAAAACAAAAGGTCTCATAGCAGGACTGCCTGTAAATTTGTAATTAAGATTTCTTCAGTTTCCATTGCTTTCCTGTATACCAGTATTATAAATACAGAGAGAAAATGCTTTAATGGTTGTATAGAACAAAAGTTTCTCTAATGTTCCTAAGCTATTTGGTGCTCAGAAAAAAAATAACTAGAGAGAATGGAGATTTACTCTAACAAAGAAACAGAAATTAGTTTTGCAACATTGTCTTTATGGAAGAGCCAGAAGTTCACCTTTACACATCACTAAAAGATGATATTGTGATTTGGTATGGTTTGCAGAATGTTGCTGGTTTGGCTTTTTTTTGGTTTGGGGTCTTTTTAATTTTTTTTTTTTCAGATTAAGTTATTTGTTCAAATTTTCACTAATGTCACTTAGGCCACACAAAAAAAATCAGTGGTGTATTTGCTCACTTTTCTCATGTTGTGAATCCTGTACTATTGTTTCAAAAACACCCACTACCTCTTGGCAGGTGATGGTATACAGCACTTTACCTGATTTCATCTTTGAGACAGGGATTTTTTTTTTCATTCTGCAAGCAGCTTTTAAATAAATGTTAGAAACCAGTGCTGTTATATACAAATCTAAAATGGTTTTCTAAAAGTTACTCCTTGAACATCTAGAATTTAATAGATTCTGTATACCACTGTAGGATGAACTCAGTATAATTCTGTTTAGTATTAACAGAACTTTCTTTTAAAGGTTGAGAGGTTGTCTCAAACGATGACATATATCTTGTTTGTTTTACATGTCTTACAATATTATTACACTGTTTTAAAAAAATGAAATTTAGACATGACTCAAGACAGATGCCATAATATTATCGTTGGGTTATGAGATGCTGAGGGACTCCATCACTAGGAAATGTGCTTTGTGTGATGTAAGATCAGCACTGTGTTCTACTGTGGCTATCCTTGTCTGCAGTGAGTACCACCATGTTAAGAAAAACACTCTAATAAAAATAATCTAATCATGGAACCTGATCCCATCAGTTGCAGAGCTAGACGATGCCTAAAGCTGCCTAATGTTAGCTTGACATTTCATGTTGTGAAACCATATTAATGTTCCAGATTCAAACAAACTGGTACCAGGAGGTATCAAAGATGCATCATCTGCTCCAGTCTTCCCCTTCTCAGCAATTCTCTCATCTTTTTGTTGAGTACTGGTTTTGGTTCACCAATAGGGCCCTACACAGCAGTGCAACCATAATACCAAAGTAGCCACTGCCTAGATGTGCTAACCTAACCTTTCCAGGTAACATCAGACTTGAAGGCTTGAGTTTATTTATATGGGGAAGTTACTGCCTGCTGTCATAGAATCATAGCATGGTTTGGATTGGAAGGGACTTTAAAGATCATCTCGTTCTAGTCCCCCACACCGTGCCATGGGCAGGGGCACCTCTAACTAGACCAGGGTGTGCAAAGTCCCATCCAACCTGGCCTTGAGCACTCCCAGGGAGGGGGCATCCGCAGCTTCTCTGGGCAACCTGTGCCAATGTCTTACCATCCTCACAGTGAAGAATTTCTTCCTGAAATCTAATCCTTTCCTCTGCTGGAGAGCAGAAATTCCTAAATTTTGGTGCTGTTTGATGGAATGCTCATTTGGGAAGCTAGCAGATATTAGTCAATTATTTCATTTAAAATCCTATAGGGTGTGTTAAATGAATACCAATCTCAAGCCACATAGTCTTACTCACTAAGTGTGCTGTAAGCAGGAAGCTAGTGTTTTCAAACAAGGAGTTATAACTTCTGGCTTTTCCCAAGTACAAACGAGCTTAATGAATGAATTAATTTAAATGTACTAAGTTCATTTAAATTAGTTTGGGGTAACACAGGAAGCAATAGGTTACTCAGAAGCGTAAGTCCTTTGAAAATATTTGTAATCCCATTCAGTAAGTGATTTAAGTACAACCAAAAGTCTCTTTCTGGTCTTCCACAAAATAAATTGTTTCTGTACTCTTTCTAGCATGCTAAGAGTTTCATTTCCCACGTAGAATGAATTTTTAGCTCATGACATGATTATAATTCTTGTATAAATGGTTAGTTTTTATTGGGAATATATTTCTTGGTTTGGAAGAATATTTTTTCCTTTGTGCTAAAATTAGTGAGGTGGGAGGCTTGCAGGAGATGAGCTTCAATATCAGAACCCAAACTAAACAAAGGGCTAAGAATGAATCTTAAGGACCATTAGTCAGAACAATTTGATCCAACAGTAGCCAAGGTTGTTTTATATATGAAATTCATAAAATAGCAAATTGGTTTCTTTAGCTGGAAAAAATGCCTAAATGGATAATTTTTTTTTCCGACGCTGCTAGAAAGCAGCTTATACTGTGTCTGGGGGATATAATGGGAGTTGTGTGAAATGCACGACTACACTGATAATCCGTCTCAAAGTGGTCAGAGCTGAATATTCCACTGACAGAGCATATTTCATTGTACAATATATGAAGATGAGATGGATGCTGTTAGTAATGTCGGGTGACAGAGCCACTGTGCTATAGGAGGTTCAGTACAGGTGTCAGTAGGCTGTCGGGCACATCATTCCTACACCATTCATAGGTGGGGCTGTGATTAGCTAAGCAGAAAATCAGTACATTTGCTAGATGAGAGGAATGAACAGACCATATAAAAAGAAGGAAATACCTCTATTTTGATGTAGTTAACAGATCTGGGAATGATCAAGATCCTGAGAATCCCAAGCAATGCATTTGGTTTAAAACAAGCAAGTGAAGTTGCCACTGCATTTCATAAAACAGCTATGTGGATATGAAACATCAACATATTTACAGAAACCTGTATAATTATGGTTCTATAATATATATTAAGTATATATTATATATATAATATTTAATAATTATGATTCTATAATAATGTGGTTAGAGAACTTTATTATTTTCTTTCAGAATCTGTCAGATTGTAATTATGGTTGTTGCAAAAACAGCCTTAACAGTTTGGTATTTTTAAAACTGTAAATGTATTACATCAATTACAAAACACTGATTTCTTATTTTTGTAGCACTAAGCATTTCCTGCAATTATCCAAATACTGCTAAAGGTTTCCACGTACTATCTATCTCACCTATACTATCTATAATGTACTATACTGTTCCAATACTATATTTTAAAAGTAACTTTTTGGTTTTTAATTGAATCAGTACAGTGATATTGTGTTGAAGCTTCCATTAATTGCTTCACTCCTTTTAGCACCAACTGTGTTTTCCTTAGCAATTAACTGCATTTGTTCAAAGTGAATTAGAAAATTAAAAATGTTAGGAACTCTCTTTAATTACATGATTAAAGAACCCTGAAAGCAATGTGATATTCAGATGAAAATGAAAGGTATTTTTTAGCATTTTTAGGGCATGCTAGAATTAAAACAGGACACTAGTGTTGTGCCATTAAACTGACACAAAAGGATCTGCAGTCTCTTGAAACATTATATGGCATATGCTTCTAGTTCTCAAGCAATATTATCTTCCTAGGCTCAGCCTCCTCACCTTGAAAGATGTTTTCAATAAGCAATCTCACTGTAAGCTGTCTGAAAACATCATGGTATTCCTAAAAGTAATTTGAAACCCTTTGGACCTGACCTTCACAAAACTGCGTGAACAGATTCTTGACTAATACATACTATCAAAATGCAGCTGGAGCTAATGAAAGTTTTAGTTATATTTCTATACACTTACATGGTTTTAAATTTAGCTTTTTGGATTTGTTTTTATGGAAGCATGTAAAACTAATAAAAAGAAAAAAAAGACTAGACATTGTAGTGGCTGTTGTATATATCATTCTCTACTGTCCCACCTTTGTTCTACTTCTGAAGCAGCGTAGTAATGTTTCCAGTATTAATACAAAGAAGCAGGTTTTGTAAAGAAACAATCTAACATCTGGAAACACTTTTTTGGGCTGCCTCTTAAAATGCGAAGTACATTATTTCTATTCATCCTTTCCTCTCAGTCAATTTAACTGTTCTGATCTGGGCAATGAGCATGGGATACATCGTACTTTTGCTTTTCTTGGTTCAGTGAAAAATCTCTCTGAGCTTTTTAAAATACCTAGTGATAAAAATCTTTGAAAAATAATCTCTTTCAGTTGAAATGGTTGCTACTTGCAACAAGATTTTTGTTTTATTGCCAGTAAGGATCCTGATACTCATATAAACTTGTTCTTAAAATCCTTGAGAAGTCTGTGAGAAAGCTATCTAAGACTAAGAAATTCTTTGTATGCATTCTTCCAGAAGTGTTAGAGCTGCTGGAGCAGCAAGAAAATGATGAACTGTAGTTGATTTTGTAGTTTGGCATTTTTCACATCTTCTTCCCTGCCCTGGGTAATGCCGATTTTATTTAAAATATCACATTGGAAGAAAAGTTGTCTCTGCTGCACCCTTTTTGCATTAGATTTATAGGGACCTCTGGAACCACCTTAACTCTGTGGAAAAGATTACAATATGTTTTTACAAACCTGAAGCAGAAGGTTTTATGCAAAGTACTGGATCCTAGGTATCCAACATGTTATGGGAAGAAGGGGCAAATCTTGAAAAATAAATCTGGATCTGGATTATGAATGTTCAAATGGCACTGGTATTTAGAATAGGTAAAACCCATCCCATCTCTATCTTTTAGGCATTTAAATAAAAGTCTGTATTTTTTGCTGAAGTCCAGTTCTAATTCCTTAGCATCATTTTGTGAAAGGAGACAAAGTTTTGTTATATCGTGCTTTAAAAAATTTAAATCTCCACATGCCTGATGAGTTTTCAGGTGTACCCAGAGATCATATGCAGTCTTTGTTCATAAAATACTATTTTATATTTTGGTTATGAAGATGGATGTGATTTTTAGGTAACTATGTCTTCATGAGTGGCATTTATAGCAGATTGCAGTCAATTGATACTCTGCTGGAGTTAGTCCTGTTAGTTGTATTCACAGAAGCCTGTTGTAGCAACAACCTGTTTTAAACAGCCTGTTTAATTTCTGAGATAGCCATACAACATTGCAAAAGTGGAACATATTTCATAAAGTTCCATTTAATCTTAAATCCTCTCTATACTTATTGGTAGTATGTATAATAGTGTTATATACTACATTATTATGATTATGGTGTTTTTCCTTACATGTACATAACTTGGATGTCTTTGCACAAGCCAGTGTAAATGTAAAAAAGGATGAAAGTCCATTCTCCAAAGCACTTAAGTTTTCTATTAATAATTCAAGCCATATTAGATTTATGAGCTATAGGGTATCTCTGAATTTTTAATTTTTTGGTGTCAAGAAAAAAACATGCTTCAAGGAAGGGAAATGCCTAGTAAGCTGTATTTTTGCAGACCTTAGTTTCATATATGATGGGCTTGTTGAAAATCCACTGATTTTTCTCTACCTTGGAAGATCTTTTACATCAACTGAGAATTGAGAGTTTCATCACAGATGCAAAATTTGTGAAATAAATATGATTAGTGATGTCTTGTAAACTGCCTGCAAACTGTCTTTGCACTTCTAGTATTTTTTCATTTTAAGTACCACTTCATGTTGACAGAGAAGAAATATTCTACAATGTTACTAGTGGGAAAAGCATGTAACAAATAATCATGTTAATAGCATTCTTTTTTTATACAGTAGCTAGCTATTAAATTGATATTTTCATGTGCTAGTAGAAGTGCATGCATCCTTTGGGGAGAGTGAAGTCTCATCTATTTATCAAGCTTGCTTAGGTGAATCTGGGGTGAGTAGAGGCAAGCTTTTTGTTGTGTGTTTGTTTGTTTGTGTTTTCTAAAAAAAGGAATCACACTTTGCAAAATTCTAGGATCTTCAAAACCTACAAAGAAAAAGCACATAAACAGTGCATTCAAATTTTGTCATTCACTGTATGCCTTGTTGATTTTATTTGAAACAAAATCAAGTAGGCTTTGGCACTGAGCTTTTAAAACTCAGATATTTACAAGAGGCAAACCGAACATCTGTGAAATCTGTATTTCTAGAGCAGCAGTCACCCAAGGTATAGACACTCATAATGAAAATCCTGAGCCCTGTCATGGAAAACATTCAGGAAATTCAGGTGTGACACAAAGAATATACTTGAACACTGCTTCTGCTCCCTTAATCCATATAAATATCTACAAATAAAAACACGTAGCTTTTTGGCTGCAAAGCTAAATTGCACAATGTTGGGCTGATTATACTTGCATTGACAGTAATTGTCCTGTAGGGAACAGCAGGCGAGAGTTGGCCACTGGCACAACTCCTGGGTCTGAGCAAGAGCTGGCACCCACTCAGGTTGGTTGATTTACAGCATGTACATACAGTTCTTAAATGCACAGATAGAGCAAGTTTGTGACTAGTTCAGAGTAATTTCAAGGTTAAATTCTGACTCCTTGTCTTTAATGTCATATTCCATATTCTTAATGCTATACTTTTTCTGATGAAGCTACAAAACTTGCAAGGTGTATTCTTAGCACAGACAGCATCCGAGCAGTAAACAAAATCCCAGGAGTTGGTAGGAGCATCCTGTTTGGTGATGAACACAACAGTTTGGTTTTGTCTGAGTGTGCTGTGGGTGGGCTGAGGCTGTATAATTTTTTAGAAGTGCTGGCATTCAAACAGACAGAATGTTTCATCATAGGCATCAAGATGATGAAAACTTAAGTGCTCATTTTATTTTGGTAATATGCTTATGATCAGAATGTACTCTCTTAAGGGCTAACCGTATGTAAAAAATTACTTGCTTTGTCAGTGTTTTACTGAAGACATCTTTCTTATCCCAGTATGTTTAAGTTGTTTTCATTGGATTATAAAGACCTTGTAATTTCTGTAAGATTTAAGTAGGTGGCGTATCAGAATTTAAGTATCACGACTGAAGCAGGATACAAAGAATTCTGATAATGCCAGGTATTAAGAAAAAGTTTCTCAGAAGAAAATAGTCTAGGGGCTGATTTAAGTTTTTTTTTCTTTTATGTTTTTCAGTCACTTTTAAGAAAAGTAAAAAGAAAGGGATTTCTAGGATTTAAAGAAACAGAAATAAAGGCTTAATTAGCATGAATGAAAAATTTGTGCTAAGCTTCTCATAACCTCTGCTGAAGTGCCTTTCCCTGAAATATGATCATAAAATACCTATTTTCATCTTCTGGCCATATTGCAAGATTAACTGACTTCTGCATTTCAAGTCTTCAGCCATATGAAGCTGTATAAATTTTAGAGTATCTAGGGAAGGAACCTGCAGTACCAATATCTAAATATTGAAAGACACAAGACAATTATAAAAATAAATTAAATATTAGTCCTTGAAGGGATTTTTGTTGTCATGGTGGATAGCTAGCTTTAGTTTGTTGAAAAGATAAATATATAAAAGCAAAATTCATAACACAGAAGTCTAATTGGAAAACATGTATTGCCCATTTATGAGTCACGTTTATGTGAACAGAGCCCAAATTAAAGTGGTATAATCAGTGTTTATTGGAAGAACTCAATGTAATTAGAATTCAATCCTCAAACAAGCTTTCTCCTCCCCAGTCATGCACTTGTTCTCTCTCCTGCTTGCATTTGTTTGGGGTGCAGTAAACCCAAATACTTGGATGTTTGCAAAAGGCTGAATGAACCATGGGCTCCTCAGAGAGATAGGGGCTTGGGGAAGGAGGATTCTTAACCTGCTTTCTGTGTTGCAGGCATGGGCTAGGGATTGAAGCTGTTTCAAGCAGATACCCCTGTAGCTTCTTGGGGTGAACCTCTGAGGGTATTGTACCTCTGCACTGTAGTTTATGTAGTTTGTGTTAAGCTATACATTAAACAGTTTGGCCTTGCTGTGCAAAAGGGATCCAGAGATTCTGAATGGTAGTGAAGCATCTTATTCTGCCATAACACCCTTCATTTTCACTACAGAGTTTACACCAGCATTGCCACCCAACTTGGGATGGCTACAAATTGGTTATGCAAGTTGTAAGACAAGAAAATGATCTGTAGGAGTGAGACAAAATAGAAATTCCAACAAATCACAGCCAAGGTCCAACAACCCTCTTCCTAGTAAATACACCACTACTGCTCAGCAAGCAAATATTAAATATCAAACATTAGTTTTGACTCATTAAAACCCCTCGGTACCTCTTAGCTCTTGTTACTGACAGAAAAGGTTCTTCTACAGGAGAGTCTTTAGATTATGTAGCAAGGACCAAGTGCTATTGTCTCCAGACATCTTTGTCATGTTTGTGGATGGTTTCACATTACATAAGTAGAGATACTTTCTGGATCATTCAGCTTGGCCAAAATCAACAATATAACAAAATGAGGGATACTACTTAGAATTAATTTCTTGCATCATTGAACATAACATTAAAAAATGCCTCTCTCATAGTATGTTTAAAACATGATGTTCTTACCATAGTAATATTCTGAATTTTAAATACTAGTAAAGTCAAAGGATATGTACACTACAAACTGCTTTCCGTCAAGGAGTCGTAGGGAGTCCCCTATGAATTTCTTACAGACTGCGGTAACTTTGCCCATGGCTGGCAAAAGGCTTTTGTCATCAATCTGGCTTGATGAGGCTCAGCTGGTGAAGGTGGCTGGAGCAGCTACGGGCTGTCTCCAGCTCTGTGAGGATGGAGGTGAAGTTGGCCTAATTAGATAGCTGTATTCCAGTCAGTGAAGACGAATTCAAGACTGAATTGTGTTAAAGCTGACAGTATCAGCCTAGCCAGGGAGTTACCACGTGTTTTGCCCTACCCGCCTATTAGCTACTCTTTTTAAAGCCCCAGACAGAAGAAGAATAAGAAGTAAGAAAATACTTCAATGGCAGTTACAAGTCTGAGAAGAGACGGAGTAATGAGCAGCTTCCTTCAGATTGCTGCATTGTGGCACTGAGTGCCATGGTTGACAACAATTACCGTTAATGAGGACAGTCAGGCATACATTAAATAATGTTGTTGAATTCTCCTAAGTGCAACACTTAAAATATAAATAAAGTTTTTGGAGTTGCACTGCAAGCCAGTTCTGTTATGGCTGTGCCCTTCGGTAGTTCTATGTTCCTCTGGGAATGAAGCTGAGAACTCTGATTTTAATTAAAGTAATGAAGGTACATAAATCAGTAACAATTACAGTATTCTTAATATAACAGCTGCTTTTAAAAGGAAAGTAAGAAGGCCCACTCATCAATTTCATCATTTGTTACTCTTGCAGATTCTGTAGATGCTGAACAGGCATCTGGTCCTCCATGTGGGTTATACTTGTTTTGTGCATACTTGGTTTTGATGGGTTTTTTCATCTGCCATCTAATTTTAAAGAAATTTGCAATCAGGATTTCCTTCATGATAAATGAAGCAGGTAAACAACTAAGACAGAGCTCTTTACCTGTTTTTCTGAAGTATGGGACCAGATTGATGTGCAGTCATTTGCACTTTTGTACTCCCCTGCTGCTGTGTTTGGTATCATAAGATGGGGTCAGGATGAAATGCCAAAATTTATCATTCCAAGATCTTGATGAATAGGAAAGGGTTTTGTGGTTTGCCTGTTTTCTAAACAGAATGTGATGCAGTGAAAGGATCTTTCAATAGTGCTGTCTATGGGACCCTTTCTACACCTGCCTTATAGAATGAGGAAGGTAGATGACAGATGGTTCCTGCTTCTCTTTCCTATGACAGAAGATTGGCACCATATATTGATTAAAGTGTTAAGAGCTTGTAGGGTGGTAGAGAGGCCTCTAAAGCCACAGACATCCCATGTGTTTGTCTATCCCACATGCTTTGTGTCCATATGTCCACATGTGGCCTGCAGACCACAGACGTGCAAATTTGATGCTCTAATACTTTATTGGCTACAGCTCACAAGCAGGTGTTACAGGCCCTCAAAGAAAGTGATTTGTCCCCAAAACTAAAAGGGGTTTCTGCAGTCTGATCTGATATTCTAGACATTCAAAACATAACAGAAAAAATTTATGAAATATATTTTCTGTAGCCTCTATATTCTATAGTCTGAATCTGTTTGGATTCAGAGCCAAAAAGATGGTTGTGAAGTATCAGTATTATTCAAGATTTCTTAGCCTTGCTGCCAACTCTTTATCAGTTGAAGTGCTAAACTTGGGGGGAAGAAGGGGGAAGTGTTTGGGCTTCTGGCCCTCTGAATAGGGCATCTCCTAGTGACAGGTCAAGTTGTTTCAAACCACACGTCAAGAAACAGGTTAATAGGAGATCACAGCCAGCAAGAAAAAGGGTAATCAAGATTCAGACAAGCAGCAAGGCAGAGAAAAGAAGAAATGAAGAAACAGTGATGCGGCTATTTTGTTTACTAGCAACTTCAGCTAAAATAAATTGTCTTGTACAGAAAACGAAAACGAAAGGAATTATTCATTAGATTATTTTGGAAACCTAAAAAAAAAAAAGCTATGTTTTCCACCTCTGCACTTAACATGTGAATTACTTTAATGTAATTCTTTTTTATTTTTTCCCGACCACTCGAGTACTTCATTTAGCATACACATTTTCATGCAGAGGAGATAAAGCTGTGGTTGACACATGGATAAATGTCTAAATCATGCTGTATGAAGAGAAGCATTTGGAGACTGCATAATATGTCAAACCATTGTTTCATACAGAATGTTGAGTCTGGTAGACAAACCCTGTAATACTGGTTGGTACCTATTGGAGATAGAATAGTGCAGTCAGCAAATAATAAGAATGATCAAGCCAAAGAAATATCTAGCCTTACTAATTGTGGGGGGTAAAAAACATTTCTAGCATTTTTATAATTTTGCTCTTCATATACGTCCTGGCCTTTCAATGAGCTTTCTTTAACTGAAGCCAGCTGGCAAGTGACACTGCTGTTTATCAGTGGCCAGTAAATAAAATGTTATGCTCCAGAAAAATATAATTCTCAAAGCCCAGCCTTAAAAATCAATAAACCAGCTAAAGCATTTCCTATGAACACTTAAGTTTTTTACTACAGCAGTTTTTCTCACCTTTCC